>CM062810.1:621157527-622362188 GCA_031772625.1 Pinus tabuliformis
CGTCCGGGCAATCTCCCTGAAATTAAAGACCACCTGCACAGTTTCACAAACTGATTAGAAATCACTTCGATCAGTAACTGAGGCTTCAAAAGTGAGATTTTCATGAGGTCCAGCTTTAAAAGGAAATCCATTGCAGCAACAGTGGAGATAATGACATACTTGTTTCCAACGAAGGAGTGGAGTTTGATGATGAGCTCGTCTTCTTCTTCTGTGAAGCTTCCACGCTTCAGATCGGGACGCATGTAGTTTATCCATTTGCAGTGTGCAGCTCGTGCCTTCGCAAGTAGATTCGTTTGTGCGCGGAGTTATCACAAGTCACTTTGCTACCGACAAATCTCTTCCTACTGCCCTCCTGCGCATGCATTTTCATACAACTTTGTGATTAAGCATGAGGTGCATGGTGAGTTACTGAGATCCGCTTTTGCATTCACTGTTCTTATGCCACGATTCATGAATTTGTGTTGCCATTTCTCTATACTTCTGCCATCATGTCTCTTTAAATAAACGTTCCAATTGTGCCTCTTACGTACATGCTTTTTCAAACTTTACTTTTTTATTACCATCGGAGAACAGAAAATGAAACTAGCATTTACTATTTCATAAGAAATACCATTATAGCTTAGCATTCACAAGGGATAGATTGAGCTTGTTAATTTTGTGAACAAGGGATAGATTGAGCTTGTTATTTTGTATTAAAATTATGCAATAGTATTGAACTTAATTATTAAATTTTAATGTACATAAATACACCTTGTAAAACATGTCATCGTTAGCATGTAAATATCACATGAAACCCAGCTAAGCTAAAATCTGGTCAATTGTTGTCATTTTCAACAGAATTTTTATTTAAATTTTGGGATTGTCATCTGTGGGGCCTTCACTCTACCGCATAGGTTTTTAAAGGTTTCTAAATTGACTGGTAACTTCATAAAAATGCATAACTAATCAAAATTTTCATACCGTGAAGCAGAAATCGCAGGATTTTACTGGTCTGGTAAAGCATTTTGTATCCTATTTGGAGCACTGCTGCAATGGAAAATCAGCTTCCAGCCCACAGGATTACAGCCAAAGTATTAGCAAGGGACTGGACTCCATTATTATGCAGAAGGCTTCATCAGACTATTAGCGCAGAAGACTCAGGGACTCCGAAGACTCAAAGACTACTCAAAGACTTTGGGTTATAAGGAAACTCTCTTATGCAATCTGGCGAAAGGGACAATTGTTCTAGTGTATGGAATGGCACCTAGATTGAAGCAGTGGTACGTGGCGGACATGCTAGACCTTGCCATGAAGCTTATGAGCATTGAATTAATCTTAACATAAAATGCTTGGGATTTAATGCTAACATCGAATGGCATTAGTTTGAAGCGAATTTGTAAATATGGAAAATATCATATAACCTATGCTTTCCGCCTCCATGCCTCGAAAAGAGGCCAAATAAGACGATGAAATGGAGTACGGTTTAAAAAGTTTGGATATTCACGATAGCAAATGGTTATTTAGCAGGATAAGCAGCTTAAAGTAATGCTAAATCGCTAAAAACCGATTACTATAGTCCCTGGCCATTGCCAGATGGCAGGGACTAATAAGCGAGGGTTCTTTGAGTATCCCTAAGAAATGGTACTTTCCACATTGGAAAATAAAACAATGGTTGTATGACTAATATAAATTACTAGATATGTTATCACTAAGAGGAGGTGCCTTCGCCAATTACTTTAATTCCCACATATCCTTCTTTACTTAATGAATATACTTTCACTCGCTAAAGATAGTGGAAATCCATATGGTCACTGCAGTTATCTGTAATGACGGATGAAAATCGAACCTCAATCGATCGCAAATTCACTAAACACAGGAAATTTAAAATACTAATAATATTCAAGAAACTCTATGGACAAGACATCACCAAATATGGCTTTGCTTTTCTCATAAAGCACCATGGAGGCCACGAAAAAAGGCCCTAAATTTCGACTGTTACTCTGATGGTTGATTTGTTTAGGTTGAATCTGGGAGGTCATATGTAATGACCTTACATATAGCGGTTCTATCCACTAAGACGGAACTAGAATCCTATCCTCCGATGGTGCTTCTGCCTATTTCTTCACGATCCCAATGGCCCCCTCCTTCATTCATCCCAGATAAAAAATGATGATAATATATTTGGAGTTCGTATAGAATTACTTTAAATTAATATTTGAATAATATTTTATGGGGTAGCATGTATAATTATATTAATATTTTGTAGAGAATAGACCTAAAGCACAGAGTTTCATTAGCATCAAGGGTATGTTCTGGCAAGAGGGAAGGCATAACACAGAAAAAGACAGGAGGCCTAAAACACCCAACCACCTGCGTGTTGAGCTTGAAGAGGCTTTAGATTGCCCCTGTCATAGTTTTTCTTTTCGTTAGCTTGAATTCCTGGCCTGTAACGGGTTAACGGCTTGGCCATTGGGCTTTCAATGTCCTCTTCTAGGATTGACAGTTTCAGACTGGTATGTTTTAAATTTTCGCTGTCTCTTGGGTAGATGGTGTTTCTATCATAGAAAATTTTCTTCCTATTTTTGTTTATCACTCGAGTTTTTGGCAAAGAAGAAGGCATGTTGTTGATTGTTGCATGGACCACCGAGGAAAACATCACGGTTTTGCCTAAAAATGTATGTTTTTCTCAAGACTAACTGAAAGCAAAAACCCAGAGAAATAGATTTTGTCTAATGTTTTTTGGGTCAACTTCCAATTTTTTTTTTCTTTCAGATGGAACTAAAATATTATATTCTTTTCTAGGTTAAGTATTTGAAAACAAGATGCTCTTACTTCCTGTTACTGTCTGAGTTTGCCTTCTGGGGAGTTTCATTAATAGATAAATCCAAATTAGGTTTGTCAATGGCAGCATCCGAACATAAAATACCCTTTAAGCCTCGGTACCTGCACTCTTCTGAACTGCATGGTTTTTTGGAATTGGCAATCCCAATAGGGATGCACATCTAATCTCATCAGATTCGCATCCTTCCCATATCGTTTCAGGCCATATGTGACTTAAATAAGCTGTCAGTTATCACCATCTTACTCACCATACTATTCTCAAAAGTCCGATTATCATGGCGGATTACCCATCAGATGTCTCTGCCACCTTTGCACTCATTCGTGCCACTGTAGAGGCCGAATCCAAGTGAATTGGTGCTGATGTCCATGTCAGCCAAAACAGCCCATGTTCACTTGATGCATGGCGCTCTATATTAGGTGACGGTATCATGCCAGATGTCACGGAGAGGCCTCTTGATTCTTTGGTTGGTGGACTTGTACAACAACATCGTCGTTCCAAATATCGCTCCATTAAAACTGCCCCTCCTCCTCCTGCACTGGCTTTGGACAACGATACTCTGGTTGACCACATTACTAGTCTACAAAAACGAGCCCTAGTAGGTAGATGGTACTTTTCAGAGATGGAAGACTCTGATACACGTAAATGGATTGAGAAGAAGTGGAAATCGATGTTAGGGTACATGCCTATGGTCGTTAGGCTTCTGAAGGGATGGTACAGTTTTCACTTCCTTAGTCAGGAAGATTTGGAGAAAATTATAGCTATTCCATGGATTCATGGAAAAAATTTTCTGGCTCTCCATAAGTGGTACATTAGGTACAATCCCCTTTGTAACACCCCCTCCAACAAGTTGGTATGGGTAAAATTACCAGGACTCCCTCTGGAATTATGGACAAAACAGGCTCTTACTGACATCGAAATGCCATTGGAAAATTTATATACGTGGACCCATGCTGCCTGGGTGCACAGGACAAAAGGGTCACCTGGATCCTTATTGAAAAGGATTACAGAGGGGGCTTCCCTGATCACATTGAGCTGCATTGGGGTCATATCTTTCTCCAACAAAGATTTTGGGGGTTCTGTTCAGATGCTCTTTCTGCCACAGAACTGGTCACATGTGACAACAGTTCCCTTTCCATTCGGGGCGGTCGCTTCCATGGCAGAAGATGCTATAATGGAACCTCGGGACCTCTCTTGGAAATGGGTCGAAAAGGTCATCAGATTCAAAAAGGGAAAGAGAACATGACACATAAGTTTCCACTACAACAATCAGGTACACACTCTCACCTTCCACATGCTTTTGGATCAATTTTCTCTTCGCCCATTACTATTCCCTCATCTCTGATAAATTCGGCCAAATCAGATTTTCTATCATCTGACAGCCCACCAGCCTTTATGTCTCATCCAACTCCAGAGCCTGTAAACTTCCAGGACATTCCTATCCCCTTGACAGCTCCACATCCTTACCCAGATATTCCATCCACCTCACAAATAGCATATGTTTCTCCTCTAGCTCTACCACGCCGACAATCAAAAGATAAAGGACCTTGCCTCAGTGTTACTCCACCAAATTCCCCAACAGTTTCATCGACAAATTCGGTGGGGAGTGACCTTGAACTCCTTCTACAAAAGAAGACCCTTGATCTCTATACTCTCACCATCCATAAACCGGTGGATAGTTCATCCCCCCATATCAGCCCAAACTCGGGGGGAACATCATAGTGCGCAGGAAACAAAACCATGGCAGTCGCCACTTTCGGGTCATCCCAATAAAAATCCTTTTTCTTCTCCTATGGACAGGTTTATCGTTGACATCCCCATAGCTGACATCTCCCCCTCACGGGCCCTTAGAGCACGAATGCCCGAAAAAGACCTACGATGATGTGCATCATCTCTCTTAATATTCAGGGTCTGGGGACTACCCCTAAATATCTAGCCCTCAAAAACCTGTTGTTATCTCTACATCCATTCATTATCCTCATTCAAGAAACAATGCACAATGTTCCTGATGCTATTCAATACTTTTGAAAAATGTTTCCAACTTGTCATATATCCACAACAGCTGCTATGGGTCTCTCGGGAGGTCTGGTGGCCTTATGGGATTCGAGATGGGTTAGCATTAAAGCTTTCAAATGCTTCGCAGGTATTCTCCTGGAAGGAAATATCGTGGCATGCCGGGTTGTGTTCATATCTTAAATATATATGCCCCATACAGAGAAAGAGGGGAATTCTGAGACCAATTCATATCATCTAGCATAATGGAACTACAGGAACTCATTATCGTAGGGGATCTAAACTGCACTATCAGCTTGGATGAAACTTGGGGTTGTTTCAAGAAAACTGACCGTCTAGCAGGGAAAATCCAAAATTCCATCATCATGAACAATTTTGTGGATATATGTCCCTACAAAATCTCTTCGACATGGGACAATGGTTGCTCGGGCTCTTCATATGTGGCCAAAAGACTGGATCGCTTCCTCATACAAGAACAATTACTGGATCGTTTGGGAGATGTTTGAGTAAATACCATCAGCAACTTTATATCAGATCATAGACCTATCACTCTACAATGGAGAGAAAGAGTGCCCCGCTCAGGCTCCCTTTCAAATTCAATAGAACATTACTACAGGACCCTGATTTCAATAAGATGGTACATGACACTTGGGGAAATATTAATATTACGGGTTCTTCTCCTATGATCAGTATCCTGGAGAAACTTGATTCCCTCCAAGGATCAGTAAAATTATGGCAGAAAAAGAAAATTAGAGACAACAGAAAAGAACTTGTAAAAATCCAAGAACAACTGGACTATCTTCAGGTTTCCATGTCCGCACATTTCCTTCCAGATCATATCTGAGCCAACCTTCAAAAACTGGAACATAAAAAGAAGGAAATTCCAATGATGGAAGAAGCTACATGGAGACTAAAGAGCAAACTCTCTAGTTAAATGAGGGAGACCGAAACACTAAATTCTTCCACAGATATGCAAATTTCTGTCGGAATATAAATTCCATATGGAAAATATCTGACATGGATGGACGAATACTTCACACACAAGAAGAAATAAGTGATGCTGTTGTAAACAACTTTCAAAATGCTTATAGAAGGAATGAAGATGCCTCTGTGGAAGATATGATCTGGGGTATTGAACCTTATTCCAACATGTTTGATCTGGAGAAAAATGAGGATTTTTTTGAGGGAGTTTATGAGGAAGAGTTGCTGGGGGTTCTCAAGTCTTTTAAATGTGACAAAAGTCTTGGGCCTGATGGATGGACTATTGAACTGTTTTCACACTTCTTTGAAATTATCAAGATGGATCCGCTGGGTATGATCAAAGAATCAAGAAATATGGGCTATATTCAACAAAAGATCTCCTCAACATACATCACTCTGATTCCAAAAAACAAATCTGCTGAGAACTTCTCAGACTACAAACCCATCTCATTGTGCAACGTCATATATAAAATCATATCAAAGACTATTGCGGGGAGATTGCACAATACCCTTTCTCTTTTCATATCCCCTGAACAACATGGTTTCATTTCAGGGAGAATCGTGCACGACGTGGTGGCAAATGCACAGGAAAGTATGGACTCTATCCACAAAAAGAACATGGATGCGGCTATTCTGCAGGTAGATCTCTGTAAAGCTTATGACTGTTTGGATTGGGGATTCCTTAGACTAATCCTCACCAAGATCGGTTTACAACCAAGGTGTATAAATTGGATTAACTATGTAAACTTTGAAACGGGAACTCATACTGTTACCTGTTTTGTAGAGATAGCAAAAAAGTGACCCGATTTTGAAAAGGGGTGATGCAGAACACACATGTGTTTTTTAGAGCTTAGTTTTTGGCACTATAATTTTTTTTATGTACATTGCGTTTTAGAATGGTAGTGTTTTTTATGTTGATTTAAAAACGTGGTAATTCTACACTAGACCCTTTTTTTTAAAAGGTTTTTTTTAATTTTTTTATTTTCTAATGTATGAAATGTAAATAATTATTTTGTAAATTTAATAATTATTGAAGTGGTATTTTTCTTCATATTTTCTTGTTTTTATTTTAATTTTATTTTTTTGTAGTGAGGTTTTTATTGTTTTGCATATTTAAAGAAGAAGGTCGATATTTTGAATTTTCGATATTCTACATATTTATACATCGTTAATTAATTTTTCAATCCACAAGAAATATTTGTTTCTAAAAAACAATACATTTTAACAATGGACATAAAAATAGCAATTTTTAACATAAATATAACTAAAAAACTACACGTTTTGATAATTTTTTGCTACAATTGACATGCGAAAATCACAATTTTTATACGAAAATTTTAACTAAAAATAGTTAAATAATAGGGTTTTTTTTTTTTTTTTTTTTTTTTTTTTTTTTTTTTTTTTTTTTATGAATTTTATGTCAAAAAAATAATAAAAATCACTTTAAAAAAAAATTATTAACTTAAAAATTAATGCGAAAATCACATATTACAAATATTGAACGCATAACAACCTTAATTGAGTGTATATTCTTCTCATAAAATGTCAAAGTCAAAACATTGCAAGTATAACTACTTAATAGTTACAAAAAATGGGCTTGATTTCCAAGCATAACTTAAATTTAATCAACAATGTCACGTAATCCAAACTCTTCGTCCTCTAGAGTTTCATCATTGTCTTCTTCCACAATATTTTTTGCTTCCTTTTGCTCATTTTCGTCTTCTAATGGATCTTTGATGTTTGCAAATCTCCCAATGTATGTCTTTCCAAACATCCCATGTAATGGTGGTTGAACTTTCTTTGCCTTTTTTGCCACACTTGATTCACTAAAGTCCCTTTTCTTCAAACCAATTTCTTGCATTGCATCTGGAAGAAATTGAAGAGCATTAATTCTTTGCTGAATGAAATTGCACTGTAATGGATCTTTTTCAATTGCAATGAAATTTCTTCATTTTTGAAGACAACATGCTAGTGTTGTACCTAATTATCAAGAACGAAAGAAATAATGAAGTAAATTAGTACAATGACATATTAATTAAAAAATAACATATTGAAATTCAATTCCATATAATAAAACTTACCTGAGCCAGAAAATAAATCCAGAACCCAATCTCCTTCATTTGAACATATGTCTATAAGATAGTTAATCAATAATTGTGGTTTTTGATAAATGTTAACTATCTCTCCTTTTGCTTCTTTGTCTTCATATGTTAGTTTTCTCACAACAGCATCATAAGTCAGTATTTGGCTATGACTCTTTCCGTCTACCCGATTAAAAATCATAGACATATAGCTATCATCTTTTGCCCAACTATCAATATGAATGAACTCACAATCATTTATAAATAGTTGATCTTCACGGTTAAGAAGATTTGACTTTTGCCTGTAGCATGAAATACTAAAAGTTCAATCAACTTGTGTGTCTGAATGAAATGTCACAAATCTCCATAATGGTGATGACGTGACTTCTACAAATCCCGCAACCACTTTACTAAGAGCTTGATAAGTATAAGGGTCACTATCATAGTCAATGTTTGGAATATTGAAACCATGGGGAATATCTACAATAACTACGGCATACTCCCTTTTAGGTATGAGTTTAGCAATGTCTTCACAGTCGCCTTGTATTACTTGATATTGAATAGTGTCTAGCCCATTCCAAATGAAATGAGTAAGAGTTGGATCAAGTTCAACATTTTTAATACGTTGCTTCCTCAGTCTTTCAATCTTTATTTTTTCAATAAAGGTTCTGAAGCTAGTTGGCACTCCATTATCATCCTTCTTCATCTTTTATAAAATAAACAAATATATGTGTAAGTTATAAATTAAAAATAGTACACAGATGAATAAAAATGAATGTGTAAATCAAGATACCATTCTAAATGCAAGATAAAAAGCTTTTAATGTTGATGTAGAACTTGAATCTGGATAGTTGCGTACAACATCATCCCAACTATCTTCATTCAACAATTTAACCATTTGTTCTTGATTTTTCATGTAAACTTTGTGACTGCATAGATAAAGTAACAAAAAGTTAATATAATGATATGTATAACAAATACTACCAAGAACAACATGTTTTATTTAAAAGAAAATTATAATCTAGAAATAAATAAAAATAATTCAACAAACTTACTTTTGAAATTCCGCAGACATTTCCTCCAATGATAATTCCCCTGACTTCACACGAGATAATATTGTTTTGATAATTTTTTCATCTTTCATTCCTTGCATTGCTCTCCAAGGTGTGATAGTCATATCTTCTAGAAGCTGTTTCAATTCAGGGGCTGATTTACTGCTGCCACATATCAATGGCTTAGACTTTTTGACCTTCTGGTTTTTAATGCCAATGTTTTCCCACATGCTAAAAATCTCATCAATCAACTTCCAAACATCTCTAGTTCTAAATGCCAATTGGAAAATGTTATCAACACCTCTGAATAAATCACTAAGAAGGTTACGTTTTCCACCTTTTGAATTGGGTTTCTCTTCAATTTGATAGCCTATTTCCATACAACATTCCCTTCATAAATCTGCAGTAACATTTATCCTATCCCCACCACATTTTTCTTAAAATTCACTATGAATAAATCTAACCCTTTGGATGAAAGTCATAGACATCCTATATTCATTATCTGAATTATGATCCCATGCCACTAACTTTGCTTCTGTATCTGATAAACCAGCATAAATGACACATTTCATTGTTTCAAAACGTGGGTTATTGGGATATTCCCATCAATTGTCTTTGAGCTTCTACAAAATGGTTCCCCCCAAGCACATAATAATTGTATTCAAAACATTTTGACTTATCAAATTCTTCTTTGTTGGGAACTTGAACTGGATCAACAAGAAGCACGTAATTAACCACATGAGCATATGGATTGTACCTCATCAATGTCTTCAAGTTGTGAACATGCAAATGGTGTTGCTTTTTGACTTGATATTGACATTGTCCTTCACTTGCCTTATAGGTTTGTCTGACATTAAGCTGAAATGTACGACCACCATCAATTAAGTTTCTCTTTGTCAAATTCTGTCGAATGACATTTTGTTTTGTTTTGATAATGCAATCCTCTAAATCAGCTCCTGGTGTAACGATTTCTCTACTTTGTTTTGAAGTTTCACTAGGTTCTTGACTGCTAGTAATGACTACTTCAAAATCTTCAACTTTACTTTTCTTCATCATAACATTCTCAACAGATTTATTCTTGGGCATTGTTACTTTTGGTCTTTTACGACTCTTCTCAGTTCCAATGTCATCTTCAGTAATAGCAACATATGCTTCATTGTCAGTTTCAACTTCATCGTCCTCAAAAGTAACTTGTTTACCCTTGCTAGATATATCCACTAGAGGCCTTTTTTTCTAATCCTTTGGATGTAGTTTTGTAGCATCATCAATTACTACATTTTGCTTGTTTTCCATATCTTCTTCTGACACTGAGTAAAAACTTTTGACAACTTTCATGATATCATGCTCTATGAAATGAATGCCTCCTAACCTAATTGAACAACTTTCAAATTTTTTTTGCCAAATAGAATATCATATGTCAATAAAAACAAAGTTAAAAAAATATAGAGAGACACTTTCAAGAATGCAAAATACGAATATAAATAACAATACTTACGATGTTTTGTTTCATCTCATTTACGATTTGCTTACACAACTTTGTAGATACCTCTCTCGTGTCATACAATGAATATGATAGTCGATATTTAATCCTTTCATGTGACTTGGGAGCTTTTGTAAGTATGTAAACAACTTCAGTGTCCAGTACCGAACACATATCTATGACTCTTCCCATCAGCTCATAAATTCCATTATCATTCGGTATATCAATATATAGATATATATTCACATTTTGGCTTTCTCTTTCTTTCACATACTATATTCTTGATGGGAATTTCACCTCTTTCGATGTTTTCCAGTTTGAAATAATCTTCTTATCATTTGAGGCACTTGAAAGATTTGTAGCCATGAGCTTAGGTGGAGTTCGTTCACCAATGTTTTTTGAAGATGCACCTTCAGGAGTCTTTGGTCCAGAAAGATTCACAGAAATATTCTTCGATGCCATTTTCTTGAAAAATAGAAACACATAAATCCGTAAATAACGAAAACATATTAACTTAAATCCACAACGAAAATATATCATAAATTTTTAATTTGTATAATCAGATAATTGAAATAAAAAAAATATTAACACTAAGAAATGACAGAAACCCACCAACACCACCCAGTGCATCCGCGGAGTGGTGAGTGATTCCGAGAATCGTGCAACCTCTGCAAGCAGACGGGAGGCTACTATGGTGGCACAGGATGGGGTTGCGATAGCTCCTCACTGCACCACCCAGGTAGCCCGCCTGCCCCTTCCGCCCCCACACCCCCTCCCTACACGCGCACCTCTACCCCCTCCCTACACGCCCCTCACACCCACCCCTCACGGCCACCCCTTTCCCCCCCTGCCCACATCCCCTACCCTACCCTACCCTACCCTCCCTCTCCCTCGACCCTTTCCCCTTGCCATTAACCCCCCCACCCCCTCACGCCCGCACCTTCCAACACCTCCACCCCTCACCCACCCCCTCACGCCCGCCCCTTCCCACCTCCCCACTCGCACCCCTTCGCACTCCCTTCCCCCACCATACCTGCCCCCTCCCCCCACACTCCCCTCCCCACCCCCTCACACCCCTCCTCACCCCTGTCCACCCCACTCGGCGCCCCACCCGGTGCCTACCCGCCTGCCTGCCCGACCCCACCCTCTCACGCCCGCCCCTTCCCGCCAACTCCCCCCATCCTACCCGCCTCCTCCCCCCACACTCCCCTCCCCACCCCCTCATGCCCCTCTTCACCCCTGCCCACCCCACCCGGTGCCTTGCCCGCCCCCCACCCCACGACCCCCCTCACCCGTCACCACACCCCCTTTCACCCACCACGCCCTTTCCCACCCACACCCACTCCCGGCCCTTCCCACCTCACTTCCCGCACCCTACCCACCCCCATCCCCGCCCACTCCCCTCACGCCCCTCCTCACCCCGCCTACCCCACCCCACCGCCCGGCCGCCCCACCCCACCCACATGCCCAGTGCCCCGCCCCACCCGACCAACGCACCGGCGCCAACCCCACCCACCTGCTCGGCCACCCCACCCCACACGCCCGTCGCCACCCCATCCACCCAGCGCCTCACCCACCCGCCGGCCGGCCCACCCCACCCACATGCCCAGTGCCCCGCCCCACCCGACCAACCCACCCGGCGCCAACCCCACCCACCTGCTCGGCCACCCCACCCCACCTGCTCGTCCGCCCCATCCCACCTGGTGCCCCACCCACTCGCCCGGCCACCCCACCCTGCCACCCCACCCAACCCCACCCGCCTGCCCGGCCACCCCACCCCACCCGGTGCCTCGCCCACCCTCCCTGCGCCACCCTGGCAGCCCACCCGCCCGCCCAGGATGGCCGTCCAATTCTCGTTGCCCACCTAGTGCCACCCCAGTGACCCGCCCACTCGCTCGGGGTGGCCGTCCGATTCCCGCTGCCCACCCCGCGCCACCCCAGCGGCCCGCCTGCCCGCCCAGGGTGGTCGTCCAATTCCGGGAATCGGATGGCCACCCCGGGCAGGAGGGCGAACCGTTGGGGTGGCATAGGGTGGGCAGCCACACCCCACCCCTCACCACCCCGGCAGCCTGCCCACTCGCCTGGGGTGGCCATCCGATTCCAGGAATCATACGGCCACCGTGGCGGCCCACCCGCCCACCTGGGGTGGCCGTCCGATTCCAGGAATCGGACGACCACCCCAGGCGGGCAGGCAAGCTGCTGAGGTGGCGTGGGGTGGGTAGCCACACCCCACCTTGCGCCACTCTGGTGGCCCACCCGCCCGCTCGGTGGCCGGCCGATTCTTGGAATCGGCCAGCCATTCGGGCGGGCAGGCGGGTTGCCGCGGTGGTGCGGGGAGGGGGCAGGTAGGGTGGGGGGTGGGGAGGTGGTGGGTGGGAGGGGAGTGTGGGGGTGGGGTGAGGGGTGGGATGGGGGAGGGTGCGGTTGGGAGGGTCGTGAGGGGGCGAGGTTGTGGGGAGGGGTGTGGGGGTAGGGGGTGGGCAAGGGGTGGTGGATGGTGGGGAGGGTAGGGAGGAGGGCGAGGGAGGGTTGGGGTGCACGAGGGAGGGAGGAGCGATGGGTGGTTGGGTGGGGTGCGGGAAGGGGGGCTGGGGTGGGCGAAGGGGTGGCGGATGGTGGGGTGGGCTGTAGGGGAGGGGTGGGGTGGAGGGGGCGAGTCGGGTGGGGTTGCGTAGGGTGGAAGGGGGGAGTACAGGGGTAGGTTAGGTGAGGGAGAGGGGTGGTCGAGGGAGAGCGGGGGGGCTAGGGTGCGGTTGCTGGAAGGGTCGTGAGGGAGGAGGGGCGGTGTGTGGTTGGGTTGGGCTGGGTGGGTTGGAGGAAGGGGGGGCACAGGGTAGGGGGAGGCGTGGGGTGGCCGCCGCCGATTGCGGGGTGGGTGGGAGAATCGGGTCAGGTAGGGTGAGGTAGGCGGGGTGGGGGGAGGGCAGGGTAGGGGAGTTTGGGGAGGGGGCCGGTAGGGTGTGCGGAGGGGGCGGGTGTTCGGCTGATTGCGGGTGGGGGTGCCTAGCTTTTCTGGGCCCACCATGCCCACAACGGAAGTATTGGTTAATTTGGCTGACAAAAAGTATTAATCTTAAAAAAAAAATCTACTTCATTAGACTAATTTAATATGAAAATTTTCAAGGAAAAAAATTAACTGACCTTTCAATTGCGAGAATTCTTCGTTGAATATGTTATTGATATCAATGTAGCTGCTCCACAAATTCACTCCAAGTCTTTCAACAAACCTCAGAAAACCTTGATGTAATGTGAGTAATAGTGATAATGGATTTAGTATATAGGTGAAATTACAAAGATGTTTTACAGTACGGTGAATGCAGGATTAATTAGTTTTAAAAAATTTTAACATGTTAATTTTTTATGGCGATGAAGGAAAATATGATAAAGCGAATATTATGGAATTGTTTTACAGCAGGGTGAATGTGGGATTAATTTGTTTCAGAATGTATTATAAAAATTAAAAAAAACATTCAATTGTTTAGTAAATATTATATACTTTGACTATTAAAATAATTTAGGTAGAAGTTGTAATTTACAATTTTAACTTTAATGATTTATTTCATAAAAAAATTTAGTTTACATTTTTCATTAAATTGTAGAATAAAATAATGAAGAGAAATAAATCTCACAAACTTTTAGGAGAGAAATATTTTCGTGAAACTTTTTGGGGGGGAATTTTTGGAGGGAAAATTGCATTCTCTAGGCTATATAATATCTTTAGGAGACTCTCCATCTGTATCATTCAACATCTTCTATTTTAAAGGGATGGATTGTCCTGATAGTGAAGTTTCGATTTATACAGTATCAACATCTTCATCACATAACAACTCTATTCGTATGGATGAATATAGCGGGAATTATTCCACTATGAATAGAAAGTCAATTCTTCCACTTAGTCCTGATCCTAAGGACTATGAGAGCAACACTAATGAAAGAGGGGATGGAGAATTTCAAATAAATAAAGAGTCATAGATTCCACTTAGTCCGAATTCGAAGGACTATGAAAGCAGCAGTGATGATGAGCTTGATGACAAATTTCAAAAGAATGGAGTGTCACGGTGTCCACTTAGTCCTAATTCTAAGGACTATGAGAGAAACAATGATGAAGAGCATGATGGTGAAGTTCAAAAGAATGGAGTGTCACGGTGTCCACTTAGTCCTAATTCTAAGGACTATGAGAGCAACAGTGTTGAAGAGCATGGTGATGAATTTCAAAAGAATGGAGTGTCACGGTGTCCACTTAGTCCTAATTCTAAGGACTATGAGAGCAACGATGTTGAAGAGCATGGTGATGAATTTCAAAAGAATGGAGTGTCACGGTGTCCACTTAGTCCTAATTCTAAGGACTATGAGAGCAACAGTGATTAAGAGCGTGATAACGAATTTCAAAAGAATGGAGTATCAAAGTGTCCACTTAGTCCTAATTCTAAGGACTATAAGAGCAGCAGTGATGAAGAGCATGATGATGAATTTCGAAAGTATGGAGTGTCACGGTGTCCAGTTAATCCTAATTCTAAGGACAATGAGAGAGTAGTGATGAAGAGCGGGATGATGAATTTCAAAAATATGGAGTGTCACGATGTCAAGTTAGTCCTAATTCTAAGGACTATGATAGCAGCAGTGATGAAGATCGGGATGATGAATTTCAAAAGAATGGAGTGTCACGGTGTGCACTTATTCCTAATTCTAAGGACTATGAGAACAATAGTGATGAAGAGCGTGATGATGAATTTCAAAAGAATGGAGTGTCACAATGTCCTCTTAGTCCTAATTCTAAGGACTATGAGAGCAGCAGTGATGAAGGACAGGATGATGCACTTAGTCTTAATTCTAATGAGTATAAAGGTAGCAGTGATGAAGGATAGGATGATGAACTTAGTCCTAATTCTATGGACTATGAGAGCAGCACTGAAAATGCACATGAGGAAGAATATCCAATAAACATCGAGTCAAATTTTCCATTGAGTCTGAATTCTAAGGACTATGACAGTAGCATTGAAGAAGGGGAAGATGAAGAATATCCTCCAAGTCAGTATTTGAAAAGCACAAATGATCATAGTGTGGATAACGTTCCTCTTAACGATGATGAAAATCCTTATACAAATGATGATCCAATGATGGAGATGTTGCCAAGAAATATTGTATCGAGGAGTAGGAGTAGACCTTTTCATATCAATGCAAGATGTTCTAGTTATACAAGGGGTAGAGCAAAATATTTGACGAGAAGAAGTTTTATCAGCGCACTCATTTCAAGTGAATGCTGCCAAAAAGATTGCTTGAAACATATGGATTTAAAATTTGCATTAGAGAGAAGGAAGAGATATTTGTCAATGAATAAAAGCATGCAAAATTCATATTTAGTTGGGTGCATGCAATCTACATTGTCAGGTTATTATTATCATATTAGGACTTTATTTATCTATAGAAAAGCTTTCAAAATGTTTCATTCGATTGGGAATTTTCGTCTCTCGAGAATTCAAGAAAATTTGGAAAAGGATCCCACATTTTTTTCAAAAGTACGTCATAAAAGACAGTTTGGGCCACTATCAAATACTGCAATGTCATGGATGAAAGATTTCTTTTCAAAGCATGGAGAGTGTATACCAAATAGAGAGACAATACATATTCCAGATAATTTTTCAAGACGATAAATCTACAACTTATACAAAGAATATGCAGAAGGTGCTGAGGGACATGGTCGGTTTATTACATATCAATATTTTGTGAAGGTATGGAAGAAAGAATTCAACAATGTTCGTATTCCTAAGAAGACAAGGATGGGGATTTGCAGTACATGTGCTTCTCTTAAATAAAAAAGGGACAAATGTAAAGGGTCAGATGTTAGAAAATTATATATTACGGAGCAATGGAACACATAAAATATTGCAGAAATATAAACACAGAAAACCAATAAAACAAGAGAGACACAGAACAGCCAGTTTGGGCTACGTCCACGCCGAACAGCCAGTCCTTCCTTTCTATTATCCAGCAAAATGAAGAGACACAACCTACAACAGATCCGCTGTAATGTCCTTTGTTTTCTCTCACAGTCTCACCTCTCTGTTTCTCACTTAGAATACATTGTCTATTACATAGCCTCAAATACAATGCCCTCATAAAAAGAGAGCGGTTGCCTTCTAGGGAAAAAAACCCTAAACTAAACATAAGTTCTACCGTCAGATCATCTGCCTAATAAACGGCCCAGATTGACTAGAAATTACTATACTTTTACAAGGAAATTTTACATCTATTTTCAGCTTCGGAGGCATTGCCCCCCAACCCCCGCTGGGGGACCGCTGGCCCTTGGACCCCCGCAGGGGGGATAAGTCCCCCGCGCAAACCCCCCCCCCGTGTGGAGAGGTGTACAAACTTCCTAGGGTATACATCCGGCTGAAACAAAGACCTATGAACAATCATGCTCCACACTCAACATCAGAAAGAGGTAAGCATTCATAACATTAACTTTTAAAATTGTATATTCATCAAGTATGAAAACATATTTCTTAATGGCTTTCTTTTATGTTGTGTAGATTCAATTGTCAAAGAACTTCACGAGCACCGAGAACAACAAACAAATGAAAGGAAAAAGTTGTACAAGCATCGAAAGAAGTGTTATGATAATCCGAATAAATATTTGGGTTTGATAATTGATGGTATGGACCAGAAGAAAACACTTTTACCACATTTTGTTCGCACACCCAAAAATTTACAGGAGGAAAATTTTATTCAAAATCACTTGGTCGGTTGTATGGTCTTCAATGGGAAAATGTTGCCAAAGGTGTACTTCACAGCTCCAAATATTCATAATTATGCAAATCTGACCATAACCATAATTCATGATGTGCTTTCTCATTGGTCTGGTAATCTTCCTCAAGTTTTGAATCTATAATTGGACAACACTTGCTGTGAAAACAAAAATCAGGTTGTTTTTGGATATCTAAACATGCTTGTTGAATTGAGAATTTTTCAAAAGGTAAAGGTTGGTTTCCTTCTTGTTGGGCACACTCATGACCATATTGATCAGATGTTCAGTCGTTTTTCAGTCACATTGAGGAGGAAGGAAATTGGGAGCTTGCCATCATTAATTGAATGTATTAAGAAATCATACATGCGAGAGCCTACTTTTGATGTGTTGGAAGAAACTGTTGACATGCGAAGGTTTATTATGGGATCATATGGTGAGGGGAAATGCATTGAACAACTTAATGACATTAGCTTCCAACATCAATTTCGTATCAAAAAATGATGGGAAAACACTAATATGGGGCAAGAAGTATTCAAGTACTGCAGAATGGGCACCACCATCAGGTTTGCAACTTTTGAAGTTCATTCCAGATCATCCAATATTTGCATCAAAAATATTGTTATTACAATCAGTTGGTGAATTTCATAATGCATGCAGACAAAATAGAGATATAACTTATTCTGATTACCTAGAATAAATTAAAAAATGTATTAGATATACATATGAGTACTTTGACATTGCTGATTTAGTTTGGTGGGAGTCATTTTTCAATTATCAAAGTGATATCATTTCAAAAAAAACAAATGAAGATATACCTTTGAAAAATCCATTTATTTGGCCACAAAATGTGTCAAATGCACATGAGGAAATAAACATTGTTGAACAACAACAATATCAAGGTATTAATAATTCTTCACAGGCAGAGGAAAGAGAGATGTATATTGGTTCCAGAAAATCTCGTGCACAATGTGAAGCCATGGAAGACCTTTACAGGGGTTCAGTACAGGATATTAAGGAGGGTTGCATGATCGCAGTGCTAGCAGATGGAGATCCCAATGGCTATCCATTCTGGGTTGCTAAAGTTATAAAGGTCTTTACAGAAAATGAGGATGTTACAAGTGTTGAAGTACAATTGTATGCCACAAATACACACCCATTCAATGGTGTGTATAAGCCAGAGATGGTAGTTGACAAAAAAAATGGCAAAAAGAGAAAAAGAAAGGGTACGAATATAAATCATCGCCGCACAGACATATTAAAATTGGAGGATGTTTACATACTTGTTTATGACTTCAATTTAACAATGAGAGGAACTCTTCGCTTCAAGACAATAGAGATTCTAAAAAGGTTGTTACCAGAAGGAACAGTGTTGAGATGGGAGTCTGCTGAAACCAGTCATAGATCTAGAAGAATTTTGAAACCTAAAATGATAGGCATGCATGTGGACTCAGATGGGGCACTAGTTGATGAAAGAGAAGAATATGGAACATCTTCATCAGCATCCAGTCACTCATCTAAAGATGTGAATTCTGATGGTGTGCAAGAAAATATGAGTGATTTTGAATAATTGTTTAAGACAGTCTATCTAACTGATGTATGCATCGTATCTTGAAATAATTTTTTTTATTTCCATATGGTGTTAAATGAGAAGTTATGAGTCATTTTTATGTTGTTGGATTATATGTCTTGATTATGATAATTTTTATTGTTTAGAATATCTACAATGAAACATTAAATTAGAGATATAATGTATGTTTCATTCAATATACAAATAATGACTTTTGAATTCATTTAGTGATGTAATTTGTTCATAATGTCATGGTTTTCTTGTTTTATGGTTGAAAAAATTTCAATTTATTTTGTATCTAGCATGTTATGGTTGATAACATGTTGAATTTATACTTAGGAAAGAAAAATGTTATTCTACCATCAACATTAGTGTGTTTTTTTTCCTCATAAACAACTTTGTTATCCACACTAAAAATTTGGTTTTACTAGCATTTTTTTTAAATTTTGAAGATTGACCCTAAAAAAAATCATTGTTCCAGTATCATCACTTTTTCGTTTTCAAGCTGTATTTTGCACGAAAATTTCGTTTTCACTGCCATTTTTAAAACATGTTCAAAATTGTCCCTAAAAAAAAACATCATTCTAGTATACACACTTTTCGTTTTTAGCACTGTTTTTGATGTTTTTTTGGCATTTTTTGGCCAGAGTTCCGTTTTGAGTTTATAGTTCCCGTTTCAAAGTTTACATTGTTGATTATGGCATGTGTGGAAAATGTAAATTATGGTATCATCATCAACGGTCTTCCAACAAGATTCTTCCGATCCGAAAGAGGACTTCATCAGGGATGCTCTTTATCTCCATTATTATTCATAATGGTATTGGATTGTCTGAGTCTGCATATCAAAGGAGTAGTGACAGAGGGGCATTTCAAATCACTGAAGCTGGGCAACAATATAAACATCTCACACAACCTCTTTGTCGATGACGTCCTCATAATGGGTATGTTATGCCATTTTTCTTGGTATTATCTTTTTAATATTTTCAGCAGATTTGCAAATGCTTTGGGAATGTACATGAATTCCAACAAATCAGTTCTTTATTATAGTCAATCTGATAGGATAACTATAACATATATAAAAGGCTTATTTGGAATTGTAGCCAAACCTATGCAAAATGGTTTGAAGTATTTAGGGTATAGACTTAAACCATCATGTTATAGAATATCTGATTGGAAATGGCTCACTGAAAAGTTCTATAAAAGAATTTCTGGATGGGAATTTAGATGTCTATCCATAGGGAGTAGGGCCATTCTGTCACAAACCATTCTAACATAGCTGGGAGTATATTGGGCACATCTTTTTCATATTCCTTCCTCCATTATAAATGATATAAACCGTCTCATGGCAAATTTCATCTGGGCGGGTGCACACAGTCGGAAAAAATTCCATCTGACCAAGCTGTCAAATATAACTCTTCCAAAAGACATGGGTGGATGGGGAATTTTAGACCTTCATTGTTTCGGCGAGGCTTTACTCATCAAATCACTCTGGAGGGGTTTATTTGGAGCAAGTAATTGGAGTAAGATTATACAATACAAATATCTAAAAAACAAAGATTTCATTTTTTGATATTGTTTTGGTTCAATTGGGAAAAAACAAGGTTCAACGATCTAGTCAAGTTTCCTGAAAATTGAGAAACGCTTCATTCAACTACTGACATGGAAATTCCAGACTGGAAATAATATCCTGATTGGTTTTGACCCAATTCTGGGTGTTGAACCAAACCTCTCCATCTCAGACAATATCACAGCTCCTAAATGATCATGGTTTCTTTTTCTGGGGCCAAGTCATAAATGGCTGGTAGGGCAATCTCCCCGTTTGGAAAAATGCTTATGAACTGGGATTAACCAGTTACTTGCAAGAAGAATGGATTCAGATCATCACAACTATGAAACAACTAGGCATATGTCGATCAGGGACCCAGGATAAAATTATATGGTTGGGCAAAATGCTTTCTGACAACATAGTTGTAGCAGATGCCTACCAGATACAAAAAAGTTGCGAGGAAAGAAGAGAACCATACCCTTTATGCATTCTAGAAAACAAAAGCTCCAAACAAAGTTATAATCTTCAGCTGGCTTGTTTACCATAATAGAAACCTTGTTTGGGAAAACTTGCAAAAAAGGAATTGGTATGGGTCGGGCATATGCTGCATATGCAAAAACCACTCAGAAGAAAATGACCACATTTTTTTACAAAGGCTCCTCACTACTTGGGTTTGGAAAAAAATTTCTTCCCTCATTGGCTTCTCTTATATTCAGCACACTTGTATTAGATATTCTTTGGAATGGTGGAGCACTCAGAAACCTGCTTGCTGAATTATCCCTCTTTTCCTTTTTTGGGAAATCTGGAAGTGGAGGAATAGAAGCATCTTCCAAAACAGTAGAGACGATTTCTCTATAATAATTGAAAAAATTATCACAAATCTTTCTTTTTACTCTGCACAACCATTATGCTCTAAAGAGGAATCTAAAATGAGGAATGACTTACAATTCTCTTATCCTATGGGTTTTTTTTATGGGGCCGTGCAAGGAAACAACTGTGCCTGTGGCTTTTTGATTGCAATAATGCTAACTTGACATACAGGATGCATTGGAATTGCGGGATTGGCACTAATACTAAAGCTAAAGCTGTAGCTCTCTGGGGACTCCTATGGTTCAACAGTTTCGTTGGCAACCCCGTGCTACATATATATGGTGATTCAAGAATCATAATCGACCAATATATGGTGATGCAGACAGACTATCAAAAAAAGGATTACAGGGAAGCATTGACCAATGGTATCTAGAGAGTACATGGGAGCAGATCATATATGACATGGAGAACCTTCCAAACCGTGTTAACCTTCTCTATGCAAGCCTCTCAAAGTCTTTATTTTGTGTAAATTTTTGTTATATAGGTTTATAATGTATAATTTTCCCATGACTTCTCTTTGGGAGAATCAACACTCAGCAAGTTTCCTAAAAAGGCTGATCAACTGTTATTATAATTGCTGTGTTAGTTTTTGCATGGATGCATAAATGCTCTTTTTTGAAAATTTTGAAGTTGACTGCCTGGCCACTAGGCAAAAACAGTGTCCTCTACGAGGGACTTTCTTGAGCCTCCTCGTTAGATGGTGTCATTACAAAACAAAAGTTTTTTCATCACTCTGCTGACCAAGCTGTGTTTATATTGATACAAATTTTTCTCCTCTGGATTGGTTTCAAATGTTACAGGTCCTTCCATTGCTACAGGTTTCTCCAGAGGGGGGACTATCTATTACAATAGGAATGCAAGTCAACAACACAGCTACAACTGATGTTTTTATCTACTTCATAGAATTTTGCTGCTGATATATGCTCTTTGATGTCATTATCATCAGAGAACTGTATCATGCATATTATGTTATCTATATTGACTTGATGTACATGACTTTCGACTTTTTTTCAGGGTCATAGTAAACTATTGAAAATCATGGGCTCTATATATTGTTTTTTTCACCCAAAATGGCATCTGATAAATATGCCAGATGTATATCTATTATCAATATAATATATATCAAGCTTTTTTCGTACTGAAGAAAAATAATAATAATGATATTTATTTAGTAATTAATGTAATAATTATTTGATTTTAAAATGTGTATATTACTTTAAAGTTTGTTAAAAAATTATACGATTGTGTTTATTTTTTTAATAATTCTTGTTTTCCATATCATCAAAAGTAAAATTATTAATTATCTTGTATTAAAATTATTAATCATTGTGTATTAAAAAATTCTTAGATCAAAGCGGATGCATGCATAATTTGGTAGTTTTTTAAGAATAATTATTTCACATCTGCTGTCACTACCACTGCCTTGGCTCTTCAAGCTTCCAGAAGTCACCACCGCCTCACCGCCTGCAGAAACGAAAGGGTAGCATTGCCTAAAAATATATATTTTTTAGTTGATATAACCCACATAAAAATCTGCTATAAATAGAAGGATATGCTAAAAATTATACGATTGTGTTTGTTTTTTTAATAATTCTCTTTTCCACATCATCGAAAGTAAAGTTATTAATTATTTTGTATTAAAATTATCAATCATTGTGTATTAAAAACTTCTAGATCAACGTGGATGCATGCATAATTTGGTAGTTTTTGTAAGAATAATTATTTCATGTATGCCGTCACTACCACCGCTTTCGCTTGTCAAGCTTCCAGAAGTGACCACCGCCTCACTGCCTATAGAAACACTACCTCACCAACTGCAGAAACAAAAGGGAACCACCGCCTAAAAATACATTTTTTTAATTGATGTAACCAACTTAAAAATTTGCTATAAATAGAAGGATCACAGAGAGGCGGAGATCATCCACTCCCAGTTTTTTATTGTTGGTGTAATTGAGCAACTATAGTTGCGGTTCTCTGTGTTTTTCCTGATCTCCTATGTATTTTTGTTCTTTCATTTGGTATCAGAGCCAGTTTGGAGTTCGTTGGAAGTCTTTATTCCTTGATGTTCTTTCATCTGGTATCAGAGCCAGTTTGGAGTTCGTTGGAAGTCTTTATTCCCTGAGATTCAGTGAGAAGCCATTGCCGTGTCCCTAAAATTCATTGTTGCGTGAGGATGAACAGAACTATTGTGTAGAGCACTTGTGACTGAAATAGTTGGAGTTGTTTAATGTTACACTGAAACCATAATTGTTGTGCAGTGCTGGAATCTGAGAGTGAAGTAGAATTTATTTTGTGAGGATCCATTGTTGAGCATGGTCGAATAGAGCTGCAATATTCTGCTGAAGATTTGTGAGGCCAGTGTGCAATGTTTGGAGGGGGCATTGTGAAGTTTGAAGGAGTCAGAAGAAGAGATAAATCTGCCATAAGTCACAACTACAAATGTTGTAAGCTATTCTGTCATGATAGTGCCAGTTTTTGATTGGCAGATTTTATAAGTAAAATTATTTTTCAAATTCCATGTTTGAAGGACTTCATAGAATGTTTTTTGAAATTCAGAGAATTTTCAATTGTTGAGTAGATGGGGACATTTATGTTATAAAGTTTCCAGCAATTTTATCTACACGTTAAAGGAAGGAATTTATATTAAACCTCTACTTGCTTTGGCATTGGATATATTTATTTTGCCATCTGAGTTTTTTTGTCTCACTGTGTGTGGCTCTACTTAGCTTAGTTAAAGTTTTTTTACCATTTTGGATTGAGTCAAGGAAGAGATTTTTTTTGGAGAAATTAAAGTACTTTGTAAACTAATTTAAAATGGCTTCAAATACCAATACTACTAAGTCAATTCCTATTTTAACTGAGAAAAATTATGATTCTTGGTTTATTCAAATGAGAACATTGTTGCGTTTTCATGATATTTGGGGATTTGTTACTCACGGGTATCCTGAGCCTTCTAATGAGGCAGCAGAGATGGCTCTTACAAATGTTGAACAAACGTTGTTGAGAGAAAACAAAAAGAAGGACAATAAAGCTCTTGGTATTATTCAACAAGGTTTAGATGACATGATACTTTCAAAAGTATCAAATGTAGAATCTTCGAAGAAGCAATGGGACATTCTTGAATCCTGTTATCAGGGTGTAGCGAAAGTAAAGAATGTCAAGTTGCAGAATTTGAGAAGAGATTTTGAGAATCTGAAAATGAAGGACAGTGAAACTGTGGATGCTTTTATGACTCAAGCTGTTGGAGAGGTAAATCCCCTCTGCGGACAGAGGCAATCCCACTAGCCCAAAATGGGTCTAGCAACAATCAATCACGCTATCATGCAAGTTCCTAGTTGCAAATCGAAAGTGGATTATGAAAGACCAACCTGGAGTCCAACGCTAGTGTCATAGACGAGTTGATACTCCCGTTCCCTTTCTCCGGTAGGTCACGATCCTCACGATCTCCGTGAATGGACACCTGCACATGCAAAGAATGAAGCGAATACCAGCATAAAATCCACTAAATACAACTATATATCGGTCAGAAAAGATATAGATCAAACATTATCATCATGAACAATAAGACCATAACCATAATAATAGTCGTTTATTAATGAATAATCAACAGAGAAAAATACAACCAATGTTCTGACGTTGAATCTCTCCTCTGGCTGGGTGAACAACTACATATGCCTTGCAATAGACCTTCTCTCTCTCTTTGCTTATGGACACACAGCTCAGACTTCCGGCAGCATAACCTCGCTATGCTCCAAGACTCTTACTATCACTCAAGACAAGCGTTATCACTACTAGCACTATCACCAATACTCAAGAACTAGCTTGTCAAATGCATGAGGACAGACTTTTATAGATGGAGAAGGGAAGAAGATGCAATGAATCAAGACACCCATTATGGATTGGCATTATCTCCAAAAAGCCGTTGTGGATAGATGTAAAGGATAGATGATGAGTCTCGACATCTAGAAGATCAGCTTTATCCTCAAAAGACTGCATGATTTTGAAGGGAAAAAACATCCGGGCGCGCGTTTGTTAAAAATCCTTTCCAAACTTGGTTGGCGTGGGTGTTACTCTATGACAGAGCGCCAATGGGCGCGCCCTCTTTTGAGGATCTCCTTCATTGGCGCGGGTAGTACATTGTGGACCCGCGCTAAGGGTACTTTTCAGGGATATTTTGCAGGAGGTGTCTTTAGGGCATATGAAGTCCATACTGAGGGGAACATAATGCAAGTGTTTTTAAGTTATGTCACTGCTCACAGGTCCCGGAATGAGTCCTCCAAAGTACGGGAAAGGGGTAACAGGGATGGTGACCAATGGTGACAAACTACTGTGTAACAGATGCCCCCTAAAGCATGAGGCCCGAGAGAGAGAGAAGGGTGAAATGCTTTACAAGAACACATGTAGCCGCTGCGGAGAATCTGCATCGAGAGATACAACTGATAGCTCAATTACATGATGTATGTGGTATGGTCGCAGCCATCCATAAGAGAGTACATGATAATCTAGATCCATAGTATGGGCGCAACCATCTGGTTAGGATCAATGAATAGACTCAGGTATGGTCGCAGCCATCCAATGAATGAGTCATGTAACAAGAATCACACCTGGATTACAACAGACAAAATCCAGGGTCTTGCGCTCCATCTCGATCCGAACAAAAGTACAAGTTCCAGCATGCGAATATATGAGCTGAAGTCGAACATGCAGGAACATCGTCTGATTACCAGCCAATAATGAAAACTGTTAACAGACGCGAGAGGTACCACCAATAATGACAATGGCCCTCAAGGTACTATAGGTACAATCTACGGTGTGCGAATTAGTGATCTGGCGTCGAACACCCGTAGAATCATTCGATCGGAGGCCAATGATGAAAATCTCACGTCGAACACGAAGAACCTGCCATTGAGGCATGTAGGCTCCAAGGCACCGAAAGGGAGTCTCTAGATCAGCTTCCTGGATAATGAGCTGAAGTCGACAGGAAGTGACCTTGATCGAAGGTGGGCCATAATGTTTCCCACATCATCGACACGAGACAGAGAGATAATGTTGTGAATCAGGATTATGTGAGCTATCAGAAGGAGGTTGTTTTTCTGCATAGGTCAACTTCTCTTGAACATATCGGTGGCACGACAGTGGAATTGGCAGTATTTGACATCAATGGATCAGAGGTCATGGTGACGAGGCAATGAGCAGATGAGAGGTCAAATAGGATTACCCAAATCCACTGAGGCAAGTGAAAAATGAGATGAGATAACCCCACCCAGACACGAAAGCAGACAAGGGCCATGTTCAAGAGCGACATACTGCCGACACGACAATAATTATGGTTCCATTTTTTTTCCCCCGTCATTTCTGGCGAGTACTCCAATTATTTTTAACAAGCTTGATGGGGATAGCATGTGCTTGCAGTGCGTCATTTCGACAGAATCCGATGTCATTAGGTTTTAACGAGTCTGACAAAGGAAGAACTCGGCGTCTTTTCATGTTTAGAGAGTTTGAAAAGACAGCAGAAAAGGAAACTCCAGGGTGTCCTTTTTCGTAAAGTTGTGTCTCTCGAGCCCAAAAAAGTATAAAACAATGCTCGAAAGAACCGCCCGACCATTACGATCGAGGAGTACTTTTCATAAATAGTGATTTTGACCTGAAAAAGTAAAAAAGCGATCAAAACCACGTCGTTTCGTAACCATTAACGAGTCTGAAACGACAAAAACCCGGTAATCTTTTTATGTTTTAACGGTCGACAAAAAGAACTTAAAACGACCGCCCCTTATTAATGTTTAACGAGTCAAGAGGAATAACTCGACAATCTTTTCGTCTTTAAACAGTCAGAACAGAGCTGAAAGCGGACCTCAAAGTAACCTTTTCACATGTTTTACCGAGCTTGAAAAAGTAGAAAAAAGGAGCTCGTTTCGTCGCTTGAGTTGCACCAACCCCTGTCATCATATCAAAAACAACGTAAAACCTATTTTGACATAAATATATTCAAAAATACCCAAAAAATAATATTTTAAAGGCATTTTAGGTCAAAAAATGCTATAAAATAGTGAAATGGTAAAAAACAAATTTACTTTTTACTTTTCACCTTGTGAGTTTACCATTGGAGGGTTTTGGGTGCAAAATTCAACCGTTGATCGTGATCAATCCAGGAAAGCAATCGAGCCGTTGTCCGGAGCAGGTAAGAGGTCTTGTCCTTAGCTTCATTTTCGTTCCATTTTTTTAGCTTTTCATCCACAGACGGATCCCCTGCAAGGGGATTTGCAAAATTTAGGGTTGCGCCATTGGCGCGGGTTTCCCGCTCGGGATCGCGCCAATGGGATTATTTTCCCAAAGGGGGCGCGACATTGGCGCGACTGTTTTGAAAACAGTCGCGCCAACCGCGCGACCTAATTTTCCCATGGATTTAACCGTTGATTTTGCAATTTTCCTTTAATTTTGGTTTCACCAGTGATCTAATGATGATATTTTCGACTTTATGGTTGCAGGGATTCGTCAAAATGGTTGTAGAATGGAGAGAAAGAGAGCATGATGCTATAGATGCTATGGCACTAGAGGATGAAGCCTGCATGGATGCTTTGAGGGACTGCGGCTTAAAGAAGTTTTTCCTCACCTCCTACTTGCGTGCACAACCTGAGCTACTACGATTTATCGTGGATGCTTGGGACATAGAGGATCAGGTATTCCGCTTGAAAGATCAGACATTGGAGTTGGATGTTTCTGATGTCTATTTTATCACTGGGTTATCGCGGAGAGGTGCACGACCCATTTTGACTGGAAGTAGGCCTTCCGGAGAAAAGATGGGGGAGGTGATGGAACGGGTTTGTCCGGGGGCACAGTTTGGATCGAACAGTGCCAAAGTAGATATCGTCACAGTTCCAGACCTAGTGCTATGTGTGATACTATTCACTATTACACGGACGGCTGGGGTACAGGCGCCCCATGAGGCCAGGAAGAATCATTTACTGCTGGCAACCGAGTGTCTCCACCCTACTCTGTTTGACTGGGCCACAACTGTGACTACAAACATCAAGAGGCAGCTTACGAAGTGTAAGCGTGGGGGCAACAAACAGTTCAGGTATGGATCCATTGTGGTATCCTTCTTCTTGGAGCGACTGCCGATTTTCCGGATTCAGGGAGGTATAGTGGCAGATCCAGTGCTACGGGAACCGATGTTGGCTCGATGGGCAGCACTAATGCCCAGAGGAGGAGGGGGCCAGAAGATGGCCTGGAGGCCCGAGTTCTTCATATGGCTTCATCACCAGATGATCGTTATAGAGGACTGGCCCTATGCGGGCACCGATTTTACTGGAGACCCAGATCTCCCATTGCCTATGGGAGAAGACTGGGATGAGGAGCTTGGTAAGAACTCTTTGTGTTTTTGATGTATTTAATTTTTTTTGTAATACATGCCTGTCTCTGACAACAGTTATATATATGTATGCAGATGTTGGTGCAGAGCGACCAGCTGATCTGTCTCATATAGCACGGAGGGTACAACCTGCAGCCGACCCTCAGGTAGAGGGTGGTGTGGGTGATGAGCTAGTACATAACCTTGAGGCACTCACTTGAGGGATTCCAGACTATGCCAGGTTGGCGGATGTGCCCTTCGCGTACTAGAGGCACACAGTGGGAGTACCAACTCGCGTCCACCGTCTGCTGAGACGTTTGGTGCGAGCGGTGACATGCTATCATGAGCATCACTGTGATTAGACGCCTAGGTTTCATTTTGCATATTTTTGAGAGACATGTTGTCTTCGACTATATGAGATTTGGACATGTATTAATTTTTTGGACTACGTAATGCGCGCGGCGCAAACATTATGACACACACGTATATATATACATATGCCTATGGTTTATTATTGTGTTTTCATGTGCTTGCTTGTATAATGTTTTGATTACAAATTACGCAAATGTCTATCTAATACATGATTAGCCAATGCATCAGATAATGTGTTTAATTGTCGTGGAATATGCTGATATGTGATGAAATCAAAGTTCCTTTCTAACAATCTCACACGTAAATACAACCTTAGAATACGATGGTCTCTGACGGAATAACGCCCATTGAGCTGGTGGACGACAAGTTGAGAGTCCAGGTTTACTACCAATGCCCGAATGTCGAGATTAATTGCTTCAGCAAGTAGCTCGATTACAGCGCAATATTCGGCGACATTGTTAGTGGTACGACCCAAACACACACCTTGAAGATCTATCAGCTTGCCATGAGGATCATAGATCACCCACGCCGCAGAGGACAAGTTGCGAGTACTGCGGCAGGCACCATCAGCGAAACCAACATAAGGTGCATCAGACATCTGCACAAGAAGCGAAAGACACAATAAGCGGCAGTCACGCCTTTAAAACTGACACACACACACCTACTAAAGTACATGTATGTACAAAATAAAATGTACAAGCATCATGCATAGTACTTTTTCAAGTACAGCCCGTTTCGGGGCTTTGCGAGAGGGTTCCCTTCATAATCAATTAGCTCGTAGGCCCCTTTTCGCAAAACTTTCTTGACAATATAAGGGCCTAGCCACATAGGCTCGAGCTTTCCTGCTCCCAGCTTATCGTTTGCCTGATTGTATAACAGGACTAAATCTCCCTCAACAAAAGAACGTGGATGTACAGTCTGATCGAAGTGAGTCTTGACTCGCTTCTTCTGTGTTTCGATGGCCAAAGAGGCTAGGCAACGGGTCTCATCTAGCCGTTCCAGGTAAAGAAGGCATTCTTCTAATGGAGTAGTGTTGGGAAGTAGCTCGACAGCCAATTTTAACGAAGGGATTTCACACTCGATTGGAAGGGTAGCCTCTAGTCCATAAACTAACTAAAATGGAGTGAAGCCAGTGGCATCATTCACGGAGGTTCGGTAGGCCCACAAGGCAGGGAACAACATCAAATGCCAGTTAGACTTATGCATGCCAATGGTACGCTGGAGCATTGTAACCAAAATCTTATTGATAGCTTCAACTTGGCCATTGGACTGAGGGTAGTATGGAGTGGAACTATCGTGCTGTAAGCCTAGCTGGGTTGTTAGTTTCGTCATCATATGATTACGGAAATGCTTCTCGTGATCAGTGACGATGGCTTGAGGGACGCCGAATCGCGAGATAACATGGTTGAATAAAAATTGCGCCGCTGTGTGACCGTCTTCAGTTAATGTAGGCATCGCCTCAGCCCATTTAGTAAAGTAATCGACGACAACGATAATAAACCCATGCCCCCCGGCCGAGCGAGGGTTACAGGTCATATAATCAATGCCCCATTTTGCAAAAGGGCCGACGGTAACAACAGGTGCAATGGAGCGGGAGGCGCTCGCATCTTCCGCTGGTATATCTGGCACTCATGACAAGAACGGATGGCAAGAATGCAATCCTTAAAGATAGAGGGCCAAAAGTAGCCAGCACGGAGGATTTTTTGGGCAGTAGCATATCCGGACATGTGACCACCACAGGCACCATAGTGGTAGTCATTCAAGACACGCTCGGCTTCCTCGAGAGTTAGACAACGGCAGAGAACAGAGTCGGCGTCGAGGCGATATAATGTATCCCCAATGATACGGTATGGTTGAGACTGATGACGAATCCTTCGCCGAGCGTCTTTGGACATGCCAGGGCGAAAGGAGGACGTTTGCAGATATACAATGATATCACCGTACCAGGGGTCGAGGGTGCTGATGAGAAATAAAGTCTCATCCGGAATTTGATCCTCTGTGTGAGAGGGCGGGGAAGAAGATGGCAAAGAGCAAATTAACTCAGCAAAGACAAGGGATTTCTTGGACTTGGCAGTAGTAAATTCCAAGTCGAACTCTTGGAGGATGACAATCCACTTTGAGTACTTGCCCCCCAGCAACTGGCGTGACAAGATATACGTCATGGGGTTGCAATCAGAAATCACGGTAGTAGTGCGCAGCAGAATATAATGACGGAAGCGTTGGACAGCACAAACGACGGCCAAAGCCAACTTCTCGACATAAGCATATCGAGTTTCCGTATCTAAAAGATTGCGGCTGAGATAATATATAACATGCTCAGTGTCATCATCGTCAGTTTGAACGAGAACCATGCCGATAGTGGTTTCGGCGGCAGCCAAATACAGGGTGTAATCACGATGATAGTTCGGAGGACGAAGCAATGGAGCAGAAACAAGGAGACCCTTGAGACGCTCAAAAGATTCCTAGGCAATGGTATCCCAATGAAAAGGGACATCTCGCTTTAGTAATCGTGTGAAACCTTTAGCCACCTCGGCATAGTTTCGAACGAAACGTCGTAGAAAATTTGCTTTACCCTGCAAGCTTTGCAATTGGTGTAAAGAAGCAGGGGGAGGAAGATTCACTATAGCCTCGACTTTAAGGGGATCCAAGCGGATGCCCTCTCGGGAGATGACAAACCCGAGAAGTCGGCCGGATTCAACGCAGAAGACACACTTGTGAGGATTAAGTCTGATTCGGTAGTGTCGACAGCGAAGAAAGATCTCGCGAAGGTGAGTAGGGTGGTCCTGACACTTAGCTGAATGAGCTGGAAGATCATCCAGGTATGGCTGTACAATGTGTCGAATGTCATGAAAAGCATAGGACATTGCACGTTGGAAGGTAGCACCGGCATTTTTGAGACCAAAAGGGAGCTTCTTATAGGCAAAAGTGCCCCATGGACAGATGAAGGCGGTCTTGTGTTGATCAGCGGGAGCAATATTGATCTGGTTATATCCAGAAAAACCGTCCATAAAAGAGTACATTTCGCTTCCCGCACACTCGTCAATAATTTGATCAATGAATGGTGTGGGGAGATTATCTTTAGGACAGGCCCGATTAATATCACGATAATCGACACAAACACGGATTGTACCCTGTTTTTTAGTCACAGGTACGATATTAGAAACCCAATCTGTGAGCCGGATAGGATAAATAAAACCGGCTTTAAGAAGCTTCTCTACTTCGGCCTTAATCGCTGCAGCCTTTCTGGGGTGTACAGGGCGTAAATGTTGACGAACAGGCTTAGCACCTGGGTACGTGATTATCTCATGCACTACTATGCTAGGATCAATGCCGGACATTTCTTCATAGGACCATGCAAAAACGTCACGAAATTCGCGAAAAAGATTGGAATAAAGTTGAATCTCCTCCGGAGTACAAGTGACTCCAATGTGAAGATGCTCGACAATCCCTGGTTTCACAGAGATGTCGATGGGCTGGGTTTGCGTAATGTTCGCCATATTTCCTTCATAGGACACTTGATAAACTTGGATAGGTGTTTGAAGGATTGGAAATGGGAGACAAGGAGCAAAACCGCTCAACACAAGTAAGCATATCCTGATGGGCAGGTAGAAACGAGGAACGATGGTGAGTATCATGCCAAGGAGGTTCCTCGAGAGACATAGTCTCAATAATGGCTTCGTCGGAAGAGAATGTTTCTTTTAAAGGGTCCGAAGAAGTCTCATCTACAAGCCCTAAGGATGGAGCGAATGAGTGGAGAACCTTGCTCGAAGGAGCAAGTTCAGAAGAGGGAGCCGATGCAGCAATGATTTCGATATAGTTGAGCTCGGCAGGACTCAACGGCATCTGGTTGACCCAAGAATCTACTTGGTCGATGGGAGGGAGGATCCACGGATCAGAACAAGTAGTAATCATATTGACGGAAGCGACGTTAGGAGGTGGGAGTGGAAAAACACCCATGAGGGCGGGATCTTTGAAAAGCCCGTGACCCAGACTCTCAGATGATTTGGAGGTATGCTCCACAAAAGGGATGTTGCCTTCAGAAGAGGAAGCGAAGAATGACAGCTGGTCTACAGTAACGATCTTCCCTTGATGAGGGAAACGAATGATACGAAAGAAAGATGAAGCTACAGCTTGCATCGCGTATATCCAGCTGCGTCCGAGAAGGAGGTTGTAGGTCAGAGTAGCATCAACAACTTCAACTTCCATTTCGACCGTCTTCCCTTCCAAAGAGATGGGAAAATGTTGGAGTATACCATAAGGACGGGATGCTCTTCCATCAAAAGCTTCCAAGGTTGTGGGAGACTGGTTCAGCGTCGGAGATCCAATAGCTTTCCAACAGGCAACAGACATGATGCAAGTTGAAGCACCTTCATCAATGACTGTACGATGAATCGTTTTCTTATCAATAATAACCTGTATGAGGAATGCGATTTGGGGAGGCAGTCTCTGCGTATGGCGTTCCAAGTCAAAAGTAATTAAATCCGAGTCAGCCAGGTCTATGCCACCGATGGCGGATAGCAAGGACTTCCTCTGAGAAGGGCAACTCTGGAGAACTTCTAAAGCGGACATAGCGGATGGAGTCTGAGCTAAGTCCTCAACGATATTGTAGTGCTGTGCAGCACGGGCATTTGGGTTGTAAGAAGATTTCCGGAGTACTCCTTTTGGAGGGGGTCGAATAGGCGTCTCAGTACTAGGTCTCTCGATGTGGAGCGGGCCCGAACTGAACGGAGGAGCACTGGGGGGGACCTCAGGCTCTTTCCCGACAGATGACGGATAATCTTTTGTTCGAGTACTGATATTGATAGGTATCGTCCCAGCCATAAACACTTGAGAACCAAAGGAAGAGGGAGGTTGAGAGGGGTCAGCCACCATTTGAGTTTGCTGTGGGGGAAAGGGTTCTTTAAGTACCGCAGGAATCTCGGGAGCGCCTTTCAACAAACGACTAACTTCGGACCACCGAGGGCAGTCTTTGGTATAGTGATCTTCATCACAGATAAGACAAGGATACTTGGGTTTGCGCTTGGCACCTTCCTCGGGTGGAGGTTTAGGGAGTCCTGTTTAGGTTGATCTGGCTTATTCTTCGCTTTCCCTTTCTTCTTTCCTTTCGAGGCTTTGTCTGCCGTGGTGGACTGGACGACATTGACCTCGGAAGTAATAATAGAAGTGGGTGTTACTGAGAAGTAGGTTCATTTGAAGCATTTGATTTTTGCTTCCCAGGGTTCGCGAAATTTTTCTTTGAGGACGAATTAACAGAACCAATAATACTGTCAACAGTTGGTGTTGGCGGGGCTTTGGATGTTCCTGGTCTCGGGGCGTCAGGCAGATAATCATACAATGTACCTGACTGAGAATAAACCAAGTCAAGGTACTGAGCGCGCGCGATAGCTTGCTCCTCAGTAACACACGCCCCCATGGCAATGTCCCGAGCTATTGGAGGAACGAACGAAGTCGTAAACCAATCGGTAAGAAGCTGGTCGGGAATCCAAAATTTGATCATACGTCTACGCCGTCTCCATTCATGGATGTGATCAGAGATATGCGTAGCCGTTGTCTGTCTTAAGGATGTGAGGAGGTGTGTACCCGTTTCATATCGAATGGGCAACTGAAAATGAGTGAGGAATTCCATAGCCAACGAGTTGAAATCCTGAAAGGATCCGCGATTGAGCTCAATATACCACTTAGCTGCAGAGCCAGTGAGAGTCCTTTGAAAAAGGCGAAGCCGAATTGAATCATCAAGCCATGAATTGGATGAACACCACAAGTGATAAGTCATGACATGAGCTTGTGGATCTTCATTAGCTTTACCATCGAATTTTGGACAGTCACCGGGAATTTTGGTTGGAACTGGAGGCCAATACGGATTATGGAGAATAGGATCATTGGTCAGTTTGGACACATCCGGTAATTCTAAAGTCGCTAAGAAAGGTAACTGAGGATTGAAAGACATCTAGGGCTGCTGGTAGGATGGAGCACCAGGGTTCCAACCAGCTGGCGGTTGCCCCCATGGGCTTGGTCCGGACGGATTTGGCCCCATAGGGTTTTGTCCGTAGGGATTTGGGTTCTGCCCCCCAGCGTTCCATGGATTACCAAACGGTCCTGCAGGAGCGCCATATGGTTGCGGATAATTCTGAAAAGGATTTGCCTGCGGTTGTTGATAATTTTGATATGGGGCAAACAAAGGTTGCCCTTGAGGTTGCTGGTAACCATACGGTGGCTGGACTCCAAACTGAGTTTGAGAAACAGGCTGAGTTTGATAGACTGGTTGGGATTGAACTCCAACTTGCATTTGAAGACCGGATGGGGTTTGGGGTCCAGCTTGGGGCAAAAAACCGGATTGAGCAGCGCCAGAAGGATGTCCTGTCAGTTGGGCTATCTGGCCAGAAGGATGACCTTGTTGATACTGAGGTTGGCCTACCTGCCCAGAAGGTTGTACCTGCTGGGAGTGGAGTTGTTGTTGCACAACTGAAGGTTGTCCTAACGGACCAGATGGCTGAGTGGGCTAGGCAGTTGGTTGGCCTAATTGGGTTTGAGGTTGACCAACTTGCCCAGAAGGTTCATTATACTGGATGGTGGGCTGACCAACTGGTTGAGCAGCTTGTCCAGATATTGAACCATACTGGACATTGGGTTGGTTTGGGTTAACAAATGCTTGACCAATTTGTCGAGTAGGAAAACCTTGCTGGATACCAGGTTGGGCTTGTTGAACAGAAGATTGACCTGCGTTACCAGTAGGTTGAGCATGAGAAGTGAAAAATGGACCACCAAAGCGAAAGGGTTTCCTTGAAAGGATTGTCCTTGTAGGTCTTGATGAGGTGGTCTTTGGGATTGCGCAGACAATGCTTGGCCACCATGATAAGAGGTGGGACCCCAATCAATTGACAGCGGAACTGAAATCTCAACAGTCGGGTGAGCCGTCCAAGGCCCACCAAGATGTGGTACATACTGATCGTATGGGCCCTCAGGTGGGACGTTTGATGTAGGATCAAAGACTCCGAATAAAGAGGCCGAAGGTCGACTAAAAATAGGAGTCGAAGAAGCCACACATACCGTTGGAGCGGTTGTGACTGAGGTAACAGATGTACTGCGACTTTGTGGAGTAAAAGGCTCCGTGGTGGAAAAAGTGAGTGGTGACCAAATAGAACTCGTGAAGGGAGAAGACATAACATTGCTTATTGCTTTATAGCCTGGAGGTAGTCTCCCAGTAGTAGGAGTGCTACTAACAAGTGTAGATTCCGTTGCGGTGGGAATTTCACCGCTCGTCGCAACAGATTCGTCAGTCGAAGTAGGGGATATGTCCTCCATGTCGGAAGAAAATGGTGGGGCTGGAACACGAGGAGAAGTGTATTCCCAAAAAGGGATACCGTCCTCAGAAGGTTCCCAAACAGGGTTCCAATGAAACTCGTAAGTCTCGTCGCCTGGAGCACGAGAATTGAGCGGTTGTATACTCGGAACAATAGAAAGAGTTTCACTCACAACCGGTATCTCGGAAGATGAAATTGGTAATTCCGCCAGGATGGAACTTCACAAAATCCTAGGGAATCTAACGAGACTAGACCCTACTCAAACTAACGCAAACAAAATCTAACCAGGTAATGTGTATCGTGGCCGAATAAATTTTAAGACACAGGAACTGAACTTGACCTTTTCATGTTTTAAGAGTCGAGAAAAGGACAAAAAGATGACTCTAGTCTCCTTCGAATGTTTAATGAGCACGAAGTGACAAGACGCTCACTGGCACCTTTTCTTTTAAGGAGTCCGAAAAGGATCAAAAGTGACTACTCTGGAGAACTAGGCAAGAGGTTTACCAAACAATCCGTAAAACTGCTTATACACCTTGGCAATCAGATGAAAACCAAGGACTTCCCGTACGGCAGTCAATCTTCCCGAATGTTGTGTTCAGTGCATTACGGCTTGTAAGGCGGCAGACACGGCTTCCTGTGGATAAAGGATGATAACCTAGTGGGGTCTCCACATATACTCGACGGTACGTGGGAGCACAAATCCGTGCTAGACCACTACCGAGTCACAAAAGGAGGAATCACCCAACTGTAATGTGAAACAATAGTGACTAGGTTTAACGACGCCGGAACACGTCTCTAGCTTAGACCTCTAGAATGTTTGCGTTAAGTTCCAATGCGTTGTTAGATTCATTCAGTTCATTTTACAGTTTATCTTCAATTAGGTTTCAGTTTTTAGGTCCTACCGTATGTGATCTCTCAGAATTTCCTAAATGCAAACTATATGCCAAAATATATCATTTCGTTCAATGAATGCTATCTACAGAAGAGTTGAGATTTTTACACAAACAAAATGATCACTAAGCAATCAACAAAGATCCTAATGTAGCTAATAGAAATAAATGAAACTTTTTTTTTCTTTTCTTAAAAAGTGACTAATTGCCAATAACAATGAAAAATGCTAACTAATGTAATGCAAAAAAGATCATTTGTTTTTTTTTTCTTTTTAAAATGGCATAATGCATATAAACAACTTCGAGAGATGATCACAAAAAGTAAACAAGCAAATTTCACTCAATTCAAGTAGAACCAAGTCTGAAACACCAAGACAATCTGTGAAAAACCTCACAAAGACCTCAATGAACTATGTAATCTAAGCCCAAAACGAAGTCAAGTGAAATCCAAACGATCAACAAGTGGATTGCTCGAAGCACACAACAAAAGGTTTTGTTAACCACTAGACAAGTGCAGAAAACAACCAAAGAGTTGACTGGACAATCAAAGAACCAAAACTCCCACGGAAGGCTCGAAGTGCCAAGCCACTAGATGCTCTAGGGCTGGGATACAAGATCGATAGAAAAAGGCAAACAACCGAAGGATCAAGGTAACAAACCAGTCAAACAGAGTTCTAAGACACTCCAGTGGCTGAAAAGGATGTAAAAATACAGAAATCTGAGTTTAAAAAGCTTCCAACAAACAAACTGGCAAAGTTCACAGGACTGGCGCGACTGTCAGCCTGTAACTCGCGCTATTCAGAAATTAGCGCGAGTTGCTTTTGTGCAACATGCGCCAACTGGCGCGACTGTCAGGAAGAAAAACGCGCTAATAAAGTTTGCTGGTTTAAAAAATAAATCAAGCAGTCCAGGGTCTGGTCAACAGTATTCAGACAGATCAAACAGCAAGAAACAACTTTAAAACCAACCCAGAAAGCTCATTTACGCAATCAAGCAAGAGAAAACCAAAATGCAAGACAAACTCCAAGTTGTTCGGTTCGTAAACCAAACCGGAGATTGACTGAAGTGGCGTTGATCTACTTCGCTAATGCAAAGCAATAGCGTTTCGAAGGCTGCCTGGCCGTACTTCAGGCTCCGTCCAAGGTTTATGAATCAAACAACAAATAGCTCCCCAGTGGAGTCGCCAAATTGTTGGAGAGGTAAATCCCCTCTGCGGACAGAGGCGATCCCACTAGCCCAAAATGGGTCTAGCAACAATCAATCATGCTATCATGCAAGTTCCTAGTTGCAAATCGAAAGTGGATTATGAAAGACCAACCTGGAGTCCAACGCTAGTGTCGTAGACGAGTTGATACTCCCGTTCCCTTGCTCCGGCAGGTCACGATCCTCACGATCTCCGTGAATGGACACCTGCACATGCAAAGAACGAAGCGAATACCAGCATAAAATCCACTAAATACAACTATATATCGGTCAGAAAAGATATAGATCAAACATTATCATCATGAACAATAAGATCGGAACCATAATAATAGTCGTTTATTAATGAATAATCAACAGAGAAAAATACAACCAATGTTCTGACGTTGAATCTCTCCTCTGGCTGGGCGAACAGCTACATATGCCTTGCAATAGACCTTCTCTCTCTCTTTGCTTATGGACACACAGCTCAGACTTCCGGCAGCATAACCTCCCTATGCTCCAAGACTCTTACTATCACTCAAGACAAGCATTATCACTACTAGCACTATCACCAATACTCAAGAACTAGCTTGTCAAATGCATGAGGACAGACTTTTATAGATGGAGAAGGGAAGAAGATGCAATGAATCAAGACACCCATTATGGATTGGCATTATCTCCAAAAAGCCGCTGTGGATAGATGTAAAGGATAGATGATGAGTCTCGACATCTAGAAGATCAACTTTATCCTCAAAAGACTGCATGATTTTGAAGGGAAAAAACATCCGGGCGCACGTTTGTTAAAAATCCTTTCCAAACTTGGTTGGCGCGGGTGTTACTCTATGACAGAGCGCCAATGGGCGCGCCCTCTTTTGAGGATCTCCTTCATTGGCGCGGGTAGTACATTGTGGACCCGCGCTAAGGGTACTTTTCAGGGATATTTTGCAGGAGGTGTCTTCAGGGCATATGAAGTCCATACTGAGGGGAACATAATGCAAGTTTTTTTAAGTTATGTCACTGCTCACAGGTCCCGGAATGAGTCCTCCAAAGTACGGGAAAGGGGTAACAGGGACGGTGACCAATGGTGACAAATTACTGTGTAACACAAGCCATGAGTGTTGTTAATCAATTGCGACAATATGGAGAATACCTCTCAAACAAGAGGGTGATCGAGAAAGTCCTTCGAAGTTTGCCAAAGAAATTTGAAGCGATTGTTGTATCCATAGAAGAGTTCAAGGACACAAGTCAAATGAAAACTGAAGAGTTGACTGATTCATTGATTGCATATGAATCCAGGATGTCAAGATATGATGATAGCACGTTGGAGAATGCCTTCAAAACTCAACTTCAATTTCTTAGAGGAAGAGGCAGATGAAGATCGAGTAATAGAGGATGAGGCGGTAGAGTAGCTGATCAAAGACGTTTGCGAGATAATTATTATCATGAAGAGAAATATCACCAACGTCCTCCTAATTTAAGGGGGAGTTACAATAGAACCTGGCATCGAGGAAATAAAAGGTATGATGTATCTAAATTTCAATGTTATTATTGTAGAAGATATGGCCATTTTGATAATAAGTGTTTGGAGAGGCAGGCAGATGTTGGTAAGCAATCTACACACATCTCAAAATAATTTGAAGACAGTCAGAAGCTAGTGTTTATGACTTGTAACGTAACTCAAGAATATTCGAATGATATTTGGTTTTTAGATAGCGGCTGAAAAAATCACATGACTAGAAACAAGGATTTGTTTTCCAATCTAGACACCAGTATTCGTTCTAAAGTCAAGTTGGGTAATGATATTAAGGTATGTGTTAAAGGGAAAGGAATGATTGTTTTTTATACTAGAGATGGTGATAGAAGAACAATTGATGATGGTTATTATGTACCTAGCTTGAAATGGAATTTATTGAGCATTGGACAATTGATAGAGAAAAAGTATAGAGTGTTCTTCAATAATAATGTGTGTACTATCATTGACAAATATCCAAGTAAGCAACTGATAGCAAGAGTAGAAATGACAAAGAATAGGATGTTTCCACTTGTAATGAGAAATGAATTGACTCCCTCCTTGAATTCTTACAAAACTAAGAATTTCGACAAGTCGTGGTTATGGCATTTAAGATATGGTCATTTATATTTTGGTGGTCTAGATTTGTTGCAGAAGAAATAGATGGTGAAAGGGTTACCCAGTATTCAACAACCGACGAGCTCATGTGAAAGTTGTATACTTGCAAAACATCATAGATAGAATTTTTATCTGGAGTTTCATACAGGGCGAGAGCTCCATTGGAGATTGTTCACACAGATTTATGTGGACCAATGTAAACACCTTCTTTGGTGAGTAATGTTTACTTTTTGACTTTTATTGATGACTATGGTCGAAAAACATGGGTTTACCTTCTGAAACAGAAATATGAAGCATTTTCTGTATTTAAAATATGTAAAGCTATGGTTGAAAAGGAAAGTGGAAATCATATTAAACTTTTGAGATCAGATAGAGGTGGTGAATATATGCTAACAGATTTCATTGAGTTTTGTCAATTGCATGAAATGAAGAGGCAATTTACTACATGTTATACTCCACAACAAAGTGGAATCATTGAAAGGAAGAATCGAACTATTATGAATATGGCTCGAAGTATGTTGAAAGAAAATCATCTACTAAATGAATATTGGGGAGAAGATGTAGCTTGTGTTGTTTATATTCTTAACAGAAGTCCGACTAAGAGAATGAAGGATCGAGTTCCCGAAGAACCTGGAATGGTAAGAGTTTTCATATATCTCATTTAAGAATTTTTGGTTGTGTTGCCTATGCACATGTTCCTAAAGAATTGAGAAATAAGTTAGATGATAGAAGTGAGAAATTCATTTTTATTGAATATAGTGACGAGTCTAAAGAAAATAGAATTTATAATCTCATCACCGAGAAATATATTATTAGTAGAGATGTTGAGTTCAAGGAAGAAGAATCTTGGGATGGAAGCATAGATAAATCTGTTGTGGAGACAACTGTATTATCTCATGGAGATGATAATGAAGATGAGAAAGAAGCACAAGGTGGACAACCAATTCCATATACACCTGCTGCAAGCACCTCATCAAGGCAATCACCAAGAGTTAGTCCATTACAATTCAGAACATCGATAAATCATGAACATGGTGAACCATCAAGTTATGGTGGACAACAAACAACAGGATCAGAGGTAAGTAATGATTCTAATCCTACAATAGCTACATTGAAGAATAGAATTAAAGGTCAGAAGACTAGAAGCTTAAAGGAATTGTATGAGCAGAATGATGAAATAGATCAAGTTTCAAATTTTGCATTACTTGCATATGATCCAGTAAATTTTGATGAAGTTGTGAAAGAAAAATTTTGGATAAAAGCCATGGATGAAGAAATTGATGCTATAGAAAGAAATAATACTTGGGAACTTGTAAATTTGCCTGAAGGTAAAAATACTATAGGTGTTAAATGGATTTACAAAACTAAAGTGAATGTTGAAGGTGAAATTGAAAAGTATAAAGAAAGACTTGTAGTTCAGGGGTTCAGTCAACAACCTGGTATTGATTATAATGAAACTTTTGCACCTGTAGCTAGACTTGACACAATAAGAATGGTATTAGCTATTGTTGCACAAAATAAATGGAAAATATATTAGATGGATGTTAAGGCTACATTTTTAAATGGTTTTCTGGAAGAAGAGGTTTATGGGAAACAACCTCTTGGATATGAAATTGATGGTCAGGAAGATAAAGTTTACAAAATAAAGAAAACATTATATAGATTGAAACAAGCACCCCGATTATGGTATAGTAGAATTGATGAATATCTGAATAACAATGGATTCATCAAGAGTCCAAGTGATCCAACTTTGTATACAAAATTAAATGAGGATGGAAAAAAATTGATTGTGTGCTTGTATGTTGATGATTTGATTTTCACTCGATATATCTCAATAGATGATTTTAAGACAAGCATGAAAAGAGAATTTTATATCACTGATTTAGTCCTAATGAAATGTTTTCTTGGTATTGAAGTAACTCAATGTGAAGATGGTATTTTCATTTTTCAATCTAAGTATGCAAAGCATATATTGAAAAGGTTTAGGATGGGAAACTGTAAGTGCGTTGTAACCCCAATTGCAATTGGTACAAAACTCAATAAGGATGATCATGGTTCAGATATTGATCCAACCTTGTTTAAAAAATTGGTTGGAAGTCTTATGTATTTGACTACAACAAGGCCCGATATAATGTTTGGTGTAAGTTTAATTTCCATATTCATGGAGTCTTTGAAGAGTACCCATTGGCTAGTTGGAAAAAGGATTTTAAGATATGTTGCTGGAACAAGGAATTATGGTATCATGTGTGAATATGACTTATATTTTAAACTAACTAGATATATAGATAGTGATTTTGTAGGCAATATTGATGACAGGAGGAGCACATCTCTGTATGTGTTCAGTTTTGGTTCAGGTGCAGTTTCATGGGCATCAGTGAAGCAATCCATTGCGACTCTATCATTAGTTGAAGTAGAGTATGTTGCAACCACAACAACAACATGTCAAACTGTGTGGATGAGAAGAATTTTGAAAGAGTTGTTGCATGAACATAAAGAACCCACTCATATTTTCTGTGACAACAAATTTGCTATTGCATTATCAATAAATCATGTTTTCCATAAGAAGAGTAAACATATTGATACGAGGTATCATTTTATTTTAGAATTAGTAAGCAATAATGAAATATGTATGGAGTTTTGCAGATCAAAAGACTAGTTTGCAGACATATTTACAAAACCGTTGGGAAAATAATTGTTTCAAACTCACAGGGAAAACATAGGGGTATGCATGGTGTAACGACATTTTGATGTAATAGCAAAGTTTTGTTCTTTTTGTGAAATAATTAAGGGGAAAAATGTAAGAATAATTATTTCACATCTACTGTCACCGTCACCGCTACCGCCAGAAGTCACCACTGCCTCACAGCCTCACTACCTCCAAAAACAAAAGGGCAGCATCACTTAAAAATATATATTTTAATTGATGTAACTGACATAAAAATATTCTATAAATAGAAGGATCATGGAGAGGCAAAGATCATCCACTCCCAGTTTTTTATTGTTGGTGTAATTGAGCAGCTGTAGTTGTGGTTCTCTGTGTTTTTCCTGATCTCCTCTATATTTTTGTTCTTTCAGTTTTAATGAATACCCGAGTTATCGAAGCTGACCGATGACCTTAAACAAAAATGTAACATATAGTTGTTTTATTTTATTCAATATCGAAAGCATAAGAATGGTGTGGCTTTTCATGGCACTGACAACAAACATGATTAGCCAAATTTAGTGGAAATAGAATGTTATTATGTGGTAACACCTAATGCTTTTATGGTTAGGTTACATGATTCATGTCGAGTTCGATGTTGATGTTGGTTGGCAATACCAACGAGTCAATAGCAATGGTGTTGGCAATAGCGATTCAATAGCGGTAATGGATGGATAAGATGGGATTGTGCTTCTTTTACTTCAAAAAAAATTATAATAACATATTTAGAGTATGAATGTTAGTATATTATAGAGTTATTTGTACATTAGTATATTGTAGAGTATGCAAACGTATACATAAGAAAAATCTAAAGTTTATATTTAATGATTGAAATAAAAAGTTTATTTACTTTCTTAAAAGAAATGATATGGTATTTGTTTAATAATTTATATAATAATATTTAATTTTAGAAAACATATATATAATTTTATATATGGTTAAAAAATAGTATATTGTATTTCAAAAATATATTGATAAATCTAATAAAGTATTTTTTTCAAATATATATTTAGAGGTCACACAGAGTTTGAACTCCCTCTGATACCCTATGTAACAACTCATAATTTAAATATACAACTAATTAGATTCATTATGTGATTTATAATCAATGCACAACTATTCAACTAATTGACATAGAATTTCGAAAAACGTGAGCATAGACAACTTACTTGTAGCGATGACATTCGTCACTTGTGATTTTGCAGTTGAACACTACTTGAATCTCGATAACCACAACAATGTTTTGGGATTACTCTCCACCCAACCATAGGTTCAGCTGCACATAATCTTTCTACAGCTAGTCACCCCTGAGTCCTCAGTCAGTGTACTACTACCAAGGTTTCATTTGCCTCTCAACACTCTTCTCCCGAAGAATGATCATCTCATTCCCCTCTTCATCCATTAAATAGAACCAACTATTCCAAAAACGAAATGGAAATGGAAATGGATCCGTATGCACACAATCCATGTGTCAACATGCAATTTTTATTTCTTTGTTTTAAGTTTTACTTAATTCAATATTTCTTTTAATTTAACTCTTTCTTATTTTATTCATTTTCACTTTTTGTTAACCTTACTAATTTTTATTATTTTTATAATTTACATTTATATATATTTATTTACAACTTTCATTATTTATTAGTTTATTTATTTACTATTATTATATTTTCTTCATTATTTATTATTTATTATTTATTTACTTATATATATTAATATTATTATTATTTATTATTTTTATTATTATTAGGGGCATTACAATAAGGATGTATGTAAGTAGTTGGAGACAGAGTTTCATAGTACTTATGGGAGCTGAGGAGGGTGGTGATAATGTTGAGGAGTATGCATAGGCTAGTTGGTTGTGCATGCCCCTTACTTCGTGGTTGTTTCGTAGTGAAGTTAGTCCTAGTGACAGGGTCAGAGGTCTAGTTGAGAGTGAGGGTGTGAATTGTTGGGTTTAGGGCCCAGGAAACCCAACCAGTTTTCACGCAGTCAGCAGTTGCATGGTATGGATGCACAATTGGAATGCTACTTAGTTGAGGGAGGCCTCGAAGCTTGAAGAAACTTTCCTGATGAGCTGGTAACATTTGTCCCTTCAATTCACCTTCTTTGGCCTGGAGTGGTCTCTAATCAATTCGGTAGTGTATATATCTAGCTTGGTTGGTTGCTCCTAGTGAATTTTGGGGAGTTCTGCCCTGGAGGGCTTTTGTGTTCAACTATCTTGCAGGGTGTAGAAATTTGGCTGAGAGGGCTACTCAGGTTTTGGTGGCAACTAGGAGAGTTGGTAGTGGGTGGTGTCCTAATTCTGCATTGTTTGAATGTTGCAACTTGGTACTTTGTGGAATTTTCTAGTTTTTCTTAGTCTCACTCCCTTCGGTGGGGAGTCTCTGCACACCAGTCTTTGCTAGTTGTTCTTGCATGAAGTGGCAGGGGCTAGGAAAAGGATACACTGTGGGAGTTGGTGTGTGTTTACTTGGTTGAATAAAGAGTGTAAAATGATTCACCAAAGGGGTTGGGGCATGCGTGGCAGAGCTCCTCGGTGTAATATGTCATCCCGAGTTTGTAGAGTAGTGGCTGAGCATGGTAGGGTTGACACAATGGTGCGTCTCATGGAGAAATGGCCAATAATTTGGACCAGTGGTTGGGCTAGCAACCGCCTCACCCTCCTTGGAATCAATAGCTAGTTAGCTCCAACTGGTCATGGCAGACTTGGGAGAGATGAGGCAACAACGACATGAAGATAGAAATGAGTTGATCACATTTTTGAATGACATCTAATACAACCAATGGGTGATGATGGATAAGATGGATTCTATCTAGCATAGCCAATGATGCACAGTGGAGCAGTTGGACCAAATTGACGAAAGCATTGATCGCTTGGAATACCATGCTCATGATGGAATTTCACCCCTGGACCCCCTAGATGTCGGGCAAGGCCTGACACCTCCAAGAAATTTCTTATAATGATTTGTTTTGTTTGTATTCCCAATTTTTTGGTGTATCCGTGTTTATGACTTGAGTTTTGGATGTAATGTATGACATTTTGGTTTTTGTTTTCACATAACTCTCCTAGCTAATAAATCTGGTCAGAATGCAACAAGGAGAGCAAGACAAAAATAACAAATTAAATGTAAATTTTTGAACAAATAATAAAATCTTTTTGCCTGATAAAAAAAACACAAACTTAATAAGAATTTGCTTAAAATTATTATTGATAAAAAATCTATTATATTCTAATTACTAAATAAAAAATTATTAAGAAAAAAAACAAAAAAAAAAATTCTTATTAAAAATAAAAAATAATACAACTTCAAAACTATATTTATATTTATTGTATTATAGAAAATAAAAATTAGATATTAAAAAAAATAATAAAAAATAAAACATAAATATTTTTATTATATATATAGATTATTTGTAGTATTTCCTGCTGCTAGCCAAAATATCCATCCAATAGAATATTTGTAGTATTTAAGTATCTTTTCTTGAAAAACAAATATTTTATTAATGAGCCTATATTGTCTTATATTTCTATTAGTTATAGAATAATAAGTTGATAGTAAAGACTAAAAATATATCAATTACATATTTTTATTAGTTATAAAATAATATATTTCTAATCAAGTTTAGGCTCCAGTGATTCATATCTACAAAATAAAAAAAATCGGTAATAATCACATCAAGTAATATTTGTCGACGCGTTTAGAACTAACCAATGTTTAGTGTGGTTCATTGTTAGGACAAGATGAATAATCAGATAGGTAGAGATATTCTTCGGCTATAAAGAAACACTTACTTTTGACTGGGTAATGTTTACTTTTTGACTTTTATTGATGACTACAGTAAAAAAACATGGGTTTATCTTCTGAAACAGAAATCTGAAACATTTTCTGTATTTAAAAGATTTAAAGCTATGGTTGAAAAGGAAAGCAGAAATCATATTAAAATTTTGAGATCAGATAGAGGTGGTGAATATATGCTAACATATTACATTGAGTTTTGTTAATTACATGGAATCAAGAGGCAGTTTACTACACGTTATACTCCACAGCAAAATGGAATAATTGAAAGGAAGAATCGAGCAATTATGAATATGGCTGAAAGTATGTTGAAAGAAAAGCATCTACCAAATGAATATTGGGGAGAAGATGTAGCTTGTGTTTTTTATATTCTTAATAGAAGTCCAATTAAGAGCTTGAAGGATCGAGTTCCCGAAGAAGCCTGGAATGGTAAGAGTTGTCATATATCTTATTTAAGAACTTTGGTTGCGTTGCCTATGCACATGTTCCTAAATAATTGAGAAAGAATTTAGATGATAGAAGTGAGAAATGTATTTTTATTGGATATAGTGACGATTCTAAAGCATATATACTTTATAATCCCATCACCAAGAAATATATTATCAATAGAGATGTTTAGTTCAAGGAAGAAGAAGCTTGGGATGGAAGCATAGATAAATCTGTTGTAGAGACAACTATATTATCTCATGGAAATGATAATGAAGATGAGAAAGAAGCACAAGGTGGACAACCAATTCCATATACACCTGCTGCAAGCACCTCAGCAAGCCAATCACCAAGAGTTAGTCCATTACAATTATGAACACTGATAAATCATGAACATGGCGAACCATCAGGTTATGGTGGGCAGCAAACAAAAGGATCAAAGGTAAGTAATGATTATAATCCTACAATAGCTACATTAAAGAATAGAATTAAATGTCAGAATACTAGAATCTTAAACAAATTGAATGAGCAGAATGATGAAATAGATCAAGTTTCAAATTTTGCATTACTTGCATATGATCCAGTAAATGTTGATGAAGCTGTGAAAGAAAAAGTCTGGATAAAATCCATGGATGAAGAAATTGATGATATAGAAAGAAATAATACCTGGGAACTTGTAAATTTTCTTGAAGGTAAAAGTACTATAGGTGTTAAATGGATTTACAAAATGAAAGTGAATGCTAAAGGTAAAATTGAAAAGCATAAAGCAAGACTTGTAGCTCAGGGGTTCAGTCAACAACCTGGTATTGATTACAATGAAACTTTTGCACCTATAGCTAGACTTGACACATTAAGAATGGTATTAGCTATTGCTGCACAAAATCAATGGAAAATATATCAGATGGATGTTAAGTCTACATTTTTAAATGGTTTTCCAGAAGAAGAGGTTTATGTGAAACAACCTCCTGGATATGAAATTGATGTTCAAGAAGATAAAGTTTACAAATTACAGAAAGCATTATATGGAATGAAACAAGCACCCCGAGTATGGTATAGTGGAATTGATGAATATCTGAATAACAATGGATTCATTAGGAGTCCAAGTGAGCCAACTTTGTATATAAAATTAAACGAGGATGGTAAAATTTTGATTGTGTACTGGTATGTTAATGATTTAATTTTCACAAGAGATATCTCAATAGATGATTTTAAGACCAACATGAAAAGAGAATTTGATATGACTGATTTAGGCCTAATGAAATATTTTCTTGGTATTGAAGTAACTCAATTTGAAGATGGTATTTTAATTTTTCAATCTAAGTATGCAAAGGATATATTGAAAAGGTTCAAGACGGGAAACTGTAATCCAGTTGTAACCCCAATTGCAATTGGTACAAAACTCAGTAAGGATGATTATGGCTCAGATATTGATCCAACCTTGTTTAAAAAATTGGTTGGAAGTCTTATGTATTTGACTGCAACAAGGCCCAACATAATGTTTGGTGTAATATAAATTTCCAGATTCATGGAGTCTCTGAAGAGTACCTATTGGCTAGCTGGAAAATGGATTTTAAGATATGTTGTTGGAACAAGAAATTATGGTATCTTGTATGCATCTGATTTAGATTTTAAACTAACTAGATATATAGATAGTGATTTTGCAGGCAATATTGATGACAGGAGGAGCACATCTAGGTATGTGTTCAGTTTTTGTTCAGGTGCAGTTTCATGGGCATCAATGAAGAAATCCATTGTGACTTTATCATCAACTGAAGCAGAGTATGTTGCAGCGAGAACAACAACATGTCAAATTGTGTGGATGAGAATAATTTTGAAAGAGTTGTTTCATGAACAGAAATAACCCACTCATATTTTCTCAGACAACAAATCTGTTATTTCACTATCAAGAAATCATGTTTTCCATAAGAAGAGTAACCATATTGATACACGGTATCATTTCATTCGAGAATTAGTAAGAAATAATGAAATATGGAGTTATGGAGATAGGAAGACCACTTTGCAGACTTATTTACAAAATCGTTGGGAAAAGAATTGTTTCAAACTCACACGAAAAACATAGGGGTATGTATGATGTAACAAAATTTTGATGTAATAGCAAAGTTTTGTTCTTTTTGTGAAATAATTAAGGGGGAGAATGTAAGAATAATTATTTCACATCTTCCGTTAACGTCATAGCCACCGCCTTGGCTCTTCAAGCTTCCAGAAGTTACCATCGCCTCACTGCCTACAGAAACAAAAGGGAAGCACCACCTAAAAATACATATTTTTAATTGTTGTAACCGACATAAAAATATGCTATAAATAGAAGGATCATGGAGAGGCGGAGATCATCCACTCCCGATTTTTTATTATTGGTGTAATTGAGCACCTGTAGCTATACCTCTTTCCTCAAGGTTCTGGAACATTTAAAGAGAGAGAAATAGCTACTGGGGGAGATGTTGTGTTTTTCCTGATCTCCTCTGTATTTATGTTCTTTCAGTTTTAATGAAGACCTGAGTTATGGAAGCTGACCGATGGCCTTAAAAAAACATAACATAAAGTTTTTTTTTATTCAATATCGAAAGCATAAGAATGGTGTGACTTGTCATGGTGCTGACGACAAACATGATTAGGCAAATTTAGTGGAAATAGAATGTTATTCTGTGGTAATGCCGAATGCTTTTACGATTAGGTTACATGATGCATGTCGAGTTCGATGTTCATGTTGATTGGCGATGAACGATGTTGATGTTGGTCGGAAATATCAACGAGTCAATAGGAATGGTGTTGGCAATAGCGATGGAAATTGCAATTCAATAGCGGTCATGGATGGATAATATGGGATTGTGCTTTTTTTACTTAAAAAAAATTATAATAACGTATTTAGAGTATGAATGTTAGTATATTGTAGAGTTATTTGTATGTTAGTATATTGTAGTGTATGTAAACGTACACATAAGAAAAATCTAAAGTCTATATTTAATGATTGAAATAAAAAGTTTATTTACTTTGCTAAAGGAATTGATATGGTATTTATTTAATAATTTATATAATAGTATTTAATTTTAGAAAACATATATATAATTTTATATATTGTTAAAAAATAGTATATTGTATTTCAAAAATATATTGATAAATCTAATAAAGTAATTTTTTCAAATATATATTTAGAGGTCACACAAAGTTGGAACTGCCACTGATACCATATATAACAACTCATAATTTAAATATACAACTAATTAGATTCATTATGTGATTTATAATCAACACACAACTATTCAACTAATTAACATATAATTTCAAAAAATGTGAGCAGAGACTACTTACTTATAGCGATGATATTCCTTAATTGTGATTTCGCAGTTGAATACTATTTGAATCTCGCTAACCGCAACAAAGTTTTGGGGATGACTCTCCACCCAACCATAGGCTCAGCTGCACATAATCTTTCTATAACTAGTGTTGGCTTGTTGGGGCCTGACCCAGGTTCAGAAGTGATTTAGCCAAACAAATCCCAAAACTACCGATGCTCTCAGCAACAGTCTACGGTGCACAGACTAAGGTTTCACCCAAGGTAGTATGGGAGGGTGCTGGAACCAGGTTTTCACACCCTAGGGATGTCTTGATGAAGTCTAGGAAGTTCGCGAACCGAACCTGTGTGCTTGCGTTGCTCTGCGCAGTTATCTATCCTTCACAACTTGTGCAATTGCTTCTCCACAGCTCTGTAAAGAGTGCGAAGAGGTGCTATCCAGATCCTTTATCCTTACTGTGCTATTATTATAGATCTTGACTTAATTATGTGTACCCAATATTCTCATTAACCATTCAACATTCATAACAAGTGCGCAGAATCATAAAACTGTAAAGAGATGCATAAATACAACAGAAGCATAAACACACATTATTTCAAAATCAACTTATCTTTTGTTAATCCTCTGTTCAAGTGCAATCCCAACTCCACCCTGTGCACTCAGCTGCAGGGGTCTGTGCACACAGCTGCGGACTCTATCAGGCCTCTGCGCACATAGCTGCAGAGCCTTTTCCTACTACTACAACCCAAGACTTAGACTTAGAGACTCAGAGCTAATTCATTATCCAAAAGAACATGTTATTTTTTTCTAGATCTAAAACTGACTTTACACTTAGAGCCTTGCTCTATTTATACAATCCCATGGTCCGCGGACCATGGGTAGGCTGACACACTTTACATTAAATTATATTATTTTAGGGCGGACAACCCTAGACTCTCGCACTCTGTGCCCGCATTTTGTGGGGTCTTTTCATTACACTTGACCAAAATTCGGGCTTCATGCCCCAAAAACCTGCTATGGGGGGATCCGCTGCCCAACAACTAGTCACCCCTGAGCCCTCAGTCAATGTACTACTACCAAGGTTTCATTTCCCTCTCAACACTCTTCTCTCGAAGAATGATCATCTCATTCCCCTCTTCGTCCATTAAATAGAACCAACTGTTCCAAAAATGAAAAGGGAATTGGAAAGGGATCCGCATGCACACAATCCATGTGTCAACATGCAATTTTTATTTCTTTGTTTTAAGTTTTACTTAATTCATTATTTCTGATAATTTAACTCTTTCTTATTTGATTCATTTTCACTTTTTGCGCCAAGAGGCACTCTACAACGCAATATATGAGGGAGATGTTGTCACGTTATGTAACATTACATTAAAAAATATTAAAAAAATATGAGGGAGATGTTGTCACGTAACGTAACATTACATTACAAAAAAAGTATTAAAAAAAATATGAGGGAGATGTTGTCACGTAACATAATGTTACATTAAAAAACAACACACACACACACAGATATATATATATATATATATATATATATATATATATATATATATATATATATATATACATATACATATATACATATATACATATACATATACATATACATATACATATACATATACATATATATATATATATATGTCAGCTAACATATATTGTATATGTTGAATATATGTGTAACATTACTATATATGTGTCGGCTAATATTAACAAACTCAATCTTGAACCGATATATATATAATCTGAAAAGAGATCGATTAGCGTATTCATTGAATAACAAAGAAAATTAGATAAAGGAAGCAGAGGATTCAATTGGGCATATCCTATAATAATAACAAGGTAAATTTCCTGGCATTTAGGTTTTCCGTTGTGTGGTTTCTGTAATAATAATAACCCAGTAAATTTATATTTCGTGGCATTCAAGTTTTCAGTTGTGTGATAAGCTTATTCATTGAATAACAAAGAAAATTAGATAAAGGAAGCAAAGGATTCAATTGGGCATATCCTGTAATAATAAAAAGGTAAATTTACTGGCATTTAGGTTTTCCATTGTGTGGTTTCTGTAATAATAATAACCCAGTAAATTTATATTTCGTGGCGTTCAGGCTTTCAGTTGTGTGATTTCTGTAATAATAATACTCAGGTAAATTTATATTTCGTTGCATTTAGGGTTTTCCATAGTAGGAAGGTGCTCAATAAAATTAGGAGTGAGGGGAAATATTGAGTAGAATGTAATATTTAGGATGGGGCATGACCTGAAATATTAGGTAAAATTTAATAATATTGCATTTTAATTAGTATTTCTCCCCACCTCTGGCCACTATTATAAATATTGGGTAACATATAATATTGTAATATTAGATTTTATGTAATCAATATATTTGTAACACTTAATATAAATGTGTTCCATCTATAAATTTAATTAATAAGTGGATAAAAAACTTAATCTTTACCATATTACAATATTTTTAATCATGAATATTTACCATAGATCTAGCCTTTTAATTGTTAAAATACCATGGGCCAATACCATGGATTTTCAATACTACATGCCCAAAAACAATAACTTATTTCAAAATAAAACTATTTTACAAATACTTTATTCTAATTTAATTTTATAACATTTTTTAATTAACTCTAAGAGAAAAAAGGTTATAATTTCTTCTGAGGTATATCTAAACCTTCCATCCTCATGACTACTAACAATATTTTCATAGATATTAAATGGAGGTTTTAATAAATTAAAAAATGAGAATTTTCATTAAATGGAGGTTTTAATAAATTAAAAAATGAGAATACTTTTATATATACATATGTGAAATTTATATAATATAAATAATATTATAAAGAACTAGGATGGATGCATCTTAACCAAGGATCCAAGTGAAGTGAGAAAGAAAAGTAATTAACAATAATAGAGGAAAGATAGTGGGTGATTCTTTTAATATTTTTATTATTGTATTTTCTTTAACATGATTGATCCAAAATATAGGTTTAATATTTTACAACCAATTATGTTTTTTTATTATTTAAATACTTTCTTAAATACAATACAATGGTATTAGATTTAAGAAAGAGAGTGATATGGAAAGGGGAATAGAGTGTGGGAGAGAGACATAGAGGTGAGAGACACAGTGAGCGAGAGAAATGAAGAGAAAGAGGAGAGGGAGAGAGGGAGGAGAGAGAGATGGATTTGGAGGGGGAAAGAGAGGGAGTGGCAATGGATAGATGACGATGGAATGAGGGAGAGAGGAGACCAGGGAAGAGAGATAAAAGGAGAGGATAAAGAAGGGGAAAGAAGGGGAAGAGAGAGATACAGGGACATATATATGGAGGGGGGAGAGAGATAAGGAGGGAGGGAGGGAGATAGTGACAGAGTTGGAGGGTGGAGAGAGAGTGTGTGTACAATGGGGGCAGAGACAGATGGAGGTGGGAGAGAAGGGGAGAGAGAGGAAGGAAAAAGAGAGATGACTTTAGAGAGAGGAGAAAGAGAGGGGGAGAGAAAGATGGAGTTGGAAGGGAAAGAAATACATAGAGAGAGAAAGGTGGAGAAGGAGTGGCAAGGGATAGATGGAGAGTCAATGTGAGAGAGAGAGAGAGAGAGAGAGAGAGAGAGAGAGAGAGAGAGAAGGGGAAGAGATAGAGAGGGAAAGGAAGAGGGAGATATAAATAGATATGGGGGGGGGAAAGAGAGAGTGTGGCATATGTTTAGGGGGTTGAGATAGAGAGAAAAATAAGGAGAGATGGAGGGAGGTATAAATATAGATGACAGGGGGAGAGAGGAAAGAAGAGAAAGATAGAGAAAGTTAGGGAGAGGCAGATAGAGTGAGGTGGGGGAGAGAGGAAGGGGAAGAGAGAGAAGGAGAGGAGGAGGGAGATAGATACAGAATGGAAGGTGGAGAGAGAGGGAAGAAGAAAGAGTCTCATAGTGACAAATATAGACATAGAAGTTAGATCTAGAAAGTCATGAATATTTTATATTTTCACTAAAATGGATGGATAAATTTCAATGTAGTTGTTCATTTCTAATCCCATTTGATCACATGCACTATATGCATTAATTTCAGTGTAGATGTCGAATTATAATTCTATTTATTACCTTACACTAGATGCATTGATTTCAGTACCGACGTTGATTTCTACTCCTATTTGATTACTTGCACATGATGCATTGGTTTCAGTGTAGATATTGATTTCTAATCCTATTTGACTGCTTTCACTAGATGCATTGATTTCAGCGTAGATGTTGATTTCTACTCATACTTGACTGCATGCATTATATGCATTGGCTTTAGTGTATATATTGATTTATAATCATATTTGATTGCTTGCACTAGATGCATTTATTTCAGTTTAGATGTTGATTTCTAATCCTATTTGATTGTTTGCACTAGATGCATTGATTTTAGTGTAGATGTTGATTTTTGATTTGATGCAACAAGATGTATGGTGTACATTAATTTCAAAGTAATTAGATTAATAGTGTGCATTGATTTCTCTATCTCTCTATCTCAACCCCTAAACATATAAACTCTCTCTCCATATATATCTATCTCTCTCTCCCTCTGTCCCTCGCTTTCCCCTCCCTCTCTCTCTTCCCCTTCTCTCGCTCTCTAACATTTCTCTCTCCATATCCATATCTCTTCCTCCCTCCCTGTCTTTGCCTCTCTCTTCTTACCTCTCCCCCCATCTATATCTCTATCTCCCCTTGTCTCTCCTTCTCACCCCCAAAACATACACACTCTGTCTCAGTGTAAGCACATAAAAATTGATCAACCATACATACAATACTTGAATTTTCATCCTAAATAAAATGTTTTCTTACTTGAATTTATAATTGGGTACATTCTTATTATTCCTATTTTCCATCATTCAACATTGTTAATTACTTTGCATTCAAACGTGGTAATAGAAAATAACTACCATTGAAAATTATTTGGGGTTTAACACTCCATAAGTCACAATGATTTACCTTGGATAAAACTACTATTAATAGCAGAGACAAGGTATGTTGTTTACTATGGTAGCTCGAGTTAAATATTTGAATGGCCTATGATTCCATCTACTCTTTTCATATGATGATATGAGAAAATGGAAAAAAATAGTTTCAGATTGATTGCAATGAAGATTGTTTGTAATTGACTATATTCTTAGCATTCACATTTTCTATCTATCAAAATTGTTACATTGACACTATGCACTCAAAATTTTTATTTCATCATTTTTCATCATTCAAGTTACTAACAGTCTCTCTCATCTCAACAAACTGAGGTAACTAAGAAAATTTTAAATTAAATTGACCAAATTAATCTTAGACATATCACTTTGTTGAGGTAACCAAGAAAATTTTAAATTAAATTGACCAAATTAATCTTAGACATATTTAACATATTTAAAATTATCAAAATAATTAGATGTTCAACAAATTTTGTATGACCGCACACCACTGAAACCAGCCTAGATCCATCTTAACGCCGGATCTATCAAGCACTGAGAAGGATCAAATGTCTCAAGGTGCACTCAAAAAATAGGTTTGCACCTCAAGAGATTTCATAGATCCGATGTTAGGATGGATCTAGGCTCATTGTTAACCTTGCTAAGTTTTATTATTTTTATAATTTACATTTATATATATCTATTTACAAATTTCATTATTTATTATTTTATTTATTTACTATTATTTTATTTTTTCATTATTTATTATTTATTTAATATTATTATCCTTTCTTTCTTATTTATTATTCATTTTATTCATTATTATTAGGGGCATTACAATAAGGATGTATGTAAGTAGTTGGAGACAGAGTTTCATAGTAGTTATGGGAGCTGAGGAGGGTGGTGATAATGTTGAGGAGTATGCATAGGCTAGTTGATTGTGCATGCCCCTTACTTCATGGTTGTTTTGTAGTGAAGTTAGTCCTAGTGACAGGGTTAGAGGTCTGGTTGAGAGTGAAAGTGTGAATTGTTGGGTTTAAGGCCCGGGAAACCTGACCAGTTTTCATGCGGTCAGCAGTCGTGGGGTATGGACGCGCAATTAGAATGCTACTTAGTTGAGGGAGGCCTCAACGCTTAAAGAAAATTTCCTGATGAGATGGTAATATTTGTCCCTTCAATTCGCCTTCTTTGGCCTGGAGGGGTCTCTAATCAATTCGGTAGTGTATATATCTAGCTTGGTTGGTTTCTCTTAGTGAATTCTGGGGAGTTCTGGCCTGGAGGAGATTTTGTGTTCAACTGTCTTGCAGGGTGTAGGAATTTGGCCAAGAGGGGTACTCTAGTTTTGGTGGATACTAGGAGAGTTGGCAGTGGGTGGATTTTTAATTCTGCATTGTTTGAATGTTGCAACTTGGTACCTTGTGGAATTTTCTAGTTTTTCTTAGTCTCGCTCCATTCGATGGGGCATCTTCACACACCGGTCTTTGCTAGTTGTTCTTGCATGAAGTGGACAGGGCTAGGAAAAGGAGATAGTGTGGGACTTGGTGGGTGTTTACTTGGTTTAATCAAGAATCTAAAATGATTCGCCAAAGGGGTTGGGGCAGGCATGGCAGAGCTCCTCGGTGTGATATGTCATCCTAGGTTGGTAGAGTAGTGGCCGAGCATGGTAGGGGTGGATACAATGGTGCGTCTGATGGAGAAATGGCCCAAGAATTTGGACCAGTGCTTGGGATAGCAACCACCTCGCCCTCCTTGGAATCAATAGCTAGTTAGCTCCAGCTGGTCATGGTATACTTGGGAGAGATGAGGCAACAATGACATGAAGATAGAAATGATTTGATCACATTTTTGAATGACATCTAATACAACCAATGGGTGATGATGGATAGGATGGATTCTATTTGGCGCAATCGATGACGCACGATGGATCAGCTAGACCAAATTGACAAAAGCATCGATCGCTTGGAACACCATGCTCATGATCCAATTTGACCCCTGGACCCTCCAAATGTCGGGCAAGGCCTGACACCTCCAAGAAATTTCTGATGATGATTTGTTTTGTTTGTATTCCTGATTTTTTCTGGTGTATCCGTGTTTATGACTTGAGTTCTGGATGTAGTGTATGATACTTTGGTTTTTTATTTTCAACAGGGAGTGCAAGAAAGAAATAGCAAATTAAATGTAATTTTTTAAACAAATAATAAAATATTTTTGACCGACAAAAAACACAAACTCAATAAGAATTTTCTTAAAATTATTATTGATAAAATTTCTATTATATTGTGATTACTAAATAACAAATTATTAAGACAAAACTATATTTATATTTATTGTATTATAGAAAATAAGAATTACATATTAAAAAATAAAATAAAAAACAAAACATATATATTTCTATTACATATATAGATTATGTGTATTATATATATAGATTATGTGTAGTATTTCGTGCTGCCAGAGAGACTATCCATTCGTGGGCTTCCCTGCAAGAGAATAGAATAATTGTAGTATTTAAGTATATTTTCTTGAAAAACTATTAATGAGTCTATATTGTCTTATATTTCTATTAGTTATAAAATAATAAGTTGATAGTAAAGACTAAAAAGATATTAATTACATATTTTTATTATTTATAAAATAATATATTTCTAATCGAGTTTAAGGTTGTGTGATCTATATTTACAAAAGAAAGGCTTGTGTGATTTATATTTACAAAAGAAAAAAATCGGTAATAATCACATCAAGAAATATTTGTCGACATGTTTAAAACTAACTAGTGTGATTCATCGTAAGATGAAGAATCAGATAAGAGAGATCTTTTGGCTATAACGAAACACTTACTTTTGACTAGGTAAAAAATAAGTGAAAAAATAATTTGATCATAATTTAAATAATTAAGTGAAATGTATATAAATAGATATTAATATTATCTTTTCTTTTTCTTACATAAAATTTGATTTTATTTTTACTTAACTAAAAAATTAATCTTTTAATTATAATTTAAATAATTAAATATATATAAATTAAAATCCTAGATTCTAAGCTAACTTTTGACTTGATTAAGAATTAGTATAAATTAATATATATATATATATATATATATATGGAATAAATTGAGGCTAGGGATTATTATCAAAATAAAGGAAACTTATTCTTATTACAAAGCTTAATAAATAAGAAAGTCATCTAAATTATTAATTCGTAAATCAAAGAAAGAATATAAAATAAATTAAGTTCCATAAAAATATAATATATAAAATATAAAAAGGAAAAGGAAAAGAAAAACACAAAGAAATGAATAAGGCAAAGGGAAGAACGGACAAGAAACCAAAATAAAGAAAAAAATTCTATAATAGTCACTAAATCCAAAGAAAAACATAATAAATATATTCAAGTGGATAATAAAATATAAAAAACGTTAACCACATTTGATAATTCCCATCTTCATCTTTAATTATAGAAGTAATTTTAAATATATTCTACTTGCCAAATCTATTCATATATATATGTTATTTTTTTATACTAAAATTTTAAAATAAAATTATAATTTTATTTTTTTACCGGTGTAGTATAAATTGATATCTACATTTTAATCTAAGATGACTTCTCTTGTCAATTAGTTGCCAACTCACTTTTAATGAAGCCAGAATTCTTTGAACACGTTATTTATCACCGAGTTTATCTAGCATCACTCCAGTAACATGGATGAAATCACGGGTCGGAAGATGTCATAATTTTGAGATGAGAAGTAATCCAAATTACAACTAAGATGTTAATGTCACTCTCACATTTATGAATTGCAATTTCTCTTCTACATTTGTAATTATGAAGCGGCATTCTTCGGAGTCATTCCTGTGTTATTCTTCCCTCCTTCCTCAATACGACGTCTTATCTTCTCGGTCATTTCCCTGTTATTCTTATCTCGTCGGTCATTTCCCTGTTATTCCTCTTTCGTTCCGAAAGAAGAATATTTTAACGATACGAAATCTCCGTGGTCATAAGTTATGAAAAATTTACAATAAGAAACGTAGACCTTCAATGCTCTTGCCAGGATTTTCGAAGGGTGCTTTTAGGGTTAGCAAATCTTTGGAAGATAACTGCACCCAACACTTCATTCTGTTTCATTTATTTGATATATGTTTTGTGGCTATAGATCACTTGAGTATGTATTAATATCCATCATTTGAGTATGTATTAATATCCATCATTTCTGGGCGCTTGCATTTCCAGTTCTTTGGAAATAGTACCAGGATGGAGGATCGCTCCATACCATTTGGCTAATATTTCTATTGATAGTTTTCTGTAGCAACCGTTTATGTTGGTTGATACTTCAGCTGTTATATGCTTTTGATTATGTAGGACTTTTATAGTATTCGATGATGATAGAGGGACATCTTTTTTGAGAGATCAGGTCATTGTATTGGGATGCAACTATCTACCGTGGACTTTAGAATGGCTATGGTTATATCTGTTCTGTTAGTTCATTAAGTCTGTAGATACAGCTTATGGCTGATGGTAACAATTATGGACTATATTAGACCATGTACTGGTTTTCAATGTATTGAATATCAGTGTTTTTTTCTTTATAAAAAAAGGTATTAATATCCATATCTATTTATTCTTCCCAGAAGGAATTTTGGGGAATTTCGCTCCACCCAAAGAAACGACTAATGATGCTAATACCATGGCGCAGACTCCTCCTAATAGCCTGCACCTCTCTCTTCTTACCACTTATTCCTGCACAGGTCGATGAGGATCATCAACACACCACTTTCATCTTCGACGGATTTAACGGAACCCACCTTGTCACGCCCCCAAGTCTACGGTAGTCTTCCAACCGTTATCTGGCGGGGTGCGGCACTACCATGTACTTTCTTTTTCGTAATACTTGTACATATAGACTACGCCTTACACATTAACATGCTTAATTCATCTTCTTTAATTAAGACAAGGCATTAATCTTCATATACAATCATAACCAATATGCAATGTAAAACCGAGCACATAACAATTGCACACAATGATAATGGGAGGGGCAACTCCCGAACGAGTTCGCCCAAATATATATTATGAATCTCTTTTCAATAATACAATCACAAGTGTGCCGGGCAAGCCCACGGCCAACACTTAGAACTTTTACAACGAGGCAAGAGAGCCTTTTACAATTCGATACCAATTACCTTTGGTAAGAGCGAGCTCACCCGAGCCTCCAAAACTCTACCAAATCAATTCTGCACCAAATCGTCCTTCACCGTGAACTGTCGTCCTCAAAACCAATCCCCGGTAGAACTGCGCACTTATTCACTTATGCGCATGAGAGATGCGCACTTCTCTGCGTCCTCTTATCTCTAGATCGAAGACCAAGAGGAGAGCGAAGTGCTTGTTGTCAAATGAGCCATCTGCGCCATGAATATATAGCCATCTCAACTCTATGATGAAGGGGTGTCAGCTCTTTAGGCCGACCCCCTAAATACATACGTTGGAGCCCCTTCTTTACTTATGGGCAGGTCGGCCCTTGCCTAAGGGCAAGGCCTCCCTACGCCCTTATAAAGTCTGCACTCCATCGCATTATTTCTTAAGTATTTCGTAAGTGCTCCCAAAACGTCGCAGCCGGCTCGTAGGAACGTCGCACCTGTCCGCCCTTCGTCGCACTGTCGTTTTGCTGTCGCACGTCCGGTTGTGGTCGCGTTCTGCCCGTCCGTCGTATGGAGGGGCGCCCGCCCGGGTCGCCCTCCCTTCGCCCACATCTACGCGCCCAACCGTGCCACGCCCGTGTTGAACCAACTCGCGCCCATGTCGTGCCGTTTGCCATGTCGCTGTTCGGTGGTCTGCCCATCGGGCGTGGGCCGCCCATGGGTCGCCCGCCCGTCGGGCGCGGGTCGCCCTTGGGTCGACTCTCCGTTTCGGCTCGCCCGAGCCTCAACCGTAAACTGTCCGCCGGTTCGGGTAGCTGCACCCGCGTCCAAACCTGCTGCAGCTCGTCCGCAGCTCGCCCTCGTTCGCCGGATGTCGCAGCTCGCCAAACCTGTCATCGCTCGCCGTGCATGGGTCGCGGCGCCCGGGGCGCCCGCCCGTCGTGCACGGGTGGCCCACGGGTTGCCCACCCGGGTCGCCCGTCGGGTGAAGGCGCGCCTCTGCCCAAATCGCCAGGGCGTTACACACCTGATCTTGGAAGAGGAGGCTTCTGTCATCGGCTCGAAATCCGTGCTTGCTCTCACAAAGCAATCGCATTTTATGATCGGCCGCGCGCTCTATTCAATTCCCGTGCAGATGAAAAGCAACGAGACTCGTTTCTCCTTTAGCACTACCTTCGTTTTTTCCATTGTGCATCCTCCCTCTAACGACGGAGGACATGGACTAGCGTTCATCATGATGCCCCACAGTTACCCCATTCGCGCTACTGCGTCCCAGTATTTGGGCTTGTTAGACCTCACCAGCAACGGGCGGCCATACAATCACTTATTTGCAGTGGAGTTCGATACGACCAAGAATCCGGAATTCAATGATCCCGACGACAACCACGTGGGTGTAGACGTCAACAGCCTCATCTCGGAGCAGACCGTGCCTGCCGGTTATTGGGATGGGGTGGACAGCTTCCATGGACTGAGCCTCAAGAGTGGACAGAACATACAGGCCTGGATCGATTACAATCATCCTCAACGCCGCCTCAACATTACCATCACGTTAGCCGGCTTGCCGAGACCGCACAGGCCATTGATATCTATGAAAATTGATCTGCACAATGTTCTGAAAGAGAAGATGTTTGTTGGATTTTCAGCATCCACAGGGATGTTAGTGGAAGACCATTACGTTATGGCGTGGAGCTTCACCAACGAAGGGACGGCGCCGCCCGTCAATGTGTCGCGTCTCCCTTCACTTGCTAACATGTATTCCAAACATCTGGACCCGGGATTCATAGCCGGCGTCACCGTGGCCACCTTGGTTCTCTTCACGCTTGGGATTTGGGCGGTCTGGTTTCTCAAAAGAGCGAAAAACAGGGAAACGATCGAAGAATGGGAGGAAGAGTACTGGCCCCATAGATTCCCTTACAAGGAGCTCAGCATCGCCACCAGCAGATTCCGTGGTGATAACATTTTGGGACAAGGGGGTTTTGGCAAAGTTTACAATGTTGGGTATTTTTGATGGGGAAAATACCAAAAACCAAGATTCAATTTAAACACAGAGACAATGCTCTGTTCTTTGACTCCAGGATCTTTTATGCACACAGAAGACTCAAAAAAAATTTCACTGAGGAACAGAGGATTTCACCATAAAATATTTCTATTCATTAAAACAAAAAAAACATTCACTGTGTCTCCATATGAGAATTTACACTGCTGGAAAAATTCCCATTAACATTTACTGCTGTAAAACCTCCATTCACATTTACTGGTGTAAAACAATTTTACATACTGCTGTAAAAGCAAAACTTACACAGACTTACAAAAACTAGCTTCACCATTTTCTTTATGCACTGCTGTGCAAAACCACACATGGTTTTTTTTCTTTTACACTTCTTTTTTACAAAATCAACACCACCACCATTACAACCCACGAGCATATTTTTCTTTGGCTCGTTCGTCTGTTTTTTTTAACTCGTGTCTATGATCTTTTTACATACCATTACTCAAAAATGGTCAACGCATAAAAAAAAACATAAAAAAAAAGTTACGTACCCATATCCCTTACAATACTTAGTTAATGAGCATATGCGCCCATACCTCCGATTAAAAACATTTACGTGCAATATATGAAAACTTCAATATACTACCTACCACTATGACATTTCATTAATTAAACGTATGGTCAACAAAACTTAGATTTACTCCACGCTATGAATTTAATATTTGCCGTATGCAGGTTTGGAGCAGCTTCGGGCAATCAACGGTTGAAGAAAGTGGAGCACATCCGACGGTGGAGGGCAATATCGGAAGACCAACAAGTGCTGAACTTTAACCTCCGAGAAAATGACGTTGCGTTACGTCAGGGCTGAACCACGTGTCAGCTCCAAAATTTCTCGGGCTCGATCATCGGAAAAGTACCTTTGCCTGAAATCAACCCGAGAGCTTTCCGGCTGGTTTGCTTAACGTTTTCTGGCGGTTTTGGCTGAGAGCGTATGGCTGCGTTGAAATTAGATTTCAACACTCCCCTTTAATTTCAACAGCTGGGCATTCGGTCATACCGAGACACTTTCTCAAAAATTCAAAGCTCTTCTGATCAAGTGGCTTTGTCAAGATGTCTGCTACCTGTTCTTGAGTCCTGCAATGTTCTAGGACAATTTCTCCATTGTTCACCAATTCTCTGATATAGTGAAACCTGGTATCAATGTGTTTCGTTCTCTTATGAAACACTGAATTCTTTGACAATGCAATAGCTGAGCTATTGTCACAAAAAATCACTGTCGCTTTTGCCTGCACTTGGCCTAAGCTTCTCAACATTCTTCTCATCCACACTGCTTGACATGCTGCTGCTGTAGCTGCCACATATTCAGCCTCTGCTGTAGACAATGCTACAATGGACTGCTTCTTAGAAGCCCATGAAATGGCTCCTGAACCCATATTAAAAACATAACCGGAAGTGCTCTTCTGATCATCTACACTTCCAGCCCAATCACTGTCAGTGTATCCAACCAAATCTAAATGTTCTGAGGCATGATATAAAATTCCAAACATTTTGGTGCCTTTGACATACCTCAAAATTCTCTTTGCTGCCTGCCAATGTGCCTCCTTTGGCCTCTCCATAAATCTGGAAATTAAACTAACAGCATACATTAAATCAGGCCTAGTAGCTGTTAAATACATAAGGCTGCCCACAATACTTTTATACAAACTAGGATCAAAATCCTTGCTGCTGTCCTCTCTGCTGAGTTTTAATCCCATCACTGTGGGAGTGATTGCTGCCTTGCATTCTTCCATCTTAAATCTGCCCAAAATTTGATTTACATATCTTGCTTGAGATATAAAAATTCCTTTTTCATTTTGATCTACTTCTATGCCTAAGAAGTATCTCAAGAAACCCATATCAGTCATTTCAAATTCCTTTTTCATGACTGATTTAAAATTCTTAATGAGCTGATCATCATTACCTGTGAAAATCACATCATCAACATACAAAACAACAATTAAAATTTTACCATCCTTTTCCTTGATGTAGACTGTGGGCTCTCCTTCACATTTGTCAAATTCATTATCCAATAGATATGAATCTATCCTGCTGTACCATGCTCTTGGCGCTTGCTTCAGCCCATAAAGAGCCTTCTTCAATTTGCACACTTTGTGCTCTTCACCTTTCTTCTCATAGCCGAGAGGCTGTTCAACGTAAACCTCTTCTTTTAACACTCCATTTAGGAATGCTGACTTCACATCCATTTGGTAGACTTTCCATTTGTTTTGAGCTGCTATGGACAGCACTGCTCTCACGGTTTCCATTCTTGCAACCGGTGCGAAAGTCTCCTCATAATCTCTCCCATACTGCTGCTTGTACCCTTTGACAACCAGCCTTGCCTTGTGCCTTTCAATCTTGCCTTCAGCATTGCTCTTGGTCTTGTAGACCCATTTCACACCAATGACTTCTTTGCCTTTTGGTAACTCAACCAAATCCCATGTTTTGTTTCTCTCTATGGCATTCATCTCTTCATCCATAGCTTCTATCTATTTCCTATCTTTAATTGCATCTTCGAAATGAATAGGATCATCAACATGACAATACAAGGCAAATAAGGAATTCATTCCTTCATCATAAATGTCACTTAGATTTCTAAACTTCTTACCTCTTTCACTTGGTGTGCAAGTGCTTGAAGATGCACTTGAATTTCCTCCTTGTGGTGTGCTTGGAGAAGCACTCTCATTGATCCTCAATGGTGTACCTTGCTGTCCTTGTGTTGTCCTCAATGGTGTCCCTTGCTGTCCTTGTGTTGGCGCTGCTGTTTGGGGATTCATTTCAGCCACCTCCTCATCATCTTCATCATGAGACAAACAGTTTTTGACATTCACTGTTTTCTCTATGCTTCCATCCCAAGTTTCCTCTTCAATGAATTGAACATCCCTTCTGACAAAGAACTTCTTGGTAGATGGGATGTACAGCCTGTAGGCTTTGGATTCATCACTGTATCCAATGAAGATGCATTTCTCCCCTTTGCTGTCCAACTTCCTCCTTAGCTGATCTGGTATGTGTGCATAGGCCACACATCCAAAAACTCTCATGTGGGTGACTCCTTGCTTTCTCCCACTCCATGCCTCTTCTGGCACTTTGTTCATGACTGCTTTTGTAGGACACCTGTTCAATATATAAACTGCACAATGTACAGCTTCAGCCCAATACTCATTTGGCAAATGCTTTGCCTTCAACATGCTCCTTGCCATCTCCATGATGGTTCTGTTCTTCCTTTCAGCAACTCCATTTTGCTGTGGAGTGTACCTAGTTGTAAACTGTTTATGAATTCCATTTTCTCTACAAAATCTTAGGAATTCCTTGGAGATATACTCACCTCCTCTATCAGTTCTCAATACTTTTATGTGCAGCCCGCTTTGGTTCTCCACAAGTGCTTTGAAATTTTGGAATTTCTCAAACACTTCACTTTTGTTTTTAAGGAAATATATCCAAGTCTTTCTTGTACAGTCATCAATGAATGTCAAGAAATATAGGCTGCCAGCTAATGATGGAGCTTGCATTGGTCCACACAAATCTGAGTGGATAATCTCTAAGGGTGTCTTTGCCCTTATGCTTTTCCCTGATGGAAAACTCTCTCTATGTTGTTTTCCCAAAATGCAGCCTTCACATAGGCTGTCCGGTTTCTCTATCAATGGTAATCCCTTTACCATTCCTTTTCTGCTCAATAAGTTTAGACCTCCAAAATTTAGATGCCCGAATCTCAAGTGCCATAACCAGTTCTCATCCTTTGGCACGCTTTGGAAGGCCTCTTGGGTGACTGTTGCCATTTCCTTCTTGTTCTTCAAGTCTGCCCGGATCCGAAGAGGGAACATCCTGTTCCTTGTCATCTTCACTTCAGCAATGCATCTTTTGCTGGGTGGTATATCCATGATGGTGCACACATCATTTACAAAGTAAACATTGTAACCCTTTTGGATAAGCTGTCCAACACTCAATAGGTTACATCTCATTCCGGGGACATAGTAGACATCTGCTATGGTTTTCCTTTCTCCTTGTTTTGTAAATATTTTTATCTCCCCTTTTCCCATAACAGAGACTTTACTATCAGTTCCTAGTGTGACCTCTGATTTCAAATTCTGATTTAAGGCTGAAAAGAGGGCTATATTCCCTGTCATATGGTTGCTGCAACCTGAGTCTAAAAACCAAATGTCCTCACTATGTGTTTCAGCCATGTTACAAGCTAACAGGACATTGTCTTGACTGCTGTTTTCTCTTGTAACATTGGCATTTTGTCTGCTGTTCTTATCATGTTGTTTCTTTCTACAATCACTAGCATAATGTCCATACTTTTTGCAATAATAGCATTGAACATTAGATTTATCATACCTTTGTCCTTGAGCCTGATACTGATCTCTTTGTTGGCTGCTGCCTTGACCTTGGTTCTGATTTGGATTGCTGCCTCTTCCTTGTGCATTTGATGGGCTGTTCCTTCCACCTCTGTTCTGGCTTCTGCCTCTTCCTCTCTTGTTTCCTCTGCCTTGACCTCTTCCTCTTCCAAAGGACATCTGGGTCTTGAAGGCTTGCTCAAGGGATGAGTTTTCATTCCTACTCAACCTCTGCTCATGAGTTATCAGTGATGCATGTAGCTCATCAACTGAATAACTTGAGAGATCCTTTGTCTCTTCGATGGTGGTGACTATGGCATCAAACTTTGAGGGTAAGACCCTCAATATTTTCTCCACAATCCTTCTGTCTTCAATGGTTTCTCCATGAGTTCTCATTTGTGTGATTACACCAATCACATGAGTGAAGAATGAGTCAATGTTATCTGACTCCTTCATGCACAGATTCTTTAAGTCCTTTCTCAGCAATTGTAGCTTTGCTGTCTTCACTCTCTCCATGCCTTGATAGGTTGTCTTGAGGGTTTGCCATGCTTCATTTGCTGTCTTAGCTGCTGCTAACCTTGGAAACACACTCTGGTCTACTGCTAGATACAACAACATACGGGCTTTTGAGTCCTTCTTCCTATTGCTCTTCAGCTGATCTCTCTCTCCCTGAGTTAGTGCATTGAACTCAGTTTCATCTGCTGGTTCTTCAAAACCTTCCTCAACTATTTCCCATAAGTCTTGAGAGGCAAACAGGGCTGTCATGGTTATTGCCCAGTAGTCATAGTTTTTCCCATTAAACTGTGGGAGCTGGGTGTTAAACAAACCCATACCAGTGCTTGTGCTAGCCATTCCTTGTATTCTGATCTATGTCTCTAAATCCTTGATTGTGTGTTTAAAACAGCTGACTGTTTCTTCAGCAACACAAAAAAAACTTTTGAAATACCTGAATCCTTTGATGTCTGAGTCTTCTCTCTGCCTGAGAAGTTTTGCTGCAGCTACAAACCTTCTCCCTTCAGCTTCTTTGTCACCTTCAAAGAGCCTAAGCCTGCTCTGATACCACTGTTGGGTATTTTTGATGGGGAAAATACCAAAAACCAAGATTCAATTTAAACACAGAGACAATGCTCTGTTCTTTGACTCCAGGATCTTTTATGCACACAGAAGACTCAAAAAAAATTTCACTGAGGAACAGAGGATTTCACCATAAAATATTTCTATTCATTAAAACAAAAAAAACATTCACTGTGTCTCCATATGAGAATTTACACTGCTGGAAAAATTCCCATTAACATTTACTGCTGTAAAACCTCCATTCACATTTACTGGTGTAAAACAATTTTACATACTGCTGTAAAAGCAAAACTTACACAGACTTACAAAAACTAGCTTCACCATTTTCTTTATGCACTGCTGTGCAAAACCACACATGGTTTTTTTTCTTTTACACTTCTTTTTTACAAAATCAACACCACCACCATTACAACCCACGAGCATATTTTTCCTTGGCTCGTTCATCTGTTTTTTTTAACTCGTGTCTATGATCTTTTTACATACCATTACTCAAAAATGGTCAACGCATAAAAAAAACATAAAAAAAAGTTACGTACCCATATCCCTTACAATACTTAGTTAATGAGCATATGCGCCCATACCTCCGATTAAAAACATTTACGTGCAATATATGAAAACTTCAATATACTACCTACCACTATGACATTTCATTAATTAAACGTATGGTCAACAAAACTTAGATTTACTCCACGCTATGAATTTAATATTTGCCGTATGCAGGTTTGGAGCAACTTCGGGCAATCAACGGTTGAAGAAAGTGGAGCACATCCGACGGTGGAGGGCAATATCGGAAGACCAACAAGTGCTGAACTTTAACCTCCGAGAAAATGACGTTGCGTTACGTCAGGGCTGAACCACGTGTCAGCTCCAAAATTTCTCGGGCTCGATCATCGGAAAAGTACCTTTGCCTGAAATCAACCCGAGAGCTTTCCGGCTGTTTTGCTTAACGTTTTCTGGCGGTTTTGGCTGAGAGCGTATGGCTGCGTTGAAATTAGATTTCAACATACAAGGGCGTCCTCCCGAGCAGCGGCCAAGAAGTCGCAGTGAAGTGCATAACGAAGGAGTTCACGGAGGGAATGAAAGGGTTCGTCGCAGAGATCTCGAGCATGGGGCGTCTACAGCACCGGAATCTGGTCCATCTCCGGGGCTGGTGCCGGAGGGAAAAACACTTATTCATAGTTTACGACTATATGCCTAACGGCAGCTTGGATAATCTGATATTCGGAAACCCAACCATAGTCCTGCCGTGGCCTCGGCGATACGCGATCCTGAAAGGCGTGGCGGCGGGACTGCTGTATCTGCACGAGGGATGGGAGAAAATGGTCATCCACAGAGACATCAAGGCAAGCAACGTACTTCTGGATTCCGAGCTCAACGGGCGGCTAGGAGATTTTGGCCTCGCTCGACTGCATGATCAGAGCGAGAATCCTCGGACGACTCATGTGGTCGGAACATTGGGGTACATAGCGCCGGAACTCATATACACGGGGAAGGCCACTCCCAGCTCGGATGTATTCAGTTTTGGGGTTCTGCTGTTGGAAGTGGCATGCGGAAGGAGGCCCGTGGATCTGTCGAAGGACGCCGAGCAAACGATTTTAGTGGAGTGGGCATGGGAGCTGTACAGCGAGGACAGGCTGCTGGAGGCATCGGATCCAAAGCTGGGGAAGGACGGATATGATGTGGGCGAGATGGAGAAGGTGCTGAAATTGGGGTTGTTGTGCTGTCACCCAGAGCCGGATAACAGGCTGCGCATGCGCCATGCCTGCCAAATACTGGAAGGCGAAGCTCCTCTTCCGGACATCTGCATATCTTCGTTAAACGTCAGTTTTATGGGTTCTTAACCCACAGCTGGTCTTTCACCGTTATATTACTAAGAAATAAAGGCGGTCAAAAAGAATGGGCTCGATCCTGCCTCCGCTAATTCAAATTGCAAAATGTTCCGAAGGTTGAATACTATATTCTGCGGTCTACAGAATTATTCTACACAATTTCAGAGAAAGGCGTGGGATATATTATTGTTTTACGTTTATTACTATAAATGTTGGGACAATCTGCAGAATACAGTGTATAGTAGAGTGGGCGTTTAAAGATTGTTTCAAGGTTTCCTTTTTCATTATAACATAAACATTTAATTACTTTAAAAACATGCATATTGAAAAATTATTAACTTTTTTCCCTTCCATTCCTCCATTGATTTATGGTGATTTGGGCGTTTAAAGATTGTTTCAAGGTTTCCTTTTTCATTATAACATAAACATTTAATTACTTTAAAAACATGCATATTGAAAAATTATTAACTTTTTTCCCTTTCATTCCTCCATTGATTTATGGTGATTTCTCCTCTATTAATATGTACATGCTTATCAATTAAATTCAAAATTCATGATTTTTTCTTATCATCGATCCCAAAAATTCTACAATAAATGTAATGCCTCGACAACATCATCATAATCACATAAATGCTAGATGACATCATCATTATCACTTAGAATTTTTCATTTTCATTTTCATGTATATTTGATTTTAAATATTATTTCTATGTATATTTTGTTAAAACGCTGTTATTATTTAATTTTATAAATGTGTACATTTGGTTAAAACGTTGTTATTATTTACTTGTTATTATAAAATAAAATATTTGTGAAAATTTAAATCTTAACTCTATTCAAAACTTATAGAAATAAATTAATTAATGTTTAAATGAATTTTAAAATTTAACTGGGGACTTTAGGAACACAAGAGAGTCATTTTATATTCCATTAACCACTTCATTTGACATCATCATTGTTTTTGTTAGCCATGCCCATCTTCAATTATGGCTAGGATGAGGGAGTACTAGTAAACTAACATTAGTAAGAAAGGTGAAAAAACTAATATTCGTAAAGAGAATATTGTTCAGCTATTCATTGACTTTAGAGCTAACCAATCACTTGATTCGAGGAAGAAGAATATTTTCTGTGGACTAGTGGACACTCCCAACATGAAGAAACAACTAGATGGATCAATGCTTTATGTTATTTGGTAAACGTCCTTGCAACAATTAGGAGGTTTCCTTGTATTTCTTTTGGAAATTATGTGTTAACTTCATTTTTTATCTCCATGTCAATTATTTTGATGATGGAGAATTCTTGGGGTAGGTCATAGCTCTTATCAAGATTGAGTAACTGCCAACTGGCATTAATAGGTTCACAAACTCCCAATTAATTATTTAAATTTAAACTCTTAAGCCACTTTAGCTCTAAGATAGGACTATATCATCCATGACATGTAGTCCAATTTATTATACAGTTCCACTATGTATACGTAGGGCCTTTAAGTAAGGCTATCCATTTTGGTTCCAGTGAAATTGTTTCACATTGATGCAAGTTATTGCAAAGATACTTATAATGGCATAACAAAGGATCTTATTTGAAATAGTTTCTTGGAAAAGAGTAGTACACCATAATTTTTATATTTTCATTTGCTCATGTATTAAGCTTTATTTTGAAAAATTCCAATAAACATAATCTTAAAGTATTTATAGTTGTCTCGTTTCTTTTTTTCTTGGCATGTATGGCTCTTGAGAGATGACCTACCTCACTTCATGCAATAAAATTGTTCTTCTCCCCGCCTTGATGCAATGGGTGTTATGACATGCTCCATTGGAGCTCCTCACACCTAGGTATCATAAATTTAGGTATTTATGATGTTACATTATTATAAATTAATTATATGGTTCAGATGACATGTATTCGTTGTCTTTCTTTGTGCCGAGAAGAGTGAACTTGGCCTAGGGTTTTTTTGAATATATATATATATATATATATATATATATATATATATATAATTAATTAATTAATAATATCTTGAATCAATATATTCATCTTATAATAATAATTGAGTAATTTAAAACAAGTCCTTAGAACATCTCAAAGGGGAAGGAAAATTGGCTTGGTTGTCATTTAGATTCATGGTGGATCCTTTTACCCATGGAATGGATATATGTATGTAGGTATCTATGCTAATGAAATTCTAAATTTAACAAATTTTCATCCATTCAAGATTTTTGAAATACGAAAACATTGCCAAATATATTAGATTAAATAATTTTGTGTATCCACATGATTGTTAAATATGCATAGTTAATTTAGCATATTAGAAGTTAGCTACAAAAGAATTATTGTTATATGTACAAAATATTAAAATATGCTTCTTCATTGGTTAGATATGGAGTCTTGAATGATTTGATATACATTAATGAAATCACATCAAAGCATGAAGAAGAATCTATGAAACTTTTTATTTCCCAAAAATTGTTAGAAAATTTCTGGAGTCTAGCTCAAAATTCGGTTGTCTTATGTTGCGACAAAGAAATCGCAAGTACACAGAGGCTTAATAAAACACAAAACACAGAATTCATTCACCGCAAAATAGAGTAAAACAAAAAAGGTTGTGGTAAATCTACTTGTGAAAGATGAATACCATAATGCAACAAGCCACACTTTATATTATATGTTAAAACACAAGAAAATACATTCACGTGATAAATGGAGGTTGCAGCTCCAAGTAAAAAAAACACAAAAGACTTACTGCCATTTACGCATCACTGGGGTTGCGGAGTAACCCAGTGAGTAAATTTTGGTAAAACTCCGTAAAATAGTTTTGACATGCCCACCAATATTTCCTCCACGATTTTCTCCTCACTACCTCACATAATTTCACCCTCTCTCGCTCTCTAACTTGCCCAACGTTACAAATGAATTTTACATCCATATTTATCTCAACATACAAATTTGACATTAATACATGCCAGAGAAAATAATTAATACCCAACATGTGCGATTTTACATAGTAAATGGTTTTCTGAACTTGCAGGTGTTGTGGAGTGTGGGCAACAGTTGCGGAGTGAATGTTTTCCCATATTTATTTACCAACTTCATTAAGCTCCTTAACTTATTTGCTTTGTTGCGGAATGGTCAGTGTTGTACTTCTATCTTACTTCAGTCCTTTCACGTGCAAACAAAATTGCAACCATGTAGTAGCTGACCAGGAAAGCATGGTGTTTGTTAGTGTGTTTAATACAGTGGTCGGGATTATTATTTCCAACACTCCCCCTTAATCACAACTATCGCCATTAACAATTCCCAAACAGTCTCTGAGATAAAAAAAAACTTTCACATGCTAATGACTTTGTGAAAATATCAGCAAATTGTCCCTATGACCTGCAGTGCAGAAACACAATTTCATCATTGTTAATCAATTCTCTGATAACATGATATTTAGCATCAATATGCTTGGTCCTCTTCTGAAAAACAAAATTCTTTGATAATGCAATTGTTGAGGTGTTGTCGCAGAAAATAGTCGTTGTTCCCCCTTAGTCGTGACGAAGATCCCTCAACATTCTTCTCATCCAAAGTTCTTGACTTGTTGTTGCTGTTGCGGCGACATATTCAACTTCTGCTATTGACAGTGACACTATTGGCTACTTCTTGGAAGCCCATGAAATGGCTCCAGAACCCAAATGAAAAACATATCATGATGTGCTCTTTCTGTCATCGACACTTCCAGCCCAATCACTGTCAGTATAACCAACCAACCTGAAATCATCTGTTGCGACATACTGAATACCATACTCCTTTGTCCCATTGACAAACATTAGAATCCTTTTCCCTGCTTGCCAATGTGTTTCCTTAGGTGTCTCCATGAACCTTGACACCAAACTCATTGCATACATTATATCGGCCTATTGGCATCAAATACATCAAGCTGCTTATCATGCTTTTGTACAATGTTGGATTGACATTGCTGCTGAAATCTTCTTTGCTGAACCTCAACCCCATGACAGTTGGAGTTGGTTTGGGCTTGCTGTTGCATCTTAAACCTCTCCAAAATGTTTGTGTTGGCTTGAGGAGGCTTGACCTAGGTTCGAAGTTAATTAGCCAAATGAATCCCTGTACTACTGGCCCTTTTGGCAACATCTCGCAGAGCGCGGATTGAGGTCTCACCCAAAGCAGTATCGGGGGATGCTGGAACCAAGTTTTCGCACCCTTGAGATGTCTGAGGGGTTGGTTTAGTCCAACTGTGAATACCTTCACGCAGGTTACTTCGCGCACCGCCTTGGCCTGCAAGGCCTTCACGATCTGTTATAATCACCTTCGTGCAGCCCTAACTAGGGACTCAGATGCTTTCGAGCTGCTAAGGCAGTGATTTGCGCTAATTCCCCAAGTTACACAATGGATCTTACTTATCTTCTTATACTTGTTAGTTAAATTCACGTAAACAGATACTTTGTCTTATATTCTCTCAGTGAACATAATCATATAAGTTTGCGCATATAAACAGTATAAATGCAATTCATACCTAATATATGCAATGCATAAAACAGGAAAAGATACACAGAAATGATATGAAACTTCTTTTTATTACTTCTCCAAAGGTTATAGACTCGACTTGCCCTGCGCACTCAACTACAGGGAACCGCGCAATCAGCTGCGGACTACTAGGCCTCTGTGCACTCAGCTGCAGAGCCTTCTCCTACTCTATGACCCAATACTTGACTCTACACTTCAATAAGACTCAATTATTCATCTCTATTGCTTCCACTTCTCTTACTTATTTACAACTTAGAGCCTCGTTGTATTTATAGAATCCCATGGTCCACGGACCATGGGTAGATTTCTAAAGCCAACATTACATTACAACAATGAGGGTAGACAACCCTATGACTCATTTTAAATCTTCACGCTATGCGCTGTTATGAAACTAGCTCACAAAAAGATAGAAAAGATAGATCAACACCTTATAATTTAGCCTCTTCGAGGGGGAAACCTCCTTTACATTACACAAATGAACAATTCTTAGATGATTCAAATGACAAAACCTCCTTTATATATATAGGAGTCTAAGGGGTCACAATATAACCAAGCCGACCTAACAATAATAATATAAAAGCACAAAAATAACAATAGAGGGATTCTATGGGGCACAATAATAACAATATGGGGACAATAAGGGCACAACAATATTAATAAGGGATACAATGACAATAGTAATGGGGGAATCACTAGAATTATAGGGACCTAACATGCCCCTCTCCTTCAAAAAAGTGTTGTCCTCAATGCTTGAGTAGTTCTGGATGCTTCTGTATAAAATTCTCATCCTCCCATGTGGAATCTTCAGCAGATAAGTTCTTCCACTTTATGAGATACTCCAAAATTGATCAATTTCGTAGCTGTTGAGTTCTTGTTTCTGTGACTGCTTCTGGTTCCAATATAATTTTTCCTTCCTCGTCAAGTTGGGGCAATATTGTTTGAACTGGGAGCTTGTCTCCTATAACCTTCTTTAAACATGAAACATGGAAAACTGGGTGCAGTCGAGAAGCTGCAGGAAGCTCCAATTTGTATGCCTTAGTACCAATCTTTGCAACACCTTGTATGGACCATAATACTTTGGTGATAATTTATTATCCATATTAGCTTGCTTGAAGGACATTTGTTTATATGGTTGCAACCGTAGGAATACCCAGTCACCTACATGAAAACTTCTTTCGCTGCGATGTTGATCTACCTGTTGTTTCATTCTATTATGCGCCAACGTGAGGTTATCCTTCAAGAGTTGGAGAACTTGTTGTTGATGCTCGATGTGATGTTCCACTGCTTGAACCTTAGAATTTTCTCTTAAATATGATGTTATGGATGGTGGCTGATATCCATAAAGTGCCATAAGTGGGGTCATTTTTGCTGCAATATGGAAGGAAGTGTTATACCACCATTCAGCCAGAGGCAACCATTTGACGCATTGTGTCTGTTTATTAGATACAAAGAAACGAAGATATCCTCCCAAACATTTGTTTACTATCTTATTTTTCCCATCATATTGAGGATGATAAGATGAGCTATGAGCTAAATGAGTACCAAGACAAGAAAATAATTATGTCCAAAAATTTCCAGTGAAAATGGGATCTTTGTTACTTACAATAATCTTTGGGTTTCCATGTAGCTTTTGAATTGTTTCCATAAATGCAATAGAAACTGTACTGGCTTTAAATGGATGTGATAATGCACAAAAGTGTGCACACTTGGTAAGTCTGTCAACTACCACCATGATGACACTCTTTCCTTCAGACTTGGGTAAACCTATGATAAAATCCATTGAAACCTCCTCCCAACATTGGCTTGGAATGGATAAAGGTTGTAATAGACCTGGGGTCTTAATTGTTTCAACTTTATTTTTTTGGAAAACCAAACATCCTGTCACAAACTTTTGAATATCCGATTTAAGGCCATCCTAAGAAAATTCCTTCTTAACCATGTGGTAAGTTTTTAAAAATCCTGAGTGCCCTCCTAAGGGAGAAGTGCAATTCCATAAGAATCTTTTGTTTGAGTTTGGAATTCTTATAGAGGTATAAGCGATCTTTGTACCATAACAAATCATTTTTCCAGCTAAATGTATCAGATGTATTGGAATATTGTTGTAACTTTCGAATAAGTGCCCACACTTCTTTGTCATTATTCCATTCCTCCCTTGCTTCGTTTATCAAATCTGGTTGGATAATAGAAATAGTGCACAATAATTCTTCCACATCCTCATCCTTTCTTGAGAGTGCATTTGCCACAACATTTTGCTTCCCTTTTTTGTAGATGATTTCAAAGTCATAACCCAACATCTTTGTGACCCATTTTTGTTGCTCTTCAGAGGATAATCTTTGTTCTAAAAAGTGTTTAAGACTATCATGATCCATTTTTATCTTGAAGTGTCTTCTGATTAGGTAGGGTTGCCATTTCTTAAGTGCATGTAGTATTGCCAACATTTCCTTCTCATAAATAGATTTGTGTAAATACTTTCCCTTGATTGGACAACTTTCGAAAGCAATGGGCCTTTCATCTTGCATTAAAACAACACCAATTCCATTTCCTGAAGCATCACATTCCACAATAAAGGTTTTTTTGAAGTCTGGTGTAGCTAAGACCAGTGCTTGGCACATTGCCTTTTTAAGATGTTCGAAGGCCTTTGTTGCTTCTGGAGTCCATGAAAATGCATCTTTCTTCAATAATGTTGTTAGAGGTGCTGCTATTCTCCCATAGTTCTTAGCAAACTTGCGATAATGCTCTGTCAACCAAGGAAATCCTCGTAGATGCTTTATGGATGTGGGTATTTTCCATTCCTTAATGGCTTTAATTTTGCTAGGGTCTACCTTAACACCTTCACGTGAAACAATATGACCTAGATATTCCACCTCTTGTAATCCAAAGAAACATTTGGAGTTTTTTGCATATAATTGTTTCTCCTTCAATAGTTTGAGCACGTTGTCAACATGTTCAACATGATCCTTCCAAGACTTGTTGTAGATTAGTATATCATCAAAAAATACTAACACAAATTTTCTAAGGAAGGGTTTGAAAATGGAATTCATCAAAGCTTGAAATGTAGAAGGTGCATTGGTAAGGCCAAAACGAATGACCAAAAATTCATAATGAACCTCATGAGTTCTAAATAATGCTTTCGGAATGTCTTCAGTCTTCATTCTGATTTCATGATATCATGAACGAAGATCCAACTTGGTGAAGTAAATTGATCCATGCAATTCATCCAATAATTCATCAATGACAGGAATGGGAAATTAATCTTTAATAGTGAGCTTGTTGAGCTCCCTATAATTTGGACACATGCGCCAAGATCCCTCCTTCTTGTGCACGAATATTATTGGAGCAGAGAAAGAACTTTGACTAGGGTGAATTATACCAGCCTCTAGCATTTCTGCAACCATACATTCAATTTCACTCTTTTGGGCATAGGGATATCTGTACGACCTGATGTTAGGAGGAACACTTCCTGGAATCAAATGAATAGCGTAATCATGATCACAAATAGGTGGGAGACCTTTGGGAGTCTCAAATACCTTGGAATGATTGTCCAATACCTTTTGGAGATCTGGAGAAATAGATGATTTCCCTATGGAAACATCTAGTGAACATAATTGTGCAATTACACCTCATTGTTCCTTCTTTAGAAGCTTTGTCATACTATTAGAGCTTATTATATTTCCCAGTTTCCCTGCAATACCCCTTAATTCAACTTCCTTTCCTTTCACAGAAAATTTCATGAAAATTTCTTGAAAATTAAAAGCTATTGTACCCAAGGATTGTAGGCATTGGACTCCTAGTATAACATCAACACCACCCATTGGAATGGAAAGCATTGGGCTATTCAATACATATTCTCCCATGGATAGCTTGATATTATGGCACTTTCCAGAGAAATTTATGGTTCCTCCACTTGCAACCATCACTTGACACTCTGGTGCTGGATATAGGAAGCAATTCAATTCTTTGGCTATCTTACAATGAATATAATTATGGGTACTTCCTGAATCAATCAACACTATTAGCTTTTTCTTCTTGATATGTCCTTCTATCTTGATAGTTTGAGGAGTGGTAATTCTAGCCAATGCATTACAAGATATGGTTGGATTCATTTCTTCTTTATCTAGGTTTTTTTCCTGGAGTATATCCTCTTCTTTTGAAATTTCTTGTTCCTTTTCTTCCTCCTCTTCACAATCTATGTAGAATAATTTCTTGTCAGCTCACTTATGACGTTTAGTGTATTTTCTATTACAACTGTAACAAAGCCCTTTTGCTCTTTTTTCTTCTAATTGGTGTGTTTTCAACCTTGTAGGTTGTGGAAGGCTAGGGGAAACAACAGTTCCATATTTATAGTTGTGACTGGTAGGCTTCCTGGTTGCCATAATTCTGCTTTCCATTTTTCTTGCTAACCTGAATGCCTTCTCCAATGAATTAGGTTCCCCAAGGTGAACCTCATGTTGGATATTATCCTTTAAAGTCCCTATGAACACATCAATCCTATGCTCCTCTGGAATATCTTTTACCCTTATGTTCAATTTTTGGAAGTCCTCAATGTGCTCCATCATTGAACCCTTTTGTTTGAGATTTATCAATTGGCTAAAAAAAGTGTTGCTTTTTGTATCCTCATAATGTGCTGTCATTTCTTCCATAAAAATTGCCCAAGTGACAATTTGTTTACGAGAGCAAAGCCATTGATACCATATAAATTGATTTGGTTCCAAATATAAAGTTGCAATACGTACCTTTTGTGTGTTTTGCACATTATGGAGATCGAAAAATTGCTCCATCTGTAGTATCCATGTTCTGGGATCCTTGCCATCAAACTTCCTCGTATCGATTTTTGGACTTCAATACAACATTAGAGTCTATGAAATCATGATTAACATTTCTTTTGTTCTCATCATGAGTTTCCTTTACTACCCTTTCACCATTAGTGACCATTTCTTGTAGCAACTTATTCAAATTTATCTTCAATTCTTCCATCTTATCATCCATGTCATTCATCTTAGCTTCCATGCCATCCATCTTAGCTTCCATATTAACTTGCATTCCATTCATATTAGCTTCCATGCCATTCATCTTGGCTTCACTTACCTTTAGTGAGAATGAAATTTGTTGTACTTGGTCTTGTCATTTTGATATATCATGTTGCATTTCTTCCTCTTCTTCACGATTCATGCTAGAGTTTTCAAGTTGCTTGCTAGGTGTTTCCATTTTCTTTCTTCGGGGAATCAACTACCCATAATAATGCTTCACTATGCCCTTCGAATTCCTTCAAAATAGTTTTTCAAACCAAGCTTATGCAAAAAGTTTTAAAAATCTACACACCTTTTTTCACTTTGTAGGAGCTCAATATTGCATCTGATGTATCTCTGTAATTTTTGATCTTCCAGTTCTGAAATTGTGACCTTCAGTAGCCCTTTGCATCCTCTTTCCGATGGCATCAATCTGATTGAATTTATATTCTCCAAGAAAGAGTTATGCACAATCTCCCAAGATGACCTGATTATATACCTTTTCAGAAGAGAGAACTTGTATGAAGTGCCACGTTTCACTGTTTTGACCTTAAGATCTAAAAAATATACATAGGAAACTACAGTCCATTCTCTTTCTATAACTTCTTACAAAATTTCAATCCGATGCTCAAAACAAAAGTTATGACTATTTTGCCCAGGTCACCTGTTTGTAATGTAATTCGAGAGTCTACAAAAAGGCTAACTTCCTCAATTCATATCTCCGCAAATATAGCACGAAAAGCTTTGAAATTTGGTCTCGAGGTCCAGAATGATTTCAACCCAAATGGGTTTTGGTTTTAGCATCAGAAACATCACAAAAAAAAAATTATAGCAAAAATTCCACGGTGACCTGACTGTTTAGGAGCACGCGCGGAGCTGGATCGCGGGACTGAAGACTGGTGAGCAGCTGCAGCTTCGCCTCGGCCTAGGCCGCGAGGCCTGTTTTTTGGGGCCTGGCCTCCGCCATGGCCCATTCTGATCCATCTACGGGGGATGCAGAGAAAGCTTTCTCTGATCTGGTAAAATCTCTGCCCCCCGTCCGTCCGAAACCAGCAACATCAAAATTTGTCAAGAAACTTGATATTCTCCAAGAAGTTCAGCTACCTCCTTCTCTCCCTCGAATGGCAGCTTTATCTTTAGCAGAAAAAGGGCTCATAGGGCAGTTCACAGGCTTATGGCCTTCACCAAAGACAGTCCAGAGATGGGTGGAAAGGAACTGGTCTGATAAAACACAAGGAAAGATTTCGATTCGATTTTGTGGCAGAGGTTACTATACTTTTCACTTTGAAACCAAGGCAGACAAGGATCTGATATTCAGGAACGGGCCCTATTTCATGGACTCTCGAGGGTTATATCTGAACAAATGGACTCCTGACTTCGACCCTGAACTCGATATTCCTAATGCGGTTCCGGTTTGGGTCCGTCTTCCCCACCTCCCCCTGCATTGCTGGGGAGATGACTCGGTAAAAGCAATAGGGAATGCAGTAGGCAAGTACATCGACAGAAGCGAGCCTAAAGATAACATGCAGGCCTGTGCAAGGATTTGCGTAGAAGTGGACCTTGGGAAAGGCCTGCCAGAAGCCATCAAGCTGAAGGTGGATGACTGGAGCTACATACAGCAGCTGGACTACGAACAAATACCCTTTAAATGTAAGGTATGTCATGAATACGGCCACTTTGCCAATAGATGCTCTAAAATTACTAATCTTGAATCTGAGGACCAAGTAGAACAGTGGGAAACTGTGAAAAAAAAGAAAGCACCCCCTCAATCAAAACAAGATCCACCTTCTGAACAACCGGGCTCTTCCTCCCCCCGCCCCACCTCTCCCTCTTTAAATCCTCCTGGACCCTCCATTGAATCTTCTTTCCCCTCCTCCTCCAACCCCTTCTTTATTTTATCCTCTGATGATCCTCAGCCTGATCAGCCCTCTCCGGATCTGATCGAACCTCCCTTGACTTCTTCGACCCCCTCTCAGCCTCCCATTGATCCTCCCCCCCCCAGAACCACCAGAAGCTCTTCAAAAGACATTGGCGCCTCCAGTGATATCCATAAGAAACCGGGACCAGGAAGAAAGTCAGCCAAGCAACACCGGGAAGAAAGCACACAAAAGGACATAGCCCTAGGGATCCAAACCCCTATGGAATCCTTCATTACAGGTTCACAAGAAAAAGAAACAGCAGGTAAAGATCATGAGAGGCGAGCACCTCCTCGCTCGAACGCCTCATGATGAAGCTCTTATCTTGGAACAGCAGGGGTATGGGGCACCCCTCCAAATCAGCTGCCCTACGAGATCTTCTTCAAACAGAAAGACCTGAAATTGTTCTGATACAGGAAACCAAGCAAAGTCAGAGCGAAATGCAAATAATTATAGATGCCCACAAAAATTTCTCAGGGGCCAGTAGCAACTCCAGAGGAGCTTCTGGAGGAATCACAACTATGTGGAATAAGCAGTACTGGGATTGCAAATCCTTTGTCCTCAATCAAAATTGGGTTAGGACCAACCTTAGTAACAAGGAAGAGAGCTGTGACTTCATCATTTATAATGTCTATATCCCCAATCACTACCGGGAAAAGGAACAATGTTGGAAGGAACTGAAGGAAGAAATAGACAATGAGCAGAACTCAAATGTTATTCTTGCTGGAGATTTCAATTTAATCCTCCATGCGAATGAGAAAAGGGGGGGCACCTTCACCCCCGACCCCTTCAGAAGACAGATGGAAATGATAATGTCTGACCATGAACTGATGGATATCATTCCAAAAAATAGGAAATACACTTGGAACAACAGAAGGTTGGGGCCAGGCAACATTATGGAAAGATTGGACAGAATTTTGGTTAATGTCTCCCTCCTTTCTTCCTTTGCTGCAGGCCACACCAAAATTCTCAGTGCCACAGCTTCAGATCACTTCCCCATTATCTTAACGCTGGACTCCCATTCTCATTTGGGACCAATTCCGTTCAAATACAATCCTCTGTGGAGAGACAACGCTGAGGCCGAGGCTATCATAGATGCAACCTGGAAGCAACACGTTGAAGGCTCTCCAAGCCATATTTGGGAAACAAAACTTCGAAACATAAGGAGAGCACTCAAGGATTGGGCAAAAGTCAGCTATCAAGAGCCAGAAAAAATAAGAGAAAAAATTCAGCAGGACTTGGAAGAGATCCATAAGCAAATAGAGGACCACGGATTCACTCATCAGCTGAAAAACAAAGAAAGGGAAATTCAGAGCCAGCTAATTCAAATCAAGAGAGCGGAAGAGATCAAGTGGAGAATCAAATCAAGAGAAGTTTGGCTGAAGGAAGGTGATAAAAATACGGCTTACTTCCATAAGCAGGCCACTGTCAAAAAAACAAGGAATAATGTAAACACTATAATTGATAGCCAAGGCAGCCAGCATAATGATCAAGAATCCATCAAACGAGCTGCCTTCCTCCATTACAAATGTCTCCTCACGGAAATCCAAGGAGATGCTGACTATTCGGCGCTCCTTAAGCATCTACCGGAAAAAATCTCTCTTGAGGAGAATGACAGCTTAAACAGTGAAATAACAGAGGAGGAAATCAGAAAAGCCATCTGGACTTTACAACCAGATAAGTCTCCAGGTCCAGACGGGTTCCCAATAAATTTTTATAGGGACCATTGGCAATTGATTAAAAAAGACCTTGTTAAAATGATGAATGGAATCCAAAGAAAAAAGAAGATGGGGGGCTTCACAAACTCAACTTTCCTTGCCCTCATTCCTAAAGAAAATCGCCCCACTTCTTTCTCCAGATTTCGACCTATTTCACTGTGTAACACTTCATATAAGATCTTTGCAAAAATCATAGCAGCCAGACTCCAACCCTTTCTCCCTTCCCTTATATCCGAAAATCAAGGAGGCTTTATGTCCAACAGGCAAATTCATGATACCATCACCTTGGTCCAAGAAGCTATTCACTCCAGCACATCAAGGCAGGAGAAAGGCTTCGTTCTTAAGCTTGACTTAGCCAATGCATTTGATCGAGTAAGACACTCCTTCTTGTTTGCTGTCTTGAGGAAAATGGGATTCAATTCTGACTTCATCAGCACCATTGCCGCTTGCATCTCTGGCCCCTGGATTTCGCCTCTCATAAATGGACGCCCTTGTGAAGCTTTTCAATCCTCAAGAGGGTTAAGGCAAGGTTGCCCTCTTTCCCCCTATCTTTTCATCTTGATGGCTGAATCATTTAGCAGCGCCCTTGATCACAATAGAAGAGTTGGCCTCATCTCTGGTATCAAGTTTGGAAACGGAGTGAAGAATATCAACCACTCTCAATTTGCTGACGACACTCTGCTCATTGGAGGGGCATCCACTACTATAGCAAGGCGCTTCAAAATCCTCCTCGACCAGTTCATGGAGTGCTCAGGGGGAGAGGTCAACTTTCAAAAAAGCTGCATCTATGGATGGAATATCTCCAATCAAACAGCTCACATCATAGCCAACATTTTTGGAGTTGCCTACAAAGCAACCTGGGACCACTTCACCTACCTTGGGATGCCGGTCACCATGGGCTCTCTAAAAGCCACTACCTGGAATGAAATAATAGACAAAGTCAAAAGGAAGGTTCAGCAATGGGGAACTCAATGGCTTAACCCAGCAGGCAGATTAATTTTGCTCAAATCAGGTATCTCCTCCTTACCTCTATACCGTTTCACTCTTTACCAAGCTCCTGCCTCTTTTCACTATAAGTTGGAAACTGCCCTCCGCAACTTTTTATGGCAAGGAGGAAAAAAAGAAAAAAATAGATTCAATTTGGTCAAATGGAAAAGCGTAATTCAATCCCAAGATAGAGGTGGACTGGGAATTAGAGCCCCTAAAATTCTTAACCTCGCTTTCGGGATCAAAATGGCTTGGAGATTAATTAATGAACCAAAAGCTTGGTGGAAACAGGTCATTGAATGCAAATACCTCTCTGACAATAGGCAAAGACTCCTTGAAACTGATATTCCCAGTAGAGATTCTACTAAAATCTGGCACCTCTGTAAGAAAGCGATTCCCATTCTCAATCAAAACATTTCAAAGATCCCGGGGGGAGGGACCAGTATTAATTATGCCTCTGATAAGATAATGGGTTTCCAACCTCTAAACACAGTTGAAGAAGCCATTCCCTTCATCCTTCATCTTAATAGCAAAGGCATTCAGAGGCTTGATCAAATTTCAAAATGGGATGTTGACACAGGAGCCTGGACTAGCTGGGATTTTCCAGTTATCCCCTCAAACTTAGAATTAAGTTTCCAAGCTTTTCATAAAAACCTTCAGAACAGAGCTCCCATTAAAAAAGGAGCAGCAGATGGATTCAGATGGGACCCCACGGGCTCAAGCTACACCATCAAGTCCGGCTATCAATTCATCTGCAACAGCACTTACCAGACTCCTATCTGGAACCAATGGAGAACAATATGGAAATCAGAGGCCATCCCCAAGGTCAAATTCTTCATATGGCTGCTGTTAAAAGGCAAAATCCTCACTTCTGAAAATTTAAGAAAGAGAGGGATATATGGTCCTTCAATTTGCCCCAACTGCTGCTCAGCAGAGGAAACCATCCACCATCTATTCCTTGACTGTCCCTTCGCGAAGAAATGCTGGATAAACTTGTCCAACTTGGGCAATATAACATGGCAACCTCATCAGAACATTGCAGAGACAATTCAAGAATGGAGAAGGAGCTGCCCATGGAAAGATAAAAGGAGCAAGATTGTCAAAAGAACTTGGGATATCATACCTCACAATCTACTATGGAAAATCTGGCTCACAAGAAATAAAAAAATCTTCCAAAACAAAGAGAGTAATGTATGGAAGACATGCAACAAGGCTCACCTATTGGCGCAGGAGACAATTGCAGCAAAACACTCAGGGACTTTCAAAGCAGCAGATTATTCAGTTGAGGAGAGGTCAATTATTAGGCATATTCTAGGCCGTCCAGGACATCAACAGAGTATCCAGAGAACTAACAGACAGCATCATGACCAGACCAGGGAGTGGGAAATAAGACTTCCCACCCAGGACTACAAGAGATGGATACAGAGTAACAATTGCCCGATTTTATACTTTGATGGCGCCTCAAAGTCCAACCCAGGACCAGCAGGCGCGGGAGGAGTTATCATAGATGAATTAGGAGAAGAAATCTGCAAGTATGAATGGAGTCTAGGAAAAAAAACAAATAATAACGCAGAGGCCTTAGCTCTCTATCAAGGGTTGTTGCAATTAAAAAATCTGGGGATTAGAAAAGCTTTAGTATTTGGGGACTCCTCCATAATCATTGGCTTCATGAACCACAACCAAAGATCAACAAACAGCAACCTTCAGCAACATATCCAACGCATCAAGCTCCTTCTCAAACACTTTGAAAATATCAGATTCTACCATATCCTTCGCACGTTCAACGGGGAAGCTGACAAACATGCGAATAACGCAGTTGGAAATCCGGAAGGTGCGTTGAGGCACAATGACAGAGATACCTTCCAGCCTCTGCCATGATACAGGCAAATCTTGACTTTGCCCAGGCTCGCAGATCCATCAAGCGTGCGACGGGCTTGGTTTCATCAGCATCAGGACACTTGACAGAGAGCATGGAATGCATAAGTAGTCTTATCCAAGCATCGATTCAAAGAGCAACCTGCATCCCAAGGAAAACCAATCAATTCAGTGAAGGCCGGAAGATCGAATATGCTGCACCAGCAGATCGCCATCGAGATTCAGGGAAATATCTAATCGCCACAGAGGATACGGCTCCCGTAATACACCCAGGCTACTGTTGGTTTCACTCCATAAATACGGGCAGAGGAAAGAAAAGAATTGTCATTCACTGCCTTGCGCAAGAGCAGATACTCTGGTTCGATGAAGGCGCTCTCGTCCAGGGCCGAAGAAAAAAACAGTCTCTGGTATTGCTACTTCCTGTCTTGTATATCTTTTTACTAATCTCTGTCGTGGTGTTTTACAGGAGTAGTATCTGTGGGGTGGCCAGTATTGCTGTTCCACCCTTTCCTTACTCTCTGTTCTCTTTCCATCACCTCCGCTGGTCGCCTTCCATTTCTCAATCTTGCACCTACAGCAAACTCCCCTCTGTTTCCTTCTCCCTTATCTACAGTACTCTCCCTTCAAGCTTGCGCGCCAACATCCGGGTCCATTTATATTTTTCCCTTGACGCTCAGAAAGTGGGATCTGCTGTATCCCTTGACAGTGCCTTCCAAACCCGTCTGCAAGATATCTTCAAAATCTTCAAAATCTTAACTGCCTACTGGACCCTCTCCCCTTTTTGCAACCCCCATTCCATGGCGCGCAGTGAAGACTGTCTGCACTGTGCAGACCTTCAATTTGAGCTGGAAGAAATAAGGACCCAACAGTCACTGATAGAGGAAAAACAGGGTCTGCTTGCTGCAAGGCTAGAAGAGCATGACCGGCGCCTTGATGAGCACAGTAGAAGACTTTTTGAACAAGACCGCATCAACACGGAGAAATACAAAGCAGAAATTCAGCTTTTCATGCACAGGGTCTCCTCTCTCCGAGATCAATTCGAGCAGCTCTCAAATCGCTGTGGCCATGTTGAAGAATCGCTCGACACTCTGAAATCCTGGCTGGATAAGCACACCAACGCCACCAGCTCCTCCAGCGCAAACCAAGGAGCCAAAGATGAGAATCCAGAAGAATCAACAGCGAGACACATTCAACACATAATGATCGACTGAATGAAAATCAAATGCATCTTTTTGTTATCTTCTTTCATCAGAATCTATACTAGCAACATCTCTAGCAGTAGTAAGGAAAAAAGTAGCCTAAGGATCAAGGGGGCAGCCTCATTTTGTAAACCCCTTGTTTCCTCTCAATCTGCGAACTTTATGTACAAAGAGGGATTTAGACCCTCGTTTTTTTCAGAATGCAATACATAGCAACCGACTTTTTCAAAAAAAAAAAAATTCCACGATGACCTGTTTGGAGCAGCGAAACCCTAGAATCCAAAGCTCTGATACCACATGTTATGAAACCAACGCATAAAAAGATAGAAAATATAGATCAATGCCATATAATTCAGTCTCTTCGAGGGGGAAACCTCCTTTACATTACACCAATGAACAATTCTTTGATGATTCAAATGACAAAACCTCCTTTCTTTATATAGGAGTCTAAGGGGTCACAATATAGCCAAGCCGACCTAACAATAATAATATAAAGGCACAAAAATAACAATATTCTATGGGGCGCAATAATAACAATATGAGGAAAATAAGGACACAACAATATTAATAAGGGATAAAACGAAAATAGTAATGGGGGAATCACTAGTATTATAGGAACCTAACATGCGCCCAAAAAACGTGGATTTTTTACATCGGATTTGGTCAAAATCTAGGCTTTAAGCCCCAAAACTTCCCTTGGGTGATCCCGTGTCCAATAGGCCCCTAACACAAACATCGTGATTCACCCTCGAGTCACTCTGTCAGTGTGGAGATCTTTGCGTGGAGACCTCCCAACTCTGCTTGAACTGCTGCAAGATCGATAGTGCCCTGAGCAGCTGCCTACTGTACCTCTTGCATGCGTTCTTCAGAGACCGCGATATTTGAACTACTTCCTTGCATCTTCTCCTACGTTCCCTACATCTGCGCAAGCTTGGCTTCGATCGAGGCTTTAATGAAGAATGCCTCATCAATCCAAGGTTGGATGTGCGCCTTCAAATCTACTTCTTTGTGTTGCGTCGCGTCTACCTGCTCCTTAAGCGCTTTTGCCTGTTGCATCCATGTGAGCCTCTGTGTAAGGGCCACCATCTACGTGGTCCCTTTTATATCATCATACTGTTGCTGCAGCTCACGCGCATCTGTTTCTAAGTGATGTATGTTCGGGTCCTCCTGTAGAGTGTTAAGGACCTCGAATGACTCTTCCAACATTTTGGTGCAGTCCTTCACTGCATTACTGATCTCCTCCATCCCCGATGTAATGGCGCTAGCGTGTTGTTCCCTCACCTCTAGAGGAGTTGAAGGTTGCACCTTCAACCATAGCTCTGCTATCTGAAGGTTTAGTTCTAGCTAAACCTTAGCCATCTCTTCTCGCACTTTGCGCACACCTACTACTAACCTTTGGATGTGCACCTCTGCTAGGATGGCCATCTTAGGGACCATCTCGCAGGCCTCCTCAACCACCTATACCATCTATTGGTTCTGCGCCACTAACTCATCGTGCTGTAGGCTCAGTTGTTCCATATTAATTTTTTGCTCACTTAACACATGTAGTGCACGGCCCTCCCTAGCTGCAGTTTTGCAGTCACTTCGTCCTGCAGGACATAGAGTGTCTCCCAAGGGAGCGTAACCATGTTGATCCCTACTCCCTTCAATGCACTGACTATAGGCTTGTCAACCTCATTCTCTGTAACCAGTGCCCCCTCTGGCAGCACTATGGTGTTGGCCATGTGGATGCGTAGCATTTCCTTAGCTGCAACCATTCCTACTGCAAGGCTGGTGGAGAGAGTACCAGCCTGAGGAGTGTGCACCTGCAACTCCTGTATCTGTGCTCAGAAGGTCCCCAAGACAATCTGATTCTCCTCCGCGAACTGCTGGCGGGCCTCCGCGCTGACGTCGTGTAACGTCTCCCCTATATCATGGAGATCTCCTTCTGTGAGGATGATCAGGTCGAAAGAAATATTAGAAGCTTTCGACTTCTTTCGCGGCCCCACCTGCTCTCTCGAGCGTTGGCACTTCAACTATGTAGATGTTACTTTTGGGTCTGCACCACCTTCCTCTATCTCGGGCTCTTCCTCAGGCAAGGGCGATTTATGGCCTTCATGCTCCTTCTCTGCTGCCTATTGCTACTCAACTGCTGCTTTCTGCTATTCTGTTGCTGCCTTCATGGTGTTCTGCGCCTCTTGTGCCTTTGCTGTTGCTGCCTCTTTTCTTCTTTTCTCTGCTAACTGCGCCATCCACAGTTTTGCCTCCACCTTCTTCTTTTGTGCAGCCGATTTCTCCATTTCTAACGTGGAGATAGCTGGATCACACCACTTTGGCGGCCATAACTCAAGTACGATGAATATGACATCGTCCATGGCTAGGTATGGGAGCTCATTCCACTTCTTCGTAGGGTCATTGCGTGCCCTAACATACATGTGGTGGAAGTCTACCTTGAACTCCGCAAAGTTTTGTAGACTATTATAGATAATGGGCGATAACTATGGCTTGCGTTTAATCCCCATTCTGATGTTCATCTCCATGAACACCCAGAATATCTTACTGTCTCGGATCCTCTACGCGTCTTTAGTGGCCCATAGCGAAGCATACTTTGTTGCCTACAGAAGATCTCGCACAATTGTGGGGAACTAGTTGTCCTTAGGAAATTCCCAAGCCACCAGCACTATGGACAACAGAAGCTATGCATAGTGGAAGGTCTTCCCCTGTTCCTGTGCCTCATGACAATTCTCCAAGAACTTTTTGCGCAAATACTCAGACTAGTTAAATTGGACCCCCTCCACACATTGCGTGGCAACTTCTATCATCGACGCGAGCACCTTATCTGCGTGGCACTTTCACATAACCTTGTTAGCCAGTATATGGGTGACAACTCTGACTGCCTTGTTGTTGATACTGGAGATCGCATACCCTCTCTTCTTTTTCTCCAGCTTGAATTTTTCCTTCATGGCCTCCGCGATGGCCAAGTCATTTCTCTTCCCCTCCGAAATATCCACGGGGTCCTCCCCTTTGCAGGGAAGTCGGGTAATTCTATGAATCAAGTGGTCTCTAATGGGGATGGGCTCCTCCAGCCATAGACACCTATCATGCACCAGGAAAAGTAGCTACCTGATGACAAAGATAGTTATTGGGGCGTGATGGTAATTCGGCACCCAGAGTAGGTTTAACAACCCTTCTTTCTTGACTCCGCGCAACCACATGTGTGGTTCCAACTCTATGACTCTCACCGTAGTGTTTTTCTTTAGCCTCATGAGCTGGGAGGTTGCCAAGTGTGGGAACTTCTCATGGTTTGCAAGATCCCAGTCTTCAAACTTTAGACTCGGCACCCATCCCAATTGCGCTCCTTCAAAAATGATATCGCTAGGTAGTAGCGGAGTTTGCAGAGAGCTCTTGCTCTCATCTAGGTCCTTAAGTACCCTTTCTTTCCCTTTTTGTGGAGGAACATATTTTGGTAGCTTGGTTAGAGGGTCCACACCTTAGGTTTCTTCCTCCATTTCTTCGTCCTCCTCCTCTTTGACTAGGATTTCCTCAAGGTCTTTCTCCTCCTCATCGATTTCCACATTAACTGCTTTCCCCTTTTCTTCCATGGTCAGTTTAGTTCGCAGCGGGTTTCTAGGGGACATGCGCACTAGAACCATGGGATACTTATCTTTCTTTGGTCTCAGCATGCGTGGTGATTTAGGGATTTTCACAACTATCCCGGCACTCTCAGGGGCATCTCCTATTGTCATGGCCTGCACAGCCTCTTCAGTGGTCATTTCACCGATATCCATGGCTTCCTCTAGTGTGGTCATACTGCTGTTCCACAAATCTCTCAACAGCTTAGGTAAGTGCTCAAACAATGCCTTCGACTTCAAAAAATCAAATAGATCTGGGTTCATAGATCTTTGGGTGCACAATAGCTCAATTCTCAAATGGCCAAGTGTTGTTTGCTGGGTAGCCCTTTGCAATTTATAACACCTTTTGAATTCGAATTCGATCGTTCCCCCCAAATCTGGTTCATTAATGCTCCTTTAGCGGTAGATTTTCCCAAATCTAGCACATAAAGCCTATCTTAAATGCTTATCGCCCACTCCATTTGGTCTCAAACCAAGCATCACATCGTGAATAGTGACTATAACGGTCACTTTCCATCTGACCCATGCGGCAGCGCAACTACCCTTGCGATGTCGCGGACCTTGTTACACTTCTCTCCTGCACGCAGCCCTGACATTGCACAGCGCCTAGATAGAGTAGTTTATAGTCCCGCACCTCCTTTCAACTGCCTGGGGCACTAAGACTGTGCTTCCTATGGCTAGTCAGGTTGTCGAGCCACTTGTATATGGCTTCAACCAACCATCACTCACTTTTCCTGGGAAAAGTCTGCCTTTTAACTTTACTATCTGCATCGCTCACTTTACCATCTGCATCACCCCACCATCTGTGATCCCCTTAGTAACATATGGTCCAATCCAAGGCATTAAACTGATCAACTCTCGGTGGTAGGTCCTAAATTTTTCAACATAATCATGCGCATCTTGTTTTATCACCATAGTTTTCTTATCAAGAAAGTCCTTCTGTATTCCTTCCTCAAGCTTCTTGACTTCTGCTTCCACCATGGCGCTTTTCTCCCTCAACCAAAATCTTTCATTCATGAGTTCTTGGAGCTTAAGATTACCCTGAAGAATCTCTTCATTAGGTCCCAAGCGTTCTTCTTCGAGTTCTTCCAACTGTATGATCCCTTCTTCCAAGGCTCCACAAACCGTCATATCCAGGGGCGCTACTACGCGCAGACTAGGCATGATATATTCCATCAGCATTACAACATTCGCTCCATAGGTTAGCCTAAAAGGCGTCTGTTCCATCAGTTTCTTACACATTTTCCTATAAGCCCATAAGACTGCTGGTACGTGTAGGTCCCAATCACTTCGTTGTGCATTACATACCTTGTTCAGTGCTTTTCACACTTCGTTAAATGATTCCGGGCCGATAACCTTCTGCGCGCTCATTCTCTCCATAGTCTGTTGTTCCAACTTGAGGAACCATTCGCACATTCCCCCCCCCCCTAACACATGCTTATTGACCTTATTTCCCAACACACCGTTCATGTGTATCCATGCAGGTTGTTTACCATATGCCTATACCCACCTAGACAGATGTGCACATGGACCATCCCATCCATTGTATTTATCTTCCAATCGTAGTATAGGTTTCCCAAACCATGAGCGCAAAATTTTTCTACATGTGTGCTAGTCTTCAAAGCTTCGTTTATGCGTAACCCACCACCTTCCAGGTGTAGCGCACAATACCCAATTCAAGGCTTGGAAACGTTGCTTTTTAGGCACCTCCCTTTCGAATCTATCCAAGAAAGCATCTACCTCACCTAATCCATCATAAGTAGGGAGATCTCTCACCTCTGTTGGTACATAGCGTAGTGACCTTGTCATCATGTTACAATTAAGTGTGGTTACCTAGTGTAACCAATTCTCCCATCGTTCTATCTCCTCATCCGAATTTGAAGTGCAGGAGTTTTCGTGCTCCCATGATATTCATCCATCCGCGGTGGGATTTACACAATCTTTCTCTTGCGTGGTTATCTCGTAGATGCAGTCGTCGTCGCTTTCATAGTCGTGCACCGGCTCGGTGTAGCACGATCCCTCAGCAAGGTCTGAGGGTATAACTATGCGCAAAGAATTCTTCTCAAAAATCATCTTGTGCTTCTTCAGATTAATCACCCCATTCATGTCAGTGGCCCAATCAATTCCTAAGAGCATGGGGTAGGGATTGCTGTCATCAAAAATCTCTATCACCTCAAAGTCTACTAGTGTGCTCTCTCCCTCAATATCCATAGTGATTCCTTGCAATCGCCCCAAGGGTATTATCTTTTGTCGGTTCACCATTCGCAGTTGAATAGGAGACCACTGCAGCGTAGGCCTCCCCATGCACTCCTAAGTCTGCTTCGGCAGAATGTTCGTGTCCGATCCTAAGTCCAGAATTACTTGGTCCATCTCATATTCTCCAATCTATGAGGTTAGCCTCATTTCTCTCCCTGACCTTGTCTTATGCTTTCCAATCTTCCAGACTATGCGCAGTTCTCCTGGTGCAGTCCCAGCGCATTTGTTAATGAGTTACTGCAATCCTTTTACAGCCTTACTGTCACGTAGTAGCTTCATGCATGTTCCCAGTAATGTCGTAAGCATACATGGGTCCATTTCTGGCTTCGGTCTATCTTTGCTTTCTGAAGTGGAGGCATCAGTGAAGCTCTTCTTAGCTTCCATGAAAGTTTCCTTAGCGCGCTCCAAATCAAACTCTGCTTCCTTCGTTGGAGCTTTGCGAACCCACGTGCTATCTTCAGGCTGTTTTCCTTTATCATCTCCCATCGTAATTCCACTTCGGAGCACAATATTCACATTTGGATCTTCCTCACACGTCTCATACCTCATCATCTGCAGGTTCTGAGTCGGGGGAGGTGGTAGCGCTCACTTGTCATGTATCCTAGCTATCAGCGTAGGACAATCCTCCATCTCACGATCAAACAAGGTACAATAAATACATGATGGATGCGTTGTATTCATACAATCACAAGAATATTGTCCTGGCCCTTCACAATTATAGCATATCAGCTGTATGCGACCTCTTCCAGGTCCTACTCCACCTCGGCGTCGTCCGCGCTCCGGAAATCTGGTTCGCACAATCCTTGCACTTAGGTCTAGGGGCCGCGATTCAACCTGAACTCTGTAGGTGGGAATTCTATCCATCATTAACTCATAGCTTCTACAAGTGCGCTCATCGTTTCCTACTGACCTACACAAGTTACAAAACAATTGCTGTGAATTTTGTGTATACTTCTATAACAAATGGTAGTTGTCTGTAGTGTGTTTCCCTCCTATTTGACAAATCACGCACCACAAAGTAAGCACCACACTAGCTCTTGGTTGCGTTTCTAGCCTTAATGGCATCGGTCCTCGTCCCACGAGGTAATTCACAAAAACCAAGTAGTGGTCATTGTCATGACCCTGACCCTTACATTTAACGCACCATACCTCTTCACACACTTCTAGTCAGGTTGTCTTGTCCTATTTCAAACTCTGCATTTCAAGGCATAAGTTTTTCAACTGCACGTGGATCTACTGAACTCCCAAGTTAGGACCCTGTATTGGGGTCTCATGCAGCTCATCGCGATCTCCAAGGCCTCTGCCTGAGTCATTAACCTTTGTTGCGACAATGTGTTCCTCAAATGCGGCATTAGCGATGCTACAAACTATTCACGGTGTTGTCCATCCGTCAAAGTCATATTAGTTTCGCGAATTGTGCACTTCAGCCTTTAGTCCAAATCCTAAGGAGTCTCGCCTGGTAGAATTGTGATCTCTTTGAACCCAATGATCGACTGCACTTCTGGCTTTGGCCTGCTAAATTCCTTATTTAGCGTAGTTTGGATATCCGCGATCCCTGAATTCAGACTGTCATTAGAATGCTTAATATACCAAATCAGTGTGCAGTCCTGTAGGGTGCTAACCAGTGTCGCTTTCTTTATATTGTCATCTATAACTCCCTGTGCTTCCCATATGGCTCTTATCATGAACCAAAACTGGTCCGGATCCTCATTTCCTACTCCCTTGAACACATGCAACTTTATTGCGCTTGCCATGTTGACTCGCAGTGGTGGCGGAGGTGGTATGGGTGAAGATGGAGGTGAAGGCAGTGACGCCGGTGGTGGTGTGGGTGGGGGTGGTATGTGTGGAATCCTTTGCCTTATCAAATGGATCACACTTCACAGAGAGGCCTTTGCGAGCTCTTCCCCATTCCCTCGAGGAGGTGAAATCAAAGGGTTATTCTCTGGTCCCTTACTTCCTTCATTTCTGTAGGTTTTTCCAGTTCGCATAGCTTTGAACATCAAGGTAATTGCATAACCCTCTTTTCACACAATAGCATTTTAATCCAAGTATTTAGAGACTTTATGTACTTACCTTGCGGTCCTTTGAGGAAGCTTCACTCTGCCTTGCTATAGCTGACTGAAGTATCTACCGCGAACTCAGTAATGAATCCTCCTATAATCTGATCGAGCCAGTGATCAATAATGCACATGATCTTATCTTCTGATGCTTCCAATCTGTGCACCAACTCTGGGGTCCACACAATAGGACCGTCAATCTTCCACCTTCCTTGGTTATCTACTAGCTTCGCGAACCACTCATACAGCTCAGTAGGGAAAGATGAGAAAAAGATTTCATGGATCTCTATGTACAGGTATCAGTGTAACCACTCTTCCTTTCTCAGTGATGGATTCCTGTTCTCTTGTGCCATGAACTCGTGAATTCTCCTGTCCAACCACCCTTCAATTTCCTTCTTAGTTGGATTCCAATGATACGACATCAGACATCTCTATGCAGATTCCGATCCCGACAACATAACCATTTGTTGGCTTGAGGAGGCCTGACCCAGGTTCATAGTTAATTAGCTAAACAAGTCCCTGTACTACTGGCCCTTTTGGCAACAACCCACGGAGCGCGGACTGAGATCTTACCTGAAGCAGCATGGGGGGATGCATGAACCAAGTTTCCACACCCTTGAGATGTCTAAGGGGTCGGTTTAGTCCAACTGTGAATACCTTTACGTAGGTTACTTCGTGCACCGCCGTGGCCTGTGAGGCCTTTACGATTTTTTATAATTGCCTTTGCGTAGTCCTAACCAGGGACTAGGGTGCTTTCACACTGCTAAGGCAGTGATCTGTGCTAATTTCCCAAGTTACACTGCGATTCTTACTTATCTTCTTATACTTGTTAATTAACTTCGCGTAAACAGATACTTTGTCTTATATTCTCTTAGTCAACATAATCATATAAGTTCACGCATATAAACAGTAAAAATGCAATTCATACCCAATATACTCAATGCATAAAATAGGAAAAGATACATAGAAATAATATGAAACTTCTCTTTATTACTTCTCCAAAGGTTACAGACTCTATTAACCCTGCACACTCAGTTGCAGGGGTCTGCGCACTCAGCTGCGGACTACTAGGCCTCTGCACACTTAGATGCAGAGCCTTCTCCTACTCTATGACCCAAGACTTGACTCTACACTTCGATAAGACTCAATTCTTCATCTTTATTGCTTCCACTTCTCTTACTTATTTACAACTTAGAGCCTCGCTCTATTTGTACAATCCCATGGTCCGTGGACCATGGGTAGATTTCTAAGGCTGACATTACATTACAAAAATGAGTGCGGACAACCCTATGACTCATTTACAATCTTCGCACTCCGCGCCCACAAAACGCGGAGTATTTACATCGGATTTGGTCAAAATCTGGGCTTTCAGCCCCAAAAGTTCCCTTGGGGGATCTTGCACCCAACAGTATATGACATACTTTGCTTGAGAAATGAAAATTCCATTTTCTGTATCCTTCACTTCTATGCCTAAAAAATACCTTAAAAATCCCAAGTCAGTCATTTCAAATTCATTCTTCATGACTTGCTTGAAATCAGCGATGGCGAAATCATCACTACCCATAAAAATAAAATCATCTACGTATAAGATGACAATAAGAGTCTTACCATCACTCTCTTTGATGTAGAGGGTAGGCTCACCGTCACATTTGTAAAAACCATTTTCCAACAAGTAAGCATCTATCCTACTGCACCATGCACGCAGTGCTTGCTTCATCCCATAAAGAGCTTTCCTCAACCAATACACTTTGTCTTCTTGGCCTTCTACCTCATAACCAGGCCGTTGCGCAACATACACTTCCTCCTTCATCACTCCATTGAAGAACATTGATTTTACATCCATTTGATACACTTTCCATTTATGTTGTGTGGCAATCGGCACAACTGTACGCACTGTATCCATCCTCGCGACTGGCGCGAATGTCTCCGAATAATCTCTTCCATGCTGCTGCTTGTATCCTTTGACAACTAGCCTTTACTTGTGCCTTTCAATCTTACCGTTGACATTGCTCTTGGTCTTATAGACCCACTTCACTCCAATGACTTGTTTTCCTTTCGGAAGGTTTACTAACTCCCATGTGTCATTCTTTTCTATTTCTTCTATTTCATCCTCCATTACCGCAACCCATTTTTCTTCTTTGACTACATCCTCAAAATGGATTGGTTCATCCACATGACAAAACAAAACAAATAATCAATTCAGACCAGTGCTGCTATCAACTTCATCTTGCTTATAAATTTCATTTAAATTTCTGAATTTTGGTCTTCTTGTGCTTGCTGAATATGGGCTTGACATGTCACTTAGTGTTGCACTTTGTGGCATGCTTGGAGAAGCACTTGCTTGACTGCGCGATGTTGTCCTATTATTTGTCGATGGTGTTGCTTGTTGCCCGCCTTTTTGCACTTGAATAGGAGTAGACGGAGTCACTATTGAGGAATTGCTTGCTGCTGTCAATTCCTCTTTGTCCTCATGCAGTATGCATGCTTTGACATTGACCATCTTCTCTAAACTTCCATCCCATGCTTCCTCTTCTATGAAAAGCACATCTCTGTTGATTATGACCTTCATGGTTAATGGATTGTAGAGTTTGTATGCCTTGGATTCATGACTGTAACCAACAAATATACATTTCTCCCCCTTGTTGTCCAACTTCTTCCTCAACTCATCCGGGACATGTGCATATGCCACACATCCAAAGACTCTCATGTGTGTGACGCTATGCTTCCTTCTACTCCATGCCTCTTTAGGAACTACGTTTTGGATGCTTTTGGTTGGACATCTATTCAAGATATATATTGCACATGCGACAACTTCAGCCCAATAATCATTTGGCAAATACTTTCCCTTCAACATACTCCTTTCCATATCCATAATGGTCCTATTCTTCCTTTCCGCTACACCATTTTGCTGAGGTGTATATCTTGTTTTAATTTTCTTGTGAATTCCTTGCTACCTGCAAAATCGAAGGAAATCATTTTATATGTATTCACCACCTCTGTGAGTCCTAAGGACTTTGATGTAGTGTCCACTTTGCTTCTCAACAAGAGCTTTGTATTGGCGAAAGTTCTCAAACACTTCACTATTCTATTTTAGGAGATAGACCCATATATTCCTTGTGTAGTCATCTATGAAGGTCAATAGATAATGGCTGCCACCAATTGATGGTGTTTGCATTGGTCCACATAAATCTGAGTGGACAATCTCCAAAGGTGTCTTTGCCCTTACTAACTTTCCTACTGGAAATGTCTCTCTATGTTGCTTTCCCAAGATACATCCTTCACATAGGCTATTTGTTTTTTCTATAAGTGGTAATCCCTTCACCATGCCTTTCCTATGCAGCAAATTCAAACCTCCAAAGTTTAGATGTCCAAATCTCAAATGCCATAACCAATTTTCATCTTTGACCTCTGCTTGATAGTTTACTTGTGTGACAAATGCATCTTTTCTTCTATCCTCTTGTGAGTTCATTGATAGTTGTTCTTTTGCACCTTCTTCTTTCAAATCTGATCTTATCTTTAGGGGAAACATTCTATTGTTTGTCATCTGAACCTTTGCAATCAGCTGTCTACTTGGAGGCTTATCCAAAATTGTGCACACGTCACTTTTGAAGAAGACATTGTAGCCCTTTTGCATGAGTTGTCCAATGCTTATGAGGTTATGCTTTAGACCGGGGATAAAGTAAACATCTGAGAGGTACTTCTTCTCCCCCTTCTTTGTTAGGATATTTACTCTTCCTTTTCCCATGACAAAGACTTTACTATCAGTCCCTAATGTCACTTCAGATTTCACATTTTCATCTAGATTGGAAAGCATTTCTATGTTCCCTGACATGTGGTTGCTACACACTGAATCTAGATACCATATATCACTTTGTTTTTCTTGTGCAATTACAAGCTAACAACATGCTATCATGGTTCTGATTTTCTTTTGTGAAATTTACGCTTGGTTTGTTACTAATGTCATATTGCTTCTTTCTAAATTCTTTTGCATAATGACCATGCTTCTTATAGTAATGACATTGGACTTGAGATTTATCATACCTCTAACCTTGTGCTTGATTTTGGCTTGGGCCTTGACTTGTATTTTGATTGTTGCCCCTTCCACTTGAGCTTGAAGGGCTACTTCTTCCACCTCTGTGTGGGCTTCTTCCTCTTCCTCTAGCATATGATCTTCCTCTGCCTCGACCTTGACCAAATGAAACTTGTGTCTTGAAGGCATGCTCCAATGAGGAGCTTGTTGCTCTATTAAGTCTATGTTGATGAGAAATTATTGATGCATGAAGCTCATCTACTGAGAATTGTGAGAGATCCTTTGTCTCTTCTATGGCCACAACTATCGCATCAAACGTTGCTAGCAGGCTTCTCAAAACTTTCTCAACTATTCTCCTTTCCTCAAGTGTTTCACCATGACACCTGATTTGAGTAACCAACCCAATGACATGTGTAAAAAATGAGTTCACATTCTCAGGCTCTTTCATACATAGTGTTTCAAAGTCTCTTCTCAAAATTTGCAGCTTTGCTGTCTTGATTTTTGCAATTCCTTGGTAGGCTATCTGGAGGGTGTACCATGCTTTCTTGGACTTTGTTGCTACTACAACCCTTGGGAAAATACTTTCATGAACTACTTGGAAAATGTAGAAGAGGGATTTTGCAACCTTCTTCCTGTTGTCCCTTAACAAATCTCTTACTTCTTGAGACAAAATATTGTATGCTACTGCATCTATTGGTTCTTGAAAACCATTCTCCACCAAATCCCAAATGTCTTGAGATGAAAAGAGGAAGTTCATTGTAATAGCCCAATAGTCATAAGTTTTTTCCATTAAACTGAGGTATTTGAGGATTATTCAAGCTTGTGCTTGATGTTGCCATTTCTAAGTGAAAGAAAAAAAACTTTCTACTTGCTAGTAAATACACTTCAAATATTCTGCCCTCAAAACAATTTTTAACTGTTAGTAAAAGCAGTTGTTTTTACACTAACAGAGTTTAACCTGCTCTGATACCATGTTATAAAATTTTACAGGGTAGAGGAGAGAAGTCTAGCTAAAAATTTGGTTTTGGCGAAGTCAAATTCAGTTGCGGCGAGGTAAGTCTTATGTTGCAGTAAAGAAATCACAAGTACAAAGAGGCTTAATAAAATAGAGAACTCATTCACAACAAAACGGAGTTAAAAAAAAAGGTTGTGGTAAATCTACTTGTGAAAGATTAATACCATAACGCAACAAGCCACACATTATATTATATGTTAAAATATAAGAAAATACATTCACATTATAAATGGACATTGCAGCTCCAAGTAAAAAAAATCACAAAATACTTATTGTGATTTATGCATCACAGGGGTTGCAGAGTAAATGTCTGTAAAACTCCATAAAACAGTGTTCACGCACCCACCAATATTTCCTCCACGGTTTTCTCCTCACCACATCACAAATTTTCACTCTCTCTTGCTATCTAACTTACCCAACATTACAAATTACTTTTACATCCATATTTATCTCAACATACTATTTTGACATTAATACATGACAGAGAAAATAATTAATATGCAATATGGGAGATTTTACATAGTAAATGGTTTTCTGAACTTGCAGGTTTTGTGGAGTGTGGGCAACAGTTGCGGAGTGAATGTTTGCCCATATTTATTTACCAACTTCATTAAGTGCCTTAACTTCTTTTATGTGTTGCGAAATGGTCAGCATTGTACTTCTGCTCTGACTTCAGTCCTTTCGCCTGCAAACAAAATCGCAATCGTGCAGTAGTTGACCGGGCAAGCATGGTGTTTGTTAGTGTGTTTAATACGGTGGTTGGGATTATTATTTCCAACACTCCCCCTTAATCACAACTGCCACCATTAACAATTCCCAAACAATCTCTGAGATAAACAAAACTTTCACGTGCCAATGGCTTTGTGAAAATATCAGTAAATTGTTCCTGTGACCTTTAGTGTAGTAACACAATTTCATCATTGTTAATCAATTCTCTAATAAAATGATATTTAGCATCAATATGGTTGGTTCTCATGTGAAAAAAATATTTCTTTGATAATGCAATCGCTTAGGTGTTGCCACAGAAAATAGTTTTTGTTCCCCCTTGGCCGTGACGAAGATCCCTCAACATTCTTCTCATCCAAACTGCATGACATGATCCTATTGTTCGGAGACATATTTAGCTTTTGCTATTGAAAGTGACACTATTAGCTGCTTCTTGGAAGCCCATGAAATGGCTCCGAAACCCAAATGAAAAACATATAATGACGTGCTGTTTCTGTAATTGACACTTCCTTCCCAATCACTTTCAGTGTAACCAACCAACCTAAAATCATCTGTTGCAACATACTGAATACCATACTCCTTTTTCCCATTGACAAACCTTAGAATCCTTTTCGCTACTTGCCAATGTGTTTCCTTGGGTGTCTCCATGAACCTTGACACCAAAATCATTGCATACATTATAGCCGACCTATTGGTGTAAAATACATCAAGTTGCCTATCATGCTTTTGTATAATGTCGGATTGACATTTCTGCTGTAATCTTATTTTCTCAACCTCAATCCCATGACAGTTGGAGTTGGTGTAGGCTTGTTGTTCTGCATCTTAAACCTCTCCAAAATGTATGTGACATACTTTGCTTGAGAAATGAAAATGCCTTTTTCTGTTTGCTTCACTTCTATGCCCAAAAAATACCTTAATAATCCCAAGTCAGACATTTCAAATTCATTCTTCATGACTTGCTTGAAATTAGCGATGGCGAAATCATCACTTCCCATAAAAACAAAATCATCTACGTATAAGACGACAACAAGAGTCTTACCATCGCTCTCTTTGATGTAGAGGGTAGGCTCACCATCACATTTGTCAAAATCATTATCCAACAAGTAATCATCTATCCTACTGCACCATGCATACGGTGCTTGCTTCAACCCATAAAGAGCTTTCCTCAACCAATACACTTTGTCTTCTTGGCCTTCTTGTTATTGGGAAAACTAGTGTCCATTCAGAGCTGCTAGTCCCACTAAGACGGGTAGCTATCTTAGAAACAAACAAACTAAAGTCACTTGTGTTTTCCTTTATGAGAGATAGATGAGAAAGAAGCAGAGAGTACCAAACTCAGTCTTTCGCTTGGCTCCTTGCTTGTTTCCTCTCCCCTTTGACAGATCTTTGCCACTCCTTCCTCACTTGTCCCGCTTCAAAGAACACCTGTAGAGTCAAAGCAGCATAATACCATCAAAGCATAGAGATCTATAATCATAAACAATATAGGATCAGATATATATTAACCATACAAATGCATATACCAATTCAAGATTCAAATATATACAAGAATATGGAGGAAAACTCAAATAGCTTTATTGATAGAAGTAGTAGAAGAGAGGATTACAACCCATTGGTCTGACCCAACGCCATCCTCCCAGCATGAAAGCCCTCTTCACCTCATGAAAAGCTAGATCACCCAACACTATGATGTTCCACAAAGAAACCAATAGCACTTCCTTACAAGATGCAAAATTCCAGCCTTTGGATCTCTGGGATGAGGGATCCATATATAGATGTTTGCAGGTGGGTGAGTCAGCTTCTGGGATTTTGATTAGTGTCCTCTCTCTGATAGTTCTTGGTTCCACTTGGAGATTCATGATCTCTTACTCATCCCTGGGTGAATTCAGAGAGGCAAGTGTCAAATGGGCAGTTTCTAGAAGATTCTCTGGGTTTCCACCTAGCCAACTGTTTCTGCCATTTGTCTGCTCTCACTCATCACACCCCATAGAAGGGATTTTCAGTATGCATTGCACTTTTTGCATGTGGCAGGTGAGATGCATCGCACCCTTAGCACTGAGCAGTCTGTATGGTCCAGTTTTGACCAGTTCTGAGTAGTTTTTCAGGGAGAACTTTTGGGAGATTATGTAATCAGCTAACCTTGCTCCTTTAGGGTATGAAACAACACTTTTAGGGACTTAGAAGCCCTTGGTTTATGGACATATGTGATTGGGGTTGCAGTGCCCAAATATGTCTATAACAGTTGCCCCCTAAAGCATGAGGTCGTAAATCCTTTTGATGTCGGGTGAAATGCTTTATCATGAGGATTCGAGGTTTTTCGAACTGGAAGGAGACCTGTAATAAGATACAATAAAATACATTATCTTCATAATATTTTCATGATCTAGCTGAGGCAGACATTCCCATGCTCAGCTTTATAAATTCATTTTCATGTACATAAGATAGACAACCGTCTGTATGGCAGATTGATGATTCTGGTAGAGCCATCATCCTTTGGCTTGGATGATTATCTGTGCAGCAATGATGTACATTTGATGTCTTTATTTTCCTGAATATATCGCAGCCCGGATGGATGAAACTAGATCCGGGGTCTTTAAAATTCGTTCAATCTTCGCCTGAAGTACAAGTCGATCCATGTGAAAAGATGTTCTGGCGTCGAACATGGAAAGACATCACCTGATTACCAGCCAATGATGTAAGCTATTAACAGACGCGAGAGGAATCACCGATAATGATAATGATCCTCAAGGTACTGCAGTACAATTCACGTGGTGTGAATGCATGAATCGATGTCGAACACCACACAAAATCTTTTGGTTGAAGGCCATTGATGTAAACCTGTTGCCGAAAGTGAGAAACTTGCCACTGAGGCAAGCAAGCTTCAAAGTACTGAAAGGGTTGTTCCTAAGTCAACTTCTTGGATAATGAGCTGATGTCAACAAGAAGTGACCCATCGTAGGAGGGCATTGATGAATCCCACATCTACAACATGGAACAGAGCAAATGACTTTGTGGAGGTGAAAACGATCTAATGATATAGGGTTCAGGGTGGCGGTCATGAATGAATGAAGCGTAAAGGTATTGCAGCGGATGAGACACAAGCTGGGTTGGTGAATTCTATGAGCAACTTCTCTTGAACATATCGGTGACACTAAAATGGATTAGTAGTGTTAACCCAAAAAATGGATGGTATGGTGGACCAATGGTAATATGACCAGTGAACGAAATAACCCAACCCGACTCAATCATGGTGATGGAGTGAAAGTGTCATGTTCAAGAGCGACTTGCTACCAATAAAGTTTCTTCAAGTTTTCTTCCCAATTTTTCCCCAGTCATTTCTGACCAGTACCTCTTTATTTTTGTCAAGCTTGAGGAGGATAACATATGCTTGTTCTATAATTTGCCCTTCGAGCAAACCCGTCGCTATGTTTTAACGAGCCTAGTGACAGTGAAACTCGCTCTTGCCTGCATGGACAAGTTTGTCGCTATTGGTTTTAACGAGTTTAACGACAAAGATAACTCGGTCCTTTTTCAATTTTAGAGAGTCTGAAAAGGGACGGAAAGGAAACTCTAGTATTCCTTATTCATAATGTAATCCCTTAAGTCCGAAAAAGTGTAAAATAATACGAAAGGGATGAATTTTCGATAGTTTTAACGAGTCGAACAAGACAAGCGCTCGATATTTTTGTGTAATAATCCCCCAGGTCCAAAAAGATTAAAATCTAGAGGAGGGATAGCACTTCCGATCACTTTAACGAGCTGGAGAGGCCAATTGCTTGGTAGTCTTTTCATATTTTACAAGTCAGATGAAAAGAGCTTAAAGAAGACTCGTTTTTTGAGGAATGAGTGATGATTTTGGATAGTAGCTGGTTCCAGGTAAGGTTTGGAACTTTTCAATCACAACAGTGTAAAGAAGATGGCTAACAGGATCACTCGTCGCATCTGTTCCTCAAAAGGGGTAAACAATCAAATGGAGGCGTATGATGGGCTAAAAAGAGTGGAGGTGATGGTAAGAACATGACCAAGGCTCAAAAGCTGATGATAATGCGATCGCAATGGTTATTTACCGAAGGTGGGTTCATTTTCTAATGAGCTTAAACTCTGGTGGAACATATGCTCATTGCTAGGTTTATTTTTTAACGAGCTTGAAATTCGCGTGAAACTACTTGTAGCCTGGTTCATTTTTTAATGAGCTTGAACCATCCGACAACATATGCTCAGATTTGGTTGCATGTTTACACAAGCTTGAAATGAAAAACTATGCTTGTTATAAGTTCGCATACCCCCAGCATAATGACGCAAATCGAGGTGCATGCCCTCCAAGCTTCATTGCATTCAACGCGGTGGTTGGAATGAAGGTTTACCTTCGAGATCTTTGAAAGACTCGACTTGGATTTTACGAGATTGTAATCAAAGACTCGATTTGGAAAGGGAGTTGTTTCGTTTTTTAATGAGGTTGACATAGTAAAAGAACTATCCTCATTACTCCTTGTTTCATTTTTTAACGAGGTTGACACGAGATAAGAACTGTCCTCGAATCCACCGTATTTACAGTATTTGATAGAAAATCAAAAACTAAAGGATGATTAAGGTCGCTGGAATAATCTTCATGGTAATCCGGAAGATGGGAACGATGGTGGTAATCTTCCCATGGTGCCTCTCCTATCATCATTGGCTGAATGATTCCTTCGTCTGTAGAATGTACATGCGACCAAGGATCTGAAGAGGTGCCATATTCCTTAGACCTATTTATCCAAACACTCGATGAGCGTTGATTTGGGTTTGCCCCCCAGGCCAAGAAAATTGATTGCTACAATATTTCTATTGGGCTTGGGGTCAATACCAGGCTATGATCCATGCTGACAAAATGTTCGGGAATCTTCTGAATCTTTTAGATATAGAAGATATCATATTGCAGGTTTCCACCGTGGCCACTTCCACCAGATTACTCGGAGGCGGTAGGGCAAAAGTACCCATTAAAGTAGGGTCTTTTAGGAGGCCTACTCCGATATTTTGAAGTGAATGAGAGCTTGCATGGATCATTGGAATGCTTCCCGTAACTTGTGAACTGTTGGGGAGGAAGGTTTGTTGATCAACGATTGTAATTCCTCCTTGAAAAGGAAATGCAATCTTTCTGAAATATGTTGACACAATAGTAGCCATAGCATAAATCCAGGCCTTCCCAGTAGGATGTTGTAATCGAGGTTTCCATCGATAACTTCAACATCAATTTCTACTGTTTTCCCCCCCAGTTCAACTTGTAAGTTACTTAAAATCCCGTATGGGGTGTATGTTCGTCCATCAAATGCTTTTAATGTCGTTGAAGATTGCGACAAGGGTGGTGAGCCTAAAGTTTTCTAGAAACTCATTGACATAATACATGTAGATGCCCCCTCATCGATAATTGTTCGATGAACAGTTTTTTTGAGGGCTTTCACTTGAATGAGGAAAGCAAGTTGAGTAGGTAACTGAGGTTCATATCCTTTATGATTAAAGGCCACAAGATTGGAATCCGCTGGGTCAATCCTACCTATCGCGGATAATAGAGCTTGCTTTTGGGAGGGGCAATTTTGCAGTACCTCAAGTGTCAACATAGCGGATGGCGATTTGGCCAGGTCCTCTACTATATTATAATTCTGTGCTGCTCTGGCACGAGGATTAAATGTCAATTTGTGTACTACTCCCTTTGGCGGCTTTATCGTTAGCTCAGGAATGATGGATGGCACAACTTCGGTCGAAGTTGTTGTCGAAATACTGGGTTGATCAGTAGCCTTGCTGTTCGACAGCTGTGGATTCCCGTAATATTTATTCCTTGTCGATATCAAAGCATCATTTTGCTGTTTCAAAATGGACAGCATAAGCACTTGGGATGGGGAAGCATTGTCGCTAGCAACCAGATTGGTTTCTGGGTTTGGAAACGGATCAGTTAGTACCACTGAAGTTTTTGAATTCTTAAAGAATCTCTTAATCTCAGCTTTATGTGGACAATCTCTCGTCCAATGATCCTCATCGCATATCTGACACCCCGAAGGAGGTTTCCTTTGTCCGGAAGGGTTTGCAGAAGATTTTTTAGGAGACGAATCATCCTGCTTCTTATTTTTCCCTTTCTTTTTCTTCTTGTCTCCTGGTTGCTTCAGTTCTTTGCCCTTGTCAGGTGACACAGCATTAACCTCCGAGGTGAGAAGTTTTTCATTTGCATTTTGACTAGAAACCGTACAGGCTTTCTTCGATGTAGCCTTTGCAGTTTTTGTGCTAGTCGTACCTATCATGCCATCGTCGATGAGAGTCCTTGTTTGATTTAGGAGGAGGAGGAGGAACATAAAACTTTGGTCTAAAAGCATCAGGGATTTTGTCGTAGAGCGTGCCAGATTGAGTATAGATCAAGTCTAGATATTGCGCACGAGCAATGACTTGCTCTTCAGTGACGACTCCTCCCTTTGCCACATCTTCTGTAATAGAAGGTAACAATGACTTAATAAACCATTCAGCTAGTAGCTGATCAGGAACATATGTTTTTACCATTCTACGATGACGTCGCCACTCATGAATATGATCAGATATGTGAGTGGCTGTCGTCTGCTTGAAATTGGTAAGAAGCTCTGTTCCTGTTTCGTACCTTATTGGTAACTGAAAATGGGTTAAAAAGGTGGTGGCAAGGGTGCTGAAGTTATCAAATGAAGCTCTAGGCAATTCGATGTACCATTTTGCTGCCGGACCAGTTAATGTTCGCTGAAAAAGGCGAAGCCTAATCGAATCATCATTGGGAGTGTTGGACGAACACCATAGATGGAAGGTCATCACGTGATTCGACGGATCTTCACCCAGATTTCTGTTGAATTTAGGAATATCTGACGGAAGTTTATGAGGAATCGCCGACCACAAAGGGGCATAAGTAATTGGATCGTTTGTTAGCCGATTTAGATCTGGTAACTCTAAAGTCACCACGAAGGGCAACTATTGATTCAGGTTTGGCGAAGCATACCTGGGATAAGATGGGATTGCCTGAGCAGTGGATCTTTGCCTACCAGCATAATGTATTTGATGCTGATAACTTTGGTAGGGTTGATGGGCATAACCATTATGATATGATTGATGTTGACCGTTTTGAATATATAGTTGTCCATTACCCGCAAAGCTTTGTTGCTCAGGTCCTCAGTAAGCTTGTTGGAATTGCGGTTGTTGATATTGTACCATCCATGGCTGTGAGACCATTTGCTGTTGACCAATACTAGATGTTTGACCAAGATGAGGGGTTATAGTACCCGTTTGAGTCTGAGTCGCTCCAGTTAAGGAGCCACTAATTGGTGATTGTGGTTGTGTCGTGGAGACAAGAGGCTGTCGTATTATGATCTGAGAGACTTGAGGTTGACATACAATAGGCAACGTTTGTATTTGCGACACCGTTACAATAGCCGGTGTACAGGGGATATTCGACACTGGTAGACTTGGTTGCATTGAATATACAACTCTTGGCCGTTGAGGCAGTATTGGCACCCAACCACTGGATGTGATTCCAACTTGACCTGAATTCTGTTGTGAACTCTCGTATGGTTGTTCTCCCGGAGGGAACAATGAAAGGGCATACTGCCCCCCATATGACGGAAATCCAGTGTTCAAAGGAAAGATGGGCCTTTGGAGATCGGACTGCCCAAATTGATACTGTTGTGAAGGATCAATTTGCTGAGACTCAACATAAGAAATTCCAGATATTATTCCAGACGAACAAACGGGAATAGACCATACTGTCGAAACAGTCCCTGGGTGGACTTCCTATAGTGGTTGAGAACTAGTTGGGACAGATGGTATACCAGCAAACATTGTCGTAGTGGCGGTAGGTGGTTCTGCTGCTACTGTATTGGATGACACAGTCCTAGATGTCGATGGTTGTCCAGATATATCGAGTCTATCCAAAATATTTCCTAGCAATTCTACAGGAACTTGTGATGAAGGAAGACTAACTTCTGACGAAGAAGGATATAGGGTGATCCCAGTTCCAAAATGCAATGGAGTACTGGATGGAAGATACTCCACAATCTCTTCTATAGCAATCAATCCAGGAGGAAGAGGTAGACCGTCAGGTCCGTAAAATATTTCTGGTGCCGAAGAAGATATGGATTCTGCAGCGACAGGTGCTGGAGGGGTAAAACCTTCTGAATCAACCCTAGATGGAGTTGGTTTAGGAATAGAAATGTTTACTGTTACACTAGGATCAGTTCTAATGTCCTCTTGTGACTGCGAAACTTCTTCTATAGAGGCAGGGATACCATAAATGGTTGGAGTAACTGGAGTCTCTGAGGATGTTGGAACACAAGTTTCAAACAAACCAGGGGACTTTGACCCAGTTAAATGAGTTCGCTTGGCCCGAAATGGTTTCATTTCTGGAGTCAAAGATGGTTGACTCATTAGTATCCGTGAATGACGGGGTTTCGGTTGACTTTCTTCCACGATTGCGGATTACTTGATAAACTCAAAATAAAAAGGGGAATATGTGATTCCGAATTAAATGAATTTTAGATGCTTTGACACAACTTTCTTTTTTCAATTTTTAAGAGTCGAGAAAAAGCTAAAGATAACTCTAGTTGCCTTCGATTTTTAATGAACCTAAAGTGACAAGTTCTCAGATGGACCTTTTCTATTAAGGAGTCTGAAAAGGAACGAAAGTGACTACTCTAGAAATCTAGACAGAGGGATTACCAAACCAATCGCAAAACTGCAGAATACTTTTTACGGTACGACAGTCAATCTTTCTGAATGCTGTGTTCAGTGCATTGCGATCGATAGGGTGACAGACACGGCTTCCTAAGGATAAAGGATATAGCCTATTGTGGTCTCCCAATATATACTCAACGGTACGTGGGAGCACAAGTCCGTACTAGCACTTGTCGTCTCAAAGAGGAGGAATCACCCAACCTACGATGAAAGTGATAGTTACCAGGCTTTATGACGCCGGAATATGTCTCTAGCCTAGACTTCTAAATGTTGTGCGTTAGGTTCCAAAGCATTTTTATGTTCATTGAATTTATTTACAGTTGATCTTTTTTAAGAAGTTTGCCTTTAAGGTTCACCATGTGATGTAGATATACAATTCCTAAATATGCAATCTAAGATGATAAACAGTCGTTTACTCTTCTTTTTGCAATGAAAATCCTAGCTACTAAGGAAAGAGAAGTGAATTTCTTTCAACATAGAGCAGAGAGCACACACTAGATGCACTGTCCTAAATCAAAATCAATAAGCAGTCTAAATGCAAATGCACATGCATGTATTTGTTTTCCACTTTCTTAATGTGTGAATGACAAAAAGAATGCTAAGTATAAATCTGAATTATCTTTTCAAAGCGACAGTACTAACAATTTTCTCTTCAAAAGACGAAAGGAAGACAAGGACGACACTTTGCGATTTTGAATTGAAAACTGCTTTCGACACTTGAAATACTATTAATTCAAATCAATTACAAGAGTAACAGTGTAATCAACCATCAAAAAGAGTAGGATTCTTTTATTTGACTGAAAACAACACTTGCGACACTTCCAAATCAAAAGACGACAGTTCGATTAAGCTACTTTTTGTAAAGGAGAATTGTAAATGGTGAAAAATACATAAAAACATTCGAAATTATTTGTACAATGGAGGCTGAATAATGCAAAGGAAGGGAGTTTCAATAGTGGTATGCTGATCACAGACAACAAAACTCCTGAGTAAAGCTGAACAGAATGAAGAAAAACCAAAATTTGGAGGCAGAAACAGTCTTATCTGATCATCGCACCTGTAACACAGGGAAACAGGGATGCATCTCACCTACTGCACATGGGAGGTGTGATGCATCCAGACTATCAAAAGGAGATAGTGCGATGGTCCAAGGCTGAGACTTTAACTTGGTTTTTGGTCACAATTTACAGCTTAGTTGAGGGATTTAGGCTGAGCTAATGATAGTCAATAAATACAAAGTACAGGGGCTGATCTAATGAGGTTACTTGAGCCACCACCAGGGCAATTAGGATGTTTGCAAATTAGTTGTTTAGTTTTAAACAAAACTCGGAGATGGACTGAAGCAGCATTGATCTACTTTGCACTTGCATAGCAAATGCAATTCGAAGGCTATCTAGCTTGACTTCAGGCTCCGTCTGTAGTTTATAAAGCAAACAAATATAAACAAGCAAACAAGCTATTCGGTCCCTAGTGGAGTCACCATTTTGTTATCGGGAAAACTAGTGTCCATTCAGAGTTGCTAGTTCCACTAAGACGGGTAACTATCTTAGAAACAAACAAACTAAAGTCACTTGTGTTTTCCTTTATGATAGATAGATGAGAGAGACGTAGAGAGTACCGACCTCAGTGTTTCGCTTGGCTCCTTGCTTGTTTCCTCTCCCCTTTGACAGATCTTTGCCACTCCTTCCTCACTTGTCTCGCTTCAAAGAACACTTGTAGAGTCAAAGCAGCATAATACCATCAAAGCATAGAGATCTATAATCATAAACAATATAGGATCAGATATATATTAACCATACAAATGCATATATCAATTCAAGATTCAAATATATACAAGAATATGGAGGAAAACTCAAATAGATTTATTGATAGAAGTAGTAGAAGAGAGGATTACAACCCATTGGTTTGACCCAGCGCCATCCTCTTAGCATGAAAGCCCTCTTCGCCTAATGAAAAGCTAGATCACCCAACATTATGATGTTCCACAAAGAAACCAACAACACTTCCTTACAAGATGCAAAATTCCAGCCTTTGGATCTCTGGGATGAGGGATCCATATATAGATGTTTGTAGGTGGGTGAGTCAGCTTCTGGGATTTTGATTAGTGTCCTCTCTTTGATAGTTCTTGGCTCCACTTGGAGATTCATAATCTCTTACTCATCCCTGGGTGAATTCAGAGAGGCAAGTGTCAAATGGGCAGTTTCTAGAAGATTCTCTGGGTTTCCACCTAGCCAACTGTTTCTGCCATTTGTCTTCTCTCGCTCATCACACCCCACAGAAGGGATTTTCAGTATGCATCGCACTTTTTTCATGTGGCAGGTGAGATGCATCACACCCTTAGCACTGAGCAGTCTGTATGGTCCAGTTTTGACCAGTTCTGAGTAGTTTTTCAGGGAGAACTTTTGGGAGATGATGTAATCCGCTGAACTTGCTCCTTTAGGGTATGAAACAACACTTTTAGGGACTTAGAAGCCCTTGGTTTATGGACATATGTGATTGGGGTTGCAGTGCCCAAATATGTCTATAACACTTCTACCTCATAACTAGGTGGTTGCGCAACATACACTTCCTCTTTCAGCACTCCATTCAAGAACGTTGATTTTATGTCCATTTGATACATTTTCCATTTATGTTCTGTGTCAATCGCCACAACTGTACGCACTATCTCCATCCTCACGACTAGCGCGAATGTCTCTGAATAATCTCTTCCATGTTGCTGCTTGTATCCTTTGACAACTAGCCTTGCTTTTTTCCTTTCAATCTTATCGTCGACATTGCTCTTGGTCTTACACACCCACTTCACTCTAATGGCTTGTTTTCCTTTTGGAAGTTTCACTAACTCCCATGTGTCATTCTTTTCTATTTCTTATATTTCTTCCTCCATTGCTGCAACCCATTTTTCTTCTTTGACTGCATCCTCAAAATGGATTGGGTCATCCACATGACAAAAGAAAGCAAATAATGAATTCAGAGCAGCACTACTATCAACTTCATCTTGCTCATAAATTTCATTTAAATTTCTAAATTTTGGTCTTCTTATGCTTGTTGAATATCGGCTTGCCATGTCACTTAGTGTTTCTCTTTGCGGCATGCTTGGAGAAGCATTTGCTTGACTGCGCGATGTTTTCCTATTATTTGTTGATGGTGTTGCTTGCTATCGGCTTTGTTGCACTTGAATAGGAGTAGAGGGAGTCACTATTGAGGAATTGTTTGTTGCTATCAATTCCTCTTTGTCCTCATGCGGAATGCATGCTTTTACATTGACTGTCTTCTCTAAACTTCCATCCCATGTTTCCTCTTCTATGAAAAGCACATCTCTGCTGATTATGAAATTCTTGGTTAATGGATTTTAGAGTTTGTATGCCTTGGATTCATCACTGTATCCAACAAATATACATTTCTCCCCCTTGTTGTCCAACTTCTTCCTCAACTCATCTCGGACATGTGCATATGCCACACATCCAAAGACTCTCATCCATGTGACACTATGCTTCCTTCCACTCCATGCCTCTTTAGGAACTATGTTGCTTTTGGTTGGGCATCTATTCAAGATATATGCTACACATGCAACAACTTCAGCCCAATAATCATTTGGCAAATACTTTTCCTTCAACATACTCCTTTCCATCTCCATAATGGTCCTATTCTTCCTTTCCGCTACACCATTTTGCTGTGTATATCTTGTTGTAAATTGTTTGTGAATTCCATGCTCCCGGCAAAATCGAAGGAAATCATTTGAGATGTATTCGCCACCTCTTTCAGTCCTAAGGACTTTGATGTAGTGTCCACTTTGCTTCTCAATAAGAGATTTGTATTGGAAAAAGCACTCAAACACTTCACTTTTTTGTTTTAGGAGATAGACCCATATATTCCTTGTGTAGTCATCTATGAAGGTCAATAGACAGTGGCTGCCACCAATTGATGGTGTTTGCAAAGGTCCACATAAATCTGACTGGACAATCTCCAAAGGTGTCTTTTCCCTTACTGAATTTCCTGTTGGAAAAGTCTCTCTATGTTGCTTGCCTAAGATACATCCTTCACATAGGCTATTTGTTTTTTCTATAAGTAGTAATCCCTTCACCATGCCTTTCCTATGAAGCAAATTCAAACCTCCAAAGTTGAGATGTCCAAATCTCAAATGCCATAACCAATTTTCATCTTTGACCTCTGATTGATAGTTTACTTGTGTGACAAATGCATCTTTTCTTCTATCCTCTTGTGAATTCATTGATAGTTGTGCTTCCGCACCTTATTCTTTCAATTTCGATCTTATCTTTAGGCGAAACATTCTATTGTTTGTCATCTGAACCTTTGCAATCAACTGTCTACTTGGAGGCTTATCCACAATTGTGCACACATCATTTTTGAAGAAGACATTGTAGCCCTTTTGCATGAGTTGTCCAATGCTTATGAGGTTATGCTTCAGACCGTGGACAAAGTAAACATCTGAGATGTACTTCTTCTCCCCCTTATTTTTTAGGATATTTACTCTTCCTTTTCCCATGACAGAGACTTTGATATCAGTCCCTAATGTCACTTCAGATTTCACACTTTCATCTAGGTTGGAAAACATTTCTATGTTCCCTAACAAGTGGTTGCTACACCCTGAATCTAGATACCATATATCACTTTGCTTTTCTTGTGCTACATTACAAGCTAAAAACATGCTATCATGTTTCTAATTTTCTTTTGTGAAATTTACACTTGGTTTGTTACTAATGTCATATTGCTTCCTTCTAAATTCATTTGCATAATGACCATACTTCTTACAGTAATGACATTGGACTTGAGATTTATCATACCTCTGACCTTGTGCTTGATTTTGGCTTGGGCCTTAACTTGGATTTTGATTGTTGCGCCTTCCACTTGAGCTTGAAGGGTTGCTTCTTCCACCAATGTGTGGGATTCTTTCTCTTCCTCTAGCATATGATCTTCCTCTGCCTCGACCTTGACCAAATGAAACTTGTGTCTTGAAGGAATGCTCCAATGAGGAGCTTGTTTCTCTATTCAATCTATGTTCATGAGAAATTAGTGATGCATGAAGCTCATCCACTGAGAACTATGAGAGATCCTTTGTCTCTTCTATGGCCAAAATTATGGCATCAAACCTTGCTGGCAGGCTTCTTAAAACTTTCTCAACTATTCTCCTTTCCTCAAGTGTCTCACCATGAGACCTAATTTGAGTAACCAACCCAATTACATGTGTAAAAAATGAGTCCACATTCTCATACTCTTTCATACACAATGTTTGAAAGTCTCTTCTCAACATTTCCAGCTTTGTTGTCTTGACTTTTGCCATTCCTTGGTAACTTGTTTGGAGGGTGTCCCATGCTTTCTTGGACTTCGTTGCTACTACAACCCTTCGGAAATACTTTCATGAACTGCCTGGAAAATGTAGAAGAGGGCTTTTGCATCATTCTTCCTGCTGTCCCTTAACAAATCTCTTTCTTCTTGAGACAAAATATTGTATGTTGTTGCATCAGTTGGTTCTTGAAAACCATTCTCCACAAATCCCAAAATGTCTTGAGATGAAAAGAGGGCCTTCATTGTAATAGCCCAATAGTCATAATTTTTTCCATTCAACTGAGGTATCTAAGGATTAGTCAAGCTTGTACTTGATGTTGCCATTTTTGATTGAAAGAAAAAAAACTTTCTACCTGCTGGTAAATACACTTCAAAAAGTCTGCCCTAAAAACAATTTTTAACTGCTAGTAAAAACACTTGTTTTTACACTGACAGAGTTTAACCCACTCTAATACCATGTTATAAAATTTTACGGGGCAAAGGAGAGGAGTCTAGCTCAAAAATCGGTTGCGGCAAAGTTAACTTCAGTTGCGGTAAGATAAGTCTTATGTTGCGACAAAGAAATCACAAGTACATAGAGGCTTAATAAAACATAGAACTCATTCACGAAAAAACATAGTAAAACAAAAAAGGTTGTGGTAAATCTACTTGTGAAATATTAATACCATAACGCAACAAGCCACACATTATATTATATGTTAAAACATAAGAAAATACATTCACGTGATAAATAGAGGTTGCAGCTCCAAGTGAAAAAAAAAACACAAAGACTTACTATGATTTATGCATCACTGGGGTTGTGGAGTAAATGTATGTAAAACTCCCTAAAATAGTTTTCACGCACCCACCAATATTTCCTCCACTATTTTCTCCTCACTACCTCATAGAATTTGACCCTCTCTCGCTCTCTAACTTGCCCAACATTACAAATGACTTTTCCATCCATATTTATCTCAACATACAAATTTGACATTAACACATGATAAAGAAAATAATTAATACGCAACATGGGCGATTTTACATAGTAAATGGTTTTCTGAACTTGCAGGTGTTGTGGAGTGTGGGAAACAATTGTAGAGTGAATGCTTGCCCATATTTATTTACCAACTTCATTAAGTGCCTTAACTTCTTTGTTGTGTTGCAGAATGGTCAACGTTGTACTTATGCTCTGACTTTAGTCCTTTCGTCGACAAACAAAATCACAACCATTCAGTAGTTGACCGGGCAAGCATGGTGTTTGTCAGTGTGTTTAAGACAGTGGTTGAGATTATTATTTCCAACAAAAATTATCATGCCAAAGCATTTCACGTAAACGATTTGTGTTGTACCTTGAAGGATTGTAGAGACATGGATATTTTGAAGGTCCCCACATAGGCCCAAGCCCAATGTGACAGATAAGTGATTAGGGAAATCAATGAATATAATTAAATTCATAAGGTACTCTAGAGGAATTTAAATGCTCCTAAATTTCCACTTGATGTGAGAAAACCATTGGCAAGATCTTTCACTCTAATATCATATAATTACACCTATTATGGTCAAGTTTAGAGGTTATTTGTGGCCCAAAAAATGTGGAATATTTGTGATTGTATTAATCTCTTCTTGATGATATTTTCATTGCAGATTCATTACACTTTATTAAACATTGTATTGAGTGGACTCTTATTCTGATCTAGGATGTTAAGACCCTAGCCAAGACTCCTTAGTATTTGCCCTTGGGTTTTACAAGGAAAATATTATCTTTTTTTCTTGTAAGCTTGGTAGGACTACATCTTCATCATGTCCAACTTCTCACCCTGATCTGGGGGATAGCACAAGATTTGAACCCATGACTTATGGTTTGGTGAGACTTCATTTCCACGACCATTGCCAATTGAGCTACCCCAAACAGACGAAAATAATATCTTTTTCAATAACATATATGACAAACAATTAAAGGACTAACTTATATCCCTAAATTCAAAGGAAATTTTTGGGTTATCTAACCATAATAATTTGGTTAATGATCATAATGGGCGATTCACTCACTTATTTGTTTAGAATCATGCATGTCATTAGTATGGCTTCTTATAATTCTTAAGAAAATTTTATGGATTTTTTTTCTTTCTAATAGTCGATTGTGGGTCCACTTGTTTGTTTTCAACTTAAACCTAATTCCATTTCTTAAAAGGTATATCTCTTAAGAGATTAACTCCCTCAAGTTGTAGAGTTTGTCATGTTCGGGCCTTATTAATTTGAATCATTTTTTAAAGTTGAAGGGAAAAAAATATCAATATTTTATTAGTAATTTATGGATGCTTAAGTCTAAGAAGAAATATTGGTTATTGAGGTTATGCAATATGTGGAAGCTAATTTTAGAGCTCAATAAGTCATTTTTATGATAATTAATCATGGGGGGTTTTATTTAGATTAGAGACTTACTCACTTGGTGATTCAAAATCATCCTTATTTTTAATATGGCATGTTAAAATCCATAAGAACATTTTATGGTTTTTCCTCTTGTCCACCCTATGTAAGGGTGGGTTGATTATGTGTTGAACTTATTCCTACTACCATTTCTTTTAGGAGCCTTTGTCCTAAAAAATAATCTCCTTTAGTTGTAGAGTTTTAAGATTTTACGTACCTTGTTCATTTGAATTCATTTTTATTGTGGAAGGGTGAATAACATTTTACTTAGTAAGAAGGAATCTTTTCAACATTTCACATGGCTAAAAATCCATCTCATCTATGAAAATATTATCCTTGCAAATTAATATGCATGTACATAACTTCTAAATGGAAAAGGATCACTTGTATTGAATTTCTTAACTTCTATGGAGGTGCCTCATACAATATCATTGAAAATCTAAAAAGCATGTTCATAGCACAATCATCTAATTATGAGAAGACACAAAATGTAGATGTTGGATCACATCTTATAAATACTATTAGTATTCATTGAAAGACAAGAGTAAGTTGAGGCACAAATAGTCCATCCTCCCTCAATATGATAGAATATCAAATCCTTAACTCTGGTATACTTGTTATCTCTAGAGGCTTCTAAATCACATCAGCCCAATCTAAACACAACCAACTTAGCAAGTTTCATAATTTTTTTTTTTTTTTAATTTCCAAGTTATTATGAGAAATTAGTTAGGATTTTGTTATGTTTCTACATGTCTCAAATAAAGAGATTGAGTAACCATATTTACTTGGGGTTGATATATAGTTGAATTCCCAAGTATCATGTGTCATGTTAAATCTTGTTTTCATGTGAAATTTATTATCTTATTTTGGTTTATTTTCATGTTTTTATACAAATCAAAATATTATCAATGTGTATGCACACACCATTATTCTTCATCCATTTTCCACTACCACCTTGCCCCATCCATCAGCCAACTAAAACATACATCCCATATTACATTGTGGTTTTCATCATTGGCCACCCTACCCTAACAGTTGTCATTTCATAACCCCCCCCCCCGCCCACCCCCCAACTCCCTAGGTACTTTACTTAATTTTACATCCCATGGGGCTTTTTCTCCAACCCCACTCCTCTTTACCACTCTACCCACCCTCACCACCAATTTCCCTACACATGTATACCCTTCCCTACTATAGCCCCACATGTTGCATCCACCATGGCTACAATCATCAACCCTGCACTAATCCACCTTGTTGCATCCCCCCTATTTCATTTACTGTGGCTGCACTCATTGAACGTACATATTTTTTTCCCTCATAATAGCTTGTATGGCCAAGTGCTTCATCTACTAGCCAATCTTTTTCATGAGTTATTCATGGTGAGATCATCCATTGATGAAATATTTATTCAACATGAATGGAATTTATTTTAAGTATTTTGATTACATTATATGATTTGATTCTTGTAAGTGTTATAAAGAGGTTTTTTGGAGAGGTGAAGGTCATAGATAAATTGCACTCTTTTATGTGGTGATTTTTTCTAATAGAATTATGAAATATCAATTTTTAAGTGTTTTGATTGATAGAATTATGGATAAAACCATATAAGGCGTTATTATCAATTTGTAAGTGTTTTAATTGATAGAATTATGGATAAAATCCTATAAGACATTTTCTTTTTCCAATGTCTAGAAAGATAAGAAACTCCCAAAGGCATGAATACTTGAGTTTTCTCAAACTCTAAGATGAGGAAGATCATGCTTGTGGATGCACTTGGTAGTGGCAATGGCGGTGGGGGTCAATAATTGTCCTATTATGTATCTCGGCCATGATGTGCCATGTTGTGCATGAGGTGCTATTTTGTATCTAGGGCACAAGTTGTGATTCTTCTATGTTTAGGCACAAATTGTTATTTTGTAAAAAAATATATAGATTGACCAATTTTAAATATGGATACATGGGTTTAGACATACTTATAACGATTTCTTTATGGCTTAGTGTTTTACAAATACTGTGTTGTTATTCCAAAGATTTTATTTATTTTATGTTTATGATTGAACCAACTATGCATCTTTAGCATTTTGTATTAAATTAATTAAGATTATGTATTTATATTGTTTGGTTAACTGTGGGTAATGGATATCCCTTAGAATGATTTATATTTGACATTCAAACATCTAAATATATTTTTATATTAACTCTTAAATTTAATTCATATAGAAAATCTACAACAAGAATTACAAACATGTAAAAAATGTAACATTTCCAATATTATCAACCATTATGCATTTAACCTTGGTGCTCCTATTATTGTACTCATGATAATACACTCAACCACATGGATACCCATGGATACCCTATCTAAGGAAAGACACACATAACCGTTAAATCCTTATGAAGGGATGGAAATGTATTTACATGGTACTCATTGATACCATTTTCATTTGTATTCATATTCATATTTATTTTCCTTCATTCTTTTAAATTACAAAATGAAGCAACTGTGTTCTCACAAGGAATTATCCTATTCTCCCCCTTGATTGTCATAATGATTAATGATTTTTGGGTGTGTTGGCGTTTGAACTCGTGAACTCTATTCGACTTGAGGATGGGTAAAGGAGGTTTTGGTATTCTCATCTAATTCGATTATTATGATGTTAATCATGAGACTATGACACGTTTATTGAATGTGACCATAAACTTTCCTTTTGGTTCCATCTTTGACTGCAACTTTTTTACATGAGAGTTGGCATAAGAGTGGAACAATGGACAAAGATCCAACACCACTGGTATTAGTTTTGAAGCTGACATGTCATAACTTTTGTTGGTCTCTAAAAGCATTCATTACTCTACTCTAGAGTTTTTTGTTTTTAATTTTTTTCATAATAGATGTGTTCCTATGCCAATAGACAAAGAATCGCTTTTAATTTTATCGTTATCATCTTCCACTCCTAACTCAAAAGAAACAAATATTTGACAATTTAGATCCACCTTCATAATTTGAAGCATTTACTTGACTTTTGTTAAACTAGCATTCTTTTAAGGGATGATATTTTGTAAGTTAAACCTTAAAAATATTATTTTTTCTCATTGACCATTTCCTATTTTGAACACTTGACCTTTTGATATCTTTGTATTTATTTTGTTTGTGAAATTTTTTCATCTTAACGGCTCACGTGTACAATGCTTTGATTTTGTTCTTTCTTTGTTTAAGTCATAGTTGTAGAAACTATTATTTGTAGGCTTATAGAAATCATTGAATGCAATGCTTATTTTTCATTTTCTTGTGTTCGGGAAGATTGTAATCATAATTATATTAAAAACAACTATGCATTGCATATTTTTCCGTTTACTTGCATAAAGACTTATGGTTGAGTATTGATTTCCTATGTCATTCTTGGTTAGCACTACTTATACAAAGTTAACATTGAGATTATCTATTTATTTGTATTTCTTTGACCTAGAATAAAATCTTAGCATAGTCAACTAACTTAGGGTAAATGAACGGAATCCGTGACGATTACATGCAATAAGGCTTGTATTTCACCGTATTGAAAAATAATGTTTGTATTTTCATGGATTTCTCTCTTTATGTAATTAATTTCGTCGATGGTGAAATTGTTAAGCTTATATTGCATCATCACATGTTTTTTCTCTCTTAAGTAAATGTAAGTTGCTCTAAGAGGGGAGCCAATTTCAAAAAAATATCATAATTCATGGGTTTATATTCGGGGATTAAAGATAGTTAAAATGTAATTTAATTGATATATTAGATGATATTAAGGAGGTTATGAGGTTTTAAAAGGTACACATGGGGTTCAACCAACCAATTTTATTTTTGGATGGTGGTGGAAGAGCTATTATCAATACAAGGAGATTCATTTTTTCGGATTTTTTTTATGGAAGTGAAGCATCTTAAAAAGGAGTATGGTGGTATATGTATGGTCATTGTACTTTATGGAAATTCTAAATGAACCCAATGAACATTGAATTATTTAACATAACAATAAAAATGACCATAGATTTCATAATTGATTGATTAAATTTTAGCAACAAATGGGTCAAGTGTTTAGAAAACACATTATGTTCCCATAATATTGATTTTCCATACACTACCCATACATTGCATTTAATTCAAGTGTTTAAGGAGACATGGAAATTTGTTCCTATGGCATAAAATCAACACTAAATCAACACTAAGCAATAGGAGTGTTGTAAGCTCTTGCAAGTGTTAATGGGTAAGGATAACTTGATAGTGTTGTCCACATTCTTTTGAGGCATATTTTTGAGAAAATTACCCTTAATTGCAAAAATTACATTGCATGTTACTAAGCAAAACCCAAGTTTCAAATTCCATCTGATAAAACAAGATCTAAGTGAATGCATGGAAGAAGAGTGCCTCTAACTATAATAAAATGTCACAAGTCCAAAATTGATTATTCATTGATTAAGTCCCACTTACGATTTTATTGTGAGTTGTAACTTACTTCCTAAATCCATTTAGGGACACTTGTTGAATTTGTACTAATGACATAGAAAACAAATTGAGTAATAGAATTGAGTGTCATAATATCTTGTGAGTGAGATTAAAAAATCTAACATGAGAATACTATCTACATTCCCCTAAGGCATCCTTTTCAAAAATTGTCCTTTTAATGCAAAAAATGCTTTGATTTTATTGAATAAAATCCTAATAGAATTCCTCAAAAAATTAGGATTCGAGGTATGGATGCATGCAGTAGGTGGGGAAATAGATGTGATATAATGTCACAATTCTAGTGAAATCAATGTTTTATCACTACAAGTCTTGATTATTGTTTTATGGTGAGTTGCGTTGGGTGTTTTAGTTATGATTTAAATTACTTTACATTAAAATGTCAATCTAGGTTCATACACTTGCGAAGTAAACTACACTATATGTGCTAAGAGATTAACTTTTTAATTTAAATGCTAAAGAATAATTCTATTCTATTAGAAGCAAGAAACAAATGATCAAAGAATGCCAACAATAATCTAAAAAGTAGTGAGAGTAATGAATTTCTACTTATGAGATGAAATCTAAAGAGAGCACACACACTTGTCAATGAAAGTAAAGGCAATAAAGATGACTATTTTGACTAGTAAAGGAAAGAATAATCTATTATAAGAAAACAAAAAAATTCTAATCTAGGAAAGCAATAACCCTTTAATCTAGTGTACTCTTTAACCTAGGAAAGTAGTAAATATGATCTTATCATTTAAACTAGTAAAGAAATAAACTATTTTTAAGAAAGAAAGTAAATTCTGATCTATGAAAAGTACATACAATTTACGCTATGAAAGTATTTAAATTCTGATTTATGAAAAGTAAAGACAATTTACACTATGAAAACATTTAAATTATGATCTATAAAAAATAAATACAAATTACACTACAATTATTCTATGGAAGAAATGGAAATTATCTAAAGAATAAATGGTATCTATGAAAGAAGTGCATCAATACAACTAACTATGAAAGCAAATGAAATTGATCTTGAGAATTTGAGGACTATGAAACAATTTTTAAATTTTAGAAGGTGTTTGTATGCAAAACTTAAAATTCATTCTTAATTGAAACCATGATATGCCTACAAATATTGTGAGAAATCCAAGTTATGTAACAAAATTGATTATGCCTATGAAACCTAATGAAAATGAATGTGAATGAAAGAAGCTTACACAAGTAGAAGTTTGTGTTTTCGTTAGAGTTCAAGCACTTGAGATCTTTAAAAATAAATAAGGCAGTGAGTGAAAATCTACAAAGAGAAATGGAAAATAAACAAAGAAAATTAAACATTTTAAAATAGATTAAAAATGAATAATTATACTACAATTCTCGTATGCAACAGGGTTCCCTCTTGTCGATGCAGGAGATTTGGAAATGCCCAGAAAACTTGACTATCATTGGTGTAACCTTCTTATCAAAGCATAATGGTAACAGAAGAAAGTGTTTTATCAAATCAAGACAATGTGTACATAACCATAAAGTTTCAACATGGACCAAAGATAAGAGATAGAAAATATGATCCTCTCTCTTTTGAGCGAGTCATGTTTATAATGTCTCCTTTTTTTTAGAAAGAAAAAAAACACTGTGTTTTTTTTTTATATATATAGAGAAAGAAAACAATACATATATCCAGATTTTCTAATGCCAAAGCATTGCCCCATGAAGCATATATCTGTCCATTTAGATGTGACATAATATCAATCTATTCTAATATACTAATCTATGAACGTAAAGTGTTACAACTTAAAAATATTAACAAATCAGAATTACATCAATGTCCTGCAAATATTTAGTTAAATAGTCCATCAACACACCCTATCTATGTAAACATATGCATATCCAAATCAAAAACCTGGCCAAGGACAATAATCTAGGAAGATGTATAAACATCATCATTCCATTTGTAAAAATATCCTAGCTAAGTGGGACTTATCTCGGGATAGGTAGAATGCTAGCATCTAGTATGTTGCCACCTATCCTTCTCTCAATGTGCATCTCATCCAGTGCATCCAGAAGTCCTAGCTTTGACATCCTGTCAGCATTTTGATTGAAATCCCTTCCTATGTGTTGAATAGTTGGATCTATGAAAGACCCCCATAGGGTATCAATTTTTTTGAGCCATCCATGTAATTGTGGTTGTCTAATTCCTATGTTACCCCAGACGTGGTTGATGATAGTCTAAGAGCCCCCATAAATGTGAATTGTGGCGATGTCCAGGAAAGTAGTGAACCAAAGTAGTCCCCATAAAGCCACAACCTCCGCCTTCATATTAGTGCCTCTACCGGCTCCATAGTGAACCTAGAATTCCTGTTCCTTGGATATGATGATCCAGAAACCACAACCACATATGCTCCCTTGTGTCGCACCATCAAAAAACCAAGCCGAGTAGGCAATCCTAGGACTTGTCTTCCTATTTTTCATCCTCTTAGGTCCGATATTGTTTGAGGTTACAAAATTATGCCAACCCAGAATGCGATCATTCACAATAGTCTCATTTCCCATATTATTTTCAAAAATAATGTCATTTTGCCATCTCCATATCTCCCAAAAAAGAATCAATGGGATGTTCCTCCACAAGGAGGTTGGTATACTCCACCAGTTTAAACAGTCAACAATGTTATCAGATGGATTAATATGGAAGCCTATATGTCCCACGATGTTCCTCCAGATCTGTGTAGTGATGGGGCATTGTAGAAAAAGATGTACATTGTTTTTTGCCACCCCCCTACATAATGCACATATTCCAGGCCTTTGCCAGTTTCTCTTTTGTAGATTGTCCCAGGTCAAGTTCTTGTTTTTCAAAACAATCCAAAGAAATAAAATGATCTTAATAGGAATTTTAGTTTTCCAATACTTATAAAACCAGCATACCTAGGGATTGTGTAGTTCCTCTGAGTAGAAAGTTTTGTAGTAGTTCGCCACCTCAACGTCACCTACCTTCAATTTCCCATGCCATCCAATCCGATCACCCCCTACCTCCCTAAATGTTGTCACTCACCGCTCTTTTAGTCACCATTTGCTTCAAATTCCCAATAGCATTGAATTTTGATGCTAAATTTTGGGCCATGGAAGCAATCAGAGCGAGATCTGAACCTCTCCAATTGCATCTTGCTCAGAAAGAGCTTTCCAATGGCATATAAAAGTCCAAAAATAGACTCCTAGAGTAGAAGATAAAGCATTTTGAAGGTCTAACATGGAAAGGCCCATCAAACCAAGAAAATGGATAAGTATGGAGGGTAAATTGCAATCGCTAATTGGGCTTTCTAGCGGGCAAGGAATACTTGCAGGGTGCGAGAACGGTGATTCGTTGATCGTCGATACCACATATTGGCAGTTGGCGGGTCCGGGCGGAGCATATATCGCAATAAGCCATTAACGGGATCCTTGGGGTCAGAACTATACTATTATCAGTAGGGGGACGATCTGCGATATCAAGTAACATCGCCCGGGGGAGGGCTGAAAAGTTCAACACAGGAATGTGTTACAAAACGGGGGTGGGCGACCCCCCTTCTCTCTCCTTGACGTGGTAGGTTCCCGCATCCCGGCGACCCTGCATCATGCAAGATAGGTGTATCAGCGGGTTTCCAAACTTGACAGACCATGCGCAGGGGCCGATATTGCGATTTAGTGCAAAAGTCCTGGGAAAGGCCAAAATTCGCTAACAAAGAAATGATTGAAAAAATAGTATCGGGAAGGCCTCTTTCTCTCTCCTCTAGGGGTCCACTTGGTGGCCTTTGATTGGTCCTCTTAGCTGACAAGGTAGTTGACGTCTTCAGTGACGTGCCAGTATGGTTGATGATGTGGCAAAGGACACGTTTCACCTAGTTTAAGTGTTTTGATGGGTGACATGGGGCCATTCTCGGGTGCCACGTGTCACCACTCACAGGGTGACATGTGGTAGTAATGATGTCACCCTGTGGACCGAAGATCGTAGTTGTTAAGGGGAAAAAGCTAAAGACATAGGTGTAGAGCAATTGCGATATGCGAGACTTCCCTCCCAAATGTGATAAAGTATTATGGCAGGGTCTATAAGGACCTCGCGTATGGACTGTCAGCCTACTCCAAAGAAAATGGTAAGGGGTCTTCTTCTCCAGCAGGTGATTGTGATATGCAGGCATACCCCCCCAGATGCAATAAAATATTATGGTAGGGTCTACAGGGACCTCGTGTTGGGACTGTTGGCCCGTGCCAAGGAAAAAGCATAGATCAAGGTAAAATAGAGTTGAAGCGCCGATATGCGGGATTTGCGATAACAAAGGAAAAATCCTCCAAACATGGGTCCGAAGGCCTTAGCGCCTGAGGGCTTAGCCCCTAGTTCTAGCCCTGAGTTGTACAAGGAAAGCCACACGAGGGTCTACGATAAAGGGGGCTAAGGGGAAATCGAAAATGCATGTTTTCACCTGTTTTAAAGGAAAAAGCCTGCACTTACATGACTGTGATGTTTCCACAGAATGCATCTCACCTACCATGTCAAGGCATCGGTTGTGCAATACAGAGATTAAATGGGTGGATGGGTCGACAGTGGTGATATTAAATAAGGCATGGTGCGACTGCAGATTAGTATGGGAAGGATTCAGGAAGTCTTAATGGCACGACATGGTGCTCCACTCCATCATGTAGAAAATGACCTCTTGGACACACGAGTTTCACACTCCATCACTTCTCCACTGAACAACTCACTCAGGCAGTTAAGGCAGAATGGACAAAAATCGATCGAGCAGCAGTGAACCACCTCAACATCAGTGAGAAACATGATTACAGTAGGGACGTGGTTGAATCAAGGGCTTCCACTAGAATAGCAAGGGGACACGTCCTCCTTCCCCTTTCCCTTTTCTTTCTCTCTGCAATTATCTTTGTTTATTTCCAAGAAAGTGATTCGATCTCGATTGTAATATTTTTGGGGCAACAGAGCCTAACATTGACCGAGACAGCTAGTCTAGTATGATAGTTGGGGATTGGATTGAGATATTTTGTAGATTGTAATTCCATCTCACCCTCGTCTTATAATTAGGGGGCAACAATATTATAAGGGGGTTTCAGATATTCTGACCCGCGAGGGCTGAACTATGTGATGTGATTTTGGCTCTAATTTTCTTGTTCATGGGGGTTTCACTAATATCATTGTTGAGTGTATGGACTAGTTACTAGACCCTTTGAGTTAAATGGTATTTTCCTGTTGATTCCTAACATTATTAACATGAAACAAGTTTTCCCTTCTGTAATCTCATTTCATTTGTGTTTTCTCATTCCTGAATTAGTGTAATGAGGTTGTTGGTTTCTTGCTGATTGGTGGATTTATCTTAGCTAATAAATAGAGAACAATACGTGGGGTAGCTCAGATTTACTTTAGATGTTGGCATAGAATGATACCCATGTCATATTTAGCCTGAAATCTTCTTTTGCACTGCTCTATTTCTATCATTTCATCAGAAAACCATGGTTTAGGATTCTGTGTTTCTTACAGCCCTATCCATGGAATTCCACTTTTTGCCAGAACATTGCTACCTACGATTATAGTTGTTACATCTCTAAACATATTTTTTCCCTCCTTCCCTTCCTCCTCTCCATCATTCATATGACTTCAATTTTAAGTTGTCTCATTTTCGTGTGTCAGCCACTAGAAGAAGAAACCATTTCTCTTTAATATTTCCCCATATACCCCCAACATTTGGATCTATGAGTTGGCTTGAATCTACCTCTTTGAAAGCTAATTGAACCAAGCCCCTCCTATTACCTTTTACGTGACAGTTTCATAAACCCCTCACATATAACATTACAAGAACTCCTCTATTTAAGATGTCCTAGGCACTGGTCTACAATCAACCCATAGGTTGTCTTTAGGGAGATTTCCTTGCCTCTTGTTGCACCTGTGTTGTAGGTGCAAGATTTAGCCACAACATATTTCTGGTGCCGTTGCCAGGGAATGGATTAGAATATTTTTCCCTCGGTACTACAAAGTTTTACATTTCCCCTGGTAGGTGAGCTAGGGAAGTGTGGGTTGAGGATCTCTCACCTTGATGACTCCACTGATTAATTTTATGGTAAACACGCTGGTGACCCCACTATCTAAATATTAATTGTAAGCATTCTGGTGACTACATTTTTCAAGAAATGGAAGAGATGATGGAAGAGAAGGTTAGCTTAATAAATAACTCCTTATATAGACTAATGAAACTGGAGTTAGAAAACAGAATCCTTCGACGATAGTATTCCTCTTTCTTTGACAAAGAACAAGAAGCTAGGACGCATGAAGAAGAGGAGGATAAGCTTGATGTATCACTAAATGATGATGAGATGGATGATTGTTGCAATAAGTTCTTCGATTTCATGATGGATCGGCTGCACAAGAGAATTTCTCTTCGGTTATATAGAAATACATCAATGGGACACGACCAAAATGAAGGCACTTCCTTCAAGGAGCCTCCTAGGCCAACTGTCAAGGGAAAGGGACTTCTAGATACAAATGGCTTGAAACCCAAAGTCCTCAAAGAAGAGAAGTCACCCTCCCCTTCCCGGCTCATCTATGAAGAAGCTAAATAGCCAAGTGGTGTTTGTGGCTGCCATGACCAAAAATACATCAGTCAGTAGACTGCATGTGAAGAAGAGGCTGCTGCAAGCATTTCTTTTCTATTCCATGACCCTGTGGCTGAGTACATAAGCATATTCTTTAGTCAGCATGAGAGATCATTTCAAGAGCATGTAGCAGGTTCCATATTTTCAAATTTTTCATGTTGCATGTTTGTTCTCATTTTTCTTTTTCAATGGTATGAAGGCATGTGGTCTAGTACTCTTATGCTAGCCTGGCTCTATTGGAGAGTTGAACATATCTGAATTAAGTATTGTGGATAAGTAGGATTGTATATAAATAAGCTCACCAGCTGAGTATTTACTTTTTAGTTGTTAGAATTTTTATTTTCTACTTTTTAGATTCTAGAGGAAAGTCCCATGGATATTTTGCTGATTACAAAGATCATATATTACTGACTCCATTCCCAATGGTGAATGATACTTTTCTGTAGGTTCTCAGCACCTTCCCTACAAGGCACTATCCCCAGTAGGAGCCAATGTTGTCACTCACTACTTTTTTATTCATTAGTTGCTTCAAATGCCCAATAGAAGTGAATTTTTATGCTAATTTTTGGGTCACAGAAGCTATCAGAGCCAAATCAGACCCTCTCCATTGCATCTTGCTCAGAAGGAGTTTTCGAGTTGTATATATAAGTCCAAAAATAGACTCCTGGAGCAAAAGATAAAGCATTTTGAAGGTCTACCTTGGAAAAGCCCAGCAAACCAAGAAAATGGCTAAGTATGGAGGGTAAATCACAATCAAGACCCGGGGACAAATTGAAATCGTTAATTGGGCTTTCTGGTGGGTAAGGAATATTGGCGGGGTGCGAGAACTGTGATCCGTTGATCGCCGATATCGCATATCAGTAGTCGGCGGGTTCGGGCACAGAACATATTGGTGATCGATGATCGGCTGTTAGCAGGGATGGGCGGAGCATATATCATAATCGGCCATCGACAAGATCCTTGGGGTCACAACTATACTGTTATCGACAGGGGGCGAATCTGCGATATAAAGTAACATCGCCAGGGCAGGGCTGAAAAGTTCAATACAGGAAAGGGTTACAAAATGGGGGTGGGTGACCCCCCTTCTCTCTCCTCCACATGGTGGGTTCCCACATCCCGGCGACCCCGTATCTCGCAAGATAGGAGTATCAGTGGGTTTCAAAACTTGAAAGATCGTACACTGGGGACGATATTGTGATTTAGTGTGAAAGTCCTGGGAAAGCCCGAAATTCACTAACAAAGAAATGCTTGACAAAGCAAGGCTGGGAATGCCTCTTTCTCTCTCATCCAGGGGGCTACATGGCGACCTCTGATTGGTCCTTTGAGCTGACATGATAGTCGATGTCATCAGTGACGTGGTAGTATGGTTGATGATGTGGCAGATGACACATGTCACCTAGTTTCAGTGTTTTTAGGGGTGACATGAGGCCATTCCCAAGTGCCATGTGTCACCACTCACAAGGTGACACGTGGCATTAATGACATCACCCCGTGGACCGACAATCACAACTGTTAAGGGGAGAAATCTAAAGACATTGGTGCAGAGCAATTGCGATATGCGGGACTTCCCTCCCGGATGTGATAAAGTATTATGGAAAGGTCTATAAGGACCTTGTGTCTGGATTGTTGGCCCGCTCCAAAGAAAAGGTTAAGAGGTCTTCTCTTCCAGCAAGCGATTGTGATATGTAGGCGTTGCACCCCCCCCCGAATGCGATAAAATATTATGGCATGGTCTATAGGGACCTCGCGTCCAGACTATCAGCCCGCACCAAGGAAAAAGAATAAATCAGGGTAAAACAGACTTGAAGCACTGATATGCAGGATTTGCGATAACAAAGGAAAAGGCCTCCAAACATTGGTCCTAAGGCCTTAGTGCCTGAGGGATCAGCCTCTGGTTCTATCCCTCGGTCATATAAGGAAAGCCATACTAGGGGCTGCGATAAAAGGGGCTGAGGGGAAATCGAAAATGCTTGTTTTCACCTGTTTTAAAGGAAAAGCCCGCACCTACATGACTGTGATGTTTCCATGGAATGCATCTCACCTACCACATCAAGGCACTGGTTATGTAGTACAAAGATTAAATGGGTGGATGGGTCGACAACGGTGATATTAAATAAGGCACGGAGCGGTTGCAGATCGATATGGGGAGGATTCAGGAAGTCTTAATGGCATGACATGGTGCTCCACTCCATCATGCAGAAAATGACCGCTTGGGTGCATGAATTTCACACTCCATCACTTCTCCACTAAGCAACTCACTTAGGCAGTTAAGGAAGAATGGACAAAAATCGTTCGAGCAGCAGTGAACCGCCTCAACATCAGTGAGAAGCATGATGATAGTAGGGACGTAGCTAAATCAGGGGCTTCCATTGAAACAGTAAGGGGACACCTCCTCCTTCCTCTTTCCCTTTTATTTCTCTGTGCAATTATCTCTGTTTATTTCCAAGAAAGGGATTCAGTCTCGCTTGTAATATTTTTGGGGCAACAGAGCCTAACATTGACCGAGACAGCTAGTCTAGTATGACAGCTAGGGCTCGGGCTGAGATATTTTGTAGACTGTAATTCCATCTCACCCTCCTCTTATAATTAGGGTGCAACAATATTATAAGGGGGTTTTGGATATTCTGACCTGCGAGGGCTGAACTATGTGATGTGATTTTGGCTCTAATTTTCTTGTTCATGGGGGTTTCACTAATATCATTGTTGAGTGTATGGACTGGTTATTGGACCCTTTGAGTTAAATGTTATTTTCCTGTTGATTCCTAACATGATTAATGTGCAACAAGTTTTCCCTTCTGTAATCTCATTTCATTTGTGTTTTCTCATTCTTGAATTAGTGTAATGAGGTTGTTGGTTTCTTACTAATTGGTGGATTTTCTTAGCTGCTAAATAGAGAACAGTACATGGGGTAGCTCATATTTACTTTAGATGTTGGCATAGAATGATACCCATGTCATATTTAGCCTGAAACCTTCTTTTGCACTACTCTATTTCTATCATTTCATCAGAAAACCATGGTTTAGTATTTTGTGTTTCTTACAGCCCTATCCATCGAATTCCAATTTTAGCTCGAACATCGCTACCTAGGATTCTATTTGTTACTTCTCTATGCATATATTTCCCTCCTTCCCTTCCTCCTCTCCACCATTCCTATGAATTCAGTTTTAAGCTATCTCATTTGCTTGTGTTGGCCACCAGAAGAAGAAACCATTTCTCTTTGAGATTGCCCCATATACCCCCAACATTTGGATCCATGAGTTGGCTTGAATCTACCTCTTTGAAATCTAATTGAATCAATCCCATCCTATTACCTTTTACGTGAAAATTGGAGTTTCGCAAACCCCTCACATATAGCCTTACAAGCACTCCTCTATTTAAGATGTCCTAGGCACTGGTCTATAATCAACCCATAGGCGGTCTCTAGGGAGCTTTCCTTGCCTCCTGCTGCACTTGTGTTGCAAGTGCGAGATTTAGCCACAACACTACAAAAACCAACCAGTTTCATTTCAGACCTGATCTGCTCCCACTCCCGTGGCATCAGACCCTCTAGGCCCATCTCCCTCAACCCCATCCAGATAGGAGTATCACCCTGCCACTGTCTAATGGCTTGATTCCAAAAAAATATTCCCATCTCATTAATGCAGTGCATCAACCGATATGAGAGGTTTACTTCCCATCCCATTCCCGATATTCGATCCGGGCCAATCAAACTTTTATGTCCAGTTCCAAATATCCATCATAAGTTGTGTAGAAATATCTGTTTAATTTTATTTAGGCTGAGCCATATTGCTGACCCCATATGAACCCCAATGCGCTCACTACGCATCCATACTGTAAAGTATTTGTCTTTGAGATATTTTTGTGTTATAATGTCTACCCAGATGCCCACCCCGAAAATACCCCTCTATAGATTTTTATGCAACAGGGCCCATCCAAAACGCTTTGAATCCAGAATCCCCCAACCGTCGAGCCTTTTTGGTAGAGTAATGGATACCAAATTCACCAGATGATACTTATGTGCAGTGGTCGACCCAGACCAAATCAATTTTTCCATGATCCTGTTAAGTTTGGTGATAATGGTATTGGGGAGGTGGTATAGATGGGACCAATATACCCCCAATTGTGCAATCATCGATTGGGTGAGAGTAATGCGACCCCCAAGAGTTAGACATCTCTACAATAACCAACTGAGAAAACTATTGCTAGAAATACAAGAAAATAAACAATGACTAAGTTCCTATTCCTATTGAAGATCTGAATCCTATAATTCACTGATGAGTAAGAAAATTAGATAAATATTTCTTGGACACATAATAATTCGTTTGTTGATCCTTTTCTTCCTGAAGATTTATTCATGCTTGTGTGTGGTTAATTCACTACCAAGTACTATTGATACCTATTCCATGCACCACATAATGGTTGACTAAGTGTTTGACCATGCTATTATGGTCAACCGATGAGTTTTTTCTTTCACCCAATAGAGGAACACCCTACATGAGCTACTTGACACCTTCCCATGTTCTCGAGTTAACTTATTCACCTCAAAATCTATTTGAACCTTGGAATTAGGTATAAAATGTTATCAAGGCTATAAAATATGTTAGTTTCTATAACCTTTACAAATTTACCCAATTTTAAAAAGTAAAACATATAGAGCTAGAATGATATTGGACTTTTAACTTGATGTATTGTCAATTGCTCTTATGGCTGATTATTCATGGAACGATAGTAGGATGATGCAAAAACAGGTAAATTATAAATGTTTTTTATGGAAAATTAGTGCAAAACTAGGTAACAAGATTTCAAAATATATTACCATTTAGGGAAAATTCGATGGGTATTTTGGGTCTCTATTACCATTTTATAGAAATTTTCACTTGCTTTCTGAATCTGTTTATGGAAACTTGGTAATTTTTGTCTAGGGAATAAAAACTAAATCAAGAAACATGATTGTATGATGTAACATCATACATGTGTGTTTTGGAAATTTTGACATGATCATGCTATCCACACACTCCTATGATATAGTTTGCAAAAATTGCAATGCATGTTATTGTGCAAAACTCTAGCTTTGGAATTACTCAAATAAAACAACATTTAGGCTATGAATGCATATGCGAGGGATAACTCTATTTGTAATATAATATCATGGAATTAGTGGAATCATTTTATGATGAGTTACAACTCACTTCCTTAAACTATTTACATAAAGTTATTGAATATGTTTAAAGGCATAAAAAATAAACCAACCAATAGGATTGAGTGGCATGAACTCTTGCAAGTGTGTTTATGAAAGGCCAACATTAGAACATTGTCCATATGTTCCCAGTGTAGAGTTTTGAAATCTTTTCTCTTCAATGCAAAAATCACAATTCATGTTTCTAATAAAAACCCTAGTTTCAAACTCCGTCAAATAAAACTAGGGAACTTTTTAGGGGAAAAATTTCACCAATTAGCTTTTTTCTGCACATTTAAAATAAATTGTTCACCTAGGTAGTTAGAAATTCACCCATTTTTTACATACATATGATTAAATTGATATTATTCACCAAAAAAATACCAATTTGAATAATAAATTACATGTTTTTATTCTAAATTTTCCTACATTATCTTTCTATGATTTTTCAAGCCAGAATAATCACCTACAGTACTGTGTGTATGCATAATATTTGATTCCTTCAAATATACCTTGAAGAAAACAAGATTTAGGGTATAGACACATAAAACAGGGGGCACTTCTATCTATAATTTGATGTCATGAGTCTAATGGGTTTATGTTTCATTGATCATAATCCAATTATTAGTTTATGGCAAGTTGAAACTTGCTTCCTAAAGTCATTTATGGACACTTGTGGAATTTGTGTTCGGGGTATAAAAAATAAATTGAATAATATAATTAAGCACCATAATATTTTTCAAGTGTTTTTGGGAATGGCCAAGATGAGTACAGTATCTACGCACTCTCAAGGTATAGTTTAAAAAAATTGACCCATCAATGCAAAAATTCTAGTGCATGTTATTGAGAAAAAACCATAGTTTTGTAATTCATTAGATAAAAAAAGACTTGGAGTATGGATGCACTAGAGACGGGTGAATTTCATTGCATTGTTTATCAAGCATGTACAACTCTACATAATAACATCATGTTAAATATGATTAGGGTTATCATGGCTCTTATTATAGAATACATGGTAAATGAGGCTATCATGGTTCTTGCCATAGAAAACATGGAGAAATAGGTTGTAATGGCTATTGTTGTATAATTTTGGTTAAATGAGCCTATCATAAAAAGTTTGTGAAATGGATTCTCTAAACTAGGGTGAGAATAGAGTTTGAAAAAATATCCATAACAACATAACATGACCTCCAAGATCTCCATGAGACTCTTACACTTTAAGAAGAACTAATTTCTAGAAACAAACTTGAAGATCGTGGGCCCATACGATTGTCTCACATGAAATTCTTAAGTTAATTTCCTTATATGTATGTATGTATGTAGAAAAAATATTATGTGTTTAACCATTATTCATCTATACATTCATAATTAATATTTAACATAAACATTAACCATTAATTCATTCACACAAAAGCATAAATAATACACAATATAGATATAGAAGATATCCCACCAATATCCTTCATATTACCTCACAAAAAAGTCATATAGGGTGTCATGCACCATCTTATGTCAAAATCCTCACTAAAATTTGCATGCACAATGTAAGTGTTTGTTGGAACCCAAGGTAATGTTGTTTCATCACACCTATAGAGCATCTACAAACAATCAATGAAAGGATCAACTAACACTATATAGTTATTCAAATGGTCACATTGAAGGATAGTTGACTTAGTCGTTGTTGAGTTGGTTGAATAACCAACTATTATAAAGTCATTAACTAGCAAGACCTATGACTAAATGTTTGAAGGAATCAACTCATATTATCAGATTGAATTGAACGATCACTTAATCAACATGAAGATAGCCAATTAGATAGTAAATATTTTTTTAGAATAGTTGTAATCCACTCATCATTTGATCAAATCATTTGTAATTCAAGGAAGGTGGTTAGATTTGGTGACTATAAATAAAGGAACATGTGGGTCAAATGATATGATATATCAAGTATTCAATCATGTATGTAACAATGTTCATTATGCATTTTGATGTTATGTTTCTAGACACCACCCCTCATCTTGGGGTGTTATTTTTTCATCTATTTAATTCATAATTAGATTATGTTATCTATTATATGTTCCCATTTCCTTGAAATAAAATCATGTCCTAACCTAGGATCTTAAAAGTGACGTGGTTTGCAAAAGTGTTTAAGTGTGAATTATTAAACTTAAATCAAGTTTAAAGGAAATTAATGAAGTTGAAATTAAAAGAAATCAAGGAGATAGAGAAGAGAAGAAAACAATAATGACACCCAAGTGATAATAGAGTTCATCCAATGTGGACTACGTCTCTAGCTCCTACCTCCAAGGGAGTGGCCTCTTTTATTAACCTCCAAAAACTCGCAATTACATCAATGTAAATCCTCCAAAAATATACAACAAAAAATTTCCTCTGCTACCAAAAATTGGTTTCAAAATACCACTCAAAAATATCCCTGGCTTTTGCAAAAATCGAGCTCCAAAACTCCTTTACAAAATTTTGCAGTTAGAAATTATATGACAAAATTCCTTGGCTCCATAAAAATTTTCACATGAGTTCTTGTGGCGTGATGGTAAATTATTTTGGTAGATAAAACATGTGGATTCATATATTCAGAGTCGAGCTAGCGGGGGTTGCAGACCCAATCTCGTATTCACATATCGTATCAAACAATATTACCCCATAGCCAAACCACATGTGGTGTGGTAGAAGAATTGGTTAAGGCATACTATTTGAGAATATCAGTTTGTTGGGGGGATCACAAGGTAAAATTTATTGACACCCCCTTTTTGTATGACATTATAACCCCTATGTATGATTGGTTCTTTGGCCATGTTTACAATGTGGATGTTCCTGGAACTATGGTGGTGGAACCATTTGGTTGGATCATTGTGGTTCCTTGTAACAATACAAGGTAGGTCAGGTGATAAAGTCTGTCGGCCTACCATTTTTGGCACCCATGAAACTAAATTATGTTAAAAACCTTTGTTACCACTACCCTTTACAACTTTGTATCCTAGTTTGACGGTGGCACGTGGTGTTCATTTCTCTGGCAGCTGCAGGATTGAATCCCATTGGTTCCATAGTTAAAAGAATTATTACACGGTTGAAACCAACCTTTTTGGTGCTAGAGGTGCCACATGACACATTCTCATTGGACACTTGCACACAGTTAGCACCATGATAGTAACACAATCACCTTCCAGATAGGTTGTCGTGTGTCCACACCTATGCTACCACATCAACACTGCCACATCATGTACATCTCTACCATGTGTTGTCCTATGACCATGTTGAAATAACTTGAAATTTGCAGTTGCTAATGAAATCAAACTGGAATCAATAGACAAAACTTTCTTCTACTAAATTCTACGGAAGGAAAATTAATAATAGAAACACATTCAATCATTCAATCACATTGAGCACATTTTTTATTCGGGAGCCCAACTGGGAAAAGCCCCTCCTCTGTTTGTATTATATCATATGAGAATAATGATATATTACAATGATTTCTTCAATTCTTGAAGCTCAATCTGCACTACAATATTGATCTCCTTCTAAGTTTTGTCTACCCAATACTTAGTCAAAATAAGCCTCCCACTTCCTCCTATTTCCTTGTGCAATTCCTACTCCTAAAAAATAGGTAAGCTCCTATTTCCTAGTGCAAATCCAAGAGAGTTAGCTCACCTTCTACATGCATCGTACACTCACTAGTTTGCAATGATAATTACAATGTGCTTTTTCCCTCCAACTTCACTAGGAAATTTGAATTTCATGCATGAATAGGGCTATTTTTAGTAAATTCACTAGTTAAATGAGAGTTAGTTGAGTTTACAACAGTTACAACTACTCAACTGAACTTGTACTGACTCAATTCTATACTAGAGACTAGATAATTGGCTTTCACTAAAGATAACACCTCTAGATAGTTATATCTTCGCCTCCAACTTGCAGACAACTCAATTTCTAGCCCACAAACTCGAATTGATTGACTTAATTGAGTGATTTGGTCATGTCACTCCTACTAACTTCCTAACAACTCATCTCGCTGAAGTGGAAATTTGAATTTCTTCATTTGACTAAGGCACAAGTCAATTGAAGCCTTTTCTTGCTATATTTTAACACTCCCTCTTAGCAAGAAAAGGGTTCTAAACAATTGCAGTCCTATTGCTGTGGAACTCGAACTTGCCTCTTAACAAAGCCTTTGTCAATATTTTTGCATCCCGCTACTTTTTAGGAATGTATTGTAGCATAACAATCCTCCTCTGCACCCAATATCTAAGGTGATGGTACATGATGTCTATATGCTTGGACCTATCATGAAACACTATATTTTAAGACTAGAGTTTTATACAACTTTGATTATCATAGTGGATCAATGTAGGCTCCATCCCCTGACTAAAGATACCAACCATGATCTTCCTGATCCAAATAGCCTCATATGTTGCTTGACTAGTAGCCATATACTTGGCCTCTATGAAGTTGAGTGCTACAGATCTTTGTTTCCTGTTGTACGAAGAAACTGTTATTGACCCAATACTGAAGACTACTCCCAATATGCTTTTCCTATATGAGGGACTCCATACCCAATATGCATTTGTGAAGCCTTGGAGATTCACTCCATCAATATTCCTATACCATAAATTAAAGTATGGTGTGCCGATGAGGTATCTTAGAACATGTTTTGCTTCTTTCCATTGAATCTTGGTAGGCTCCACCATCAACTGACTAAGTTGGTTCACTCCAATATTGAGCCTTGTGTTCACCAAGTACATCAAGGAACCCAACAATTTTCTGTAGATAGTTCCATCTACTACCTCTCCCATAGAAGCATCCTCTTTCCTCCAGTAAGTACCTAGAGGAGTATCCATGGGTTTGGAATCCTACATATGGAATCTCTAAAGTATTTTGTACTTCCCCTGTCCAAAAACTACCTTTCCATCTCCTTGCCACACCTCCAAGAAAAGGAAGTAGAGCATCAAACCCATATCCTTCATCTCGAACTATCTTTCAAGGTCCTCACAAGAATGGATCAACTTGTCATCTCCTATTAGTATCAAATCATCCACATAGAGAACTAGGGTGATCATATAACCATCTGCCATAACATAGTAGAGGTTTGCATCTACTTCACTCTTAGTGAAGCCCAATCCATTGAGATAAGTATCTATGTGAGTGTATCAGGCACATGGTGTGTGCTTGAGACCATATATGGATCTCTTGAGCCTACACATGTGTCTCCATGCTAAAGGTCTTGGACCCCTCAAGATTCTCAATGTAAATATCTTCCTCAACCACTCCATTGAGGAAGTAATTTTTAACATCCATTTGGTGGATCCTCCACCGAAATTGTGTTGCCAATGCAAGTATGGTCTTGATAGATGAGTATATTTCCACAGGGCAAAGGTCTCCTCATAATCAATTTCCTCGACCCATGAGAAGCCTTTGGCCACAGATTTGGCCTTGTACTTCTCAAAACTACCATCAATGTCATGTTTCACCTTTATAACCACTCGGAACCAACAATTGACATTTTCTCAGGTATGGGAACTACCTCCCAAACATTGTTCTTCATGATGGAGTGATACTCCTCCACCATGGAATCTACCCACACAAGCTAGAAAACATCCTCTTAAAAGAAACATGGCATAGAATCTATTAATTTCTTCATGAGTTCCATATATCTGATATATTTGTCTGGCGATCTCCTCTATCTGCGCAAGGATCTAGGAGATCCAACCTACTCGTGAGCTTCCTGCACCAATATTTCAACCATCTTGGTCCTCTTCCTCCATTCTATGGAAGGCTTTGTGTAAGTGGGTTCCTCTACTCGGTCTTCTCTCTTCTCCGCCACATGTGGCCACTCCATATCATCCCCCTGGAATGTCCTCTTTCCTTTGAGAAAGATATGACTATGTGAATCTTACTAAGGCTCATCCTTTGGAGCTAGAAGCTCCTCCTCTGGTGGTATTCTTAGCTCTCTCTCTAGACAACTCCTCATGGATTTCTCCCCATTAAATATCACATCCCTCCTCATAAAATTCATCCTGAATGAGGGAATGTACAACTGGTAAATATGAGGTGTCTGAGAATATCCTACAAATATCCCCCTCTCTACAGTGGGCTCCAACTTTTTCTTCCTATTTTTAGGTTTTAACCCTATAAAAAAATTATATGCAAACGAATTCTTCAAACAAAAAAACAAAAAATGGAAAGAATACAAAATAAATATGCACATATATTTTCCCCTAGATCCCAAAACCAGGACTACCATATTGATTTTTCATTATGTTCCTTCCAATGTTATAATACATATATACATATGTTGAAGAATTCATAAACCCCAATCCATTAACCCTGGATTAGAACATAACCATAGTTCCCTGGACCGGACCTACAAAATACCATGGGTAGAAAACTATCATGCCTAAAACCATGTGTAAAACTCATGCACAAAACCATGGGTAGGTTCACCCACCATCCTTGGGTCACCCCCCATCCCTGGGTCTGCTTAACTATTATTGGGTTTACATAAAAAAATAAATTTCTCGGGGTGCTGCCCCAGATCCTATGCAGGGGGGCTACCTCCCCCATACAAACCCCCCAATAGGGGGGGCTACCTCCCCCTGCTACATGTGGCACAATATATAGTGCTTGGAACTAGTTGTGGAAAGAATATAACACACACCTAACATTCTCGCACTTATTATTTTATTTCCACACAAGGGGTCACAAGAGAGCTTAGTCATTGGTCCAACCTTGCAATGCCCATTATTTCTCTACACCAAGAAAACTTCTCAATTCTCACAAACTTCGTCAATGCATCTGCAACATTCTTCAAAGTGTCCACCTTTACCAGGAACACCTTTTTGTCCTCAACCATATCCCTCACAAAGTGATACTGAACATCAATGTGCTTTGTCTTTGAATGATAAGCAGGGTTCTTTGCCAATAAAATTGCACTTTCGTTGTCACATTCTATCATTATAGCTCGTTGTACCAACCCCATACTTGACCATAATCTCTGCAACCAAGCTGCTTCCTTGCTTGCATGAATGGCTACCATGTATTCTGCCTTTGTAGTTGAAAGTGCCACTACATATTGTCTCTTGCTCATCCAAATGACGACTCCTTCAAATAGATTAAACACATACCCACTTGTAGATCTTCTTTGATCCAGATCTCCAACCAAGTATGCATCAACAAAGCCACAAATTTCTAAAACATTTTCTAGTCCCCGTCTTCCTTGTTAGAACAAATCATAATCACTAGTTCCACGCAAATACCTGAAAACCCTCTTCACTTCTATCTAATGCTCCTTCCCTGGTGTTGATGGTGATGGAACCACCAACATTCAGGGGTTCTCCTTGGTATGAAGTCCCAACTAGACCTCACATTGTTTGGTGTAGGAATCCCATCTGGTACTGTGGGCAGGTTTCCATTATCTTAGAGATTTGCCTTAGCATTTTTTGTTTAGCACATGAGAGTGCTATGCTTGCAACTTCAAGAAAATTAGGTGAGTATTCTTGGTGAGTAAGTAATGTAACTTTGTGTCCGAGTTCTCTTACTCTAAGGGATAGGATAAAAGTGAGCCTCTAGATGAGAGGTAGTAGTACCACCTAGGGAGAGACACATGAAAAAACAACAAGTGTCTGTCAAGCATCCAGTAGAATAGTCCACATCAGTTGCGGTAGTCATTAAAACCAAAGTGCAAGGGAAAACACATACAACGTCCAGCGGAGTAGTCCACACGGGGGTGATGGTCGTTATAACCAATGAAAACAAGAATGGTCTGTCTAATGTTTGGCGAACACGGATGAGACAATAGTGATAAAAAATACAACACATCTTTAACAATGTAAGTACTAAAATAACCAAAGTAGTTCAACTATCTTAGTACAGGTTAAGAAAACATGCATTATGAATGTTTAAAGAGTAGTCTTAGAAACATCTACAAAACATGCGTGAAAACATGATGGCCTGAGACAGGCTTCTGAATTAAGAAGAAGTTCCAAGAAACATTTTCACACCATACATCACTAGTCTTAGTAGTGGGACATTGGAGCCACTCCTCGCTCCTCAAAGTACAGACTACAAACTCCTAAGGTTATGCGGGAGGAGCCAAGGTGAAAAGTCCTTTTCTCATACAATGGGAAGGGTATATATAGCCAAGGGTAATGCTTGAACCTTGTGACTCTTGGACTACCCTCATGATTGTTCAATTTCCCATGACTTTTAAATTGACATGACTCTTCAACTTCTGTGTGTCCATTGGATTTCACTTTACATTACATTCAGTTACAACGGATATGGACCATAATAGTGATGTGTCTGAGACAACTCATGACACAACTTGGCATGACACTACTGGCATGTACTGGATGACTGTGGTGTCCATGTCAAGCTGTTGCGTTGCTGAGTGATGGATGTACTCTTGATGTGCTTTGTTTTCTCCTCCACATCACATAGTAGTACGGTGTCTTCGATGGTCTTCGTATTTCTTGATTGTTCAATGCATGTGTTCCCTTTTCTTGTTGCTTGATATGCTTGGTATGTCTGTCCAACTACAAGAAAGTCTTCTAGCATGCACTCATTCTTCATTCCATTCGTCGTCACACCATGTTCCATCAATGTACTTTTACCTACAATTCACTCATGATGGGATGCCATTAAATCCAAAAATCTCCTAGTCTAGCATGATGCATTATTTTCAGTTTTGGGTTTAGGTGACTGGGAGGGATGAAAAGGCAATGATACTATGCAGAGAACAACTTAGGCCAAGATGAGGGGCTCCATAGTACTGTCAGGAAAAAATGTGCAGAGGTCACTAGGAGGCAAAATTGTGCACTCAGGGACAATAGTGCTAGGTGCAAGGTGGAACCCAGCTGGGCAGAACTGTGCAATTCCTGGGAGGAAGGCAAGGCAGTGTGTCGGGGGGAACTACTGGATAGTTCTGTACAATTTTTAGGATGAGCACTGGGTAGGCCACTCGGGGTCCTGCTAGGAATCTGCATAATTTCTCGAAGGGAGATAAAGCGGGGAAGTAGAGGGTTGTGGCAGGAAATTTTGCGCAATTTTCAAGAGCAAGGCATGATCAGGCTACTGGGAGATGCTGGTCATAACTATGCATTTTTGAGAGAGTGCAGGATAGGAAACATTGCGTAGTTTCTAGAAACAGTGCAGAGCAGGGCAACAGAAGGTGTACCAGTCAGAACTGTGCATTTTTGAGAAAGTGCGGGACAGGTAGCACTGCACAGTTTTCATTAATAGTGCAGAGTGGGGCAGAAAAAGGTGTGCTGGTCAGAACTGTGCAATTTTTAGGAGCAGAGAAGAGCAAGCAAGCAGGAGGACTAAATCAGCATGACTGTGCAGTTTCTGGAGGCAGTGCAGGGTAGGTAGCTAGGAATGTTTGTTCAATTATGGAGAGTAGTGCAGCTCTGGGTCATAGTGCAGTGCACATTTCTGATAAACAATAGGGAGGCTTGATAACTGATCTTGTGGGAACTGTAGATTGGATTGGGCTTGGAGACACTTTCTTCACAATTTTGGGAGACAGACAACCTACTCACTTCTAGGATTACGCAGTGCAACTACCTCAGAGGACAACCTCAATCATTACATAGTTTTGGGTAGCTAAGAAGGGTCACTGAGAGATGAGACTGCGTAGTGCAGCTCAGTCAGGGTCCAGTTGAAGGCGTTTGTCTGGTCGATAGATTTTCAGGAAAATGGCTAAGTGCGAGAGAAAGTGAACTTGTGTAGATGTGACATTGTGATGAGACACTTCACATGACTCAACGATAGGACACCACAAACCAACAATATAAACATGTGCTTAGTGAGACTGTCTTAAGGTTAAGAGTGACAAGTGCGACACTTGAGATATACCTTTGAATGACTGTGACGACAGTGCTTACAAATTTGTGTGTGATTACGACTGATGTTCACAGATAGAAGACAACTCATGTACACAATTTCTAGAACAAGATTGTAAGCATGAAAAAGCAATCAACATGCCAAAAGATGATTGCTGGTCAAACAAGCAAAAGGGTGTAAAGTCTCTACAAGAGCTCATGGAATGAGCTCGAGTGTTTGCAACCATCAGTGGAAAAACCAAGGAAGGCTTAGAAATTTGGATGCAGGCCAAAATTTTGGAGGGTGTTGCAGCCGCTACAACACTTGGTGACATACTGGTTGAATACCAACTTTTATGTTTTGGTTCATTTTCAGCGTAGGGCCCTGGCCTTTCAGGGAGTATTGATTTGTTGTGTAGGTTACTTCGGTTTCCCCACTTACCCCATGGACAAACATGGTTCACCTTTCACCAACTCATTCAAGCACAACAAAAGATTCAACGAGATCACAATGTTTCAAAATCGGGAAGGGTAGTTTGGCTCATGAGCTTAATATTTTCAAAGTATATGTTTTCATCTCTAGTGTTGCTCCGTTGCCAGCAGGCCTGGACAATACCCTGGTGGAGTCATGCAGGAACATAAGCATTTCTCCATTGCTAGCGAGCCTGGTCAGTACCCTGGTGGAGTTACCTGCTTCACCTATCTGCGTAGGAAGCCTTTCTTCTTTTGCCTTTGTATATTTTTTTTTTGAAAGAGGACTGTGCATATGCACTTATTTATTTTTGGGGTGGAAGAGGGATCCCAACTTACTGAGAGAAGAAGAGGTTATTCCTTCAGAGAAGCATGTAAGACCTCTGATTTAGATATTCTCGTTTAGATTTCCCCCCTTCTCTATTTCTACTAGTTGGATAAGCGTGAACGCATAGAGCAAAAGACTAAGTATAGGCATGCGGTTTCCTAATTTGGACACAGGTTAATGGGTTGACCAGAGTTTCCCTTACAGACGGATCATATTTTCCTTCAAGACTTAATCAGCTAAAAGTTACAACCAAGCACAGAGAAGATGGACACAGGATTGACCAAGCACTGTAGTGTCATAAGACTCTTGAACTTTAGCCACATACTTATTCAAATGCTAGAACACAATGCAGAACAACACTTATTTACAAAACAAAAATAAACAACAAAGAAGAGAAAAACAAAGTAAAAACAACAAATAAAAACAATAGAACAAGAAATAATCATGCTATGTACATAGTGTAGGGCATGACCCTAGATTATTGAAAATAATGTTTTAAGTCTTGGACATTGATAGGAAGGTTGTCAATCATCTCGTGAAGTGATTGGAGATGGTATGTGTGTTGGCCAAGATTTTCGCGAACCATGAAAGGACCAATCCATAGGGACTGGAACTTTGTGTGTTTTCCTTTGTCCTGATGGGGTTTATCGCACTTCAAGGCCAAGTCACCCACACTGAAGTTGGTGTTCTCTGCAGAATTTCTATTGAACCATCTCTTGATATAGTTCTGGTGGAGTGAAATTTTTTCTTTTTCTTTCATACGTTCTTCATGTAACTTTTGTAGTGTGTCCATCGTACGTTGAACCAATATAGACAACTTGCCTTGGGATTATTGGGATTGTTATCACCCCAAGAAACTCACCTAGGTTGTAAATCGGTGATGCTCAGGAACATTAAAAATTCAACAGTTTTGTTGGATGAAATGATGGATAAATGGAAGATGTGCAACACCTTTAAGCCAGATAACCATTCCTATTATGATTTGCCCCAGACATGGGTGAAGACCCCCAAACTACAAGGCTTTCAACCACCAACTACTCACGATTTAAGGTAAAAGTGATGATGGAGAAGACTGATTGCACCAGCAGATGCACAGAGCTCTGTGATGGCCAGCTGCAATCAGTTAGAGGATCTGCACGACTATTATTCAATAGACAGTGAGGATGACAGCTCTCTGCTATTTGAACAACAGCAATCTGCAAACAATTTTCAATGACCTACTAAATTTTAACATAGAGGTGGGATGACAGCCCCTCAGATGCTAAATATTAACAGCACATTAACAAAATGCAAAGCAGGCAGAGCCTAGAACATAGAAGAAGTGAAAAGCGAGCAGGTGATAGCAAAAGAAGCTTGTATTAATGGAAATCAAGACCAGAAACTGCAGGTCTCATAGTATTAACAGTCTCCAGAAGTTAAAAGGCTACAATAAGCTCTCATTCATCAAACACTCATCATCCCAGTACATCTGTTTTTTCAGTATATATGGTGTCTCATTACACAATTTCCCTGTTAGCTATGCGTGGAGGAGCCCATAAATGGCCACCAACCACATTTACATTCAGACATGGGGCTGCTGATACAACTCTGGCTGTGCTGCAAATGGATTTGACCTCTCTGTAGCTCTGCAGTCCTCCTTGGAGCAGGTGGCGTGTAATACCAAAGGAACCATAACCATTGAATGCTCTGCATTGATAAACGGCGTCCTGCTTCCTCCTCGGCCATACTTTTGATTAATGGCAGCTACTGAATCATTAAAACGGCTCAATCATGACTGTTTGGCTTTAAATCAGAGAAACGTTGTTGCACTGTTCATTCCCGCCCATCACTGTTTCGACTTTGGCTTTAAAAGGCTCAGGCATGGTTCAATCATCTATCAGGTCCGCCTTTCGGGTCGCAATGCATATGATAGCCAGCCAATCCCTCTGTTTCTTTATATTTGGAAATATACATAAAACAGCTGCAAAATCATGAAAAATGGCTTTGGCGGACTTGAACAATATATATATTTTACTTCCGAACCCTTTCGGATCCGATACTCATCGCAATCGGCACATGCCCAGGCTTCCCTTTGTATTTCCTTATATTTCTTTTAACAAAGAAAATGTGCCCAAAACCAATGAAAATGACCCAGCGCGGACTTGAAATATTATACCATTTTGCTTTGGAAACCCATCGTGTCCGGCCCATCGCATCGGCACATAACTAATGGTAAAGGCCCGCCCCTTTGGTTTTGCCGATAGCGAAATCACCCCGGACCCGATAATTCATTAAAGATAACTTATAGCGCCATCGGGTCCGGCTTATCGCATCGCAACATAACATTGAAAAGGCCTCCTTTGTATTTTATTTATACAAAGAAAATACATAAAAACAATGAAAAAGCGACGGGCGCGGATTTGAAATATTATGCAATGGAGCTCTGAATGGCCATCGGGTCCGGCCCATCGCATCGCAACATACATATGTTAAAAGCCCCGGCCGATAGCGATACCGTCGCGGACCCGATATAATATAAAATGCAGCGCTGTATGGCTGTCGGGTCCGGCCCATCGGCGATTGCACCTGCCCCTTTGTAAGTCCTCCATTGCGATACGCCGATGCGATATCGGCGATCGCTCATCGGCGATGCATCATGTCTTTGCCTCTGCCTCCCCGACTTGCGATATGCCGATGCGATTTTGACCGTTGATCGGCCAGATCCAACGGCTGAGCTTAATTCGGTCCCTTATGCCTGCGCTTTTGATTTTTGACTGTCTTGGAGTGTTTTTTACCTCCCGATAGTGTATTTCTGCCCTCCAAAGGGCTTTCCCCTTGCAATTTTTTCGATCGGTGGAAGACTTTAGCCATGATTTGAGAACTTGAACAGCATCAATGAATCCTTTGGCATGATTATAAGCATTTTTGCAGCCTTTGAGAGCATTTTGAATCGATTTTTGAATTTTTGTTTAGCAAAGCTAACACTGGCTCCTTCTGGGGATGAGATCCTCCCTGTGAGGTCTCAAGAACCTGTAGATCAATGCCTTTCCAACAGCAAACAAATTAGCAAAAATTCCTAGTGTTCCATTGGGCATGGAGTCTATTACAGCTACACTAAAAACTGATAAAAGCAGAATATTTACAGCTTTTAAGGCCAAAAGACCTTAAATCACATAGTTCTTCAGAAACCGCCCATTAACTGGGCCATCAAAGACTGGTTCTCCTCCCATACTTTTCAGTATGAAGGTATTGTTCCCTTGAATCTGTGAAATGATGAGAGGGCCTGTCCAGAGAGCATCAAACTTCCCATGATTGCCTTTCTTTTCTTTAAAAGCATCCCATTTCATGACCAAATCCCCAACCTGAAAATTGTTTCTTTTTGTCTTCTTGTCAAAGGCTTCCTTGACCTTTTGTTGATGTGCTGTAGCCTTTTCAATCAGCTGCTCTCTGATCTGATATAATTCTGTTAAATCAGTAATTCTGTTGGCCATATCATCTTCTTCATTCTGCGCTGTTTGGAGAAGCTTTGCCACAGGGAGGGTAAGTTGAATGGGAAAAACAGCATCAGTACCATATACCAGCTTGAAGGGAGAGCAGCCTGTAGATCTCTTAATGGTCACTATGTCCGCCCAAAGAGCATACTTGAGCTTGGCATCCCAATTCTTCTTATTTTCCTCTAACAGCTTCTTTATAATCCTGATCAGACTTTTATTGGAGGACTCTGCTAGACCATTCCCTTGGGGGTAATAGGAGGTGGAATGAACAAGTTTAATGCCCATTGAATCACACATTTCCACCAACTCCTTAGCCTTGAAGGCTGCTGCATTATCTGTTATAAGCTTGTGTGGGCAACCGAATCTGCTGAAAATATTTTCTGATAAAAATTTCATTACCACATTATGATCAGCCTTCCTTGTTGGGATTGCTTCAATCCATTTTGTAAAATAATCAGTGGCAACTAATATCCACCTGTGCTGGCCACTGGAATGTGGGTTGATTTCACCAATGAAATCCAAGCCCCACTGCTGAAAAGGTCCTTTTGCAATGATTGGCTTTAGGGGCAGGGATTTCAACTGCTGCTTACCTTCAAATCTCTGGCACCTGTCACAAGATTTAACAAAAGCAAATACATCAGAAAATAAAGAGGGCCAATAATACCCGGCTCTGAGAATCTTTTGGGCTGTAGTTCTCCAATAATGATGTCCTCCACACATGCTGTCATGGAACTGCTGCATAACTTCTATTGACTGTTGTTTATCCAGGCATCTTAAAAGCACTCCAGATGGATCCCTCCAATAAAGCAAGCTACCATTGATGCAATATTTCGTTGCCTTGAGCTTTAACGTTCTTGCTTGACTTTGAGAAAATTCTGAAGGAACTTCTAGCTTTAGCAGGAAATTAATTATTGCAGCATACCAGCTACATGAAGCTAGGTTCTTGGCCACTGATTGTCCTCTTTGCATTTCAGTTGTTTCATGCTCTTCCATTAGACCATTTTCTGCTACATTGAACAAGAAATCAATGTCCAAAGACCTGCAATTTTCTTCAGCCAACAGTTTAGCAAGCCCCTGACCTCTTACCAGCTTGGTGGGCTTCAACTCTATGTTGAATTCTATCATTTTTGCAATCCATTTCGCTCTTTTTCCATCAGCATCAGGCTGTATTAAAACATGCTTTATTGCAGTAGAAGGCACGTATGCAACTATTTTGGAGTGCAAGATGTAAACTCTGAAAGCCTTCAAAGATTTGATAAGGGCATAAGCCTGCTTTTCAATAATATCATACCTTAGTTCAGCATCCCTCAGATTCTTACTAAAAAAGGCAACTGGATGCTCTTGACCTGCTTCATCTTGCTGCAACAGGACAACTGCAATGGTATCCTTGGAGGCAAATGAAAATAGATGAAACTCCTTGCTATAATCAGGGCTTATTAAAGTGGGAGCTTCCACAATAGCCATCTTAATGGACTCAAAAGATCTTCTAGCCGCATCAGTCCACTTCACCTCTGCTCCCTTTTTCAACATGGAGGTTATGTGCTTGACTAGCTCTGCAAAATTTGGGATGAACCTCCGTACAAAGTTAATTTTGCCAAGAAAAGACTGTATATCTTTCTTTGATCTTGGAAGAGTCAAGGCCTGAATTGCTTTTACCCTTTCTGGGTCGATTTGAACACCTGCAGCAGATACTACATGCCCCAACAATTTGCCTTCTTCCAAAGCGAATTGGGATTTTTTGGGATTGAGTGAAATCCCAAACCTTCTGCACTTCAAAAACACCTTTCTTAAATGTTGTAAATGATCATGGTGGCTGCCAGAATAAACAGTTACGTCATCAAGATATATCAGCACAAATTTATCCTTTTCACCCACAAAAGCAATATCCATAGCGCGCTGAAAGGTGGCTCCAGCATTCATCAGCCCAAATGGCATTTTTGCATACATGAATGTGCCCCAAGGTGTGGTAAATGTTGTTTTCTCTTGATCGTCTGGATGCACAGCGATTTGATTAAATCCTGAAAATCCATCTATAAAAGACATTACTCTGGCACCTGAGACCTGCTGCAACAAATGCTCCATTTTCGGCAAGGGATAATTATCTTTTTTGGAGCATTTATTTAGATTCCTGAAATCAACACACAGTCTGATTTCTCCATTCTTCTTCCTCACAACAACCAAATTGGCCACCCATTTAGAATATCTGAGAGGCACTATAATTTTAGCAGCCAACAACTTTTTAATTTCTTTCTCGACCAGAGGAAGGAGCATAGGGTTCATTGGCCTCAGCTTCTGTTTGAAAGGAATAGTGCCTTTTTCAAGTGGAATTTTATGCTGTATTATACTCCTGTCATATGTTTTCAGATCACTGTACTCCCAAGCGAACACATCAGCAAATTGCCTCATTAATTTGCAATATTCAGCACTCTGATCAGCAGATAGATTAGTGGACAGATTTATGAATTTGGGCTGACCTGGACCTCCTATATCATGCTTGCAAACTTGAGACTGATCTTCTTTTTGGGCAGCTCTATAAGGCACATCATTGTGGTCAAACAATCTCTCAAGAGGAATTAGACCCTTAGGAATATGGTTACTAGGAAGCTGGACTATGCTATTCTTGCCAATTTTATTTCTAAGCTGGGACTTGGGATCTTCTAACAAAGCATCATTGTTTTGGTCAATTTGCATTTCAGAGAACTCATCAATGACTTGAAGGAACCTACTTAACTCATTATCATCATCAAAAACCTTCCAATGGTGGACATTATCAGGCACAGAGGGTCTATACTTCATTTGTACCTCATAAACTAGTTTGGGAGGCGATGGAGGGATGAACAAACTAGCAGAGACAGCAAGGGAATCAACAAGCTGATTTTGGGCTCTAGGAATATATGAAATGCAGAAAAAATCAAAGAACTCTTTGACTCTCCATACCTCATCTCTATAAGCTTTCAGCCTTGTATGCTTTGCTTGGAACGTTCTGTTTACTTGATGAATTATCAGATCAACATCTCCAAATACCTTCAGATTTTTTATTCCTCTATCTTTGGCTTCATAAAGGCCCAACAGCAGTGCTTCATATTCTGCTATGTTGTTTGTCACCTGAAAAACCAGCTTTAGAGATAACTGAACTGTTTCTTGTTGTGGAGACACTAGCACCACCCCTGCTCCTGCAGTCTCCTTGGTACATGCTCCATCAAAGAACATCTCCCAAATCTGACCACCTGTATCATGCTCAGCCTGAGCTGTTGGTTTCCGGATATGCAATGCAGCCTTCTGAGATTCTTCTATTTGGAGGATGCAAGCTCCAAAATCAGTATCCACTGCATATATGGGATGGTTTGAAGGATTCTTCTCATCACTAATAACATATGCCAGCTGTGCTTCTCTATATAACCTCCTGCTTTCTCCTCCAAACACTGGAACAGTTGCATAAGATAGATCATTCTGCAATGTCCCTCCTAGCCTCTTAATCCACCCTCTAGACAACAGCATACCAAACTTAGGAGGAACATCGGCCACCACTATATCCATCATCATACTTTTCATGGGCAGCTGGGTTAGGGTAATGGCCAGATCCTTAATTAATCCAAGGCATTTTACCTTCCTTGAATCAAACGAGAACAAATCATGATAAGGTCTAGTGATATCAAGGCCTAACCCTTCCATGACGGTTTTTGGCATTAGATTGTGGCTGGCCCCTGTGTCTAGCAGGCAATTGTGGAGGATTTTATCATGGATAGTTAATGAAGCTTATCAAGCTTATCTTTATGAGGACACTTGGCTGCATAGCGACCAACTCTTCCACAAACAAAGCATTTGAAAGGTAGCTTACCTCTGAATCTTCCAGAACCCCGTTGAAGGTTCTTGACAAAGTTTCATTCTTCCTCTCCTTCTAACATATGTCCTGACTCATTGTAATCTCCTTTCCCTAAAGATTTGAATGCGGCTTCTCTCCTGTCTGATGGTCCCCCTTTTCTCATTTCGAAAGAAGTTAGGATTCTGTGCAGCTGTGACATGGTAATACTCTATAGATCCTGTTTTTCTTCTATGGTAGAGATTTTTGATTCAAACTTAGAAGACAAAGATCTTAGAACCTTTTCAACCAAAGTAACTTCTTTTATCTCTTCACCCAAGTTTTTCATATGATTAACAATCTCATCTATACGTAAGAAATAATTAGCCACACTTTCATCATTGTACATTCTGAGATTTTCATATTGAATACTGAGAGTTTGTAGTCTGCACGTTTTACCTGATCATCTCCTTCATAGCTCAGAACGATCTTCTCCCATATTTCTTTTGCGGTTTTGAGCTGCATAACCTTGACAAATTCTGATTGAGATAAACTCCCTAATAGAGTATTGACAACCTTTGCATTTGTTTCATACTGCTTATTACTAGCCGTATTTGTAGGAGTTGCTGATGGAAATGTGTATCCTGCTTCCACGATATCCCAAACTTCTGTGCCAAGAGATTGAAGATAGGTTGTGATTCTTACCTTCCAATAGACGAAGTTGCTCGCATCAAAGATTGGTGGCCCGATCGGTGCCTCTTTTTCATAGTCGCTCATGATGATAGATCTTCCTTCAAGCGATCAAGCTTCTTCTGAAGGACTTGCTCTGATACCAATTGTTGGAAATAATACTGAGAGGGGGGGTGAATCAGTATTATCAAGTCAATTATTTTTCATTTCACAATCAGTTTGTATATGCTACTTCAGTTAGTGAAAACTACGTATATACGCAACTACAGTTAAGGAAAGCAGCGTATAACCTGCAGACTTATAATTTAATTTATTCTTCAAATGTTGATCATTAATATTTGCATCAGAACCATATAAACAGTAACCAGGAACAGTAAAACAAAGTAGACAGTCACACACAAGAACACAAGATATAAGGTGGAAACCCAATGTGGGTGAAAACCACCTGCTGCAATTCGTCTCTATCTTATTTTAATTAGAAACTTCTTTTTACAATGTTTATGTATTGGTGTAGTCTTATACCAGTACGCAGGCTTCTACCTGCAAAAGGCTACAACCTTCTCTCGTTCTCCAGCTTCTCCTGGAAGGGAGCTACAACCCCCTTAGCTCTTGTACTAGCGGATGTACTAGTACGTAGGTGCTGACCTACAGAAGTCTACAACCTTCTCTTTTCTTCCAGGGACCATGTTTCATACATTTTCAGACTGGATCCATCAATTACAATAATCAAACATCAAATAAATTTGCATCAACCAATCTCCTTTACTTCTATCAAAACTGAACCAACCAATTACTTTTCTGAATGATGTAACCAAAATACATTAACAGTAACCAGAAACCAATCCTGAACCCAGAACACTGCAGTAATAAACAGAAGTAGCTAAAACAAATTTCATGAGATGTACACTACTTCAATATGTATAACCTGCGTGCATACGCTTCTGTATTAAGGCCAACATGGGTATACACAGTTTTGACTTTCTGAACCAGCGTGTATACGCGCCTCTGCTTTGCCGAACCTGCGTACAAATCTATAAAAGATAATTTACCCTTTTCACTTATTCAGACATCAGTTATACCCAGATTATCAGATTTATAGATCAAGTCATGCGCCAAATAGATCAAAATCACACAAGGATACTACTATTCAAACCTTAAGATCTTGACCCAACAATAGAACTTATCCTTCTTCTAGCGCTCAGGTTCCTCCTTAGTTCAGATCCAGCTATGCACCATAACCCAATTCTAGATCATACTCTTCATAAGATATTCAATGCTTGAGTGAATGCCTTTGCCTAATGATTTCCTTCCCCTTTTATAGTCTTAGGCCTTACTCAATACCATGGTCCAAAACCATAGAGAATCAATACCATGGACCCAATACCTGGGTTTAACACTTCGGATGAGATACCATAGGTTCAAATACCAAGGACTAAATACCATGGACCAAAAAATAAGTTTTCCCACATGTACGCGCTTTTCCTTGCATGAAAGTGCGTGCATACCTATACGCGCCTTATGATCATCGAACCCGCGTGTATACGCGACTTGGTTAAGAGGAACCCGTGTATAACTCTTTTTCCTTCATTCTAAGAGCCTGAACTATGATCTGTCATCTGAGTGAGTTGCCATCAAGGACAACACCTGTGTCATAGCGCCAAACCTATGTCATAATGCCAACAGTTTGTGTAGTCTTTTCCTTCTTATCTTCAGTTGGTAATTCAATTTCTGTTTGGGTGTCCACTGTTTCACTATTTTCAATTTTTTGATTTGGAATATTTTGGGAGGCAGTTGAAATCTGAATAGCATTTGAATCTTGAGTATCATTTTATTTTTGGACATCTTTTGAAGTTTTAATAGCAGCTGATTTTTTAATATTAGCTGAAGTTTTGACAACAATATCTATAATGTCTACAATTTTTGGACTAGTTTCAATCTTTGGAGTGAAAGTTTTTTGGGTTTCCCTAGAGAGAATTTGCAACACTTTGGTTGTAGGAGCTCCCACTGTTTTCTTGGTCTAATTTTGGATAGTTTTATTAGTAGGGGCTTCTATGTTTTTCTTCCTCCTAAGGTTATGTTGCTTATGAACTTCATTAATGGCAAATTCATAACCTTGTTTATAATCAAAGGACTCTCCAGATTGTAAATGTAATTGTTGTAACATGCATAATTTTTGTTCTTCTTGGGTAAGAAAAGTAGTATTACCATCATTTATTCCCATTAAGTTAATGTGAGTGTCTTCATCTTCTTCATTTTGGTGAGAACTTTCAGCATAGTTTTCTTGGAAAGGTGGTCTAATATGTTGATCAAGTGGCCCTTCTCTAGACTTACCAGTATTGGAATTCTTCCTAAAACTGGATTTCTTATTTGAGGACCTTGTTGTTGATTATCCCATTGTGGTTTTCTTTCCATAATTTCTAATCTATACACTAACTTTTCTAAACTTTTAGCCAAATTATCTATCTTAACATCTGAAGTGGATGGTTCTTTCTTAATGGTAACTCTCCTCTCATTCCTCATTCTAGCTCTTTTATCCAAGAAGTTAGCTTCTACACTAACTACATTACTTTGCATCTGTTCTAAAGTTTGAGGGTTTCTTTCTCTCAATTGGTAAGACATATCAGTGTCAAAACCATTAGGAAATTTAATTAGTGCCAAGTCTAGTGGAGGTTTGATATTTGCAGGGATTGCATTATAAATACTGTTAAACCTAGTACAACAGTCCTGAACAAATTCATTAGGAGCTCTTCTAATGTTTTCATATTCAAAGAATATTTGTAAGGGATTTTTATTTCTTTCCCATCTATTGATAAACAATCTATGGAAAGCAGGTAAATCAACAATATGACCAGCACGTAAAGATTTAAACCATTTCTTCATTTGTACAAATAATATCATCTGTACATATTCTTCGTCAATTTCATGTAATTCAAAATAATCATTCATTCTATTTACATGTTGTTGTGTAGTATATTGGCCAGTACCATCAAACTGAAAGATTTTTCTCTGGTAGTCTTGGGGCATGGCATGTAGTTGAGCTGGCAAGGTCAAAGGAGCATATCTGGAAGCCATGGTTAAGATTATAGCTTGGCTAGGAGGTAAAGTGGTAGTGCTTGAAGATGAACTTGAAGGGCTTACAGATGAGCTTGAAGTATTTAGAGATGGAAATAAAACTCTAGGTTGAAGAGGAAGCTTGGGGATGAATGATTCTGTGGAATGAAGTGTAGTGGAAATAATAGATGAGGTGGTACTAAATAAATATGAATTTATAGACTCTGAAGGAATGGTAGAATTCTTAGGAGTAGCAGCAATTAAGGCATCTAATTCAACTGACCGTTGAAAATAGGCTTCGTCTATGTGTCTTATCAAATTTGAGGTTAAAGCATCAAGTTTGTCAAAAGTGTCTAGAACATGTTGATCTAAATCAGGATGTATAGTATTCTTCCTTGATTCAATAAATTGAATAAAAGTAGTGTCTATTACAATATCATGGACTAAAGTTTTAGATTTGGTATGAAACAATGAATGCTCAAATGATAAATTAAATTGAAGATCCTCTAAGTTTGATAACTCTTTAGGAAGTGAATTTGCTTTGGCTAGCTCACTAATGCTTTCTTGACTTTCTACTTTATTTTTTTTTCTTAAGATTTTGTCGCGATTATTAAAAATTATAGCAGGGTTTGGATATGGATGTGCCCTGGTATAATATGTTCTTTTGGAAGCCAGAATTTTAATTTTTTAATGAAACTTTTTAACAACCCTAAAATGGCCTTGAGGTGAAAAGATGAGATTTAAGATTTCCTTTAAGGTTTATTAAAGTGAGGACTCGTCCCCAGTATGGTCGCCACTATGTTATCACTCTAAAATTTCCCTAGGGTTGTCATGTTGTGTTTAAAGAAATAATAGAGGTAACCACAAACCTACTTTTGAGATGAGGATCTAGCCTTCCTAATGCTTAGAGAGGGCTCTCTTTTATAATTTAACTTTGTTGAATTAATTGATTTCAGGCTAGTTATTTAAGCTTGATTGGGTTTTAATTTGATTTGGTGGTGGAAACACTAATTGAGATGGATAGATGAATGTATTTTTACCATTGGGCCATGGACTCCAAATGTCAAGAAAACAAGACTGAATCAAGTTCTAAAGATAGTGTTCATAGGGCAAGGTAGCTGAGTAAACTTAGATCTTTTAGGCTGGATGGTGAAGTGGTTTTTCAATCGAGGTCAAGGAGAAGTGAAGGATTCCTCAAACTAGATAATGAGGGAAATGAAAGAGGTCGATCGAAACTAGGGAGAAATGAAGAATTCCCTACTCTGGATATTAGAAGAAAACGTCAAAATGAATAACTGTTCAAGACAGAGTGTACTTAAAAAAATTCAGTAGTAACATTTCAGTTATTTCATTCAAATTGGAAAACATGTATGTATGTGAAATAGTTAAGAAAATAACAATTTAACAAATGAAAGATACTTCACTGAAGTGGCCCAACACATGAATGCTGTAATGCAATGCCTTTATTACTCAGTCCAGTCTGCTGATTTGAAAATGTTACAATAAACCCTTAGGTTTCAGATCAATATAACTTATAGAAATGTTTAGCAATCCACCCTCAATACTTCGAATTGTGAAGTATTTAGACAAAAACTATTACAAAATATCCTAAACTATTTTAGGCATTATTCAAGGAAAAAGAAATATCTTCATGCAAGAAGAAACAGACAGATATGTAACTTATGCAAGCTATCCCTCTTTTATTGTTTTCTGTTGGCTTTGCTTTGACATTATGTTGCTTTTCCTCTCTTGTTGTTGCTCTATGCTGGCTGTCCCTTTTACTGCCTTTTACTGATAGTCTATCATCTTTAAACTCTGTTATTGCTCTGTTTCTGTTTTAACCTTGATTTCTCTTTTACCTGTTTTACTTTTAATCTTCATAGTAAATCATTCAACTTTTCCCAAGACTCTTCATCTGGTAATTTAATATTTACCATTCTTCTGTAGATTTCATCATTTTCTGTGTATTTTGCAAAATTAGGCTTGTTTATAAAGAGATGTTTTACCTCATGCTAGAGGTAAAAGAGGTTCTCAAAATTCTGATAAACCACTTTTCCTGTAGGAATCCCTTTCATGGAGGAATTGTTGGCTTGTTACTTTGCCACTTCTTTGATTTTCTTATCATAGTCTTCATGTAACATCAACCTGTCATTAATCACCAAAGGATTAGGCAAACCTTTCTGCCTCAAAGCATCAAATTTCACCAAAACCTGGCTATTGCTAGCTCCATTGTTTGGTATTTCTCCTCAAGTTGTATCATCAGATTCCTTTTGGTGATTACTTTCTTTACCTCTAGCATGGTCTCATTTTTGTCAGCTATTCCAAGCTCCTGCAGTTCATACTTGTTCTTTGAGTTAAGGAACTGGATTATTCTTGAGGCTTCTTTTGGCTTGTTCCCAAGTTCAGCTCTTACCCTCTGAATTGCCTCACCAGCCTCTTTGAAAAAATCATTCTGCTCAAATATCACCTGTATAGATGGCCAAATATCATTGACTGAGTCAATGATATTGGCCCATAAAATTTGTTTTTCTTGGGCTAGTGGCTCTTTTAGTGTCAATTCTTTCTCTAACTTATGTATCCTTTCATTCAATCTATTTGACTTCTGTGTCACATTCTTATGCATGATTTGAGCCAATTTATTTTCATCCTCTAGACTTTTTATTTGTTCTTTAAGTCTATTTATTTCATTTGTTTGGATGGACATATCTTCCATGGCTTTGATCAGTTTACTTGCTTCATCACTAGGATGAGTTGCTGCTATTGTTGAACATGTTGTTGATGTAGTGGGAAGTGTTGTAGCTACTGGAGCTATTGTGGCCATTGAAGCTGCCAAAGTAGAAGGAACTGTTGTAGCAACTGTAGGAATAGCAATGACAGTAGATGCTTCCATGCTGGCCTGGTTCTCCTGCACTAACTTATCCATCTCATTCTCCATTTCTTTTAATTGATCATTTAACTGAATAATGAGGTTCATCATCTCATCTTTTTCTCTTTGATTCTCCAGAACTTTCTTCGCCTGTGGATGTTCATAAGGAGGAAATTTTAGCTGCTTCTTCAATTCAACAATGTCTTCATTCTTCTTTCTTATGAGATTTTCTATTGCCTTGATGTCATTTGGATTATATCCAATCTCAATAACCAATTCTTCTAGTGATTTGATTCTATTATCCTTTTCTTGTGAGGATTCCTTTTCTAGTTTAAATTGTTTTGTGATATTCTCTAGAGAATTTCAAAGTTTTTGTACACTCATAGCTTTGTTGGTCATTGTTGAGTATATCATTTCTCCCGCTTGCTTATGAAACTCAATTTGATCTATAGGATGAACATTCTTGGCCAAAACTTCAAATTCTGTCTTTTTGTAATATTTTGATGACTTAGGATGCTATACTGTGGGCTGCAAAAAAGTCATCTACATCTTCCCTATTTTAAGGTCAAAAGATGAAAATAACCTATTCTGATCACTAGGAGTCTGTTTGAAATTTTGGGCATAGGTTTCAACTTTCAATGCTTCATTTCTTTATATTTCTCCTTTATGTCTTTTTCTTTATCCACTAGTTTGCTGGATGAAGGGACTTCAATACTAAGCTGCTTTTGAATAATCTGAGTATTAGAGGTTGAAGGCTAATGAGTTTCCTCTTAAACTGTTGGAGCTGTATTCTATTTAACCATTGTGTCGGTATCAATGATTTCAACTATCTCAACTGTCCCTTCTTGCTCATTTACAGGATTTAGCTTGGGCTCCTTCCTGTACATAATTTCAAATTTGTTATCTGTTGTATCTATATTTGAGCAAGAACCTTCTTCCCTAGTCCCTTTTGTAATTCTATCCTGTAGGGCTGGAGTATGTAGAATGGAACTAGTATCCATTTGTTTCTCCATATCAATTGAGGTGTTTTCCAACCACTCTGACTGGTTGGCATATTTTTCAATCTCTGGCTTGGATTCATGAATAAAAGGGCTCAATTTAAATTTGGGTCTTAGTTAGTTTATGACACCTAAAGGATCATACTGCCATTTGAAACTATTACTGAACTTCATTTCCTGTAAAAAAAAATATTCTTCTTCTCCAACCTCCCTATTATTGCAGATAAAAGGACCAAGCTGGTTTTTTATTTTGAACTGTGTTTTCTTCCTCGCTGATAGAAAATTCACATCATCTGAATTTATGATCTGCCTGATATACTCTAATGAAAATATTCCCATGGGGAGATATTTGGGAAGCTTATAGGGAGTGAGCTGGCATCCATACACCCTAATTTCAGTGTGGTTCTGGTATAAATACCTGTCCCCTATTCTACTGAGTTTAAACAACTGTAAAACTTTATTTTTCTCATCACTGACCTTGGGTTGATTGCTACTGCTTAGCATGTTAAACAATGGGTGAACAAATGAATCAATGAACTCCTTGTAGATGGAAACTGTGGAATATTTTTGGATTAAGGGTGTCCAAAAGATAACAGATCTAGGATTGCCCTTAGTGTCCAGCTTTTGGATGTTAACTGGAAACCTGTCTGATTGGAAATATAGGAACATATGGAACAATAATGAAGAATATTTGAATACTCTTTCATCTGGCAATCTGATCAATTGATCATGGATTCTGTCTGCTAAGAACTGGGCAAAATTCAAAACTGTAGCTGGAGGCTTGCCTGGAAAAAAAATAGAAAGGAAAGAAATTATAAGCTCATCTACATGTTCATCAGTGGTATATCCTAGAATACCAGACATCATGGTTACAATCTGTCTGGCCCTCTCAGAGAAAGTGGTGGCATAGTATGGAGGATGTAGGAATATGAGCCTCTTCTAGGATGAAAGTCTGAAAATTTTGAGATCTCTTGGGATGGTCCAGCTTTAAGTACAGATCAAGTAGGTTTTCAATAGAAAATGGGGTTTCAGTAGGCTTTGGTTGGATCTGCAACATTTCATTTATTGACTCTATAGTGATTGTGAACAAGATTTCATGGTTAGGAGAGACTATGGCTCTTTGACTTGGGATATAGCAGAGTTGGCATAGGTGTATGATTTCAAGGAACTGGTATACCTATGGGAACAAGTATTTGGGTAAATTTTATTCCCATAGATGAATGTCATAATTCTGGTCTAGGAATTTATCTTTACTCCAACAGTGTAATTTCAATAGATCGCTAGGGGAGGTTGTGTCCTTGATCCGGAAATATCTGTCGGCCAATGGGAGGTGGTCAATATCCAGGTGAGGGTTTTGTAGGGGTTTTGCGTTCATAATTCTTTGGGAAGCCATATATTTGTTTATTTTATTGAATTAATCACTATCTGGCTTAAGGAGTAAGCTTAGAACCTCTGGAATAGTGTGAAAGGCGAAACCAATCTGCAAAAAATGGTTTTTTGGATGCACAGTGGCTTCCTTTAGTTTGGCAAGGCTTTTAATTAGTTCAATTGATTAACCTATTATAAATACTGTGCAGAGCTTAAGTATAGGGCCTTTTTGGTACTTTCAAGAATACTTGGAAAATGACGATTTAGTATGCAGACAGGTTCTCTGGAGGCAGCGGAGCCTTTCTGAGGCTCCAATGGTCTTTATGCTGCTTCAAATCGGAGTCTGCAACGTCTTCTAGTCATAAATGGGTTAAAACAATTGAGCAGAGTTTCTAGGCTTTAGAATTGGTCAGCAGAGGTTCTTTGCAACAGAATAACAGTAAAAGGAATGGAAAGGGCACCTTTTTGGTTTTTAACCAACAGTTGTTAACCTTTGGGTGCAGGATTTAGTTTGAATAGTAGGCGGTTTCATCCTACGCAAGGAGGTGGTACTATGGTTCATCGCACTGCTTTTGAGTGGCAGGTGGTATTTTTTCCAAGGACACGATATAACGTGGGGCTGCCATGTAGAAAAATGGTGGGTGAGCAAAATCGTGAATCTCGTGTGCTTTTGAGATATTAAAGATCAGATTTTGGAGCGCGAGATATGGGATGTGGGCCATTGGATCTGGAGGTGGGTGATCGGAAGGTTATCGCATGGTGGAGTTGCGAGGGATGAGTCGGGGTGTTGATTGGCAGGGTTCGGGGATAAGTGATGCGACGAGTATTAAAATAGAAGTGGGGACCATGGGTTATATGGCGGAGGGTTATAACCCGTATGCTAAGGTTTTTAGGGCTCGAGGGTATAATATAGTGGGAAGGTGAAATATATAAAGCGAGAATATAGGTTAGAATAATATAAAGGGTTTGAATAATATGAGAGCGGGTGTTTAGAAAAACATTTGGGATGAGTTAAAAGGGTATCAGGGAGGGTTTTTGAATGGGGCCCGATACATTTTAACTTTTTAAACTTAGGATAAGGGGGATTTAGTGGGTTTACAATGGAAAATGAGATGAAACAAGGGAAAAGGTAAAAATGAAGGGGAAGGGATATTTTTACAAGGGGTAAATGAGTTAGAATAAGGGGAAATTAAGAGGGAAGGGTCCTTTGGAATCAAAAAGGGGAAATTTATTAGGGAATGAAAAATAATGAAGGGAAATTAATAATTTAGATATGTAAGGGGTTTAGTGAAATGAGAGGAAATTAGTGAATGAGCTTTAGTATTCAGGCCTAAAATTATATAGAACTTTTTAGGGTAAATACCCAAAGTAATATACAACCTTTGTGAATGTCCTCTTTCTTTGATAATTCCTCCTACACATGAAACACAGGATTAAGCATGATGAAGGTGCATTTGAGCTAGCAACCTTGTGCATTCCAAATCCTCTTTTACCTACCCTTTATTTACCCTAACATTTTTTATTCATTTATTGGGTGCATTTGAGCTTGCTGACCCTCTATTTCTTTTTCTTTGATAAGAAAACTATCTAATTCTAATCTTATAACTTCCAATGGCTAAGTTTAAACTAATGAGCTCATTATTATTCTCTACCTAACTACTGATCTGCCAAGATTAAACAGTTTGGCTAGATCTTTCTTCTCTATCTATCAACATGAAATTTAAAGCATGAATGAATCAAGATTAAACTATTTGATCATCATGGATTGTGGCATTTTTTGAGAAGCTGCACACAATCTTATTTTGCAAAGCAAAAAGTAGTGGCATTTGAATTTGCATCACCTTCAAAATCTATTTTTTATCTCTTTTTGTGGGGTTCATATTTTATTTTCTTTTTTGATCCTTTACTTTGAGTCGTTTTATTTTTCTTTTAGGACTTACCCTCTTTACATTTTTTATTTTTAATATGGGAAAACATTTTGCAGAAAGAAAAAGTATGTAAAATATTACAAGACTAATCATAGACAATTCCAAATTATGAATCCTATTATTATAGGACCCTAACACAGTACAGACTCTGACTACCCTAGGCACACAGTTGTAGGGGTCCGCGCACTCAGCTGCGGACTTCTACCCTAGGCCTCTGCGCACTAAGCTGCAGAGCCTCTTCCTACGCTAAGACATTTTCGGTCATAGCTCTCACAAACCCATAAACTTACTAATAACTCTACCAAAACTTACGAGCTTCCTTAGACTCTTCTAAGACTCCCTTTTTATACAATGCCATGGTCAGCGGACCAAGGGCAGATCTCATCAAGATGACACAAACTATCTAAATTAAGGGTGGAAACCCTTTTTGACTGCTTACATCTTTGCGCTCTGCGGCCACAAAATGCAGAGAATTTATATTCTTTACACAAAGCTTGGGCCTTTAGCCCCAAAAATTGGGCTTTTAACCCCAAAATTGACCCCCAGGGGACCCGTTCCCAACAGTTTCAGATGCAAAGTGCATAGTTCAAGAAAGCTTGATGAGGCTAGGTTGTTAAGATAACTATGAAATTTGGCTAAGTGGGGGATCAATGGATTGATCTGAACAATGATAGAAATTGACTATGATCACACACTTGAAAACTTAGTGATACAATATAGACCATCAAGAACAAATGGAAATATACTTCCCTTAATGCAACAACCTTTGTGGCAACTTATGACAAGTGTGGCTCCGATGATGAATTTTCTTAGGATAACAAAGACACTTGTGTACTAGTGTGTGAAACTTTCGAAATGAGTGCGAAGCATGTTTATATGATGAGAACAACCCAATTTCACAACGATTTCCCCTTGAAGAAAAACAAACTTCTCTTTGCATGACAAGCCATAATTCCCATACCTGAAGATGACACATACTATATAAAGATAAAAGCGTGAATGACTCTTAAGATCGAAGAAGGGAGCTTGAAATCATCATCTTACCAATAAGTGCCTAAGGAATTATCAATCACAGGATCCATAGTAGGCTCCAAAATTTGAATGTAGGCTAAAATTTGGAGGGTGTAGCAGCCACTACAATAGGTTCCTGGTGTATATCGTCTTCTTTTGATGTTTCTTGTTCCTTTTCTTTCTCCTCTTCATAATATATGTAAAACAATTTCTTCTCGGCACACTTATGACCCTTGGTGTATTTGCTATCACAATTGTATCAAATCACTTTTGCTCTTTTTTCCTCCAGTTTTTTTGGTGTCAACCTTGTAGGTTGTGGGAGGCTAGGAGAAGCAACACTTCCATCTTTATAGTTGTGAGTAATAGACTTCCTTGCTGCCATAATTTTTCTTTCAGCTTTTATTGCCACCCTAAATGCCTTCTCCAATGAATTAGGTTCCCAATGATGAATCTCATGTTGGATGTTATCCTTTAAAGTCCCTATGAATACATCAATCCTATGCTACTTTAGAATATCATTTACCTTGATATTCAATATTTGGAAGTCCTAAATGTGCTCTGCCATTGAACCCTTTTTCTTGAGATTTATCAATTGGTTAAAAAAGGTATTTCTCTTTGTATCCTCATAATGTGCTACCAATTTTTCCGTAAAAATTATCTAAGTGACAATTGATTTACGATAACAAAGCCATCGATACCACAAAAACTATTTTTTTTTTTTAAATATAAATATGTATCTCATACCTTTTATGTGTGTGGCACATCATGTATATCAAACAATTACTCAATCTGTACTATCCATGTTACCAGATCCTTTCCATCAAACTTCCTCATATCGATCTTTGGAATATGGTTGATCTTCATCCCTGGGTTAGAGTGTCTAAAATCATGATTCACATTCCTTTTATTCTCATCAAGAGTTTCATGGGTTGCCTTGTCACCATTAGGAAGCCTTTCCTGCAACAACTTTGTCAAACCTTCCATGTTTTCTTTTAAACCTTGTATGTCCCTTTTTATTTTATCTTCGAAACCATCCATATTAACATTCATCACTCCTAATTCATTTTTGGTTTCTCTTTGTGAGAGTGAAATTTGTTGCACTTGGTCATGTAACTTTGACATATCATGTTGCATTTATTCTTCTTCTTCATGCGTCATAGTAGATATTTCTAGTTTCTTCTTGCGTGTTTCCATTTTTTGTTCCAAGGCATATTGGAACTAAATAATTATATGTATGCTTCAATATTCCCTTTGAATCACTTCAAACTGATTTTTCAAACAAAAGATTATGCAAATTTTAAAAAATACTTGCCCTTTTTTTTTCATGTTTTGGAGCTTCATCTTGAAACAGTTTAATCTCTATAATTTCATCTCTCCAAGGTCTAAAATTTTTTCATGTGGTATCCCTATGATTATTATTTCCAACTCCACAAGTCAGATTGAGATTGGATTCTTCAAGATAAAGTTATTCTCAATATCCCACAATGATTTGATTATGGATTGATTCAATAGAGCGAAATGGAATGGAATTCCACATGTCATTATTTCAACCTTCCCGATTTTAGTCAATTTTTACAAAATTCAAATATCATGCTTTTATAGAAAGTTATTATCATTTTCCCTAGGTCACCTATTTGAGACTAAATTATGAAGCATGCAAAAGCCCTAACTTCTTCGGACCATATCTCAGAAACTATAGTGAATCAAGATCTGAAATGTTTACATGAAGTTCACCAAGATTTCCTCTTTATGTTCTTGAAATTTCATCTTCTGAAGCCTCGTAGAAAAAACTTTATATTAAAAATCCAATATGCCTGTTTGAAGCAGCAAAACCCTAGAATCCAAGCATTGACACCAAATGTTATGTAACCTGATAAAAAAACAAAAGGAAGATAGATTAACGACTTGAAAATTAACCTCTTCGAGGGGGAAACCTCCTTTACATCACATAAGTGAAAAATTATTGGTTGATACAAATGACAAGACCTCCTTGGTATATATAGGAGTCTAAGGGGTCACAATATAATTAGAGCCTACATAACAATAATAATGTAAGGGCACGACAATGAAAATAATGGACTTCTATGGGGCACAACAATAAAAATATGGGGGCTACATGGGCACATCAATAACAATAAGGGAGTTATACTAACAATAACAATAAAGGGGATACACTAGTATTATAGGGGACCTAACAAATATAGTGGAAAAAATAATAGTGGTTTATCCATAACCTATGTTTGATCTCTGTCAAATCAATGAGAGTGCTCACCTATTAGCAAAATAAATTTCACTAAAAATGTCACTTGTATCCTACTTGAATACTAAGGAACACTAACCATGGCCTCAATAATTACTTTTAGTGTGGGCCAAAGACACATTCTCGTTATGGCCATGTGTTTTTGTTTAATAATGGTGTTTGTATCACTCTAGTAGGCTAGAGATACCACACATGGTTCTTGTGTGGTCATTCAAGGACATATTTAAAACTATAGTTGTAAAATCATTGTGGGTTGCATGTGTTTTCATGGCCATTGTTCCTATCAATCCTCATTTGGGGCACAAGGCCCATTATTCTCCTCACACAACCTTAGTCAGACCACCAGATACATTCCTTGTGCTAATGTAAGATTATTCACAATAGCATGTGTGTGATATAGGAACATGCAAATGTTGTAGAACACATGCCTACTCTAGAGTGGATGCACATTCCTTTTGTTCAAATTTTCACAGGTGGGATTAATGATTTTAATTATGTGTTCGTTGACTTGGTTGCTTCAAATTTAAGTTTAGAATGATGAAATTGGTGTTTTTGGATGCAAATACATCAAAACCTCCATTTTTTTGAATGAATTTTAGTATCTCCATTTTTCACATTATTTGAATACAAGCTAAGCAAAAACATCATTCATTAAATCACACATCAATATAGACTCAACTATGAAAATTCCAAATATATAATTTAAAAGATACGTTAATATTTTTTACTATTTTTAATCTATCTTTTCCTTGACATTTATTATAACCTTTAAATATATATATCTTATAATCTTTTTATAACATTGTTTCTCCTTAACAATTTTAAAAAAATGTTATAGCTACATTACTATAAACTAAGATTGACAACTAAAAAAAAATAAAATTGTTTGATTATACTAGCACTCTCATACCCTACACTAACACATGACATTGTAATTTCAAGGATATAATGACTTTCATAATTTAAAAAAACATATCAAATAAACATTATATATATATAGACACGCACAAAAACTTTGTGCTTTTTACAATTCTATAATTTGTTTAAAGAAAATTCTATTATTTAGGCATGAAACACCTAAACTAACATAAACATATGCATTGTAGTTTGCATGAAAAACAACTCATTACTTTTACAACAAAAAAAAAAAAAGGATCACAGTCATACACAAATTCAAAAAATAAAAGTTTCATATTGGAAACATTAATTCAATTTCCTACATTTCGTCTTTTTAGATCATATTCAAATTAATTGTAAAATTACTTCAAATAAGCTTTTTGTGTACATGTTACAAGTAATATATCATGAAAAACCATCATTAATTTACACTCACCCTATAATTGTTGGAATAAATAATTATTGGGGGGGGGGGGGGGTGGGGGTGAATCAGTAATAATGAGGTTATTAAAATTTAATCTCAATTCTTATATTTTCTTTGACTTCTACTATCTTGTAAGAGAATTCATACTACAATATAAATTTACAGTAAAGAAAACCATTCACATGAGCACATAGTTCATTAGTAGAGAAACACACACATACTAACACATGTATTTTTACATGGAAACCCAAAGGGGGAAAACCACCAATCTGTTTGTTATTATGATGTAAATTAAGCACCCACTTAATTACATCAAATTGTTTTTGAGAAACCACTCAAAGTAGGCCCCAACCCCCTTTAGATAGCAAGTCACCACTTTCCAAGAGGCACCAACCTCTTATGAGTGCAGAATACTACCTATTCTTTCCACTATTTTTCTTTTCATACAATTTTCAAATTGAAAACAAAGGCTAATACATATGCTCAAAAATATAAACCTAATGTGTTGTTGTACCAACTCCTTCCCTTTGGCTCTGCAACTCCACTTCTCGACAAGCTCTAGTCTCAGCCCTTTTCTCTACTATAAACACAGTTAACTCTTCGCATTTAGCTCTTTTCTCCTCACTCACTCAGACTCAACACAATTGTTGCATCCCCCACCCTGCTCAATGGAAATCCCTAGTTTTTGTTCCTCTTTCGCACAAAGGTCGATGTTTTCTCTACTATCCTCCTGCGGTCTCTACAACACAATGCATGAAAGTGTGCTTCTGCAAGGCTCTCCCTATTGTTGTTCTATCAAAATACAAGGCCACTTGTAACAACCCTAGTTGATTTTCAATGTAAAAAAAACTATAAGACCAAGGTCATGGAACACGTATTCCAAGCTAAATGGTGGATAAATATTATAGCGGGGATCACTTTTGGTTTATTTATGGCTAAGTAAATTTGAAAAGGTATTAGAAAAGGAAAAGATGCATTAATTGGAATTTATTTATGCAAATAAAGGAAAATATGACAAAAGGAAGGTGAAGAGACACAAATATGCATGAGAGGGGAATTAGAGGAAAAATGAAGGAAAATGAAGAAAATAGAGGCCTTAATGATAAAAAGGCTTACGAGGATCAGTTCAAAGCTTTTGTTGGTTTAGCTTTTGTCAGTTCAGTTTTGGAGCTCTCATTTCGTTCTCTCATTCTCTCACACAACGCTTTCTTGGAGAAGTTTGGCATACATTGGATTTGGAGAAATAAGGTGTGGGAAAGTGCAAGGGAACATTTGGATCAACATATAGATGTATGGTATATGCATGTGATTTTCCGGTTATGTGATGACATTGGCATGGATATTTTCATAGATTGACAATGGTTTTAGCCTTGCCTTGCCATTTCCTGGATAGCCATGTTGTTGTAGGTTTTTCAACTTATTGCTTTTATGATTGGTGCTCATTTTCCTTATGGTTCTGGGTTGGAAAAAAATCTTTAGAATCCCTAGAACAACTTGGGTTGAGTTACCAGTCTTAGAGCCTAGGTTGGGACAAATTCTCTGGAGCCCTTGGTGGGTTGAGTGACTAGTCCCTAGATCTGGGTTGGAAAAATGCTCTGGAGACCTGGAAGGTTGTGGGTTGAGTTGCTAGTTCCTAGAGCCGTGGACAAATTGGGTAGAAACTGATCTGGTTGATGTTAGTGATGTCTAAATGCAAAGGTGGGATTACTGTGATTGAGGGTTGAGGTGGTTTGGCCTCTAGAAGCCCTGGTTTCATTTTTTCTTAGTTTATTCCATGATATCCCACATTCATGCTTGCAATATGGCATGGGGGTGATTAGATGAAAGAGATATTTCATTCAGTGCAATCTATGGTCAAGTGGTACGTGGAAGTCCCTGATTTGGTTTGCATTTTCATATGTTAATATGAGAGATTTTCCTATTGTGATCTATGAGCATTTGTAGTGATTATGTTAGTAATATTATGGTTGAGTTTCCATGATTTCTATGATGGTTAGTTTCTGGATTATATGTTGGTTATATGATGTGCACCATCTATGGCTCTTGTCATGAATTGTTTAAATATTTATTGGTTGATGAATGTATGAACTAATAAGTGTTGTTGTAGTTATGTGGAGAGGGAATAAAGCCTTCATGGTGATTCTCAGATGAATCTCAGATTATATTTGTGATTAAATATTCATTCATGGCTTGTAGCTTCTATGTTTTCCATGTGTTTGATAGAATGTGCGTTGTGGATTAGGAATTATAGGTCAAGTTTTTGATTCGAGATCAAATGTTTAGCTTTGTCATCATGTTAAGAATGATTCTGCAAAGTCTTTATAAATTTCGGGTATTGGTCTGGAGGTTGGCCTAAAAAGGTGGCATAGATCCTGGGACCACATGTTCAGAACTAATCATTTTATGCCATAACTGCATGGAGGAAACCCTCTGAGTGCAGTTATCGCCTCATAACCACATGGAATAAGTTTCAAGGGTATGCTTCTAAGTCTAGGTCAGTGAAACAACGTTCCAACTCAAGGATTGTCCACCTTGGGTGTTTCTTTACCTCCTAGGTGATCTATAGTCCCTATAGGATGTTTATTTGTGGTCATATTGTATGCCCCACTTCCTTAATGGGGACTAGGAGGTCATGTCAAGTTATAGTGACACTATTCTCATGTTTACCCTAACGAGCTTGTGAAATTGGGTAAATGTGGGAAAGGGTGGTTGCACCACTGCAACTGCATTAAATATAAGAATGGGAACCTGTCGATTATCCATGCTAATAATTAAATCCTAGTCGAACCTACACACTCAATAAGTACCTTAATTAAATTCAGCCCACGTAGATAAATTAGTTCTTCATTCCTCTTAAATGCCCATAGTGTTCAACTCATACTTCTGGCATGTCTCCCATTCCTGAGTTACTTGTAGCACACAATCAAAGCTCATAAATTTACTGGTCTGATGTCCCTAAACCATCTTCCTCAATTAATTTCTCGTGGAGTGCAAGTGAGAACAAAGGAGGTTTTTTTCAAAAATCACCATTAATACAATGGCACCTGATGAGCACCAGTATTGCAGCAAGGATGCTGCAACTCCTGGGCTACTAGCTTTACTTATCAACCCGAGGTTCGTACAAACTTGGAGGTGACAGTGTTGTATGCACAAGTAAAAGTGAAGGTCCTTCCTGTTGTCACTGTTTGTCCAGTGAGAGACCCCAAGGGTTCCAAGCCAGACTTCTATAGAGTCTGAAGAAGCTTGATTCTTTGATGGAAGAAAAGTAAATCTACTCTAAGAGAGCTACTCTACTGCAGTAATGAAGAAAACAACATGTAATGCTAAATCACACCATATCTTAATTAACCATTTAAACAGCTATGCTAAGAAGAATTGATAAATAAACACTAAACAAATGCTACTATCTAAGCTGCAGAAGTAAAGAGCATCAAACCATACTAGTGTGTAAGCAAAAAAACTAAACTAAATCTGTTTTCATTTTTTTGTTTTTTAGGCAAAATCAAGTATGCAAATTAACTGTTCTTGTGGATGTGACAGGTGAATGAAAGGTGATGGAGGAAGGCTAGAAGATTTATGGAGTGGTTGGATGGTGTGGAAGGGTCCTAAGAGGCTTTGTGTGACTTCCTAGAGGTTTCCCATCAATTCGTCCTCAAAACAGGTCGTTTCAGGAAAACCTACAGGATGTACTAGAAACCTACAGGATGATCCTGTAGGAATTACAGGAAACCTACAGGATACAACCAAGAGCTAATTGTGAGGTGTTGGAGGTTTTGGGAAGCTTGGGAAAGGTGTATGATGAGTGGAATGGAGTGTTAGACAGTCTAGGAGAACTAAGGAGTCAATATCCAAGATAAGAGATGGCTAGATTCGCTCAATGTAACTAGGGGAATTTCAGTGAAAAATGATAAAAAAAACTATAGAGGGTGATGGTGGAACAAGAGATGGCTAAGGTGGATGAAGTGGAAGGTGGCTGCTGGTGAGGAAGTCTGGGTCTCCTCCTAAAGTACCTACTTTTCTTAAAACATGTGTGTCTTCCAAAAACGGTGCAACAAGATACACTTTCATAAACTAGAAAAGCATGAATCAATTGCCTAAATGAGTGAGATCTTATTGCAGAAATGGAGATGGAAATAGATGAAAATGAAATCTTCCTTGCAACATGAACCAGATACTGAGTCAAAGACAACAAACTCCAAAGCTCATGCAAGAACTAGAAATCTGTGTTTTTGGGGCTACTGAAGGGTCCCTTCCTCAAGTCATGTTCCCAAAGGGAGGAAGTGAGGCCGAGACACCTGATGATAACCTTATGGTGATAATTTTTCTCCTTGCTAACCTGCTACTTGAAAGAAGGCACAAATGGAAGCAAACTATCACACAACCAATCTAATCTTCACTGTTGTAATGGAAATGCATCTACTAAGCAAATGAACAATTAAACTATGAATCCATACTAGCATACATGTCTAATAAAAGAAGCCTTGGCTACCAGGGTTGGTCCCTAAACCAAGAGCTTCAACCCTCTGAGTTAACTCAGTGTTGACTAAAAAAAACTCATTCTTATTACCAAAACAATGGATTACATCAAAAACTATCACAAGTCTTGCAGCTCAGAAATAGAGTAGAGTTTTACAATAAAAAAACTGAATCCTAATGAGGTCTGAGGCCTCTCTACTTATACATCTAAAGTCTCCAACGAATTCCTTAAAATTAGGGAGTCTTGGCTCCAAAAATCGAGATAAACTAGTGCTTTGTCATTCACTTGCTCGGCTGCCTTCTAGTCCTCATGATTTGGTTGTTTGCACTCCGAGCTGATGGAGGAATATTCGAATGGAGGGGTAGTAAATGAGGAGGATTTACCTCCTATAATCCCTCTCCCTTATCCCATTCAAGTTTTGACCATGGTATTTTCCAAAATTCACTGCTCTTAGCACCCCAGTCAATAAAAAAGGAAAAAGGAGGAGGCAAACCCCACTATATTTTAGAACAAGAAAGAGCACAAGAATAAAACAAGGGAAGCCACAAACATCAACAAAAATTCCTATTGAGATTGAATATTCCCCTACACAAAAAGACAAAATTCCTTCCCCTAAGTCACCTATCACCTATGTAAGGAGGCCTACCACTAGATCAACTTCCTCAAAGGGTAAGGTAGTCCTATAGGGTCCACAGCAAATCCTACAGGAAGCAAAAACAGTCCTACAGGATACTCTGCTGAAACTACAGGAGGCACAGAAATTGGAAAGCAAGGTAGGGGATCAGTAAGAAGCTAAAGAGGAAGATCCAAAGACAAAGGAACCTAGCCCCCAACCTAACCTGGACTCCTATTATCGATTTATTAAAGGAGGGAGGGTAATACCTAAAAAAGTTTCCATCTCACTGTTCTTTGAGCTTGAGAAGGAGAGGGCTAGAACCCACCGATGGATACAAATTGCCAAATCAAAGAGGGTGGAAGACATTGGGTGCATGGAAGAGAAACTCAAATAAATGGGCAAAGAGCTAAGTGGCTTAAGGGATAGAGAAGCTATAATGAGAAGTCAACTTGAGAGAGAAAATGCATGGCTGAGGGGACAACTGCAGGAAACAAAGAACTAACTAGTATGTATGGCCAGCCTCTCCTTGGAGGAAATCCAGTGTAGGATGCCAGTTAAATCCAATGCTCTTTACATCAAATAGCAATGGTTGCAGTTTCAGATTAAGACACTAACACAGAGGGGAACAATGCCATTTCAAGACTACAGGCAGTTTATTGATCTTTGTGATCAAAGTACACTAGAGGATAGGGCCAAAATGGTTGAGTTTTATTTGCACAACATGGCCCTCACAGACATGAATGTTTGGGACCCTAATGCCAATCTAGAAGACCTACAATTAATGGCTTTGGCTTCATGGATGAACCATGAGGAGTCAAGAGCTGCAGATATGAAAACAATATTGGCCAGAGAGCATACTGAACCTCTTTTGATTAGAGCTAAACAATCAAATCCCATGGCCCTCATTAGTACCCATAATTTGATTGCAAATGATCCTTAGTTGGCACCTAGAGATCTTGTTGAACAAGAGCAAGAAATTTCACACTTTGAGCACATGTTTAGGCTGCTAGGAGATGATAGTATATATGCTTTCCTAAGGAGATGGAACAAACTGCCACACAGCTTGAAGATAAGAGAATATCACTCCCCTCAGAGGTTGAGAGAGGCACTCAACAGGACACCTATGTATAAGCAATCTATGCAAAGGTTGAAGGTAAATTGCATAGGCCTAAAACTTAGTCCACCACTACTCTTAGGGATGCTAGAAGGGAGAAAAGAAGAAGAAGAAAAGAGGCAATGGGAAAAAGTAGAAAAGAAAGCAGGCTTCTATGAACAAGAAAAAGAGACCACAGCAAAGGCATGGGATGTCAGAGAGGCTACAGAGCCATGAAGGATATGGATATTGACTAAGTTTCTCAGAGGATGAGCAACACTTTTAGTAGAGGGGTGATGATGAGCCTCATCATTGGGTAATTATATGGGCCTTACTTCACCTCCTAGCTTAGTCAAACCAACTATTCTCATAACTTATTGCATACTTTTGATTATATTTTGTTTATGAGATGAGTTAGAGTTGGATATTTTTCTTTGTGGTCATTGTAGTATAGTGGTGAGTATTCCCGCCTGTCACACGAGTGACCCGGGTTCGATCCCCAACAATGGCACCAAAAAGTGATGAGCGCCAGTATTGCAGCAAGGATGCTGCAACTCCTGTGCTACCAGCTTTACTTATCAACCTGGGGTTCGTACAAACTTGGAGGTGATAGTGCTGTATGCACAAGTAAAAGTGAAGGTCATTCCTGTTGTCACTATTCGTCCGGTGAGAGACCCCATGGGTTCCAAGCTAGACTTCTATAGAGTCAGAAGAAGCTTGATTCTTTGATGGAAGAAGATCAAATCTACTCTAAGAGAGCTACTCTACTGCAGTAATGAAGAAAACAACATGTAATGCTAAATCACACCATATCTTAATTAACCATTTAAACATCTACGCTAAGTAGAATTGATAAATCAACACTAAACAAATGCTACTATATAAGTTGTAGAAGTAAAGAGCATCAAACCATACTAGTATGTAAGCAAAAACTAAACTAAATCTGTTTTCACTTTTTTTGTGTTTTTAGGAAAAATCAAGTATGCAAATTAATTTTTCTTGTGGATGTGATAGGTGAATGAAAGGTGATGGAGGATGGATAGAAGTTTTATGGAGTGGTTGGATGGTGTGGAAGGGTCCTAGGAGGCTTCGTGTGACTTCCTAGAGGTTTCCCATCAATTCGGCCTCAAAACAGGCCTTTTCAAGAAACCCTAAAGGATGTACTAGAAACCTACAGGATGATCCTGTAGGAATTATAGGAAACCTACAGGATTTAGTCGAGAGCTAATTGTGAGGTGTTGGAGGTGTTGGTAAGCTTGGGAAAAGTGTATGATGAGTGGAATGGGGTGTTAGAAAGTCTAGGAGAACTCAAGAGTCAATATCCAAGATAAGAGATGGCTAAATTCGCTCAATGTAACTAGGGGAATTTCAATGAAAAATGATAAAAAAAAACTAGTGAGGGTGATGGTGGAACAAGAGATGGCTAAGGTGGATGAAGTGGAAGGTGGTTGCTGGTGATGAAGTCTAGGTCTCCTCCTGAAGTACCTGCTTTGCTTAAAACATGTGTGTCTTCCAAGAACTATGCAACAGGATACATTTTCATAAACTAGAAAAGCATGAATCAATTGCCTATATTATGCATGAAGAAAGTTGTTGAAGGGAATGAAAGCATGAGTGAGATCTTATTGCAAAAATGCAGATGGAAAAATATGACAATGAAATCTTCCTTGCAACATGAACCAAATACTAAATCAAAGACAACAAGCTCCCAAAGCTCATGCAAGAACTAGAAATATGTGTTTTTTGGGTTGCTAAAGGGTCCCTTCCTCAATTCATGGTCCCAGAGGTTGGAAGTGAGGCCGAGACACCTGCTGAAAACCTTATGGTGATCCTTTTTCTCCTTGCTAACATTCTACTTGAAATAAGGCACAAATGTAAGCAAACTATCACTAACAGTAGGACTGACATCATAAGTTAGGGCTTTAATGTCATCCTCTGCTGGTAAGTCTCTGAAGACTGACCATGTTATAGGGATTCTGAGGTTTTGGAGGGAATCTTTAATGAGGATCCTAATCAACCCATGGTGAGCCAATTGTTGGGAATTCCCTTCCTTCACTTTGTTTATGGAGTCTATGAGTCATTGCAGCAAGAAAATAGGGTATGTTGAGTCTTTGGTGAGGTGGTGTTTCTATCCAAAATATTAATTCCTCGAGGATACTAAAATGATAGCCATAAAGAACACTATATATACCCTCACATGAGATGTATTTGATGAGTTGGTAGCCTACCTCACTCCATGGGTATGGCAGATTGTCCCTCCTTACTCCATTTTTGTCCTCAGTGGGTTCTTCACCTTCTAAAAAGAATTTCCTTTTTGCCACCTAGCTGTCTCCTTTGTCTTCTTTTCTCCATGGAATTCCTAGGGGGAGTGTGGTAACCCTACTAATGTGCTCTGGGGTGATATCTATAGTTAGGCCCCTTAATACAACAATGGCATGTATTCTTCTGTGTGGAGTGAGGGAGTGAGCAAATTCTTGAGCCACATCATCATCATACCCTGTGAATTTTTCGAAAAACCCCATCCAGTTGTGTCTTGTAAATATTTCAAGAACCTAGGGGTGTTGTTGGATTCTCACAGTGTTTGTGTGCTCTCTCCTATTAAACCCTCATGTCATATTGCTGGTGAAGCTTGAGGAGAAAATGAGAAGGTTGACACAATTTCTCAAATGTAGGAGAAAAACAGAGTTTACTGTGTATGTAATTTACTTCTCATAGTTTCTAAATTCACTAGATTTTAGAGTATCCCTAGTGTATTTGCTTGCAAAGGGGGATGAAATTTTAGAGCCTACCTCTTTAGAATGGTTGTAGTGGCCAATTCCCATGATATTCCCTCTTGAACTCTTCTTTTCCTATCCTATACACTGTATCTGTGTATCCTGTAGACAGTCTCTGTGTATCCTATAGACTGTATCCTATAGGAATTCCTGTGCATGCTCCTGTAGGAATTCTTGTCTAGAACGATGGATCTTTGCTTTTGGTGGGTGGCCTGGGTTATGAGAGCGACTTGAGTGAGGGAGTTTCAAGGAGGTGAAATGCATGAATGCATGGGAACGATGTTTTATTTCCCTTTATGGTGATTCGAGGTGAGGTGGTGTCCTGGCAGCAAAGGTACGTTGCCATTTTTGGACCGTTGGTCCCCATTACCACCTGATCATTTTCCACTCCTCGTAATCATCTCCCACCTCGTAGATCCATAGTTTAACCGCTTTTTGTCCTTCTCTTTCTCTGTCTTTGAGTTGAATGTAGCCACGTGTGAGAGGACACCCGGTTCTGCGTGTGCTGACTGAACGAAGGTGGCCAAGTTAATTGGCCACCTTTTCACTTATAAACCAACTATCTCGTAACCCTTATAACTTTTGACTACATGATGTATATGAGTGACCAAGTGGGATACTTACCTATGGTTTCGATTCTATGTTGCAGTTGTCGAAGACCAGAGGTGTTGCTTTGTATATTTGCTACATGCCATTATTATTCCTCCTCTTGCTGTCTGTTAATGGTTTCTTTGCTTTCGCAGGTCTCTTTGGCTGAAGATCTGATGTTGCTGCTGTTGTGGAGCTCCTGGATCATCGTAGTGAAGACTTGTTGCTGGAGTGATTGGCATTCTGTGGGATAGGCTGCTACAAGATCTCCTACAGGATGTCCTGTAGCTGCTTCTCCCTCAGAATTCTTTAATCTTGTCACTGGCTAGGGCTGTGAGGATGGTGAAATGAATGGAAAGAAGGAGTAGAAGTGTGTAGAGCAAAGGATACTCAGGTAATGCTCTTACTCCTCTCTGTTTTCCTTTTTTTTTTTTTTTTTCTTTTTTTTAAGACTGGGAGAAATAGTGGAAATTGATATTTTTATTTTGAATGGTGAGTGCAGGGATGATGATGGTGGACAAGGTGAGGTGCTAGATCATCCATAGGGTGAATTTTAGGGACCTAACAAACCTATCATGTGCCTTCGGATTGCTTCCTGTAGGTTTTCCAGGTCACTGTAATTCCTACATGATCATCCTGTAGGAATATAGGGGATCCTGTAGAAAATACAGTCTTCGCATAAATCGAAGCAATGGAGTGGAAAAATGATAGAAATGATGGAGGGATGCATGGTAAGGAGTGAAGGAGATGAATATGTGAGAGGCAAGGTTCCATTTGGATCCTCTTTTGCTCTTGATTGTCTTTCTCACCCACCTGCAAATGACAATTATATGTTTTTTTCTCTTTTTTTTTTGTTTTTTTTTTTGAAAAACAACTAGACTGCCTAAGAGAGGTTTTCACTCTAGCTGTTTGCCCGAGGCGCCTCAAGGAAGGTTTTCACCCAGGGATCTTCTTATTCTTTTTTCTTGTCTTTTTTTCTCCTTTTTTTTTCTCTTTTTTTCTTCATCATTGGGCTGCCTCACGAGGTTTTCAACCCAAATATGGGACTCAGGCGCCTCATGGAGGTTTTCACTGGAGTCCTTATTCTTTTTTTCTTTTTTATTTTTAGTGACTTGATGAGGGAGGAGCTGGAACTTGCTTGACCATCATCACTATTTTATTGGTATTATCAATTAACTCTTGTTTTGATAAAGGTATCTTGTACATTTTCAATCGGTGCCCATTAACAAGCAAAGGAATGGATTCTTCATCTATAGTTCTGATTTGCACTGAACCATTATCATGGCATCTTTCCACAACATAAGGTCTGAGCCATCTTGTCCTTAACTTTCCCTTGAAGTCTTTATACCTAGAATCATATAACAATGCCCAATCACCCTCCTGAAATTGCTTCTCCTTAATATGTTTATCATGCCAGATCTTCCTCTGAAGTTGAACTATCTCTGTATGTAGGAGGGCCTGCATTTTGAATTCATCCAAGCCATTCAATTGGAACAATCTCTCTTTCTGTGCATTGCTGAGATCCAAATCTAGTTGGGTTGCCATCCTTAATGTGTTATATTCAAACTCAATGGACAACAAGGCCTTTTTCCCATAGACCAGCTCATAGGGTGTGAATCCAGTGGTGGTCTTCCATGTGGTATTATAGGCCCAGGTGGCCTCAACTAGTGTTTCTGCCCAATCCTTCTTGTTGTTGCTCACTACCTTGGTTAAGATGCCCTCTAGTGCCCTGTTGGTCACCTCCACTTGCCCATTAGCTTGTGGATGATATGGAGTGGAGGTCCTATGTTGGATATTGTGATGGCTAAGCAAGTTTTCAATCATGTTGGAGGTAAACTGGCTGCCTTGGTCTATGACTAGCTCTCTAGGGTATCCAAATTTGTAGAATACATTCTACCTTAGGGACTCAGCCACCTTTTCTTCTGTTGCTGCCTTAACTGCCTTGGTTTCAGCCCACTTAGTCAAATAGTCCGTGCACACAATAATGTAGTATTTTTTCTTTGAAGGAGGGTTGATAGGCCCAATGAAGTCCATGCCCCACTTGTCAAATGGCTTGAAAGTCACTTGAGGCTGCAGGGGCATTTCATATCTTGGTGTAGGCCTTCCCATGCTCTCGCACCAATCACACTGAATAGTGTACTTTTTCACATCCTGATGAAGAGTGGGCCAATAATAGCCTGATTGTAGCACTTTGAATGTTTTCCTCTTTGTTGCAAAGTGACCTCCACAAGGCCCATCATGACAGGTCAGAAGGATGTCAAAGACTTCCTCTTCCCTGAAACACCTTTTCAAGATTTGATCTGGGCCAAGTTTGAAAAGATTTCCCCCAATCCAAGTGAAGGGGGAACTTTTCCTGACTATCTTGCTCTTTTCTTTGGAGGGCAAGTTTGGTGGGAACTGTGCTAATACCAAATAGTTTGCTATATCAACAAACCATGGAGAGAGAGCTGAAATAGAGAACAAATGCTCGTCTAGTAATTGGTCATCCACCATTCATTCTTCACCTGCAGGCACGTTTACCCTAGATAAAAATTCTGCAACAACATTTTCCTTACCAGGCTTATCAACAATGGTTAGATCAAACTACTGTAATAAAAGCAACCATCTTATAATTCGAGCATTCACATCTAGTTTGTTCATTAAATATTTGATTGGAGAATTGCCAGTGTGCACAAATGTTTGATAGCCTGTAATGTAATGCTTGAATTTGTTTAATGAATGAAAAACAACCAGGAGTTCCTTTTCAGTCATTGTATAATTTAGCTCAACCTTTGACAAGTTCTTACTGATAAAATAAATGGCATAAGGCAGTTTTTACTCTACCTGACCTAGGGTTGCTCCTATGGCTTTGTGCGAGGCATCGGCATGAATATTAAAGGGAAGGGCCTAGTTTGGGCCTCAGAGAATTGGTACAGTGGTTAACATACCCTTTAGAATATCTAAGGCCTCTTGATAGCTTTTTTACCATATAAGCTCAGAATCTTTGGCCAACAACCCAAATAAAGGAGAGGCCAATTTGCTAAAGTCCTTTATGAACCTTCAATACTATCCATCTATCCCTAAGAAACCTCTGACATCTCTCTGCCTTTAAGGAGGTGGGACCCTTTAGCTGATGGCTATTTTGTTTGGGTCCACCGACAGTCCTTGTTGAGATATTGAATGACCTAGCACGGACCCTTCAGTCATTAAGAATTCACGTTTTTCAAGACTGAGAGACAGGTTCATTTCAATGCATTTGTGCAGTACTTTGCCTAGGTTAGTCAGGGCTTCTTGAAAATCACAGCCATAAGGTGTAAAATCATTCATATAAATTTCCACCGCATCATGGACTAATTCGGCGAAAATACTCAAGACTGCTCTCTGAAAAGTGGCATGAGCATTGCATAGGCCAAAAGGAAGGACCCTGTAGGAAAAATTACCCCAAGGATAGGTGAATGTGGTCTTATCCTGGTCTTCTCGGCATATTTGGATTTGGTTGTACCCACTGAATCCATCTAGGAAAGATAAAAACTTTTTCCCTGCCAATTCTTCTAGCACTTGGTCAATGAAGGGTAGAGGAAAATGATCCTTCTTTGTTGCTTTGTTCAACTCCCTGTAATCGACACAAATCCTCCACTTACCATTTTTATTGGGAACTAACAGTAAAGGGGAGACCCACTCACTGTCGAAGATAGGGTAAATGAATCCTGCATCTAGCAGTTTTTAGAGTTATTCTTTGACTATATCTTTAAGAGCTAGATTCATCCTCCTTTGTGGTTGTTGGACCGGCTTGCAAGCTTCTTTGATGTATATGTGGTGAGTAAACACTGAGGGGTGTACTCCCTTCATGTCCTTGTAACTCCAAGCGAATGCTTCTAGGTTTTCCTTTAACATGTTGCATAGCTTATCCTCTTTGAGAGAAAAAAGATATGGATTAATTTTCAAGGTTTTCTTTGGGCCAAATTCTATGGTTTTGACACAAAGTGGGTTGGAATCAGCCAAGCATAAGTCAATTGGATGATTGTTCTAGGTTTCCCTTACTTCTTCTTCTAATGGTAATGAACTAGGAGTTGGACTTTAGACCAGGTGTTCAATCAAGTGGTCCTCATCTTGTTGTCCTCCTCCCATGGTCGCTTCCAAAGCATAAAGTTGGGTGGAATAAACCTCATCTTCTTCCTCCTCCTCCAACCATAAAGGTAAATCATGCTCTAGAGACGGTTGAGCAGGAGGGTATAGGACTAACTGCTTGGATATATGCCCATTCTTAATGGTCATATTCCGAGCTCTGCAACTGATGTAAGCATCGGATGTGGCCAACCATGGCCTCCCAAGGATGAGAGGATAACCAGTAAGCTTAACCTTAGGCTGGAGAACTAGAAAATATGCAGGGTATTCTGAGGAGTCAATGGAGACCATCACATCCTCCACAATTCCCTTAGGGGTTACTGTGGAAGGATCTGCAAGTTGCAGAACTATTGTGGTCTTCTTCAATGACCCTTGGAGGTTGAGCTTGAGCATGGTGTCCTTGGTCATCACATTAATGGCAGCCCCAAGATCGATCAGAGTGTGTGGTACAATGGTGCCATTGATGTGCACATCTACTACAAGGCTTCCAAGGTCCAAATATTTTGGGCATATTACCTGCCCCAACATTAAGTCGAATAGCTGCCCAATGACATTAATGGTAGGGGCATCCCTTTTTCACCTCCCTGGATTCTTGAAGCATTTATCCTTAATCAACTTATTGTAAATGGGAATATCTTTTATTGCCTGGAGAAGGGGGATCTTTACACATAGATTTTTCAATTCTCCTAGAAGTTCAGTTTCTTCTGGGGTAGGTTGGAGTGGTTGGGCTAATCTCTCAGGAAAGGGTGGATTTACTTTAAGGTTGCTTTCCTCTCTTTCTTCCTCAACCTCCCTAGGTAGAGGGGGAGGTTGTTTATCCAGGAGAACTCTCCCAGATCTCAGGTTAATCTCCTGGATTTCCACAACATAAGTTGGATATGATGTCTCTCCATTGTATACTTGTTGAGCCTACCTATTGTTCAGGTTCGAATTTGGCTGGGTAGGCATCTAGGGTTGCTTGGGTGAAGTAGAGTGTAGGAGTTGTGGTTGGGTAGGTGGTGGAGGAAATAGAGCTGGGGCATTGTTTTATTGGGGCCTCCACCCCTAGAGTGGTGTATTCCACTAAGGTTGTGGTGGAGCGTAAGGTTGAAATGACTGGGCCGCTAGCTGGTTGGGAATGATACTGAGATGCATAAGACCAAGGAGGGGGTGTAGACCAGGAAGGATGAGCAGGGGATCCCTAAGAAGGTATGGATGTGGTTCGGTTAGGGTTGTAATATGCATGGGATGACCCTTGCATGCCTTGCTGGTATGGTGTAGGCCTAGGAGGTCTCCTTTGGTTAATGTAGCAAAGCTACTCAGTGACCCCTTCAGCTCCTTGATATACAACTTTGAGTCCAGGTAAAGAAGGTTACTTATCTACGGAGTGGTTTTCTTCACAGACTAAGCAAATTTCAATACAGTTCAATGGACTTTCGTTCCTAGGATGCCTCTTGGTGCATCCAGGATAAAAGATGGACAAGGCTCTCTCTGCTTCCTCTTGCTTCCTTTTAATGTTCATGGTGTCCATTTGCAAGGCAAGTGTTTGCAGCATCTCACCTTTGAAATCTTCTAGCATATGTCCAATTTCACCCTTGATGGATGAGTTGGAAGATGATGTACTGGCCATAGGTTGACTACCCCTACCCTTTTCTTGGTTGCCCTAGAATGGTTTCTAAAGACAGCCTTGATATCCTCATAGGGTAATTGTTAGATATCTCCTCCTACTAACAAATGTAAGGTATCCAGAAGATCTTCTCTTACTCCCCTGAGCAGGACCAACTTTAGTGACTTAGGAGCAAGTGTGCACTTGACCCTTTTGTAAATGAGTTGGAATCTTTCTTCGTAGTCCTCTAAGGATTCATCCTAGCCTATGGTCATTCTGAAAATTTCTTCTTTAGTATCCTTTGACCTACAGTAGTCCCGATATCTGTTGTTAAAGGCTTGCTACATCTGAGCCCAAGTTGTGATGCTATCTCCAGGTAAGCCCATGAACCAACGCAATGTTGCATTCTTGAGGGTAGATGGAAATAGTTTTAACTTTTTCTCATCATCTCTATAGTCATAGGTTCGGCATATAACAACAAACAAACAAATAAGAAAGTGTTGGGGTCCTCTGTGGTCAGGCCATGGAAATGAGGTAGGGCAGAGGGGCTTATATTTTTCATCTTAGTGTCCCCGTTGGTTTCCCTGATGGGGAAGGCACCCTCAACTCTCTCTCTATTCCCTCTGTCATTTCGGTTTTCATCCATTGGTTCAGTAGGAATGGGTTCCTCTTCTTCTTCTTCCCCTGTAAGTTCTTCAAATATGTCAGGTTTCTCACCTAAAGGTTCCTCCAGTTCACAGCCACCGGAGAAGAGAGAAGGTTGGCTGTTAGATGCAGTGGGGGTATTTGGCAAAAATCTCCATAGGTTGTCCCTATTCCTACGAGGCATGAAAGGAAATGTTTTTGGGTTGGTTTTGTATTTTTTTATTTATTTTTAAACTGGAAAGTACTTGCAGAAATGAAATTGTTGATTGAATGAAAATCACTTATAGAATGAAAAAGTTGCTTGTTAAATTGAAATCCTACTTGCAAAACAGAAAGGAAAGAGAATATTGGACAATGAAAGAAAGGAAGCAACTAGATTACTTTTGCATAAATAAACTAATGACAGAATATTGAAGACAAGAAATAGAAGAAAAGAAAGCAGTAATCACATTCTACTCAGACACCTCCCCGGCAACGATGCCAAAAGTGATGAGTGCCTGTATTGCAGCAAGGATGTTGCAACTCCTGGGCTACTAGCTTTACTTATCAACCCGGGGTTCGTACAAACTTGGAGGTGATAGTGCTGAATGCACAAGTAAAAGTGAAGGTCCTGCATGTCGTCACTGTTCGTCCGACAAGAGACCCTAGGGGTTCCAAGCCATACTTCTATAGAGTCAGAAGAAGCTTGATTCTTTGATGGAAGAAGAGAAAATCTACTCTAAGTGAGATACTCTACTGCAGTAATGAAGAAAACAACATGTAATGCTAAATCACGCCATATCTTAATTAACCATTTAAACAGCTATGCTACTAAACAAATGCTACTATCTAAGTTGCAGAAGTAAAGAGCACCAAACCATACTAATGTGTAAGCAAAAAAACTAAACTAAATCTATTTTCACTTTTTTTGTTTTTTAGGCAAAATCAAGTATGCAAATTAATTTTTCTTGTGGATGTGACAGGTGAATGAAAGGTGATGGAGGATGGATAGAAGATTTATGGAGTGGTTGGATGGTGTGGAAGGGTCCTAGGAGGATTTGTGTGACTTCCTAGAGGTTTCCCATCAATTCAGCCTCAAAACAGGCCGTTTCAGGAAAACCTATAGGATGTACTTGAAACCTATAGGATGATCCTGTAGGAATTACAGGAAACCTACAGGATGATCCTGTAGGAATTACAGGAAACCTATAGGATACATCTGAGAGCTAATTGTGAGGTGTTGGAGGTGTTGGGAAGCTTGTGAAAGGTGTATGATGAGTGGAATGGGGTGTTAGAAAGTCTAGGAGCACTCAGGAGTCAATATCCAAGATAAGATATGGCTAGATTCGCTCAATGTAACTAGGGTAATTTCAATGAAAAATGATTAAAAAACTAGTGAGGGTGATGGTGGAACAAGAGATGGCTAAGGTGGATGAAGTGGAAGGTGGCTGCTGGTGATGAAGTCTGGGTCTCCTCCTGAAGTACCTGCTTTTCTTAAAACATGTGTGTCTTCCAAGAACTATGCAACAAGATACATTTTCATAAACTAGAAAAGCATGAATCAATTGCCTATATTATGCATGAAGAAAGTTGTTGAAGGGAATGAAAGCATGAGTGAGATATTATTGCAGAAATGGAGATGGAAAAAGATGACAATGAAATCTTCCTTGCAACATGAACCAAATACTAAATCAAAGACAACAAACTCTAAAGCTCATGCAAGAACTAGAAATCTATGTTTTCGGGGCTGCTGAAGGGTCCCTTCTTCAAGTCATGGTCCCAGAGGGAGGAAGTGAGGTCGAGACACCTGCTAACAACCTTATGGTGATCCTTTTTCTCCTTGCTAATCTACTACTTGAAAGAAGGCACAAATGGAAGCGAACTATCGAACAACCAATCTAATCTACACTGTTGTAATGGAAATGCATCTACTAAGCAAATGAACAATTAAACTATGAATCTATACTAGCATACATGTTCAATAAAGAGGAGTCTTGGCTACTAGGGTTGGGCCCTAACCCAAGAGCTTCATCCCTCTGAGTTAACTCAGTGCTGGCTCAAAACAAAACTCATTCTTATTACCAAAATAATGGATTACATAAAAAATTGTCACAAGTCTTGTAGCTCAAAAATAGAGTAGAGTTTTACAATCAAAAATCCAAATCCTACTGAGGTCCTATGCCTCTCTACTTATACATCTGAAGTCTCCAATGACTTCCTTAAAACTAGGGAGGCTTGGCTCCCAAACTCGAGATAAACTGGTGCTTTGTCTTTCACTTGCTTGGTTGCCTTCTAGTCGTCATGATTTGGTTGTTTGTACTCCGAGCTGATGGAGGAATATTCGAATGGAGGGGTAGTAAATGAGGAGGATTTACCTCCTATAATCCCTCTCCCTTGTCCCATTCGAGTTTTGACCATGTTCTTTGCCAAAATTCCTTGCTTTTATCCTTTAATCCTGCATTAAATGCACATTAGACCACAAAGAAAAATATCCGACTCTAACTCATCTCATAAACAAAATATAATCAAAAGTATGCAATAAGTTATGAGAATAGTTGGTTTGACTAAGCTAGGAGGTGAATTGAGGCCCATATAATTAACCATTGATGAGGCTCATCAGCACCAACCTCTTTGTGCATATTTAATTTAGTTTCCAACCCATTCATCCTTTGTATATTGTGCCATGGAGTTGTCGACTCATCCATGACTATGACACATTGCAAAAATATGGCACATAGGCGAAAGAGTTGTTTACTCATTCATATCACAAAATATAACGTTGCTGAGATGGATCCCCGATGCCCTAGTTCCCGTAGTTTTTCTTTAAATTCCATTTCACAAGACTTACGAGCTTTTGGTCTCTTGGGAACTGGCCCACTAGGGTGCACTCAGGTGCACTACAGACTATGCACAGTCGGTATTGGTGCCCTCTTCTTTTCATTCGGCCCAAACCCTTTTAAATTATTTCCCCAGATGTTTTTCTTTATTCATAACTTGAAGGCCCTTGGTCACTGAAACATGTGAAAACCTTACAGGACCAAGTCTTGGGTGCACATTTTTATTTTTGACAAACTTTCGAATGTTGGCCAAGACTTTCGTCACCCATCTCTATTACTTGTCATAAAATCTCGATGCTTCATCCTTTTTCTGCCTATTCCTTATGGGCTTTTGGCCTAGACCACCTGTATGAACCTTGTACACCACACTAGCCTTTGCATGTCGGCCCCACTCACATATACACATCTACTATTGTAGAGTCAAATCCTCGATGCCCGCATGCCCATAGCATGTTTTTTTTAAAGGAATTCCATATTCCTTAAGGGCTCTCGATCCATTTGGGCTTCTAGGATTCCCAATATCCCAGCTCAATGAAATCACGTAACCTTTTTAAATAATCCTTCAGGCTTCTAGGCCTTCTGGGCTTCTGAGTTTCCCTCAACCCTAACTCAAGGAAATCCTATAACCTTTTTAAATAAACCTTTGGGATTTCGGGCCTTCTTGGGTTCCAAGCATTGCTACTTAAGGCTTTAAGATCCTTACTTTGACTAACCATAAATTTTGATCTAGAGGGCAATTTGTAGACTTCCACATACCATTGGAAATATCTTTCCAAGCACTTTCGCACTATGCCAATTTCATGAGAAACTGAGTTGATCTATTGAGACATAATATCCTCCAAAGTCTGAGACTCCCCAACCAGGATAGTCATCTTTTTATGGCTTCTCCACTAAACTTGCTACTATGATTATTCTCTACAGAATATTGCAACAACCATGGGACTCCCCCTAAACAACATGTTCATCAGTGCCAACATTTGTTGCCTCTAACCTCAGTTCTATTCTGGTTGGCATCAATTCCAACATACCAAGTGCACCAACCATTCAGACAATGCCAACTGTCCAACAATAATAATATTCAATATTCATGCAATATCCTCTTTTGTTAATCCCTCTTGTAATTGTATTATGAATTAGATTCATGTAAATAATGTGAAAATGTAATACAAATATTGGCTAAGGATAGGACATAGATTGAGAGGTTGAGTGGGGAAGTTATTGGTCGATGTGCTTGGGAATATACTACAATCATAAATGTAGCTAAGAATCCATTTAGCTTCTTGCAGAAGAAAAAGGAAGTTGGTACACATAATTAAAAAAGAGTATGGGCTTCTACAGAAATACAAGACACACCATGTACATGCATTTTTAATGTTTTTATGGGACCTACGCACATGGATGAAGGCATTCCTATTATCTGGGAAGATGTTGGCATGGTCAACATGTTGAATAAGTGAAGAGGGAAAAGTAGAAGAACATGTTGTTAGAAGGAGCACACAAACAAATTGTCACAACCAGATATCAGATTAGAGATAGAGACATCAAATAAAATAAGGGGAAATGAGTTTAGACAAGAGGCTTAAGGAGAAAGAAGGCACAGGATGAAGGATTGAGTAACCATGATTTGTGTAGCCAAATAGAGAAAGAAGATTGATTTTTAAAAGGAATAATGCATTTTTGTTGAGGAGAATGATACACAATGGTTGGAAAAGTCTTGTTGGGGTTGTAGGTGGAATCAATGTGAGGTCCATATACTCCTTAACAGTTTCTTGATTGGATGTAGCACATTCTCTTGAGCTCTTCTTTACTCAAGCTCTGAATCTAGCTTGAGGTGGGTTGTCTGCAAGAAAGATTGTAGTGCAGATTAGCCTACTGTTAGGAGGAGAGTCGAAGTCCTCCCTCTAGTTTCTAGCATCTGGGTGTAAATAAGATAAATCATTGTTCTTGTATATGCTTGTAACATGAAAGATCAATGAATATCACCTATACATTCAAGCAAGAACACTAGTTTTATTACATGACTATGGATGATTTAGTTATCTAGTGTGATTATGGTAGATATGTACTAACTAATACGAGTGAGTTCACCTTAGGTATCCTTGGAGGAGATGTTATGGTTGCATTCTTGGTGGTCTACAACAACCAAGACTTCATTTATTTTCTTATACTCCTTAGTTATCTTTTGTCTACAAGAGCATGAGTGGCAGCTAATTTTTTGATGTGGGATGTTTATGGAATGCTTGGATGCCCTAAGTATTTGATGTGGTAGCTTTGTATCTTGAAGGTTTTGGAAACTTACTGTTGTAACCTTGGTTGCATGTGATTTCTTTACTGGTATAGTTCATATACTATGTGTCTGTATGTCGGATATATTTAGTCTAGGATTGTTGCAAAGATCTCTATGTGAATCATAGTGGGTGTTATGCTTATATGCACTCATGGACATGTTAGGGACTATGATCTATAGGCTATTGTATTCTTAGGTTACATGGCTATGTTCATGGTTGTGTGTTGTTTCCTGAGGTGTAACAGTGATTTTTTATCAAGATGATGTATTCTTGTATGTCTAAGATGAGATGTTCATATGTTTGTTCCTATGATATGAGGGATATGGAAATCCCTATACTGTTGGTATATTCAATGTAATTGCATGAATTGGTAGACCATTGAAGTATTTATTTATGTTGTTGTGGTGCATGTGAAACCAATGGTCAACATGTTATAAGTAGAATAGAGCCTCTAAGGTTGGAGGAAGGTTGTTTCAATGTGTTAAATATGTTTTTGATGGATTTCATGGACTTTGCTTGCTTTGTTGGTCAATGCTTTTCTTACTCATGGAATGGAAGGTTACACATGGAAAAACTAGTAAGGTCTAGTGTGGTTGTTACTAAGTTACAACATGTTATTTCCAAGAGATGGTTGTGATAATGGTTATGCATGAGCCTGAATTTATGTCCTCATGTGTGTATTCATTTATTGGTGTTTCATTCTTGATTTTTATCTTGTTTTCTTCTAAAATGAGAAATTATGTTAGGAGTGTGTGGGGTAAGGATAGGCTCTTAGGAATGTGTTCCAACCCCTGTAAGGTTTTAAAATAAAGTGGGCTTGTGAGTGTTATTTTTGGAACAAACCAAAAAGTTTTAGGAGTTTGGACCTTCTGGATGATTGGCAGGCTTTACTGCATATTTGGGTTGAACCTGAATGATATAGACTCACTCAGATGCCCATTCATATAATATATTTCATCAAATAATGATAACGTGGAGGCTTCTGGGCTCGAATTTAGGCTAGTTCGGTGTGGTCCAAGGATTTGAATAAAATATATGAATATAATGTTGAAGCAAGGTGGATAATTGAAAAAATCACATAGGTGCAGAACTTTAAAAAATACCCAAAGATAGTTTATAAAGAGAAAAAGTGTTTTTCATAGTGCATGGAACTATAGGTTTATAGGTTTGGGGGCTTTAGAGTGCAACACCCGATTGATAAGCCTGAAGCCTAGATGTGGGCTTGGGGTCAAGCTAGCCTGGAGGACCAGAGGAACGAAGGTCCAGAGGGCCAAAGTGCACGAAGTGTGGGAGTAGTTTGGGGCCTAGATGTGGGTGCAGGTTTGAACTAGTTTGGGATTTGAGCTAGTTTGAGAGGGTAGGGGGTTCAGGGTGGTTGGAAAGCACATTTTCTCTGCAAGCCTAGACTCTTGATTTTTCTTTATAATTTGATTTTCACTACTAATTCTTAATGGGGTAGGTTCCAGGCAAACACAATAAAGATATGTTGGCATAGCAAGGTGACATGAACCACCCAAGTTGGGGCGAGGTTTCCATGTGGGCACCACATGGGTTCCACATGGAAGTACCTACTTGAATGGAAATAATTAATGGGCTAAAATTTAAATGGACATAACTTTGAATTCATGAGTCATATTTCAATAAAATTCATATCATCGGAAAGCGCTCAATGAGTTGAATGCAATGGTAGTATTTATTCTAAGTTTTAATAAAGTAAAGCAAAGAAGAATATTATGACCTCATTTCCATGATGAGACTATGGAGGTCAGGTTAAATGAAAATAACACCTTCAACTACCCACGAATAGTCCAAGGGGGTGGGAGGTAGTGTTACAGAGTGGTATCAAAGTAGAAGGTTTGACACTAGACCTATGGAGACAAACTTGGGACTCTAAGGTTATATGATAATATGTTAAGAGTTTTTACAAGGTAATGTTGGGGCATTCAAGTTCAGTGCTTGGATTGGATGGGATCAATGATACTAGACCTTTGGGGAATACATTTTTTGTAACCTTGTTATAGAGTGTATTGTTTTCTGGTGATTGCTTATTTGTGCAAGTGGGTGTTGATAGTAGCATTGTGATTGAGGGATATGTGCTGATTGCAAATTGTGTTGTATGCCTATCCATGATAAAATTATAATTGTGAAATTATAGATAAAAGATGTTGATTTGTTATATTTATTTCTAATTGAATTTTAAGCTTACAGTTGTCATGGATGCTATTCTTGGTAAAAAGGATGGTTTCTAATATTGTGATGATAACATTACAAATATGCTAATATGTATCCCTCATTCTTGGAACATGTGACTAACATGAAATTTTATAAGTATGAACAACTACATTTTAACATGCTTGGTACTAGCATGGTAGGTTAACAACTACATTGTTTATATTGTTATAACTAACAATAGTGTGTGTGTGTGTGTGTGTGAAATCACATAAGAAGACACAACTACAGCAAGAATAAAAAGCATGGATAGTGGTATCCATCATGAATAAGAGAGGAAAAACTCCCTTGAAAGAGTAGAGACCTTCAGGAGCTTGAAGGCCCAGTTAAAGAGCTACAATGTAGAGAATAGAAGACTTATCAGGAAGCGAAAGGAATAGGCAAGGCTAAACACCGTGTTGACATAAAACTTGCCACTCATACAAGAGATGTTGCAACATGCTTCCACCTCCCGAGATGTTGATAAATTTAATCCATAAAGGGGAAAAAATATGCCTTGCAAGGATAAAAAGGAAAGGAAATTGTTTTCTTGTTCGCATTGTGGAGGGGAGAACCTAAAAAGAGATTGTCCTAACCTACAACAAAAGGGGAAGAAGAGTAGTTCATGTGAGCCTCAGGCACATAAACTAGTAGTTTGTAATGCTAGAGGAGAGGAGGAAACATCCCCTCAAGATCTATGATATATATTGCAAGGTCCCTCCATGAACTAAGTTGAAATGCGTTGAAATTTTGAGGTTTCCATAAAACCTTGGAAAAGATTCAGTTTCATTTTATATATATACATTTATATATGGTGGTGAAGGGTTGAACACTATAACTCATGAGGATGAGTTGTTACAGATTAATGAATGTTTTATATGTTTTTTATTATCATTAGCTTTATATTTTCTTTACTGTTTTGATTTTTTAGTTTGAGTATTGGCTTGAAACCTTATGTTGTTATTATATGTTATTGTTGTGAGCTTTTATTGTTCTTTGTTACTTCTATCTATTGTTAGGTGTGGAAAAAAATGGAGCTCTGGAGAGGACCTAAATAAAACCCCACTGGAAGTATAAGAACTTGATTAAATTAAACCTTGTACATGAAGAAATGGAAATAAGAAGGTGAAAATAATGACAGAATAGCCAAGAGGGTTGGTTGGGTTCATGGGAATAAATGGACAACAACATGACAGCCATGAGAATGGAATAAAAGGGATGTCTTCTAAACTTGATACTGCATGGCTAATATGAACAAATGCATTATTTAGCTCATGATGTGGTGAAGGTATGATGATGTTGTTAGTCCAGAATGCCATTGGCTGTGAATCATGATAGTAATAAGACAAGCAGATAATTTTTAAAATATCATAACTATGTGATGGCATTGGAGTAGAAATTGCATTTTCCATGTTTGGGTAACATAACAAGGTTATATAATGGGTTCCAAGCTATGTGGAATTTCTTTGGGAAAGTGGGCAAGAATGGCCCATTACTTAGAAGTATTTTATGATGATGCTACTAAAAATTGTGGTGAGCATGAGAGAAAAATGAAAAAGGTTGAAAACTGATGGCATATGAACAAAATGGGTGACGACATGATGAGTAAATAGACAATTGAATATTATAATAGCAGAAAATATCATCTAATAACATTGGTAATGGAAGCAAGGTAAAAAGGTAAAAGAAAGGGATTACTTAAATAATTCCTTTGCCTTGGTTGGAAACTAATGTGTTTCAATTTTATGCATGCTTTGCATGGATGAAAGAGGTTCTACAACACTAACATTATGTGAATATGTTATGCTTCATGAGCATGTTGATGATAAAGGAATGTATGTAATTCCATTGTTTTTGAAAGGTTGTTATTAGGATTCATTCTTGTGGAAGAATGATTAGTTATCCATATAAAATTTGAATAATATATGAATGGAATGTTTGGGATAACATAATGAAGTTATCCAATGAGATTTCCACATTATGAATTTGTTTAACAAGTGTGCATTCTTGTTGATGATCATTATCTGTTTATGATATCATGTGCCCATGTTTATATTTTATCTATGATAATGAAAAGTTGGTTGTGATATCAACAAGCATACTAACTACTAATATATGAGGCCCACATGCCATTGAGTGCTACTTTGGGATAGGTAGACCACCCAAGATTGGGGGTTTCCTAAGCATGGGAGGTATGATTATAATGGGATATGAATACCACCCGAGATTGCGAGTTTCCTATGGTTGGGATGATATTGGGACAGGTATACCACCTGGGATTAGGGGTTGCCTCGGCCTGGGAGGTGTGACGATATTGAAACAAGTAGACCACCCAAGATTCAGGGGTTTCATGGCCTGGAAGGTGTGATGATAAATAATATTTCTATTAACAGAAGATTACTAGTATTGGTAGTGTCCACACTTTCTAGCAGGCAAGTGAGAGGGGGGGAATATTTGGACCTGTATGAAAAGACTACATAGAGCAGTGTGAGCATCATTGAGTGCTTTCCTGATTTAGAAAACCACTCAGTGAATTGGATATGAAGACAAAGATAAAGATATCATGGAGCATATACACCATTGGGCACTTTCCTAGTCTGGAAAACCATTCAATGCATGTGAGACAAAAGCAAAAGAGGAAAAGAATGCATGGAGTAGTGTGAGCTCTGTTGAGTGCTTGCATGGTCTAGAAAACCATTCAGTGTGTACGAGTCAAAGAAGAAAAGAGAAACTAGAGATAAGTATCAAATATTTAATTTTAAAAAATCCCCAATTCAGACCATGATTTAATTTAGTTTAAATTTTAGATTTGTAGTGACTCGAAATTATGATCTAATATGATTTTTTTGTGATCTATATTGAATTTAAATGGCAGGGTTATCCTCACAAATAAATCTATTGGTAGATGTATGCTTTAAATTTGTTTGGAACTCCTTTATGATGAATCTCATAAAACGTAGATACTTATTATGTAGGAGGAATGTTGAACTTCCAACATGAACATATGAGGCTGATTGCAAGTCAAATAGTTGTATCTTGATGATATCATAGAGTGTAGTATTGTTCTGGAGTTAAAGAATTTAGAACAGGGCTATTGTGGTGATATTGGAACTCAGTTGTATGCACCAATTTCCATCAGGTATGCCATGAATGATGTGACTATTTTAAGGTAGGAAAGTTCTTTAGTTATGAAGACCTTTTCTGATGGGAGGAAGCCTTACCAAGGGACAGATCGCACAAGGGACTGGGAAGAAAAGAAGGGGATGCCTAAACTTTGAAGGTGAGTGACTACATGGAAAAGGAACTAGATCTCCTAAGAGACTGAGGAACCGTAGAAGGGGATGCCAAAATTTGAAGATGAATTAGTTTTAAAGAGTCATGGGAATGTTTATTGGGACCATAGGTAAATTGGGTGTGTCCAAGGAAGGAATTAGCCAAATTTGTTCACTAAAGAAGCATTGACTATGGTGGAAAACAATGCTAGACATGGGAGGTAGACAAAAATCCAGAAAGAAAGTCATCAAATTTGGGTTGGGTGCGTTGAAACCATTGTGAACTATAAAATGCCACTGAGAAAATGGTTGATTTAATTAGGTGTTATACCAATTGAGTTGTTGGGAAAGCAATTATGAATGTAAATGTAATTATAAATGAGTTTTGTTTATAAATCCCACTGTTAAATTCTTGTCCATGAACAAAACACAAAGGACGATGTTCCTCTAAAGGGGTGGGGATTTTGACATCCCCTTTCACTAATCCCTCTTGTAATTGTATTATGAATTAGATTCATGTAAATAATGTGAAAATGTAATACAAATACTCACTAATTAAAGTAAACGAATTCAAAGCTTGAGTGCATAAGTTGTTGGGGGGAGTGCTTGGGAAAATACTATACTTAGAGGTGAAATTAAGAATCCATTTAGCTTCCTGCAAAAGAAAAAGGAAGTAGTATAGGTAATTAAGAAAAAGTATGGGCTCCAGCAGAAATAAAAGAAAAACGGTGTACAAACATTTTTATGGTTATAAGGGAACCTACGCATAAGGATGAAGGCCTATACTGTTCTCCAGGAAGATGCTAGCATGGTCAAAACCTTGAGGAAGCACAAGGGGAAAAGTAAGGGAACATGACAAGAGAAGGAGCAAAAAGACAAATTGTTATGCATAGACATCAAATTAGAGAGATTGACAACAAAGAAAAAAAAAGAGGAAATGAGTTCAAACAAGAGGCCGAGCAGAAAGAAGGAATGGGCTAAACGATTGAGTAAGCATGGTTTTTACAGCTAAAGAGAGAAAGAAGATTAGCTTTTGAGAAGGAACAACGTGTTCTTGTTGAGAAGGAGTCATAGTGGTTTGAAAAGTATCAATGGGGTTATAGGTGGGGTCACTATGAGGCCCCTGGATTCTTGGGAAGTTTATTGACTGGATGTAGCACATTCCCTTGAGATCATCTTTACTTAGGCTCTGAATCTGGCTTGGGGGTGGTTTTCTATAAGAAATATTGCAATACAGATTAGCCTATGGTTTGGAAGAGACTCAAAGTCCCTCCCCTTCTTGTCATCATCTTGGTATAAATTAGATAAATGATTATTCTTGTATGTGATTGTAACATGAATTCTCAATTAATATCACTTGTACATTCAAGGAGAAGCACATGTTTTATTACACGACTATGGATGATTTAGTTATCTAGTCTGATTATGGAAAATATGGACTAATTCATATGATGGAGTTGACCTTGAGTGTCCTTACAAGAGATATTATGGTTGCATGCTTGGTGGTCTATAGCAAGCAGGTTTTCATTTATTTCCTTATACTCCTTAGTTATCTTTTGTCAATAAGAGAATGAGTGGCAACTAAGTTGTTTGATGCAAGATGTTTATGGAATGCTTAGATGCCCTGAGTATCTGAGGTGTTAGCTATCTTTGTACTTCAAGGTTTGGGCAACTTACTATTGTGACCTTAATTGCATGTGATTGCTTTAGTGGTACAATTCATATACTATGTGTGTGTGGGATAGATTTAGTCAAAGATTATTGCATAAATATCTATGTGAATCATAGTGAGTGTTATGCATAAATATGCTCATGGACATGGTAGGGATTATGATCTATGGGATATTGTATTCTAATGGTTACAAGGTTGTATGCATGGCTATGTGTGGTTTATTAAGGTGCACTAATGATTGTTGATCAAGATGATGCACTCTTGTATGCTTGGGATGAGATTTTCATGTGTTTGTTCTTATATTATGAGGGATTTGGAAATCCCTATACTGCTAGTATATTCATAGTAATTTAATGACTTAGTTGAACATTGAATTATCTATTTATGTTGTTTTAATGTGTCTGAATCCCATGGTTGGCATGTTATAAGCAACATAGAGCCTCAGTGGTCGGAGGAAAGTTCTTCAATGTGTTAATTATGTTTGTTAGGGATTTCATGGACTATACTTGTTTTGTGGGTCATTTCCTTCCTTACTAATTAAATGAAAACTTATGCATGGACATAGTAGTAAGGCCTGATGTGGTTGTTAATAAGTTACAACATGCTATTGCTAAGAGATGGTTGTGATAATGGTTGTGCATGAGGCTGAATTTATGTCCCTGTGTACATATTCATTTATTGGTGTTTCACTATTTATTTTTATCTTGTTTTCTTACGAAATAAGTAGTTATGTTTAAGCATGTATAGGGCAAGGTCAGACTCTCAGGAGAACCTAGCCGAACCAGTGTAAGGCTACAAAAAGAAGGCAGGCCTATGAGTGTTGTTTCTAGGCTGAACTAGAAAGGTTCTAGTGGTTAAGCCTTTAAGATGATTGGTTGTCTTTACTACATGTTCAGGCCGAACTTGAATGGGTTGGATTGGATCAGATAACCATTCATATAATATATTTCATTAAAATAATGATAGCATGGAGGATTTTGGGCCAGAACCTGGGCTAGTTCAGTGTAGGCCTAGGCTTTAATTAAAATATATGAGTATAATGTTGAAGCATGACAGGGGCCTCGTGATAAAATAATTGAAAATTTCACATAGGTGCAAGAGTTTAAACAATACACGAAGATAATTTATAAAACGAAATGAATGAATTTCATAGCACGGGGGACTGGCAATCTAGAGGTTTGGGGCCTTCAGAGTGCAAAGCCTGATTGATAAGCTTGAAGCCTATATGTGGGCCAGGGGCCAAGCTACCTTAGAGGATTGGAGGTCTGAAGGGTCAAAATGCGGGAAGTGTGGGAGTAGTTTGAGGCCCAAATGTGGGCCCACAGTTGAACAAGTTTAGGGTTCAAGCTAGTTTGGAGGGAGGGTGTTTAGGGTTTGAGGGTTTGATGTGGTTGGAAAGTACATTTTCTCTATGGGCTTGAACTCATGAATTTTCTTTATAACATGATTTCGCTACAAATCGCTTTAGGTTTCAAACAAGTAGGGCTTGTTAAAGAGGTGATGTGGTGCCACATGGGCACAATAAATATATTTTGGCATAGCAAGGTGATGTGGACTACCCAGGGTGGGGTGGGGTTGCCACATAGGCATCACATGGGGCCACATTGTAGTTCCCAGTTTATGTGGCAAGGGTTTATGGGCTAAATGTTAAATGGCTATAAATTTTGATCTAGGAGTCAGATTTCGATAAAATTTATATCATCGTCAAGCTCTCGACAAGGCGAACACGATGGTAGTATTTATTATAATTTTTAATAAGTCAAGAAAAGAGAACATTTGTGACCCCATTTCCATGACGAGACTATGGAGGTTGTGTTAAATGAAAGTAACACCTTCCACTGCCCATAATAATCCAAGGGGGTGGTAGGTAGGGTTACAATTCACATATCAATGTAACTAGCATATATCCATCTTAATTCCATATCTACCAAATGCTGAGAGGGATCAAATCTCTTTTCACTCCAGAAGAGGTTTGAATCTCAAGACATTTAATCCCACTTGGCCCTTTGTACACATTACAACTAATATGTCATGAAAAAACACCATTAGTTTACACTCACCCTATAATAATATTGAATATCCAGATATCAATATAATCATCCTATATACATCTTAACTCTAGATCTACCAAGCACCAAGAAGGATCAAATCTCTTTTCACTTTAAAAGAGGTTTTCATACCCAAACATTTGATCCCTCTTAGACCTTGGTAGATCAGAGTTAAGATGGATCTAGATTTTCTTAATCATTAATTATAATTATAATTATAAATATAATTGTTAATTTTATTATATTTTTATTTTTATATAATTTGACCAACCCAGAATATTTTATTGATAATTATAATGATTAATTAATTATGCCATAAGGTGTTCCCTTTGAGATGAAATCCCCTCCATTCCCTCCTGTCACAACTTCGATCTATCCAATCAATCATTAGATGATTGGAGTCTCTCCCACTGTTGATTTAAAATGTCAAATTTTGGTCATCTTTTGTGTTGTTGGTTTAACATGCCAAATTTTGGCCATGTTTCCAAAACCTGACATAAGTGAGTTTCAAGGTTTCCCGATGTGGGTGTTTGTATACATGTTGAGCATGCATCATACCGTGTGATTACCATGGTTAATCTAAGTCATGCAGTTGTAACTTCATTACTAGACTCCAAATCAAAATGACTATGGACGATAGAACCAAAGGATGGTACATGCTTTTGTAGGTATTTTGGAGGCTAGACGAGAAAATCCTAGCCAAGGCCGCCTCCATCTCACGCCTCTGGGCCATCCAAGAGGAGTTGTGGAAGGACCTCTTTCTTACAAAGTGGGTTCAATTTTAGTTATTTATATGAAATCAGATAGGGTTTTCGTCTTGACCTTTATGGTTTCGACCAACAGATGTTAGGGTTTTAACGTTATGATTTTTAATGTTTCAGGTTGCTTGTAAGTCTGCTCCCAGCACTCGTGGTATGAAGAAGCCACATAGATATCACCCCAGAATTGTTGCTCTTCGGTAAGTGGTTTTGTCAGTTATGGGAGATCATGATATTTGTCACTGGTATAATTTATTTTTAAATGATTTTAATCATTGATAATTTTTGGATTTTGAAATTGCATGAGATCCTATTATAGATGTAAATATCCTCTGAAAACTCTTTTGCAATAGGTGTGGCAAATGAGAAAGAGATTGAGATGGTCTAGCTCTGCATGGAAGTGTGTGGACACCTTGGGTCGATGAGTTTGAAGCAATCTCACAACTATATACAAATCAAATATTATTCAATGGTATTGGGCATAACATACACCAGTCAACTTCGCTGACATTGCCTTTTAGCTTTAAAAATGGATTTGTTTATGATATAGGGGATATGGATTGAGGGACTTGATGAGAATTTATGTCCATTGAACATGAGGTCTCACTCTACTCTTAGTCTTAATGCTCACGGTTTCTTTATCCAGGTTTGATTTTCCTACTGAGACCAAGGTGATTTATACCATCTTGATTTTACTTATAACTGTGCTCCTTTGTATTTAGCGCAAGTATCCTCCACTTTCCCAAAGCGGCATGCATCAATTCCACATCTTCGTCTTTATGCTGGAAGTTCTCCATGTGTTATATAGTATCTTAATTTTCGTGCTAGCAAGATATTGTTCTCCTTTGTATTTAGCACAAGTATCCTCCACTTTCCCAAAGCAGCATGCATCAACTCCACATATTCATCTTTATGCTGGAAGTTCTCCATGTGTTATATAGTATCTTAATTGTCATGCTAGCAAGATATTGTTCTCCTTTGTATTTAGAGCAAGTATCCTCCACTTTCCCAAAGCGGCATGCATCAACTCCACATCTTCGTCTTTATGCTGGAAGTTCTCCATGTGTTGTATAGTATCTTAATTGTCATGCTAGCAAGATCAAAGGTAAGTGGAAATGGAGATCAATTATTTTCTCCAACAATGCTTAGTTGAATTTTTTTGTTGGGTTTTACTGTTTTAATCTCTACATGCAATTATATCCTCTACTAGTACTGAGATCTACATGTCCTATTGATGCCTATACGAGGCGTTGGAAAGAGTGGGAAAGGGAATCACAAACTTTGGATTATATGTTTTCAAATGGTGAGTTCTTTTAGTTCTTTTCCCTTAGCTGGGTTGGTGTGGTATCATAGTAACTTCAGCCTTCGGATACTCTTTAAGTTGAAAAGCAATAACTAGTTTGCAACTTGCAAATTTTAAATGGGATACACTGTGTTAGATATAGGCTTATTGGGTAATGTTTTTGAGTTCAAATATAGAAGATTGAAAGGGCACAAAATGAATCATTAGGGTTGGGTAACCTTTTGAGTGTGTTAAGAAAATTATATATTGAGGGTTTTGTTTTCTTTTTTGGTCCAAACAGATCTTGCAAGATTCAAATTAACCCATGAAATTCCGTTTGTAAATGGTCATATGACTTTATGCATTATCTGCAATTCTTCGTTGTGGGCTTTTGCTGTAATTTTCTTGCTTCTTAATGTGTATAGTAAGTCTTCAACACTTATCTATTATTTTTAATTGTGTTATTTTGTATATATTTAATATCAATATTGCTTCTTTGGATTAGCGCTAGTTGATTCTTTTGCAGCTTTAATATGTAGGAGGAGAATATTGACATAGACCATATTACGAATCTGATAAGGCCTACATTGGATTAACTGTGTTTGTGTCTACGGTTGTTGTGCAGTTTCTATGTAGCTACATCACATTCACACAACGATCGACATAGATTTTCAGCACACATACTTTTCTTTAATGTAAGAAAGATCAATATTGAATTAAAAACAAAACAACGATGTTTTTGTTTGAGAAAAGTATAATACTTCGCAGGTTTTCTATGCTTGTGATATTAGTATATATTATTATTAAAGTGGTTTCAGAATTTTACTTTATACTGGTTGGTAAGAGTGTGATGTAGTGCTAAATATTTACATTAAATCTAAACTAAAATTATTATTAATATTTTGTATTCATTTAATTTAAATGGTCATTATGATAATTTAAATTAAATATTTATAAGCAAAAATTTAAAATATTAATGAAATAAGTTTTGGAACCTGTGCTATGATTTTAAGGCCTCCCTCAGAAGCAAATAGACCCTCTTTTCTCATCAGGTTTACAATCATGGTTGTAAACCTTTGCATCTCTATCTGCACCCACAAATATAGTTGTAAACCTCTGCATCTCTATCTCTATCTGCACCCACAAATTTATATCTGAAATTTGAAGAAATTAAATTAATGACGATTGCCGTGATAAATTTATGAAATATATCCGTACCTTAAATGGCATGTTATCTTCTCGAAAAATTATCCGCGGGATATCATGGAGCCGCGGGATGTCATGGAGCCAATACGGATATCCACTGCAACATATAAAATATTTATTAATGTTATAATGAAATAATTTCACAAAGAAAAGATAAAAGATATATGGAGTGGAAATATGTGAGTTTTTGTGTTTATATTTTTAAATAAAATAAATTAAAATTGGTTTATGAGATTTTGGATAAATAGTGATTAGATGTTTTTGTTAAGTGGTTAGATATTTTTGTTAAAATATTTTTTGATGTGAAATGATAAGGTACTCTGTTAAAACATTTTTTGATGTAAAATTACTAATTCAATTCCCTACTCCAATAAGAATAATATATTAAATATGATAAAAATATAATCTTACTCAACTTAAAAAATATATATAATTTTATTTTACTATATTAAAATATAATTCAATTTTTATAATATATTATGTCAAAAACGTACTTACCCGAAATTCCATTCAGATTCAATATATGGTCCAATTCTAAGACTTACGTATACTCCTTTAGAGTGTATCAACTTCACAAAGGCGACCAAGTCAAATCTCCCTGCAAAATTAAAATTGTGACACAGATACGAACATTAGATTTATGAGAGTATATATATCTTCGTTTTAGCCCAATGAGAGTTGAGCTTTGAAATACAGTTCGAAATTTTAATTAAAATTAATTTTGGATTATCTGTATGGGAATTTGATAAGGTATGATGTTTTGAATTTCAATTCATTCCATGAAATTTATAAATTTTAATAAAATTAAAAATTATAGAGGTTTTTATGAGTTTTGTTTGATAATTTATGAAAAATTATTGGAAAATAAGATTTAAGTTGTTAAATTTATGTAGATGGGATGTGTGATGGTTTTTCAGTATTTGTTTTTTAGTATTTTTATTTTGAATTTGTTTATGTATTTGAAAATGGATTTTAAGTAATAAAAAATAGTAATTTTAAATATGACTAGGTTGAAATGTTAACCATTTTTTTCATATAAAAGAATATGAAAAATGTTTTGTATAATTTTTCTATATTTTTTTTTCTTAATTAGAATCCACAAAAACCTCCAATAATCTGACTTTTTTTATTTTAGAGGTGACTAGGTTGAAATTTTAATCATTGTTTTCATATAAAAGAAAATGAAAAAGGTCTTATATGTTTTTTTTCTTGATTAGAATATGGCACTACAATTTTAGATGAGATTATGGTGTTTTATCGTTTAGAACATGTTTTTGAATGTATAAATAGATTTAGGTGTCTTGAAAAATCCTTAAATCACCAATTACATAGTTTATACCTTTACATCACACTTCCACTTTATTCCCTTCTGATACAGGTCAATCTATTCCATGTTCATTGAAAACACAAATCAATTTGGGTATTTGAAAGGATCAATTGAACTTGAGAAAATGTTGAGTTATATTAATACAAAATGGACGAGTTACATCATGAAATATTCACTTATATTGTATTCACCTTGTTTACTTTGTATATAAGATAGGTTACTCAGGTTCTACACTATGATACTTAAACTTCTTAGCACTTGTACTTATAGAGTTAGAGGTAAGGTGTCATTTAAGAATGAAACACTCTAATGAGGCAATTTTTTGTTCCACTTATGAGTAGAATTTATGGTTGATTTGTTCGAAATCTACTTAGATATTGAGAAAATATTAGTTTTAAATTGTTTTGGCTACACAATCCTAGCACCCTAGGATTTTCCACGACATTGAATCAATTTTTGCATTCAAAATACAATTTAAATAATGGAACATTGTGATCTCAAAGCACCCTAGCATTTTCCATGACAATGAATCAATTTTTGCATTCAAAATAAAATTTAAATAATGGAACATTATGATCTCAACAAAAAGTGTGTAGCTAGATTCCAACAATAATAACAAAAAAGTCACCTCTTTAGAGAATAGAATTAGTTAATCTCATAGTATACAAATTTATCTAGAGATAGAAAAACACTGGAGTTTAAAGTTTAATTTTCTTTATCTTTTATACAACACTTATCACTCTATTGAGAGCTCCAGGTAAAACCTCGAAGGATTTTCAAATAAAAAGTTTGACCGCTCTAAAACATGCTTCCTTTTTTTTGTTCAATTAGTCTTGAGCTTTCTGGAAAAGCAGAAGAAATAGACATGATGATTCTTTTTTGAAATTTTTTTAATCCTATTTCTCGGTATGTCCCTGTCTGTTGATAGATAGATAGAGAAAATCCATTTTTGGGTCATTTTATTTTATTTTATTTTATTTTTGGTATGTACAAATTTGTTTTTGAATGTATAAATAGATTCTAGTGTCTTGAAAAATCTTTGAAGCACCAACTACAGAGTTTATGCCCTTACATCAAGCTTCCACTTTATGCCCTTATGACACAAGTTAGTTTATTCCATGTCCATTGAAAACATAAATTTATTTGGCTATTTGACATGATCAATTGAACTTAAGAATTGAGATTAAGAATATGATGAGTTATATTAATGCAAAATGGAAGAGTTACATCATTCAATCTTCACTTCTATTGTATTCACCTTGTTTACTTTGTATAGAAGATAGGTTACTCACATTGTACACTATGATATTTAAATTTATTATCACTTCTACTTATAAAGTTAAAGGTGAGGTGTCACTTCAGAATGCAACAGTTTAATGAGGCAATTTTTTGGTCCTTTTATGGGTAAAATTTATGGTAGATTTTTTCTGAAATCGAGTCAGGAATTGAGAAAATCTTAGTTTTATATTGTTTTGTCTGCACAATCTTAGCGCCCTAGGATTTTCCAAGACATTGAATCGATTTATTCATTCAAAAATAAAATTTAAATAATGGAACATTGTGATCTCAACAAGAAGTGTGTCCCTAGATTCCAACAATAATAAAAAAAATTATCTCTTTAAACAATAAAAGGAAAATTTATCCAGATAGAAAAAAAGTGGAGTCTAAAATTTAATTTGCTTTATCTTTTATACAACAAGTGAGAGCTTCAGGTAAAGCCTTAGAGGATTTTCAAATAAAAAGTTTGACCACTCTAAATCATGCTTCCTTTTGTTTGTTCAATTATTTTTTGTGTAGTCTTGAGCTTTCCTAAAAAGTAGGAGAAATATACATGATGAATTTTTTATTTTATTTTTAATTATATTTCTTTGCATGTTCCTGTTTGTTAGTAGATATACAGAGAACATCCATTTTTGGTCAATTGTTTTTTAATTCCAGTATATACAATTTTTATAGTGAACGTTTTGATTGTTCAAAAACATTCTACTCTGGTTAAATAGCATGTATAAAGGATTGTGCTTTTAAATATGATGGGATATTCTGACATCAAGAACACAAAATTTGAAGAAAAAAAACTAATGTGTTGAAAATATGGCAGTAAAATACTATGAAAGAAACAAAACGACATAGAAAGTTAAAGAATTCTTCCCCTGGATTCACAAGGAGATCAACTTTTTCTTTTTTTCAGATTTCAAAGTGGGAAAAAAACTCCAATCCATGGTTCTTATCCATTTCATTTACTCCGCAGATACAAAATAGTGGGAGACATTGAAACTATAGTACAACTCAAAATATAATGCATCAGATTTGGAATTTGATGCATCTCTTGTTATCCTCCCCAACATAATAAACCTGTTTTGGTAACCAAGGCCCTTGAGGATACAAAGACTATGGAATAACTCACTTCAAAAGATATATACACAAACGGTGACAAGTGAATTGTAATTATTTCAAATCTCATGCATATTCCATAAATTCTCAGAGGGGTTTAAGTGTTGTGCCAATATGCTGGGCAGGGTTGGGGAATGGTTTGAGGGTAGGACTAGAGACAAAATTAAGTTTTTGTAAGGTTTTAAGAGAGAAAATGGTGAAATTAGGGTTTTTAAAGGGTTTACAAGCAGGACAAAATATGGAAGTATGAATTTTGATGTCTTTTTGGATGTCGATAGAGCCGAGGGGAGTGATATAAAAGGTTTCAAAATCATACTAGAATAGAAAGTAGAGTTTTTCAAGGGCATGTTTTAGAGAAATATGTTGATCTCGATAAACATTGTTTGTTGCATAATATACAGTGGTTCGAGGCAGAAAGCAGGGTTTTTGAAAGTCTCAAGAACATGAATAGACTACAAGGTGGGATTTTAGAAAGGGAAATGGAGAGAGGATGGAAATTGTTAGTAGTGGGTTCCAGCAAAAAAATTAGGGGAGTTAAGTCATGGGAGGGGTGGATTTTAGAAATGGAAATGGAGAGAGGAGGGTGATTGTTATTAATGAGTTCCAGTAGCAAAATTTGATGAAAAATAAGACAAAGTGTGGTGTTCTACGGGATTTAAGTTGTGGTACAGAATCACAATCAAGGATTTATAATATGACATAAAATGGTAGAAGAAGCCATGCAAGCGCCATTGGCATCCATATGGTGTAGATTTTGGTGAAAAACATAGAAGAAAATTTAAGAGCAAGAGGAAAATATATGCCAATCTCTATAGGAGGTTTGAAGGATAAGAAAAATATGCAAGGAAGGATTTTGCAAGTTTTTGTAGCGCTTACAACCACCCTCCAAAATTTTTCCTTAGCTTCGTTTTGGAGCCTCCCTACTATCCATCCTTAGCAAAATGTCTTGCACTGTCAAGTACATAGGCTTCGACTAAGTTTCAAAGGCTTGCTTGCCTGTGAATGTCTACTTGCTTGTTTCCCATCACAAGCTGCCATTCCAGACTTAGGCAAATTTCTAGCTAAGATGTTCACTCATAAAATTGTGCAATTCTGGAGGGGAACCAGCCTTCCCTCCAAAATTGTGCAATCCTGCTGGGCTCCAAAATTACGCAATCTAGCCAGGTATCCCTCCCTCAAAAAACTGAGAAATCTAGACAGTCACTGGGCTTCAGCCCAAAAATTGCTCAATTCTGGGAGGCAATGACCTGCTGACCCCAAAAATTTTGTAATGCCCGAGGGATAGCCAACCCTGCTCAACTCAGAAACTGCGCAAATCCCTTTCCCAGGCTTGCAGACTATTGCATGTGCCTTTAGGTTGACTGGTTCCCTCCGGGACCGAGCAATCTTGATTTGCATGCATGGGCTGCTTTTTCCCTAAATAGCAAAAGCAACATGCAAAAAGCATCCCTAAATTTTAGGGATCTATTTTTAGCAGTTGGAGGTTACATGCAAAGATCATTTTAGAAACTTCCCTCTAAGTGTTGCTTTTTCCCAGATTTGTGGCATGCGCGTCATAAGCCTCAAACTTATTTATTCGACGTTGCAAATCTCATTCCTTACATCGATCATGGAGCTTTGACATCCCACATTGCATCTAGGAGTCTTCGGCACATTCAACTCAGCTTTTTCTGGGTAAGTTTGCTTTTCACGTCATTTGTTGCTTTTCTGTTGCTTTGCTTCTTTCGCTTTGTACGAATGTTGTTTTCTTAGTTTTGTTGAATTCTCGCTGTCATTTTAATGTATATTATATTGTAGAAGGATCGTTTCAGTTTTTGTTTGCATCTCACTGTTGTCACATGCATGACATTATTTTTTCACTAACAATCATCGTTGCGGCGACTTGTTTCACACACAGGCATGCATTCCCGTCTTCTGAATATTTCATTCACTGTTTGCATGAATGATCATTCACTCTTAATTACATTCAGTCTCGCCATGCATTCAAACTTCTTCATGCTTTCAGTTGCCCGTCAGCAGGTCTGGGCTACCTTCACTCGGACGTTGCCTCACCTAGACAGAAATGCACATTTCTGGAAGTGAAGGTTCTGCCTTCCCTCCAGAAATTGCACAAACCTGGCCATCACTGACCTCCATGCTTGCATTACGCAATTCTGAGAGGTAATTCTCTGCTGACCCAGAAAATTGCGAGATAAAGAATTTTTGGGCATGCATGACCTTGCTGAATGAAATTGCGCATTGCGTAGTTTCAGCCCTCAGCAGGTAGACTGGACTGTGCATCGTGCACTTCCAACAGTCAGTTAACCTCCTGACATCCCGGAATGTGCCTTGTGCAGTTTTGGCAGTCAGTCTCCCAACCTCTTGGTGAAAATTGCGCAATCTTTACTGCAAGTCACCCAGGTATGTTGCATGTCAGTACTCAAATTTGTTTTTATTTTTAACTGACATATTTCTTTCCATGAGTGTTGCTATGTCTCTAGTTATAGCAGGTGTTCATCCGTCCCTCAGTAGTATAGGTACAATGGCCTCCAAGAGAGGAGGGTCAAAGGACACCATTGGAAGTGAAATTGGAGATGCAGTTGAACAAGTGTCTATGGGTTTGCCCGTTTACGAAGACACCAAGATGGTCATAGACAAAGACATCAGGTTGAAATGGCAGGACATCAACGACACATTCTTAGGCACATTTGAGGAAGATCTGGAAGACCACAGGGTCTATGTCAACATCCACAAGTCTGGCTTGTACCGGATTACATGTAGGTATCCCACGTTTCCATGTGTGGAAATGATACATTAGATTGTCTCGCACACTAATCCTGAGACAACGATGTTGAATAGTGTCAGCAGGACAGAGATTGCTACCTTCAGGCAAAGGACTATCAGGATATGTATCACTTTCTGTAGCCAGTGATCACAATGTAGAAACCCTTTAGCACACGCAGCAACGCAAACTCCAAAGATATCTTGAAGAGTTGGGTGAAAGAGCAATGCAAGTTCAGGACAACACCCAGCCTAGTTTACAAGATGAAGATATTGCAGAAGGCATATCAGTACTTAGTCATCTTTTCATGTTGCTTATAAGGCCAAGAAAACACAGAGACCTTCTAGCAGAGATGGGTGATTGCATTAGACCAACTAGCCAGCGAAGGAAGGTCATGCAACTGGTCCAACATGTTGGCTCTCAGGTTGAAGGAACAAGTGACAGGAGCCCAACATCTGCCCAAAGGTTAGCAAGCACAGATATACATTTCCGCATACATACTAGATGCAATATGTGCCCATCAGAATTTCCCAAGATTGAAATGTGCATGGACACCTTCGAAAACCGTTGTGCACACTTATTGCAGATTATTCTTCGAATGCAGCTTCCGTGGAGTCATCACACAATTTTTAGGCCACTTTGTCGCATTGGTGTACAAAATGATATCTGAGCAGGATACACCTTGCATGTTGCAGGCAGCAATGGAGGCATTGATCGACATGGCAGATTGGTATGCCTCACCCCTTGGCACTTTCATATGGATTTATAGCGCGGAGAAGCCTCCGCTTGTTTTACCGAAGTTTCCCATGCACAAGCTCGTCATGCAAGAAGTGTTGCATCACATCTCAACATGGTTGTTAACTAGATTGCACAGGAAGAAGAAGGCACCTTGGCAAACTCTTTCTTTGTGGATCGGTTTGTACAAGATACTAAATCTCAAGCATATTGATGTCGAGATAGAAGATTTCCAAATATTTACATTCGACACTAGAAGTTTAAATCTGTACGACCCACGTTTCTTTGTAAAGGACCATTGTGAAAGAGTGAAATTTCCTTAGATCCACAGGGCATGTCATTGGGCTAAGAAAGACCCATGGAAATATTGTCACAACTTCTTTAGGCTCAATGAACTGGTCGGCATAGTTTTGGAATGGTTAGCGAAACAACGTCAAGCAACATCTAGGAGAGCACCATCATCAGCAACAAAAGAAGATAACAGACCTGCGCACGACAAAGGCAAGAGAAAGTTCGATGACAACGTAGAGGCAACACAAAGCCGCAAGTTCAAAGCAGGTCCACTCATGATGAAAGAAGCTTTGGAGATTGAGGCTAAGAGGAAACAATGCGAAAAGAGGAATGTACAAAGGTAAAGTGATAAATGGAGGATGGAGGATGGAGGAAGCAAGAAAGGAGTTGCAAGAGTTGAAGCAGAAACTCCATGGAGAATAGGAGTTTCACATAAGAGAGAAGGAAGAACAGAAGGGACAAACACAACAGGAAGCGCAACATGCACAGATTGACAAAACTGCGCCCATACAGGTTATAGACTCATCCGAGTAGTTGGAACAAAGTAGACAGGGTGAGAAATCACAAGAGCAAGACTTAGCTCAAGAGATTGAACAGATGCTAGAGCAGATGGATACGGATGTGGTTCATTTAGAGTTAGATTAGGATATAGACCTTATGCCTCATAACCAAAAGGTCACCCCACTAGCTGCACCAGATCTGGAAGTAGAGAAAGTCCCAAGTGATCAAGGAGACACAAAGATCTTTGAAGACAGTCCCAAAGCGAAGATGCACAACATATCTTTCGACAAGTCACAACACAGAGTTGTGCAATCGCGTAGAGTGCCTACTCCAAATGTCCACACATATCCTGCGCAGTTTGCAGAACGAGTGATCATATCTAATATGTGCAAGCATCCAACAGCATTAGCCGATGCTACTAGAGCATATGCCGAAGCCACCAGCTCGAGTGTCTGATTCTTGATAGCAGGGAATGAGCGAATGGCTTAAGAGTTACAAGTGGCCAAGCAGGGAGGAGAACAGGTCACATCATCCGCTAAAGCAGAGTTGAAGAGAATGATACTAGATGAAGTATCATCCCTTGAGACAGTCATGCGAATGTTGTATTCTATATAAGGTACCATGCATAAGGCAGTTGTCCATCTCAACGATTGGTTCTAACGCTACTAGGAGAGAACGCATCTTGTCAAATATGCATACTGTTTTCAACCACATGCAAACATGGAAAATGAGATACAAAGGAGCCCCGTTTAATTTTCCAAAGATGATGAAGCCCAAGGCTGTAGATTTGAAGGCACGCGTCCGGAGTCAGATTCGAAACTATGAGGAACTCACACAGCTCATCGCCAGTTTGCAGGCTTCGCATGCACGGGTGTTCAGAAGCTTGGATGTCATTATGCATGCACACATGATCCAATTTATTGGTACGTTCACCGAAGTGAAGTCCAAGAACCAAGTTAGAATGGAGCTGGACATGTACTTTGACAAGTTGATGCATGTAGCCACCATCACAAACTTGGAAATCTACACAAACACTATGCATAAGTATGTTACCGGCCTAGTTGGACTCAATACCATGATGCACATGTTAGCAGATGAGTTGGACAGAGGTTCCAAATCAGTGTACCTGGATGCAACAGAGGCAAGAATTCACTTTCAGCAAGATGTCACCATTCAACACATGGACACCATCGCAGACTACCAAGCTTGGCATTAGTTTTCCACCATCGATCATTGCAAGGATGTCGAAGATTTGGTCTTCCCACAGTTGTCTAATTCATAGTAGTGTCTTGCATGGCTTGCTCAAGCCTATTTTGTCTCGCATGGGTACATGCATAGATTGTAATGTAGCATCTTGTAAAAGTGAAAGACCAAGTGTCGATGGTCAAATGTAACCGTCATGTAGTAGCTGAAGAATCATGAGGGTAGGTGAAGAGTCACAAAGGGGAATGTCAAGGGTCACTCCACCCTTTGCTATTTATAAAACCTCACAACTCATTGTAAGGGCTTTTAGTGGCCAAGATTCCGATAGGAGTATCTTAGAGAAAGCTTGGAGTGTATTTGTAACGAGCCTTGGCTTCTCCACAGTGCAGAGCTAGTACGTCTCTTTGGAGGAGCAGGCAGCAGTGACTGTAACATTTTGCAGTTGGAAATAATGGTTGGTCATGGTTGTATTGTATGACTGGATCTTTCACTCTTAATATAATAGAGCCAACACGTTTCATGCATATGTTGTTATTGTATTTCAACTGTCTTGATTACACTAACGATATATATATTTGTTTTCTTACGCATGTATGTATGGAATCTTTCTATATATGTATGTATGAATCTTGTTGAGATGTGTTGTTGGTTTAACTATCACTTTAGATTGTTGGTTCACCTCCTTCCAGCTTGTGATGTATCTTTTCTCATGTATTCCCTTCCAAGCTACGTGTTTCCACAGGTTTCCAAGGGGCGCACTCATTCCACCTTCCATGTGTTAGAACCCTTCATGTACCTACCTTGGCTTGTTGCGCTCGTCACACCCTTGCTACCAATAAGGACATCCTATTTTCCTCTACGTGCAACTCTGGTCAAGGTGATGCTGTACGACTCACCGCTAGGACTCCTACACCAAATGGTCTGAGGTCTAGTTGGGACTTCTTACCGGGAAGATCCCCTGACATGTTGGCGAGTCCAACACTGTCAACATTTCTGGAGCTAAAAGGAGGGCCCAATGACAAGCTGAGTCCTTATATCCTGTTTTGAATCTTCGCATATCCGTCATGGATATCATTAGACTCATCCCTCCATGATGTTTCTCTTATGCCGAACATCTCGACATCAGGAGGGAGTTTTTTTATCTCTTGTCGGAATTCACATATGATGGTGAAGGTAAAGTGGCCTGGCCCAAGTACTTACAAGACTTCTATGCATTTATTGATAATGTAGACGACTTCTCTAATGAAGAGGCCAGTTTCTTGCTTTCACGCACACTTCACAAATCCCCACAACAATGGTGCCACAACCTGCCTCCCGGTCGTGTACCCTCACTTGAGCAATCATGTGATCTCATTGAATTTACTTTCCATCATTTTGATCCAGAACCTCTTGACAAAAAAATGTTAAAACAATGGAAGACTCTGCAAGAATCGCATATGGATTTTTGGCAGTGCTTCAGTGTATTGCATTTTGAAGCTCCAAAAATTTAGATGAAATTCCAGTATCTCATGGACATATTTGAATATTTCCTTACCAAATCTGTCAATCACAAGATGAAGTTGATGTTCAATCCTCACTAATCATACTTTGGTGATGAAGTTACACAATAACAAATGGACACAATCATTGTCACAAGTGATTGTTTGTTGTCCCCTCATTAAACAACTTCACCACTACAGAGTGATGTGGGAGAACATGCACACACGTCTATTCAATTGTCATATGCTCCTAGCATCACTTCTCTCAATTTTCATGCAGATTTGGTTGTGAAGCGCATAGGTTGTCATGTGCCTTTGCTACCTCAGCCTCTGTCTTCGTGTTCTATTGATCCTCCATATTGCATGTCTTGTGTTCTTCTGTTCTACCTGTTGTGAACGAGGATCAAGCCATCGATGAAGTTGGTGTTGCACAACCAACCTGCACTGTCATTCATGATGAGTATGACTAGGAACCTGAAAATCAACCGGAGATGAAAGATGATCTCCTTTTGTCTGCGTCTCCTCCACTATTCCTTAACCTCTTCAGTGATTCCGCCATCACTAATTTTTCTTGTGTAAATCCACCAACAGATGCACCTATTGTTGATCATTCACAGAATACACCAGATGTCATCTCATCATTTGACAGTGGAGAGGACAAATGCTTCATTGAAAATCCACTTGAATTTTCATCTTCTTTTTTTATGAAACACAGAGAGTGACCATTATTACTTCTCATCTACCCCTCTGTTTGATTTGTATGATCATGAGGATTCCGACAAAATTATTGATTTCTCTAATCATAGTTGTTGTGATCCAGTTACTCCTGTATTCGATCATGATGATGATTCTATCGTTGTTTATTTTTCAAAGCCACCTGTTTATGATGATCTATATGTTGACGAAGTCGAAACCCCGTAGACTATCGAGGCACTTCAACCCGAGCTGATGGTTATGTCAGGTCGTCGTTTTGCTGAGGTTCGTTTCACTTCCAATCAGGAAATTGTTGAAACACCCAAGGCTCCTCATCACTCATCTGTATGCATTGAATATCAATCCTACAAAAAATACTTTCGCTTCCTCCACTCGAACTACATGATCCCATCACTCATGCATTAGAGGAATCGTTCACAGCAAGCACACGTGCGCGACACAAGTTTTCTTTGTTTCTCTCGTTTGCTTGCATGTCATAGTCAAGAGAATGTGTATTCTTAACACCTTCACGCAGTGTCGCACAGCACCATGGTAAGTCCACGGATTGCAAGCCACGCACATACACTAATTTATGTTTTGTGAACACATTTAGACTCGGAGTGTGTTTGTATTCATTGTCATATCTTTCATGTTTGTTGGTTCACGCAACTGCATTGTTCGCGAACCATTCCTTCACCAAAATGGGTCAACCAATGCATCAGTGGCTGCATTGGAAATATCACTTCATGTGATCAGACCCATGCATCGTTAGCTTAGGAGTAGGAGTAGTGTTTTCTTTACCTAGTTTTCTTGCATGCATGTTTGCTTTCTTACTTTGTATGCTTGTTTGCTTTCTTGGTTGTTTTTGTACTCGTGTTGCTTTCGCCATTTTTATTTTTCTCTTCGATCTTTTATTTGTTTGTTTGCTTGTTTATGTTTGTAGGTTATTTCATGAAACCGTGTATTACTTGTGAAAGAAGCGAGGGTAAAGTACAAGAGGACTTGTGCAGCTATCAATACTTGGTTATTTGTCGTCCTATCTATGTATGTAGAACTTGTTATCTTCATTCCATGATACACCAATGGAAAATACATAATGTTCGAAGTGAACATTGATGAAAACACAATGCTTGCACACTAACTAGTATCACCTACTCTAATCGGTTGTTTTGGGTTAATCCTTGTCATCTCAGTCAAGTAGACAAAGGTGAGGGGGAAAACCTTAACAAGTATGTCAGAGGTATATTCCAAAATACTTATCTAAAGGAACAACCTCTTTTTCTCTCAATAGGTCGGGATCCCTCCTCTACCTTGAAATGAATAAGTGCTTATGCACAGTTACAAAAAATGAAAATATGAAAATGTGAAAAAATTTGAAAAATGAAAGATGAATAAGGCGAAAGAAGAGAAAGGCTTTTTGCATAGAGAGGTGAAGCAAGTAACTCTACCAAGGTACTCACCAGGCTTGTTGGTAGCAGAGCGATGCTTGTGTTCCTGCGTGACTCCGCCAGGGTAATGCCCAGGCCTGTTGGCAGCGGAGCAACACCAGAGATGAAACTTAAACTCTAACTATCATATTTCTTATGTACCAATATACCCCTCATCCAAATCGAAACAACTATGTTTACTTGCCTTGTAATGTGTGTCAACCGACCAAGAGCATGGAAGATGCTAAATCTTTCAATCAAGCTAGTGTGAGAGTCAAGATGATCAGAGAAATGAGCAATACTTCTGGAGGTGTTATACTTTTGTTTCACAAAACAAGGTCCATTCAAAGATCTGGAGTTCTACCAATGTGCCGCCAAGTGTTGTAACGGCTACAACCACCCTCCAAAATTTTTCCTTAGCTTCATTTTGGAGCCTCCCAACCAACCATCCTTAGTAGCAAGTCTTGTACTGTCAAGTACATAGACTTCAGCAGAGTTTCAAAGGCTTGCCAGCCTGTGCAAGTCTACTTGCTTGTTTCCCATCACATGCTCCCATTCTGGACATAGGAAAATTTCTGGCTGAGATGTTCACTCAGAAAATTGCGCAATACTAGAGGGGAACCAACCTTCCCTCCAGAAATTACACAATCCTGCTAGGCTCCAGAATTGTGCAATCCAACCAAGCAGCCCTCCCTCAGAAAACTACACAATCTAGCCAGTGACTGGGCTTCAACGCAAAAATTGCGGAATTCTAGGAGACAGTGATCTACTAACCCCAGAAATTGCGCAATGCATGAGGGACAACCAACCCTACTTAGTTCAGAAACTGTGCAAATCCCTTTCCCATGCTTGCAGAATATTGTATGTGCCTTGAGGATGACCGGTTATCTCAGGGATTGAGAAATCTTGATTTTCATGCATGGGCTGCTTTTTCCTGAAATAGAAAAAGCAACATGGAAAAAAGCATCCTTAAATTTTAGGGATCCATTTTTAGCAGCTAAAGGTTACATGCAAATATCGTTTTAGAAACTTCCCTCCTAATGTCGCTTTTCCTAGATTTGTGGCATGCACATCATAAGCCTCAAACTTATTTATTCGATGTTGCAAAGCTCATTCCTTACATCAATCATGGAGCTTTGACATCCCACATTGCATCTAGGAGTCTTTCACACATTCAGCTCAGATTTTTCTGAGTAAGTTTTCTTTTCATGTCATTTATTGCTTTTCTGTCGCTTTGCATATTTCACTTTGTACTAATGTTCTTTTCTTAGTTTTTTTTAACGCCTGCTGTCATTTTAATGTATATTAGCTTGTAGAAGGACCATTTCAGTTTTTGTTTGCATCTCATTGCTGTCGCACGCATGACACTATTTTTGCACTAACGATTGTCATTCCAGCAACTCGTTTCACACACATGCATGCGTTCCTGTTTTCTGAATCTTGCATTCACTCTTTGCATGCATAATCATTCACTCTTGCTTACATTTAGTTTCACCATGCATTCAAACTTCTTCATGTTTTTAGTCACTCGTTAGTGGGTCTGGGTTGCCTTGGCCCAGACTTTGCCTCACCCGGACAAAAATGTGCATTTCTAGAAGTGAAGGCTCTTCCTTCCCTCTAGAAATTGCATAGACCTGCCCAACACTGACTTCCAAGCTTGCATTGCACAATTCTAGGAGGCAATGCCCTGCTGACCTAGAAAATTGCGAGGTGCGGAATCTATGGCCATGCATGACCTTGTTGACTGAAATTTCACATTTCGTAGTTTCAGCCCTCACCAGGCAGACCGAACTGTGCATTGTGTAGTTCCAGCAGTCAGTCAACCTCCTGAAAACCAAGAATGTGCCTTGCATAGTTTTGGTAGTCAGTCTCCCAACCTCCTGGTGAAAATTACGCAATCTTTACTGCCGATCACCCGGGTATGTTGCATGTCTGTCCTCAAATTTGTTTTGTCTTTTAACTAACAGATTGCTTGCCATGTGTCACTATGTCTATGGGTATAAAAGTTGTTCATCCATCCCTCAGCAGTACAGGTACAATGGCCTCTAAGAAAGCAGGGTCAAAGGACACCGTTGGAAGTGAAACTGGAGATGTAGTTGAACAAGTGTCTATGGGCTTGCCCGTTTACGAAGACACCAAGTTGTTCAGAGATAGAGACATAAAGCTGAAATTATGGTAGGACATCAACGACACATTCTCAAGCACATTTGAGGAAGATCTAGAAGACCACAGGGTCTATGTCAACATCCACAAGTCTGGCTTGTACCGGATTGCATGCAGGTATCCCACGTTTCCATGCACAAACATGATACATTGGATTGTCTCGCACATTGATCCTGAGATGATTATGTTGAATAGTGTCAGCAGGACAGAGCTTGCTACCTTCAGGGCGAAGGACTATCAGGAGATGTATCACTTGCCATAGCCAGTGATCACAATGGAGAAACCCTTCAGCACACGCAACAATGCAAACTCCACAAATATCTTAAAGAGTTGGGTGAAAGAGCCAACCAATTTCAACACAACACCCAACCTGGTTTACAAGACGAAGATACTGCGTAAATCATATCAGTACTTGGTCATCTTTGCATGCCTCTTATACGACCAAGAGAGCACAGATACCTTCCCGTAGAGCTGGGTGATTGTGTTAAACCAACTGGACAGCGAAGGAAGGCCATGCAACCGGTCCGACATGTTGGCTCTCTAGTTGAAGGAACAAGTGACAGGAGCTCGCCATCCGCCCAAAGGTCAGCAAGCACAGATATACATGTCTGCATACATACTGGATACAATCTATGCCCTTCAGCAGTTCCCAAGTTTGAAGTGGGCATGGACTCCTTCAGAAACCGCTGTGAACACTCATTGCAGATTGTTCTTCGAATGCAGCTTCCGCAGATTCATCACACAGTTGTCACACCACTTTGTGATCTTGGTGTACAAAATGATATTTGAGAAATATCCACCTTGCATGTCGTAGGCAACAATGGAGGCATTGATCAACATGGAATATTGGTATGCCTCAGCGCTTGGCACCTTCGTACGAATGTACAGCGCGGAGAAGCCTCCACATGTTTTACCGATGTTTTCCTTGGACAAGCTCATCATGCAAGAAGTGTCGTATCACATCTCGATAGGGTTGTCAGCTAGACTTTATAGGAAGAAGAATGAACCTTGGCCTGTTCTTCCTTTGCAAATCAAGTTGTACGAGATACGAAATCTCAAGCATGTTGATGTCGAGACAAAATATTTCAAAATATTTACTTTCGGCACCAGAAGTTTCAATCCATATGACCCACATTACTTTGTAAAGGACCACTATGTGAGAGTGCAATTTACTTGGATCCATGAGGCATGTCATTGGGCTTTGGAAGACCAATGGAGATATTGGTACAACTTCTCCAGGCTCAATGAAGTGGTAGGCATTGTTGTGGAATGGTTAGCGAAACAACGCGAAGCAGCATCTAGGAGAGCACCCTCATCAGCAACAGCAAAAGATAACAGACCTGCACACGACAAAGGCAAGAGAAAGGTTAATGATAATGTAGAGGCAGAACAAAGCTGCAAGTTCAAAGAAGATCCACTCGTGATGAAAGTAGCTTTGGAGATTGAGTCTAACAAGTGACAGCGTGACAAGAGGAACACATAAAGGCAAAGAGATAAACGGAGGATGGAGGAAGCAAAAAAGGAGTTGCAAGAGTTGAAGCAACAACTCTGGGAAGAACAAGAGTTTCCCAGAAGAGAGAATGAAGTGTAGCAGGGACAGACACAGCAGGAGGTGCAACATGCACAGATTGAAGAAACTGCACCCGTATAGGTTATAGACTCATCCGAGTAGCTGGCACAAAGAAAGCAGGTTGAGCAATCATAGGAGCAAGACTTAATTGAAGAAATTGAACAGATGCTAGAGAAAATGGATACAGATGTGGTGCAACCAGAGTTAGATCAGGATACAGACCTTGTGCCTCATAACCAAGAGGTCACCCCACCAGCTTCACCAAATCCGGAAGTAGAGAAAGTCCCAAGTGATCAAAGAGACACAAATATCGTTGAATACAATTTGGACGCAGAGATGCATAACATATCTTTCGACATGTCACAACATAGAGTTGTGCAATCACGCAGATTGCATACTCTCGATGTCCACACATCTCCCGTGTAGTTTTCGGAATGAGTGATCATATATGATATGCACAAGCATCTAACAACATTGGCCAATGATACCAGAGCATATGCCAAAGCCACCAACTGGAGTGTCCGATTCTTGATAACAGAGAACGAACGAATGGCTAAGGAGTTACAATCGGCCAAGCAAGGAGGAGAAAAACTAACATCATCCACCAGAGCAGAGTTGAAGAGAGCAATAATGGATGAAGTATCGTCCCTTAATACAATCATGTGGATGTTGTATTCCAGATTTGGTACCGTGCATAAGGCAATTGTCCATCTCAACGGTTGGCAACAACGTTGTGCTAGGAGAGCACGCATCTTTTGAAATCTGCATAGTTCTTTTGATGGCATGCAGACATGGAAAATGAGATACAAAGGATCCCCATTACATTTTCCAAAGATGATGAAGCCCAAGGTGGTAGAGTTGAAGGCACGCATCCAGAGTCAGATCTGAAACTATGAGGAACTCCCACAGCTCATCACCAGTTTGCAGGCTTCACATGCATGGGTGTACAAAAGCTTGGATGTCATTATGCACACGCACACAATCCCATCTATTGGTACGCTCACCAAAGCGAAGTCAAAGAACCAAGTCCGAATGGAGATGGACATGTACTTCGACTAGTTGATGTGTGTAGCCACCAGCACAAACTTGGAAATCAGCGCAGACACTATGCATAAGTATGTTGTTGGCCCAGTTGCACTCAAGACCATGATGCACATGTTAGTAAACGAGTTGGACAGAGGTTCCAAATCAATGTACCCAGAGGAAATGGAGGCAAGAGTTCACTTTTAGCAAGATGTCACCATTGAGCACGTGGACACCACCATGAACTACCAAGCTTGGCATCAGTTCGCCACCATCGATCATCGCAAGGATGTTGAAGAGTTTGTCTTCCCATAGTTTTTTGAGTCATAGTAGTGCCTTTCATGGCTTGCTCAAGCCTATTTTGTCTCGCATGGGTACATGCATATATTGTAATGTAACATCTTATAAAAGTGAAAGACCAAGTGTCGATGATCGAATGTAACAGTCATGTAGTAGTTGAAGTGTCATGAGGTTAGGTGAAGAGTCACAAAGGGGAATTTCAAGGGTCACTCCACCCTTGGCTATTTATAGAACCTCATAACTCATTGTAAGGGCTTTTGGTGGCCAACCTTCTGATAGGAGTATCTTAGAGAAAGATTGGAGTGTATTGTAATGAGCCTTGGCTTCTCCATAGTGTAGAGCTCGTACATCTCTTTGGAGGAGGAGGCGACAGTGACTGTAACGTTCCGCTATTGGAACTAGTGGTTGGTCATGGTTGTATTGTATGATTGGATCTTTAATTCTTAATATAACAGAGCCAACACGTTCCATGCATATTTTGTTATTATATTTTAGTTGTCTTCATTACACTAATGACATATGTATATGTTTTCTTACGCATGTATGTATGGACTCTTTCTATATATGTATGCATGAATCTTGTTGATATGTGCTGTTGGTTTAACCATCACTTTGGATTTTTGGTTCACCTCCCTTCCAGCTTGCGATGTATCCTTTCTCGTGTGTTCCCTTCCAAGCTACATGTTTCCACAGGTCTCCAAGGGGCGCACTCATTCCACCTTCTGTGCATTAGAACCCTTCATGCACCTTCCTTGGCTTGCTGCGTTGGTCACACCCTTGCTATAACCAAGGACATCTTGTTTGCCTCTACGGGTAACCGCGGTCAAGGTGATACTGTTTGACCCATTGCTGAGACTCCTACACCAAACAGTCTGAGGTCTAGTTGAGACTTCTTACCTGAGAGATCCCCTGACATGTTGGTGAGTCCGGCACCATCAACACAAGTGGAAGGATTTAAGTACAACATAATAAAATTACATTAAAGCGTAAGAGGAAATTGTAACAAAAAGACAAATTCTATGCTTAACAGTTACCATGCTTACCATGCTTTAATGAAGTGGTTACTTTTCATGTTTACATATTATATGAATACCAGCCTCATCTTTATATTTATGCTGAAAAATTCATGGAGAAATGATTTAGTAATGATTTCAAGGGAATTCATAATAATTTACAAGAAATTAGTTCTTTAAAAAATTTCTACGATGAAATAAAGGAGCTTGTTTTAGAATCTACGAGTCATGGATCTCCTATACTTGTTGCCACTTAGTAAGTGGGCAATGGTGAAAATGATGACCAATAAAATTTAATGCGAACATTGGCAACATGATGCTTTTTGAAAACATTAAACATGCATCTCCCTTTAATCCTAACCTATATTTGACATCATGTCCAGAGGCCTCTTTAGAATCCTGATCACAATCTAAGTGATGTTATTTTTCCAATCAAATAATTTTAACTATCTAGTTGTGAATATTTCCGTGATGGTGTAAGGTTCGGTCATGTGATCTATTTAACTCTCAAATCATATGTTCCATATTCAAAAAGTTATACACTTGTTATACACGATATAAGGCAAACATCTTCATTATCCTAACACTTGTTATACACGATATAAGGCAAACATCTTCATTATCCTAACACTTTTTATACTCGATATCAAGCAAACATCTTCATTATCCCAAGTAGAGGAGAATTCCATTATTTCCCAAAAAAAATCTATTATTTCCGTTGCTTTTAGAAAATTAAACACACAATATGTTGACATTAGAATAAATCCAAGGCCTTTAAGGCTTGAAAGACACCAAGTGTTGAATGATAATTTCATATGATAAAAATCAGAGATATGCTTAGCGATAACAACCATGCCAAAACTTTAAACGTAGCTACGGAAAAAGCCCAATAATATTCATAAAATCACAAGGCAGGGGGCATACACACCAATGTTGCATTTATTATAATATCTATAAAATAACTAGACATGGGACATACAACCAAAGGTTGTATTTATTGTTATTGGCAATTTATTTCTGGGTTCTTGTATTTAAATTATTACCAATTTAAATTATCAACAATATTAGGGACAACATCAAAACGTATTTGAAACTTAAAAAATACAAAGATAATTATTTGTTTTTCATATTTTTAATTTTTAAGGTAACATTGACATCAAACATACACAATGCTACATAAATATGAAATTAAAATTGATATTTAAAATGTATAAGATGTCAAGTGGTACAATAAATATGATATTTGTCTTGTGTTGTAATATTTCAAAGAATGATACAAAATCACATCAAAACAAAAGTAACTATAACTTATGAGATGAATCATGATAATGGAAACAATAGATTTCCCCTTATGTGTTTGATGGAAAATGGTCTCACAACATCTTCAACAATGTTATTAGAACCGAACCAAAAGATTGGTCAACCAAAAAATATATAAGATATTCAAATTTTGAAGATAACATATAATTTATGTGCATCCATATGAATCCAAACCATTATACACAATTATGCCAAGCTTTTCATGTATATAGCAACGATGCATATAACCAAAATATTGTTGCTTCGGATGCATGTCTAGAACAAATGGCCATCACTACTCATTCTAGAACAACATGGACCCTATTCTTCAACCACCTGTCTTAACTTGTCTTACACAAATAGAAGAAATGCTCATAGCTAGAGTCAACAAATATATATCCCTAATTTCAAAATTAAATAATTTAATAACATTCAAATTGCAAATAAATCATTATTGTAATTCTCTTTTAAGAACCATTGATAACTAATATTTAAGAAAAAAAAATTAGAATAATTTTCTTTCATTTAAACTGGACTACCAATATATGGCGTTTCCTTTGCAACATTCGATATAATTGCTAGTTTATTTATTTTTATTTTTATGTAATTTGACTTAATCAAAATATTAAACAATTCATTACAAAACCTCTGCCATAGTAAACTGGAAAGCAACCATTAACACAATCACAAAATTATAAATATTAATATATACATTCTACCATACAAAATAAATATTGATTCTCAAATATTCATATTAAAAAATAATGATTTACAAATATTCATACTTTCTCTCTTATTAGCACTGCATCAAATTGATATGCGTCTTGGTCTACTTGAAAACGACACCACAGCAAGGCAGATATCCCCTTACATAACTAATATAAGCACCGCAAAGCTGAAAAGCAGACCGTTTGAATACAAAAAGAAGCTAAAATTGTAATATATTAGTGGACATATCCTAGCATAATGAGATTTGATGAGATTCATTGCAATACTAGAATTTTCCAGGAATTTTAAAGCACTAAACTATTATTCGTTGGCAAGTTCAAATTACTATCCACATTGTATTTCATTGCAATGTTTCCAGATTGTGGAAACCACCCTGGCAGCATATTCATAATAGGAGACATACTATAAAGGAAAGGACCAGTCAGAGGTTTTAACATAGTGGTTCCATGGATTCCCTTTATTTTTAAACAAAAATGGAGAGAACAGTGTCAAGTTTTTTGGACAATAAAGTTTAAAAAGTCAAGGTTTTTCCTCCGTGCTTTTGTGATCTGTCTAATTTGTGTCTGATTTGTCTAATTTGGACAATAAAGTTAACAAAGTCAAGGTTTTTTCTCCGTGCTTTTGTGATCTGTCTAATTTGGAAAATAAGGGAAAGGATGGAACGGAAATTTTGCATACAACTTTATCCCATCTTCGCTTTTTGTGTGATAGTGAACGTCCACTATCTTTACCACTTTTTCGCTTTTCAATCCTTATCCTTATGTGATAATGAGTGCACATTTCAACTCATCATTTTTTATGTAGTAGGCACATTATTTTATTTTATTTTTTTCTTTCTAAAGTCCTCATTAATCTTAACTGGGTAGGAATATTTTTCTATTAAATGTTAACCCGGAGTGAAGAGTGTTTGTTGTATCATAAATCCTTCCTAACTTTATTAGTCCTTGTTTTATGTGGTATACGATTATTCCTTTGAGTTATTGGTTTTCGGTGGTAATGAGTTTGATCTGATTTTGGAAATTGTTTTAAACTATTTATAAAGTTTAATAATATTATTTAATAAATATGATTTTTTTAATGATATTATTTTAATTTAAATTTATGTATTTTAATTAGATTAATTTTTTTTTAAAATAATTAATAGTATTTATAATAAGAATTTACATGAAATATATCAAATTTTATTGGGGACATTTTAACATGTTTTTATTACATGAGATTTGAATGATATAATTTCTATTTTAAATCTTACTTTAAAAAAACATATTATTTCCCAAAACTACAGTCATTAAATTACCCATAATAATTTCCTAATTTTCCCATATATATTTATTGAATTTTTTTATCTATGCTTGAATATTGTTCTTAGAGATTTTGCTATTAAGGGGACACCTGGATTTGTTCCTCTTCCTCGAATCTTCCATCGTTTGAGATTATTCATGAAAGATGTGGTCGTACATATTGGAAAAAAATAACTTTTGAAGGGGATTCATCTATAACTTGTTTGATCTTTATGGTGGGGTTAAGGTAATTTATGTAAACTAGTATTTCTATCTTATTTTTGGGGGTTATCATGTGCCTCTTGCATTCATGTATGAATAATCACAAGATCATATATGTGTGGTGTGACCCTATTCCGAAAGTAAAACATGGTAACCTTACATCATCATTAATTTCTACAGTCTGCAAAGAACAAATTATATATCGTAATGTAAATCTCTTGATATTATACATGAAAGTAGAGATACCATGTATAAAATCATTTGGTCATTTACTCTATTATTATCATCATAACTTAACAATTTATTATTCTACATTTCCCAAACAACTTTTGCTCCCTCGTTAGTTAGTCATTCGCTATTATTTTAGTAAAAGTTGGGGATGTTTTATACTCCTATGAAAATTACTTCAAAATGCCAATCATTACAACTTAGATGTTATCCTTAGTTCAAATGTCATGTAGCTAACATCATGAAACTTGTGAATAGATTATTCATGGTAGTGATTCTTATTGATTAAGAGCATTGCAACATTTACCAACTACCCAACATAGTTTCTTGAAGATTGTGATATGTTTTTAGCTACTAAATCCATGCTAATAACAGAACAATGCACTGAACTACCAAAAACCAAAAGAAAAATTTAACAAATGGTCATGTTTACCAATGCTTCTCCTCCATAAACATAAAAAATTATGTAAACATGACCAACCATAAAAATGCACTCATAATTCAACATTGTCACATTGAGAAACAACGTATAACTTATGGAGCATCACACTAAGAATCATATATATGCACGTATATATAAGCTATGTACATCGAAACTTATGAAAAATCATCTTTATTCAAAATTCCGACTATTCTAATATTTGTAATGTATTATTAATATATTATTAATATAGGAACTCCATGTTGTATTCATAATATAACAACTAGCAATATTGAATCTCATTTAAGAATAAAAATGGTATACAAAACTTAGTTTAAACAAATATATCCATAAACAATATTATTTGTGTGCATTGAAAAGCTCAATTCATAATGAAAAGTCGTCCGAACTTAATTTTGACAGATATTGAAAATGATATTTCTACCAACTCTAATATGATCAAAATGTTCTATAGGACTTGTTTAGCCTAAAATTGTTTTCTAGTGTAGCATTATAAAAGTTCACCTATCATTTTAGGATGAAATAAACCTTTTATAATTATTTGTGCAAATGCTTGTCCATAGGAATTTATTAATATTTGGATTGCCTTATTTATTTGATGACATTATGCTTTGAATAGATTCATCTCTATCCCAATAATTCTCAATGAATGTTTATGATGGAACACAATAATTGTCATTATTATTCAATGTGTGCATTGATCGATTAGTTTTTATGATATATAATATGAGGAAAATGAAGAGGAGGAGAAGCAAAAGGACTAGTTGCAATCAATCCAAGTTGGACATGTTGAATTTGTAATCAACCTAAGTTGGATCTATTGCCTATTTTATTTGAAATGAATCATACATAATGACATGAAGTTGTTGTCATTAGTAGTTAATTCCACCAAGTTCGAAGTAAAATTTTCAAAGTATTTGTTTTGGGTAATGATTGAAGAATAGAGATAATGAAATGGAATTGATGAAAACAAGATAGATGTTCACACCATTGTCAATCATGGTTAGGTACCTAATGGAAACCTTCAAGGTAACCAAGACAACTATCTTGTGGAAAATTAAATCAGTGGCTCTTTGGAAACACATAATATGACATTTAACAATTGTTATCTCACTACATCAGAAATTGAATTAAGCATGGTACAAGGAAACAACCAATGAGAATCATATTAAAGAAATAATATCAAAAACTTGCGCAAGTAACTAAAGGTATCCTTATTTTTAGCTAAGATGTAAAATAATGGAAATGACACGTTACCAATCTGCAAAGAGAGTGCAATATGAGAAAAGACAAAGTTTCATTCAATGTTGTTGTCACAGACTTAAGAGACTTATTCAATTTTTTTTCTTGTCATCATATCTACTTGTGCAACACTACGTTTTCTTGACTATAATGGCTTGACCAACTTACACGAACTGCAATGAAATTGAATCTCTTCCCTTAGTGACCACCCATAAATTTTATTTAGACTACAATAATCATATACAAGCTAAGTCCAAGAAACCCTAATTTATCCAACACTGGGCATATATCCAACCACAACATTAATTCATCCCATCAACAATTATGCTTAGCTAATATTATAACATACCAATACAAACATACAAGGAATAGTAACATCCAATAGTAATAAAACAACCATGGTGCTCAAAACATGGGTGGGCACCCAAGGCAATTTCCTTAACACATCATTATATAAATAATGTTGCAAGTATAACAAAGGAACATGGCCAATATACCCATCGTGTCTCCACTTAGTGAACCACCGACATAATAGGTGCATTTGTGGGATATTGAAGAATATCTCTATTTTTTCGAAGATATTGACAAATTCGTCCCAAAATTATTCTATTGAACCCAAACATCCCCCCCCCCCAAATCAAAATACATATTTCTAAATATAAATCCCTTATTTTTACCATATATTTCATATATTTAGTTACAAATAAGAAATCAGTAAGCCCCTATTTACCATATATTCCATAGAAAGCAGTAAACACCCTAATAACCTTAATAGAGATGAAGGATGGACTATAAGTGAGAATTGGATTCCTACTCCGACATCCAAATTAATCTCTCCAAAACCTCCACTCCCTACCTCTCAAGACTCTTGAATTTGTCACATTATTAATAATATTTTATATTACTTTTAATAATGTAAACCCATATTTAGACTTATCATATAATAAATTATATTAATTATTCCTTTTAACACATCATAACTAATGAATCAACAAATATTTATAAACATCAAATATATATATATATATAATTTAGATTCCTATCATTAATAAAACCTACATAATTTTTATAACAATAATTACCAATAACATTAATTATCAATATATTTTAAGTTTCTAATTGATAATAAAATTTAGAATTTTTTAGGGTTTATTGTCGGCTTTTTATTACAAACCTTGGTGAATCAGTCTTTCACATCGCTCTTTTTCATCATGAATATGAACCATAGTTGTTGGTTCGAAATGTTGATTAAAAATTATTATGAATGCGATATGGCTCCGTAAACTTGTTTGCAGCTAAATAATAATGATCACATAAATTTAAAAATTGAAATTTCATATATTTATTAAATATCCCTTTTGATACTTCCTAATACCTATAAAATCCCCCATGCCCCACATCATCCCTAATACCTATAATATATTTACCCTATTTTTCACAATCGTAAAAGTTACCTATTTTATGAATGAAAGTGATAAGATATTGGTTAACAATATGAAGCCTTCATGAATCTCAGTCTAATTATCAAACTACATTGACAAAGGAGAACAATCTATTGTGAAGCAATTGTAAGCCTTACTCCTATTGGTCTCGTTTTCCTCTGCTTCCTACTAGTCTTGTTTCCTTCTTTTGTCAAGTAACCAATGTATAGCATCCTAGTATTCACAAACCATGAAATTCAAATGATAGTAGAACTCCTCAATGACTTATCACTCATGAAATTTATGCATTATCACTTTAAGGTGATCTACTTTTATATGAGCTCATTGTGCATTCACAAGCTCATTCATCAAATGTTTTCCTAAGTGCCATTTGTCATCACTTTGGTGAATTTTCCATTTCTCACCCATTGAGTCATTCCAAATCGTGTTAGAATTGCCTAGGTAGTCCTAGTCTTCCTAGTTCATTTGTCCTTGTCTAGTCCATTTATGTAACCATTCCTATGTGCATCCATTTATACTAAATTTCACCCAAGTGCACTAAGGATTTTGGTTATGTCTCAACTAATTAAATGGGAATTTCATAGGATATGGGATTATCACCACTTAGGTTCACACATTGGATTTTCACCCAAAGCATCCTAAACCTGTGTAAAGACATTGTGGATGACTCATGACTTTATCAATTGATTATGCAAGAAATAGTTGGTATTTCCGACTTCTATGTCAACCCTTCATAGTGGCCTTAATAGTGCACCTATTTCCAATCAAGAAGTGGTTACATCCTCCCACACTAAACTTCTTATCATCTCGATAAATTTCAACTAAGACATTCTAACTACCTAGAAAATCCACTTATAAAATTCTCAACTATTGTTCTCATATTGCCACAATGCCTCTTTCCTTTCCCAATTTGTATCCTCTTTACCTTTATCATTCCAACCAACAATATACTCATGCCTTAATTTACTTCTACCAAAAAGTTTAACTTGGCTATCTATAATCAATGGAATATCCATTTTTAGCATTGGCTTATCTACAATCAATATAGGGTCTCATGATGGCACACTTCTTTTAGGATTTTATTCATAAATTCTACAAGGCTTCAAGTGACTAACGTAGAAAACTAAATAGTGAGCTCTCATCTAGTTTGGAAGCTCTAATAAATAAGTGTAATTCCAGTATTCTCAAGTACTTTGAATAGTCATTCATATTGCCACAACAAAGCATCAAACATGCCAATTGGTGACTTTAACTTATATGTGCCAAACTTTAATAAGACCAAGTCATGAATATCAAACTGATCATCCCAATGCTTCATCCTCTCTACAACATTTGTCAACTAAACTTGAGGAATCTTCAATTTGTCTTACCATCATTTCATGAACTCCATGGCTAATGGGTTACATCTTAGTAGCATTACAAAAATGGTATGTGTTGTCAATATTTGGTACCTATTTTCCCACTGAAATTGACTATATCCCATCATGAAACTCTTATATATGTTGTATTTCAATTGAGCTACATCCAAAAAAATCTAGGGAATTTGATTTCTTTGCTGACAAAGAGTGGTTGAAGGCACGTACAAAGTGCTTGAACTACTACTCTCTAAAACAAAATTGATATGTTTTATTTTTCCACTTTTCTATAAAGCATATCTCAAACGCATTAGCAATCTAGTTCAAAAACTCCTGAGAAACTATATCCAAAACCATACTATGAACCTTGTGTTTATGATTTACACAACACTAAATGGGAGAGCCTAGTACTTCATAAAATTCTAAATAAAAACTTTGCAGCTTCCCTTGCAACACAAGGCACATTTGTTGGCATGAATATGGAATACTTGGAAATATTATCAACAACCATCATGTGCCTATTATATCCATGTGACAAATATTTCTTTTATGAAGTTCACTTAAACACTTTCCCAAGGTCTCTAGCACAACAAATATTTTAGTAGAATAGCTTGAATTTTGGTGTCTTCCTTGTCCTATTGGCACATGAAATAGGTATGCATGTATTCTTCCATGCCTCACTTCATATTTTTCCAATATTTGCGTCACTTCAATAATGACATTACTCATTACTTTTTGTTTCCTTGGTAGTTAGCCAAAGGAAAATCATGACACTCCCTTAAAAGTTCCTTATGAAGCTTAGACATGTTGGTCACACAAATGTGATTGTCATAAGTATGAAATCCCATTGTCCATCTAAAACTCCCTAATTTCATCATCCTTCACCATCTTGTGACATTCAAAGATTTGGGATCCTTTTCTAATCCCTTTTTTATATTATAGCCATTGCCTCTCTGCTTAGGTGACAACTTTGGTTGGGTGATCCAAGTGGATATTGGTGGCTACTCGCCTAATTCAGTGTTTCAACTAGGGTTTATTTTTGGTTTCCCTTTCTTCAAAAAACGTTTTGGATTCAAAAAAATTCCCCTTTTTTCAAACGAAGAAATCCTTCAATAGATTTAAAAAAAAAAAATTGTTTTTCTTTCCTTCAAATTAATGAAAATCCTTTGTTTTTCTTTCCTTCAAATTTTAATGAAAAACCCTTTGTTTTTCTTTCCTCCAAATTTGAACAAATTTCAGGAAAAATTTCCTGGAAAAAAATTATTTCAAATTATTTAAAAAATTACCTGGATCTATTTCCGCTGATCGAATTCCTCTGGCGACAAGCAAGCCAGGCTCTGGAGCCCCTCCTCGACTTCTTTGGCAACACGCAGAGGCAACATGCTTCCTTGTAGGCTTTGGCACAGTCCACGCAAAGACCCAGGTTCATGGGCAAAGGTTTTTGATACTTAACCATTCATTTGCGCAGGTGATCAGCACACCAGCCACGAACAGGCAATCAGAGGTGATGGGGTGAGATTTTGGGGGTTAACCAAAATCCCAATTCCCAAATAAATCGATCCTGAGGCCGGTGGGTTATGGCCCACAAAGCTTATCGGAAGCACCTAAGGCTCTAAGCCTTTAACCATGGACTTACAATTAGAATCGAAGCCACCTTTTTATCGGCGATTTTAAACCCACCGAAAGCCACCACCCATCCGCATATACATCTAAGGCAAGCAGTGCCATATATAATTATTAAAAACCCTGCGGCTACCCATATCTAATACATGGGAAAACATTATAAAACAGCCCTTCCGAATCCGCGGTCACATGTTTATAAATATATGGGAAACTGTGTAAATCCCGCGCCAGTTCACATATGCGGACTTAAAGGATTATAAACCTGCCTTTATAAATATTGGCGGTTCCGCCTGTTCGGCGCCCGCCATAAACAATAGACTCCCCTTCCGAAACGACGGACCCGATGCCCCCTTTCTGAACCGTCCTATAAAGATTTCGGCTCCGTCACTTGTCGGCGATCTATTATATAATGGGTCTGCGGACTCGACGACCCATTAAACTATTCTCCATATTATTTTGGATCCCACTGTTGGAATGTACTGTCCTGAAGCTTTGCGGACCTGATACTTATTAAGCTCAATTCTATTGTATTTTGGCTCCGGGTTTCGGAGCTCGCCCACTTGGTCGTGCTACAGGTTCCTTTCGGACCCGAAACCTTTATATGCATCAATTTATAATACTTCGGCTCCGATATGTCGGAGCACTCAGTTAAGAGTTCCAAAAGGCCCTCCGACATGCGATTGCTGATCGCATCAAAGCCGTTGATCTATCACCATATCTGACGATTGTGATTTAATCGCACAGCGCTATCGCTATTTCTCATTAGCTGATTCCGATAACCCATAAAGATTCCACCGATGCAATAAAGGTTGATCTGGACCGTTGATCAATTGATCCAACGGCCCTGGGTATTCTTGCCTGTTTTGATGGGATTTCTGTGCCTTAAACATAACTCTGCCATATTCCACTACGACACAGTCACACAGTTATCACTCCATTAATGCATGAATACGCATATATAATAACAATTCATTAATTTGTGGATCGCCATCGATCCAGCTGTGTTCGATGGTCGATCAAACCCGCATACAATCGGGAATTAAATCATTCACCCACACATATGAAACAGAGAGACATTCTACACAAAACCACTGTAGACACACAACACATGTATATTATATTATATACAGAGCACGATTACAAGATCTAAGGCATTTCAGCCTTAGTACGGGTTCTCCCCTCAATTACATTGCAGCACTCTAAATTCACACAACACATATATCTCTATCTGTCTTCTTCTCACACACTTGAACACACAGGTTCATTACGCACATATATATATGGAACATTGTTGGATCGGATCAGAAGGATCTGATCAACCCTCTAAACAAAAGCCCGAAAGCTCTCTATGCATGCATGCATGCTCATGACACATGGCAGATTACATTAAAGTCTTCAAGACTTATCCATTCCCTCTTTAACTCTGTTTTAACTGCTTTAAAGCATATTTTCCCGTTTTGCTCCCTCCGTTCAGCTATGCTGTCCACGTCCTCCTCTGCGCTCCGCTTGGATTCCTCCCTTTCTTTACGGGTGCTGGATGCTCCTGCATCAAGAGGTGGCGGGGCTGGCACCGTTCTCTTCACAAGTCAACAATGACGTAGTAGGGTTTGGAGTTTACATGCAGAGGGCTTCACGCGCAGATAGTGGCAGCGGTCTGGCAGCGTAGAGGGATGATGACATTCATTGTCTTTCAACACTCCTCGACAGTTCCCACGCAGAGACATGGGATCTGATCTTCACATAGGTGGTCTTCACGCAGGGCACGAGGGTAGCAACGGTGGTCTGGCAGCGTAGCGCTGGGACTCGGAATGTCTCCTTCGCTCCTCCTTGCATACAGGCTTCGATAGCTTAAGGCAACAAACCGCTTGCTTCAAGCAGCAAACTGCTCCTCGTTCATTAACAATGGTGGCAACTTCATGCAACAAAAGTGTGTCCCTCTGGCTCTGATTGCAGAGACTTCACCAACAACTGTTCCACCGAAAACAAATGCAGCCTTCACGCAGGACTCAACTCAATTCATTTGGCTCTGATGCCATTTGTAGTTAATGGGGGTTACAAAACAAGAAAGAAATGAAACCGACAGGAAACTGAATACAACCACACAAGTAATAACTCAGGATTTACATGGTAAAACCCTGACACAGTGTCAAGGAAACATCCATGGGGCAAGGGATTCGAATCTCTATTCAATCAATAAATGATTCTCCCTACAATAGTTCGGGCATTCATCATATTTCGACTGCCCTTCAGTGTAAGGTTAAACTTTTTGACTAAGGTTCTATTTTGTGAAAAAAGTATTACCGCTCATTTTTTCTACCGCCCCTCAGTGCAGGGGGGAAAATTTTTTCCGATGCCCTGGCATGTAAGGTTAAGTTTTCCCACTTTCTCTAAGTCCCTTGAGTATAATGTTAAGCTTTTCACTTTTTCTAAGTCCCTTAAGTTTAAGGTTAAGCTTTCCCACTTCATTATAAGATGTAGAAATTCCTTCATATTTTTATGAACTATTTATGGGATGAAGTATTCTTTTAGTTCAGAACCCTTAAACTTTTTAACCAAAAACCATTAAATCTTTCCTTATTCCACTTCATTTTACAGAGTGCAGAAATTTGCTGACACTTTTATGCACCAGAAATTCATTAAATTTTATAAATTATTGATTGGATAAAGGTAGTTTTTTAATTAAAATTTATGAAGAGATTGCTAAAAAAATCTCGAATTGCATATATTCAAAGTTGGTCAATCATATCCAGCTTTTTGGAAGTCATGAAAATTTCTAAAACTCCCGTCTTCCCCGGTTAGTACACTTAAACTCTTTGTTTCACAGCTTCCTGAGGAAAGTGATAAAATACATGGAAGTCTTACCTGACCACTTCGCAAGGTTGGCCTACCCTTTTCTAACACTAGTATTATTTATTCTTCATATTGTCTGCTCGTATACCACATTTATAGTCTGGAGCTCCAATGCAATAGGGTAGGTTCATGCCTAATGCGGGCATCCGTCCAAATTATATTGTCAACTACAGGAAAAGCAGGAGTGAGATATTATATAAGCATATATCAATCACTAGAAATAGGAGTGAGATATCATATAAACAAATATTAGTCACTATCAAGTTAATGATGGGCATTTTTATTTAATGAATAATTTATGCAAAAGTAATAATCCAATAATTAACTCTTTGCGTAATACTTAATATCAATATTTATTTTACAATATAGCCAAGATTCCAACCATTATAAACATTAATTGAAAAATACTTTCCATAATAAGTCAAAATGCATGTTCAATCACAAGAAAAGCAGAAATCCCATAGCTGTACACACAAAATCATCTTTTCAGATCCCATTTTGCACCATACTTCGTATCTTATTGTTCAAAATAGACGAATCACACGGAGCACTGAAATGAAAAAACTAACTTCATTGTCCAAATAGAAGAGCATTGAAGGGAGACGAAATTACTCGAAGAAAAAAGATGACTCCATCACACTAACTCCACAGACGGTGAAGAGGCTGATCGCGGAAGCCAATGTATCTCCTTTTAACTTTTAACTTTTAACTTTTCTCACAATTAATACTGATGTCCTTTTAACTTCGAACTTTTCTGACAATCAGCATTAGTAATATGTGTTTGTAATATTTCTTTGGATTCAATGGTAAATTTTTATTTTTAGAGTTCATCGTTATCTAAAAAGTTTCACTTGAGTTTTATGTTGATTAGTTAGATAAAGAGTTATTTTAAATTTCTTACATGTATAAATAAGTATAGGTATACATTTTATGAGTAAGGTATTATCAAGTTAATAATTTTAAATTTCTGACATGTTTAAATAAGTATATATTTTATGAATAAGGTATTATCAGATTATAGGTTTTTGGATTGATATTTTATTAAATGTCTTTGCTTTTTTTGTTATTTTGTCATGTTATCATAAGAGTCTAAGTGTCATTTATTTAAGGAAAGTTCAATATACATTAAACCATGGATTTAAAGGTGTGTAGACTTGGAGTGTGAGAGAGAAAGAAGTTTGGTAGTGGGAAGATATTTACTAAAAATAAGTAGTCAGATTTACAAATGGCAATAGTCTCTCAAATTGAGTAGAGTTTGAGTATATTTGGAAAAGTATTTGCAATGCAAGCCATGAATGTCATTGGTGGGTAGATAGTGCACTAACTAGTGTTAAATTAGGCTAAGAAAAAATTTACCTATTTATCCTATTACCTGGATTTAATTAAATTATAAGGTTTTAAATTATAAAGTTTTGTTTATAAAAAAAATAAGAAACAAAAAGGCCTTCCAATTGTCAAAGGAGTGTTAAAGTATACATTGTAAGTGTTAAACTAAAAGTTGAGGCTTTTTGACAAAATAGAGGAAGGGTGCATGTTAAGGACACACTGCATCAGAACAACAAAAAATGGGAAAGTGGGACCCTCTTAATTGACTAAAAGTAAGAATATCATTGTGTTGAAATTGACAAAGGGACTAGCCCATGGCATCTAGTAGTATTGAAGGATAGTGAGATAGTCCAATCCTCAGAGTTATAAATTATGACCTATGATCAATCAAAATGAGAACATTTACTTCATTCTTAAGGTTCTTGGGATATTGTAATAAATGGTTTTAATGACAAATGAAAAATGCACATATAATTTTTTGTTGAAAACATAAAAAAAATAAAAAAAAATCAAAAGCATTATGCTTTATACAAGAAGGGATAAAAGATTCAATTTATCCTGAGGTTGCCAAATAGGCATGTGATACTCTTGAGACAACCTATCAAGGAAAAAAAAAGTAAAACATGCCAAATTGCAAACACTAATAAGAAGTATAGAGACTTTGTATATCATTTTATGACAAGTCAACATTGTCAATTAGATTCAATGGAGAAGACGTTTCTAGATCAAAAATTTATTGAAAAAGTACTCAAAAACTTTCTTAAAAAAATTGATATGGTTGTAGTAATCATATAGAAGTATAAATATCTATCACAATTGTCTATAGAACAACTCAGAAGGTCGTTGGCATGTGAGATAAGAGCGGATAAAAACAATGAAGCTTTGGAAATTCCATTTCAGGCCTTCCTTAGCAAAGGAATGTTGAAATGTGACAGCAAATGATGTAATTATGGGTAAAATCTTGTTTTTACTACCAGTTAGTTTTGTAACGGGATTGATAACAAGAAGGAGTTATGTAACGAAGTTTCCATATTAATTGGGATGGCTCGAGAGGCTTGTATAATGGAGATTCATTCTCGATTAATAGAAGTTTTAAATCGCTTGCCCCATGGAGGTTTCCTTGACACATAGTCAAGGTTTTACCACATAAAATCACCCTATGTTAATGTGTGATTTGATTTGTCAGTTTTATGCATTTCTTGCCATGTATGTTTGAATTTTGAATGACTCTTGGAAACCCAAAAAATGGTATCAAAGCCTGAGGATCAAAGCTTGAGTTTAAACGCACAGTTTGTTGAAGCCCACCACCAGAGAAAGAGTCGTGTTGCCACTATTAAGGAAGAGGGATGTCAGTCGCTTGCTGCTGGAGAGAGAGGCACTACGTGTTGGAGCTCGCTACCATAGGGAAATAATCGAGCCACTGGAAAGAGTCGTTACTACCGCCAATGAGTGTTATGCTCTTGACGTGCGAGAAGATGAAAGAATATAAAATATGCGAAGAAATATACCCAGAACACAAAACAATTAAGAAATAACAACAAGTATTTTATTATTCAGAAAGCAATGTTCACTTGCCTCTTCGAGGGGGCAACCTCCAGTAGAGTTGGGCTCAATTACAAAATAAGACACGATGCTCCTTGAGGGGAGTCTCTATCCTTTATATAGGATTCATACATGCAATACCATGGGTCAATACCATAGTTCTTATTAATAGCATTTATCTAATACCATGGCCCATTTACAACTAACTGTGGTCCCTTCTTTAAATGCGGGTCAACCACTTACAATTATTAATATGGGCTTTATTGACTCTTTACTTAACTATAACTATGACTCGATCCTATTACATAAATAAGGGGGTTAGGGTTGGACCCTAACATGCCCTCCCCCATAAGAATAGCCTTGTCCTCAAGGCTGAAGCTGCAGAAATTGCTGAAGGATAGTGGCTGGTTCCTAGGTCGCATCTTCGAGAGAGGTGTCTTTCCACTTGATGAGGACATCCTTGATCGTTCGGCCGCAGAGGTGCCATTCTCGTGTGTCAAGAACATGTTCAAGTTGGACCCAGATTGACCCTTCTTCATCCAATTCAGGTAGACTGGTTTGAATTCGGCAATGGTTCCCAATCACTTTCTTAAGGCATGAGACATGGAAGACTGGATGGATTTTTGTAGTGGGTGGCAAAGCTAGCTTGTAGGCGACTTCTCCAATCCGCTAAAGGACTTGATACGGTCCGTAGAATTTTGGAGATAATTTCTGACAACCCTTGTCTTTGAGTGATTTTTGCTTATATGGTTGCAACCTCAAAAATACCTGATCCCCTTCTTGAGATTGGCATTCTGAACGATGTTGATCTGCCTGTTGCTTCATGTGGTTGTGGGCTTGATGAAGATTCTCTCGAAGGTGGGCCAGCATGGTTGTGTGGTTCTGTAGGAGTTGATCCACTGCTTGTACCTTCAGGCATCCCTTGATATAAGAAGTAGGTGAAGGAGGGATTTGACCATAAACTGCTTCATATGGAGTCATTTGGTGGTGGCATGATAGTTGGTGTTATACCACCATTAGGCTAGAGGTAACCACTGCACCCATAGATGTTGCTTTTCTGAAGTGAAACACCTAAGGTAGGTCTCGAGACATTTGTTGACTGCTTCAGTTTGACCATCAGTTTGTGGATGATAGGAAGTACTGAGTTGTTGTTGGGTACCTTGTAGCTTGAAGAGTTCCTTCCAAAAGTTACTAGTGAAGATCGGGTCATGATCAAACACAATGGAAGTGGGCATGCCATGCAATTTGAAGATCTAGTCCATGAAAGATTGAGTGACGAAAGTCGGTGTGAAAGGGTGGGGTAGGGCACAAAAATGAGCATACTTAGAAAGGTTTTCCACAACCACCATGATGACTGACTTGTTTCTTGACTTCGAAAGACCCGTAATGAAATCCATAGAAACATCCGTCCAGATTGAGGCTGGAATGGGTAATGGTTGTAATGTGCTTGGGGATTTGACTGTTTCTCCTTTGTGGCACTGACATACGTCGCACTCAGCTACACAAGTAAGAATGTCCTTCTTCATGCCTGTCCAAAAGAATGATCGTCGAGTGCGAGCATAAGTCTTCGGAAACCCTGAATGTCCTGCAGTGGGAGATGAGTGCAACTCCGCCAAAATGCGGCTTTTGAGGGTGGATGTTGGTGATATCACGACTCTGTCCTTGTAGCGAAGAATCTCATCCTGCCAAGAGTAGCCCGCTATGGAATTTGGATCTATTTGCAATTGATTAATGAGTTGGGAGAGCCAGGGATGTGAAAACCATTCCTTGCGAGCCTCTTCAATCCATTCTGGAATGGGAAGGGAGATTGCAAGCAGGGTGCTTTCCTCCTCAAATTGGCATGATAATGCATCTGCTACAATATTTTTGCACCCTTTCTTGTAAATTATCTCATAATCATATCCCAGCATTTTGGCGAGCCATTTATTTTGTTGTGGTGAGGATAGGCATTGCTCCAAAAAATATTTAAGGCTTTGATGGTCTGTGCGGATTTGGAAACGCCGCCCCAATAAGTATGGTCGCCAGGTATCCACTGCATGTAAGATGGCCATCATCTCCTTCTCATAGGTAGATTGTCCCAGATTTTTCCCACTTAGTTGTTGGCTAGTGAAGGCCAAGGGTTGACCTTCCTGCATTAAGACCGCCCCAATACCCGTACCTGAAGCATCACATTCAATCACAAAAGATTTGGTGAAGTCGGGTAGTGCTAATACGGGAGTGGAACACATGGCCTGTTTGAGAGCTATAAAGGCCTGTTGTGCTTCATCATTCCAGAGAAATGAATTTTTCTTAAGGAGGTGAGTGAGAGGTCTAGCAATGCGACCATAATTGCAGACAAATTTGCGATAGTATCCTGTGAGACCCAAAAATCCTCTCAAGCTCTTCAAGGTCTTTGGTTGAGGCCAATCCTGCATTGCCTGGATCTTTTTGGGGTCCACCCTAACACCTTCACGCCCCACAATGTGGCCCAAATACTCAACTTCTTCCATGCCAAAAGAGCACTTGGACATCTTGACAAATAATTTATGCTTCTGGAGCAGTTGCAAGAGCAGATCTACATGCTGAAGATGTGTGGCCTAGGTGTGGCTGTAGATGAGGATGTCATCAAAGAAAACAAGGACAAATTTTCTGAGATATGGTTTGAGCAGGTGGTTCATAAGACTATGAAAAGTGGATGGGGCATTACAAATACCAAATGGCATGACCAGGAACTCATAATGGCCTTCATGAGTTCGGAAAGCAGTCTTTGGAATGTCTACTTCTTTCATGCGAATTTGGTGATAGCCCGAGTGAAGGTCAAGCTTAGTAAAGAATTGAGCCCCATTTAGTTCATCCAGCAAATCATTGACAATCGAGATGGGAAATTTATCTTTGACCATCAACTTGTTGAGGGCCCTGAAGTCTGGACACATACGCCATTCTCCATCTTTCTTGAGCACCATGAGCATAGGCGATGAATAAGGACTAATGTTGGGACGAATGATGCCTGCTTCCAAGAGTTCCTTGATGATTTTTTCAATTGCGTTCTTTTGGGCGAACATATATCTATATGGGCGCACATTTGGTGGTTGGGCCCCTAGGACCAAAGGAATGCTGTGATCATGTTCCCCTCTCGAGGGTGGAAGCTCATGAGGCTTGTCAAAGATTGGTAGATGGTTGTTGAAGATATGTTGCATCTCAGGATGATTATGAAGAGAAGTGGGTTCGAAGGCCTCGATGGCATTAGATTGGGCTATAACTCCATGGTGGCCTTTTTTTAACAATTTTTCCATCCTATGTGAGCTGATGATAGAGGGATCGCCCGCTTGGAGTCCGCGAAGGGTATGTGTGTGGTTGTTCTCCTTAAAGCTCATATATAACTCCTGGAAATCCAGTGCGATTAGGCCAAGTGTACGAAGCCATTCAGCACCTAGGACAATGTCACACCCTCCCATGTGTATGGCAAACATGTGGGTCTTTAATTGATAATCCCCCATTTGAAGTTTGACATTTTCACAGTGGCCTTCACATTTCATTGTCCCCCCATCAACAATTTGGACCTGGAAGTTAGAAACTACTCTAACAAAACAATGCACTACTTCCGTGACTCTTTCATGGATAAAGTTATGTGTACTGTCACTATCAATCAAGACTACTACCGGGCGATGCTTAATAAAACCTCTGATTTTGAGAGTCTGGGGAGAAGAAATCCCTGCCAAAGCATGCAACGAGATAACTGGTTCTTCAAGTACATTGTTCGGCTGGTTGTCCTCATCTTCCTCCTCTAGTTCCTCAAGTGGTGAGGCTTCCTCCGATGAACTGTGATTAGTAGCATCAATTTGAGAGAATTTGGGCTCCTTGCATTTATGCCTGGGGGAGTACTCCTCATCATAGTAGTAGCACAATCCTTGCTTTCTTCTTTCCGCCATTTCCACTGGTGACACCTTTGGAACCTTGAGTGTTTGGGTAGTGCTTTGAGCCTAGGTGGGGCAACCCTTGGCTATGAAATTTGGGCGATTGGATTGGGCCGCTAATGCACATTCTACTTCACGAGCTATCCTGCAAGCATGCAGCCATGAGATAGGGTGTTGCAGTCAGACGTGGGCTTGTATGGATTCTTTGAGACCACTGATAAAACATTCCAAGTAGAACTCATCTTGTAAACCTCCTGTGCGGAAAGCTAAGGATTCAAAGCCTGTAATATATTCGTTCACTATTCTTGTCTGTCGGAGCTTAGTGAGACGACCCAAAAAGTTAGATTCATGGTCAAAGCGATCTGTAAGAGCTTTTGTGAATGTCTTCCAAGTCACGGGCCTTCCATAGCAACGCTGATGCCACTGCCACCATTGCCATCTTTCATTTTCCAAGTACATGCTACCCACACTAATCTGAGTTACATCATCTCTGATGTGATTTAGTGTGAAATATTGCTCCATTTGTGCTATCCATGTGGCCAGATGAGAGCCATCAAATTTATACATGTCCAGCGTGGGTGGTCACGTCTAGGATTGGATGTTGTTGCCAAAAAGGTGAAGAGAATGGCTAGACTCGCCCTCAATGTTTTCATTGAAATTATACGCCTATGTGCATTCCTCCATCTTTCCCTTTGTGAGTGTGTCAGTTAAGGTCTTCAACGATGACAGTAATTTGTTCAATTTTGATTCAAGGCTATCAATCTTCTCATTGGCCATAGCTTGAGCTCTAGTTTGTACCATGCACCGATCCAATGCACTTAAAATTTGGGACCGCCCGAATTTTTTTTTGACTCTAACAATTGAATGGTACCACCTTGCTTAGCTTGTCGACCTGATTCTTATGGGCTAAGTCTCCTATAAGCGTCCCGGGGGGTCTCAGACTTTTGTTTTTTGTTTTTTATTTTTTTACTCCGAAAGGAGTTTTACTCCTTGCTTAGGAATACTGCAGTAGCCGAATCCCAGAAAAGTCAATGCTACCCAAAGTCCTGCGAGAATCACACCCAGGTATAGGAGCCCACACAAATAGTCAGATCTGTCGGCGAACCCTCAAATGCAGAGTATGAGTACGAATCTAGCAGTGATCGAACCCCTGCTGTTAGATCTGAATGGCGGATCTGATTGTTGTGACTGCTACAGAACCCAAATAGCTAGATATGGATGGCAGATCTGATAGATTTGATGGATCTGAATGGCAAATTTGAGAGATTTGAACGGCAGAACTGATTGTTGCTGTTGTGATAGAACCCCACCTGCTAGATCTGATCTGCCAAAGATATCCAGAGAGAGACATGGGAACTATGGTCTCAAGGAGTGTCAGGTGCTACAGATCGCAATATACATAAGGGTTCGATAGTAGTACTCGGCCCAATCTTTCAGGGCACTAACCACAGAGGATCAACCGTACCCTTAGCCATATAAACCGACTACCCTATCGTACGTGCGAGTAATCTCCCCAAGTGTTGTTCTCAGTGTACTATAGTAGCAAGATGGCCAACGGTTTATCTATGGCGAGGTTTCAAGAGAGCCTAGGGGGCTTCTGATATACCTAGAGGGTACTTGGAAGACAGTTCGTGCGCTGTTCTGTCTAATGCGCTACTACTGGAAGAAGTACCCACAGGAGTTACAAGGGAGTCCAACTAGCATGACCACCTCTTGTATTTCTTACGTGCATGCCTCCCCAAATCCGCAGGTTTATGTGCTCAATGACAGATCCTGTGGTTTAAAGACGCCAGAACACATCTCTAGCCAAAAAAAAAAAAAAGTTCTAAAAATTGGAGATCCCACTGGCCTTGGAAAGAGCTCTGATACCACTTGTTATGCTCTTGACCTGCAAGAAGATGCAAGAATACAAAATATGCAAAGAAATATACCTAGAACACAGAACAATTGAGAAATAACAACAAGTATTTTATTATTCAGAAAGAAATGTTCACTTGCCTCTTCGAGGGGGCAACCTCCAGTAGAGCTAGGCTCAATTACAAAATCAGACACGATGCTCCTCGAGGGGAGTCTCTATCCTTTATATAGGATTCATGCATGCAATACCATGGGTCAATACCATGGTTCTTATTAATACTATCTATCTAATACCATGGCCCATTTACAACTAACTGTGATCTGTTCTTTAAATGTGGGTCAACCACTTACAATTATTAATATGGGCTTTATTGACTCTTTACTTAACTATAACTATGACTCGATCCTATTACATAAATAAGGGGGTTAGGGTTGGACTCTAACAATGAGGAAGTCCACTGGAAAGAGTTGTCGTTGCCACCAGTGAGGAAGTCCATTGGAAAGAGTCATCGTTGCTGCGAGTGAGGGAGTCGAGTTTTTTCTAAAGGGTCACTTGTTGATTTCTAAAGTCTTCTGCCATAGGGAAGAGCATGTATGTCTACCCATTGTGAAGAAAGAATGTTGCAATCTATGTGTGAAGCCTGCACGACAAAAAAAAATTGAGAGCCATAGAGGCAGCCACGGAGCCCATCATGTAGATTGCTAGTAGAGAGTAGTCGTTTGAAGTTTGTATTTTTTTAAGAAGTCCGGGTAGCATCAGATAGCGCCTGTCGAAGTAGAAAACAACAAAGAGAAGAAGAAAGCCCCATTTCTGAAGCAAAGATGATGTTTTAAAGAAATTTGGGTAATTTTTTTTTTTTTTTTATAGCAGAAACAAAGATATATTTTTTTAATTAGAGTAGGGAAATTCTCAACTGATGATGAGTAGGGTTTATTAAAAAAGAGGAAGAAGGAATTTTTTCTTTTGTATAAAATTTTGAACTAAAAAGCATACAGAAAAAGTTGAATAGGGTTTGAAGCTTTTTGTGGAAGTTCTGGAAATTTATTAAAGGGGAACATAATCAATTTTCTTTTGTAAGAAATCAAAGGAAGTTAAAGTTAGAGAAACCTTAGTTGAAAGCAGCAAGTGAATTGATAAACCCTAGAAAGAAAATCTAGAAGCATAATTTATTTGCCCTAGTAGGAGGATTTGTAGAAAGAAATGGCAAAAATGCCGAATGCAAAGTTCGAGGTGGAGAAATTCACCACCAAGAACAACTTTGCTTTATGGAAACTAAAAGTTAGGGATTTTCTTTTGCAACAGGGGTTGCACAAAGCATTAGATATGGTGAAGAAGAAACTTGCTAGCATGACAAATTCAGACTGGGAGGACTTGGATGCCTGAGCTATCAGTACCGTCAGGTTATGCTTGGTGGATGACTCTTCAATATTGTTGAAGAAACTGCAACAACAAGTTTGTGGGAAAAACTGGAAATGTTGTATATGAACAAATTATTAACCAACATAATTTATCTAGAAATACAATTGTATAGTCTTCGGATGAAGGAGGGTACAAAAATTGTAGAACATCTAAATGTTTAGAACATCAGGAAGAAGACAAAGTAATCACCTTGTTGTGTTGTCTACCCGAGTCATGCGACCACTTCGTTACCTCTATCAGTTTGAGCATAACTGAGTCCTTGGAATTTGATTCAGTTGTGGGAGCTATGTTAGCTGAAGAAGTAAGGAAGAAGTCCAATGTTGAAACCTCTACATCAGAAGCCATTGTAACCAGAGGACGGTCAAAGGAAAGAGGGGATAAATCAAGGGGCTCTTCTAGGTCCAAATCAAAGGGAAAAAAATGTAAGTCAAATACTACTATTGCAACAAAATTGGACACCTCAAGAAAGACTGTTAGAAACAAAAGGAGTCTAAAAACCCAAAGAAAGAAACAAATCAAGTTGATTTAGGTATTATTGATGGAGTTTTATTTGTTGAAGGATTAGGTATGGTAGATGAAACTTTACCTATATGTAATGTCTCCCGAAATTTTGAAAATTGATTGTTAGACTCTAGTGCTTCTCATCACATGAGTCCACACAGAAATTGGTTTACTACATATGAAGCAGTTAATGGTAGTTTTGTGTTTATGGGAAATAATGTATCTTGTCATACCATTGGGATGGGAAATATCAGAATTAAAATGTATGATAATACAGTTAAAACATTAACTAATGTTAGACATGTACCTGAATTGAAGAAAAAAATGATTTCTTTGGGAGTGTTGGACTTAGATGGTTACAAGTTAACAGGTCAAAATGGAGCGTTGAAAGTCTCAAAATGTGCTCGGGTTGTAATGAAGGCAAAAAGGGTCAGAAATATTTGCAAACTCAAAGGAAGTACTCAGGTTAGTGAGGCAGTGATTGTGTCAGAGAAAGAAGAAGAAGGTACTTACTAATGGCATTAGCGATGGGGTCACATGAGTGAGAAAGGTCTTCAGGTATTGATGAACCGCAAATTGCTCCCTGATTTGAAATCCTTGAAGTTAGATTTCTGTTAAAATTGTGTGTATGGAAAACAATGTAAATAGAGATTTAAAACTGGAAGTCATAATAGTAAAGAAATTTTGGACTGTATTCATTCTGATCTGTGGGGACCATCTCCTATTGTATCTTATGTATGTGCTTTATATTCCTTAATGTTTATTGATGATTTCTCCCGGAAAGTTTTGGTCTATGTGTTGAAAAGGAAAGTTGATTTATTTAATTTTTTTAAACAATTTAAAGCAATGGTGGAAAATAAAATAGGCAAATCAATTAAATGTTTGAGAACTGTCAATGGTGGTCAATTTAATTCTCTATAATTTGAACAATATTGTAAGGATGAAGGAATTGTTAGACTTAAAACTATTGTTTATAATCCTCAGCAAAATGGCGTTGCTAAAGGCATGAATCAAATTCTTATGGAAAGAGCCAAGGGCATGATCAACAATGCTAACTTGAAAAAGGAGTTGTGGGCAGAAGAAGTATCTACTGCTTGTTATTTAGTTAGCAGATCACCTACAGTTGCAATTAATTGTAAAATTCCTGAAGAGGTTTGGTCGGGTTATTCTTGTGATTATTCACATTTAAGGATTTTTGGTTGTGATGCTTATGCTATTATTCCTAAATATCAATGATCAAATTTAGATCCAAAATTGAAATGTTATGTCTTTGTTGGGTATGACTATGTGGTGAAAGGATACAGGTTGTGGGATCCTACTTCACAGAAGATAGTCATTAGTAGAGATGTAACATTTGATGAATCTTCTCTTTTAAAATCAAATGTTGAAAAAATTGAACAAGAACATGTATCCCCAAATCAACAAATTCAATTGGAGGCTAGACCTTTTTGAGAAAGTCCAAAGGAAGGAAATATTTCTTAAGGAAAAGGTGAAGAAGATGCAAAGGAAACTATTGAAGTTTCAGAACCAGTTTATCAACTGGTCACTCTAAGAAGGTCTACAAGGGAGAGAAAAACACCCAAAAGGTATGAATTTTTCACTTCATATTTTGAATTGATTACTAAAGATGGGAACCTTCTTATTATCGGGAAGCAGTGGATGATGCAGATAGTGGAAAATGGAAAAAGGCTATGGAAGAAGAAATTGATTCCTTGGCCAACAACAATAAATGGGATCCTATAGAAATTCCTGAAGGGAGAAGTGTTGTTGGATGATAATAGGGCTTCAAATTGAAATGGAAAGTTCATGGAAGTATCAAAAGGTATAAGGCGAGTCTGGTATCAAAAGGATATTCTCAGGTTGAAGGTATTGACTTTCATGAGATTTTTTCACCAGTCATAAAACTTGTTTCTATTCGTACTGTGTTGGCACTAACTACATTACATGACCTTGAATTATAACAGTTAGATGTTAGAACAACTTTTCTACATGGTGATTTGGATGAAGATATATATATGGAACAACCAGAAGGTTTTGTACAAGGCCACAACAAAATATTAGTTTGCAAGCTCAGGAAATCATTGTATGGCCTTAGGTAGTCTCCCAGGCAATGATACAAGAAGTTTGACTCCTTCATGGTGAGCCATAACTTTATTAGAAGTGAGTATGATCATTGTGTATACTTCAAGAGTTTCAATGGAATATTCATTATCTTGGTTTCTTATGTTCACTATATGCTTATTGCATGCAAAAGCATGGAAGAGATAAACAAGTTAAAGGCTCAATTCTCTAGGACATTTGATGTGAAGGATCTTGAAGCAGCAAAACATATCTTGGGCATGGAGGTACATTGCGACAAAAAAAAATGTAAAGCCTTGGTTATCACAGTAGAAGTATGTGGAAAGAGTACTTGAAAAGTTCGGTATCGATAGTGTGAAACCTGTTAATGTTCCATTAGCTTCCCATTTTAAACTTTCTTCAGTTTTGAGTCCTAGAACCGATGACGAAAATAAGTATATGTCTTGTGTACCATATGAAAATGTTGTAGGAAACTTAATGTATGCAATGGTATCTAAAAGACTTGACATTTCACATGCAGTTCGAGTTGTTAGCAGGTTCATGGCAAATCCAATTAAAGAACATTGGTGAAAAGTGAAATGGGTGCTTCGGTATTTGAGAGGCACAAGTGACCATTGCTTCACCTTTAATGGTAGTGAAGGATCAACATGTGAATATGTGGATGCCGATTATGCAGGTGATTTGGACAAAAGGAGATCTAATACAGGTTATGTCTTTACTCTTACAGGTGGAGAAATTAGTTGGATTTCAAAGCTTCAAGAAAAAGTTGCTTTGTCCACCACCAAAGCAATGTATATAGCTACTTCAGATGCCAGCAAAGAAGCAATTTGGTTGAAAGGACTGCTTGATGAGATTGGAAGGACGCCAGAGAAAGTGAATGTATTATGTGACAGCCAGAGTGCTATTCATATGGCTACAAATCCAACTCATCATAGCAAGACCAAGCACATTGATGTAAGGTATCATTTTCTGAGACATGTGATCGATGGCATAAAAGTAGCTCTCAAGAAAGTCTATACGTGTTGAAAATAGCAAAAAGAAATGATAAAAATAGAATCCAGAATATTCCAATTTTAATGTCCTTGAATTAAAATTGAGAATTAAAATTCGAATTTAGTCTCACCAGCTGCTTGAAAAATAATTAATTAATTCATCTTGAGTTAATTAGTTGGAGAAATTCAAGCTAGAAGTCTTTCTGAAGTCATGCAACAATTATCCCTTAAATTAAGAAGATTATCCCTTAATTAAGGAGATACGATTCAATTATATTTGACTTGTAATTAGTTAGCTCAATTTATTGAGTTAAGTCCAGTTAAATTAGTTCCAAACTATTTGAGTAACTAATTGTCGGTTATTAGTCAGTTCATGCATGCATGCACTCAACCAGTGTACTCCAGATAACTGAAGATTCCCTCATTAGAAACTCATGCATGTCTATTCTGAGGAAGACCCAGTTGAGCTAAATGTCAAGGATAGGTTACTATCAGTTGCATGTGTTTTCCTATAAAGGAAACTCATCGATGTAGTCAAGGTAAGGTTCCTTGAGGATTGCACAGTTCTGATAGTGTGTTAGAGCATTGTGTGAGAGCAATGTTCCACTGGGTGAAGGAGATCATCCCAGAGGAACTGTGTTGGCATTATGATTCAAGTGTTGTCCTTGATGGCAACTCACTCAGAGGTTGGTACAGGTGTTCAGAGGTTGGTACAGGTGATGGCAACTTAATCAGAAGACAGATCTTAGTACAACATGCCAAGGAAGTTCATATACGCAGGTTCGTTAAGCTCAAGTCGCGTGTACACGCTAGTTGGATTCAGAAAAAGCGCGTGTATGTGGAAAAGTACCTTTTGGTCCATGGTGGTTAGTCCTTGGAAGTTGTGCCTATGATTTCGGACCATTGTGTCTCGACGGGCGTGTCGATCCCTAGTTTTGAAGTTGATGGTATTGTGTTACTATGGTTTTGGCTCTTGGTATTGAGCAAGGCCTAAGGCTATATAAGGAGAAGAAGATCATTAGGCAAATACATCTTTCGACAAGGCTTGAATATCTAAGAGAGAAAGAGATCTGATATGCAGGTGCTGGGTTGCTTGATCTAAGCCAAGGAGAGATCACATCGGTTGATGGAAGACTAGATCTAAGGATGGATCGGGATCTAATGGTTTGAAATGCACTATCATGATATGGGTGATTATGCGTATTTCTAGATCTGCATATTGTCGCAATGTTATGTTCTGGGTCTAACTGATGTCTGGTACAGCTGCAAATTGAGAAAATTTATTTTTAGATCTGTACGCAGGTTGGCTTCGGCAAAAGCGCGTGTATACGCGGGTTTTGCTCATTGAAGTAGCGTATATCTTTTGAAGCTTGTTTTTGGGTTTACAGTGGGGTCTGACTGTTATTGCAGAGTTCTGTAGTCTGCTCTGTGTTCTGGTAACTGGTGATTGACAGGGTTCAGTGGTTCAGTGATTCAAAGTTTGGTTGTTTTATGCTTCAATGATCTGTTGTGAAAATTGAATGAATTGGGGTCTACAGATTGTAATGTTGTGCTTCAGGAATATCCAGTCTGAAAATGTATGAAAGGTGGTACCTGAAGGAAAGAAGATTGTAGGTCAGCACCTACGTACTAGTATCTTGGCTAGTACAAGAGCAAAGGGGGTTGGAGCTCCCTTCCAAGGAAGTTTGGAGAACGAGAGAAGGTTGTAGCCTTCTGCAGGTTGTAGCCTGCGTACTGGTATAAGGCTGCACCAGTACAAAAGATTGTAAACTGAAGTTTCATATTAAAGAAAGATAGAGACAACTTGCAGCAGGTGGTTTTCACCCACATTGGGTTTCCACCTTACATCTTGGTGTTCATGTGTGTGGCTTTTGATCTATTCTGTTATACTGCACCTGTTTACTATTAATGTGGTGAATAATGTCCTGATGAACTTAACTGAAGAATAAGCTAACTAAATTATGAGTTTTCTTCTTATACGCTGTTTTGTTTAGTCATAGTAGCGTGTACACGCTGGTTCACCTAACTGAAGTAGCGTATATGTTTCTGAGCATTGAAAAAGTTTGATTGATCTGATAATACTGATTCACCCCCCCTCTCAGTATTATTTCCAACAATTGGTATCAGAGCCGGTCCTTCAGAGAAGCTTGATCGCTTGAAGGTAGATCATTCATCATGAGCAACTACGAGAAAGAAGCATCAATCAGGCCACCGATTTTTGATGGGACAAATTTCAATTATTGGAAGGTAAGAGTTACTGCATATCTTCAATCTCTTGGTACAGAAGTTTGGAATATTGTAGAAACAGGCTATGCTTTTCCTTCAGCTACTCCTACAGATCCAGCTGAGAAAAAGCAGTATGAAACAAATGCAAAAGCAGTCAGTACTCTATTAGGAAGTATATCCCAAACAGAATTCATGAAGGTCATGCACTTCAAATCAGCAAAAGAGATATGGGACAAAATGATCACTAGCTATGAAGGAGATGAACAGGTAAAGCAAGCTAAACTTCAAACTCTCAGGATTCAATATGAGACTCTCAAGATGTATAATGATGAAAGTGTGGCTAATTATTTTCTTCGGGTAGATGAGATTGTTAATTGTATGAAAAATTTGGGTGAAGAAATAAAAGAGACTATAGTAGTTCAAAAGATTCTAAGATCATTATCCCCCAAGTTTGAATCTAAAGTATCTGCAATAGAAGAAAAAGAAAATCTCCGTGTTCTCACTATGTCTCAGCTACATGGAATTCTAACTGCTTATGAAATGAGAAAGGGAGGTCCATCTGACAGAAGGGAAGCTGCTTTTAAGGCATCAGGAAAAGAAGATTACTATGAAGCAAGCCATGTTCCAGAAGAAGAGGAAGAAGAATCAAATTTTGTCAGAAATCTTCAAAGGGGTTCTGGAAGGTTCAGAGGTAAGCTACCTTTCAAATGCTTTGCTTGTGGAAGAGTAGGTCATTATGCTGCAAAATGTCCTTATAAGGATAAAGGAAAAGAACCTGCTAGATGGAACAAGAAACAAAGTGCAAATAAGAAAAGCTACTACACCCATGAAGATAGTGATGGCTTATCAAACAGTGATGAAGATGAACAAGGTAATAAATATAAGCTGTTAATGGCATTTGAAGATGATGATTATGAGGATGCTGTAGATGTGGATAATCTCTATAATGAAATTACTAGACTCAAGAGATGCATAGAAGAAAAGAGTGTGATCATTGATACTTTGCAATTTCAAATTGATGAAAAGGAAAAACATCTTGAAAAACTAGAAGGTGAAATTGTTGGTCTCAGAAAAGAAATTGAGAAAACAAAAACTATTAATCTTAAGTTTGTCAAAGGATCTGAAACTTTGGATGAGATTATCAATGTGCAGCGGTCTCCTCTAAACAAGACAGGTTTGGGCTATAATGGAGAAACCTCTCAAGCATCCACCTCAAAAAGTTATCTTGATGCAGCAAGAAGAAATGAGCAGAAGAACAATGAAGATAATCAGGTAAAGCAGGGACGAATTACAAACAGAAACTATCAGGGACAATCCTTCTTAAGGGTGAACAAAAGCTACAACCAACCACAGGTAAAATCTTCTCAGTTTGGCTCAAGAATAGATGAAAATAGAAATTACAATCAGTTGGCTGGTAGATTCAATAACCGCAGAAGCTTCTTCAATGGACAATGCTTTTCTTGCCATAACTTTGGTCACAAAGCAGCTCAATGTGTTGCATATAAAACAATCATGACTAGGGAAGCTCAAAAACAAAGAAGTATGACAGGGATTACAAAGAGGACCTATAACAACTTTTCGGTTCTTGAAAATGAAGTTGAATGTTCTATTTGCAATAATTTTGGTCATAAAGACTCTGAATGCAGGAGCAGGTTTCAGGAGAAAAAGGAACAAGCCACGAGCACCAAAAAATGGAGAATAAAGGAACCTCAGACAGAAAGATGTGGGATAGCTTTTTATGCAGAAGGACAGGAAAATCTATGGTACATTGACAGTGGATGTTCGAAACATATGACAGGTGATAAAGAAAAACTTGAATCTTATTCTACTTTAGAAAAGGGAAAGAAAGTTTCTTTTGGAAATGATACTCCTGCAACTATAAAAGGAAAAGGTATTGCTCCTTTGAAAGAAAAGGTCAAGGCTGGAAATGTTTTGTATGTTGATGGATTGAAGCATAATCTACTAAGTGTCAGCCAGATGTGTGATCAAAAAACCGAGGTTATTTTCAGATCGAATGGATGTCTTGTTCGTGATCTTGATACAGGTAAAACAGTTCTCAAAGGCAAAAGAACTCCAAATAATCTGTACATATTTGAAGAAGGACAACAACAATGCTATCTTAGCAAGGATGAAGAGCACTGGTTATGGCATCGAAGGTTGGGACATCTAAGCTTCTCACAAATAAGGAAAGCATGCAAATATCAGGCAGTTCGCGATCTTCCAGATATCAAAATTCCAGACAACACCATATGCAAATCTTGTCAGTTTGGAAAGCAAACCAGAACTAACTTTCCAGAGAAGGAAGGATCAGCTAGCTTGCCTCTTGAGCTAGTCCATACAGATGTATGTGGTCCATTTAGGAAAAGGACACCTCGAGGAGAAGAATATCTGATATTATTCATTGATGATTTCTCAAGGTTTGTTTGGTTAGGGCTTATGAAGCACAAAGATGAAGCATTCGAAAAATTCAAATCCTTCAAAGCATTGGCTGAAAATGAATCAGGACACAAAATTAAGTGCCTCAGATCTGACAGAGGTGGGGAGTTCACATCAAATGAATTTTTCGATTTCTGCGATGAACATGGGATAAGAAGAGAATTCTCTACAGCTAGAACTCCTCAGCAAAATGGGGTTGTGGAAAGAATGAACAGAACTATCCAACAAATGGCTCGTGCTATGCTCGATGAATCAGGTACTCCTGCAACCTTCTGGGGTGAAGCTGCACATGCTGCTGTTATTATTCTTAACAAAACAAATGTCCGAGTAAACAGCACTCAAACACCTCATGAGCTTTGGAGTGGTAAAACTCCTTCCGTGAAGCATTTCAAAATCTTTGGGAGCAAATGTTATATTAAGAATACTGATGAGCAACTTGGCAAACTTGAACCTAGAGCAGATGAGGGCATTCTTCTTGGTTATTCTCCACATAGCAAAGCATACAAGTGCTACAATAAAAGACTTGGCAGAATTGTTGACAGTATTGATATAGTGGTTGATGAGAAGGGATATATTCCTAGGCAAGTTCATCATGAAGACATTGAAGAAGATGAAGGTTACTCTCAAAGGCGAAATGATGAAGAAGAAGAACCTCAAGAAGAAGAAGAATCTCAAGAAGAACCAGAGGAGCAGACAAGAATAGAAGAGAAGACTCCATCCAGATATGTCCAAAAGAATCATCCAGAAACTCAGATTGTGGGGCAGAAAGAAGCAGGAGTACAAACAAGAAGGACACTTGCAGAAGCTTCAAGCTACTTGGCACTACTCTCCTCCACTGAACCACAAAATGTGAAAGAGGCATGCAAAGATGAATGTTGGGTCAAAGCAATGGATGAAGAACTTGAGCAAATCGAAAAGAACAACACTTGGGAATTAGTTCCTAGACCAAAAGATAAGAATGTAATAGGAACAAAATGGGTCTTCAAGAATAAATTAAATGAAAATGGAGAAGTAATTAGAAACAAGGCCAGACTTGTTTGTAAAGGGTATGCACAGCAAGAAGGAATAGATTTTGAAGAGACCTTTGCTCCTGTGGCAAGACTAGAGGCCATCCGAATGTTCCTTGCTCTCTCAAGCTTTCAAAACTTCAAGGTATTTCAAATGGACGTGAAATCAGCCTTCCTGAATGGAGACTTAGAAGAAGAAGTATATATTGAGCAGCCAGATGGCTTCATTCTTGGGAATGATCCAAACCTTGTATGCAGATTGAAAAAGGCACTCTATGGACTCAAACAAGCTCCAAGGGCTTGGTACTATCGGTTGGACAAATATCTTCACCAACAAGGCTTTTCAAAAGGATCAGCAGATAGCAATCTCTATATAAAAGTTGAAAATAACAAATTGCTAATTCTTGTTGTTTATGTAGATGATATTATTTTTGGCAGCAATGAAGAGACTATGAGTCAAAACTTTGCCTTGGTTATGCAGAAAGAATTCGAAATGTCACTTCTTGGAGAATTGACATATTTTCTTGGATTGCAAATCCAACAAAATGAAGGAGGTATCTTCTTGTCTCAAACCAAATACCTCAAGCAGATCTTGAAGAAGTATGGCATGGAAGAGTCAAAGCCAGTTTGTACACCCATGGTTACAGGATGCAGCCTCAGTGCAAATGATGAATCAGCAGCAGTTCACCAACCCACTTATAGATCCATGATTGGGAGTTTGCTTTATTTGACAGGTACTCGACCAGATATTACACATGCAGTAGGAATGGTTGGAAGATTTCAAGCCAACCCAAAGGAAACTCATCTTCAGGCAGTCAAAAGAATCTTCAAATATCTTCAAGGGACCCAAAACTATGGCTTATGGTATCCTAGAAATACAGATCTCACTCTTCATGCTTACACAGATGCAGATTGGGCTGGAAGTGTGGATGATAGGAAAAGCACAAGTGGTGGTGCTTTCTTCATGGGTTCCAGATTAGTATCTTGGTTCAGCAAGAAACAGAGTTCGATTGCCTTATCTACAGCTGAAGCAGAATATGTGGCTGCGGCATCTTGTTGCACACAACTTCTTTGGATGATGCAGACCTTGCAGGACTTTCAAATCACTTGCACTCCACCAGTCTCTATCTTATGTGATAATACAAGTGCAATCAGCATTTCAAAGAATCCAGTCATGCACTCAAAGACCAAGCACATACCAATCAAGTACCATTTTCTCTGGGAACAAGTGCTTGAGCAGAAGGTCAAGTTGGAGTATGTTCCTTCTAAGGAACAAGTTGCTGATATTCTCACAAAACCACTGCCCAGGGAAACTTTTGAATATCTCAGACAAAAGCTGGGAGTAGTTGATGCTTCATCCTGCTGTTGAAGCTTGTCTGTTCTACAGAAAAGTTGGTATACGCAAGTTACGTAAGGTATATACGCGTATACACGCGGATTTATGCTGGGAAAGTCGCGTGTAAGGTGTACGCTTGTTGCAGGATTATATCCGCGTACATACGCTGTTTCATGCAGGAGAAATCGCGTATATGAAGTTCTGAACAGCAAGGGCAAACTCTGGAGTTCTGAACAGCAATGGGTATGTCAGAATTCTTCAGGCACGGTTTCAGGGGTGCAGCAGGCACAGGTTCAGGGGGAGCAGCTTAAAAGTCTCATAAAGCATTGTTGGCATTCAGATGTTTTGGTTGTTGATTTCAGGAAAAGGAGCTCAGAAAGAAATCCCGGTTGCTGATCTAAAAAGATGTTTATCATATGCTGCTGGTGACTTTCATAAGTCTTGGTCTAGATCTGTTGTCTCTATGTCATGTATCTCTCTTGCTATGTCTCTTTTATGGTGTCAAGGTCATGTAACGGCCTATGTTGGTTTCCCCACTATGCCTGGGATGAATGCTGTAATATAATTGGTTGTTTCTGTTATGTCCCCTCTTGGTAGGGAGTCTGGATGTATGTATTGAGTCTTTTGGTGATAGGAAGGTCCCTTATGGTGTATAAGTCTTGGTTCTTGTTGAAGAACATCTTTTGCAGATCTGGCCTACTTTTAGGGGGAAGCAGAGGTATCAGCATGTCCTCAGGGGGAGCACAGCCCTTTGCCCTTGATGTCAAAGGGGGAGAGTGACTTGGTGTGGTGGTTGCCATCAAGTCCAAAGGGGGAGATTGTTGGCATTATGATTCAAGTGTTGTCCTTGATGGCAACTCACTCAGAGGTTGGTACAGGTGTTCAGAGGTTGGTACAGGTGATGGCAACTTAATCAGAAGACAGATCTTAGTACAGCATGCCAAGGAAGTTCATATACGCAGGTTCGTTAAGCTCAAGTTGCGTGTACACGCTAGTTGGATTCAGAAAAAGCGCGTGTATGTGGAAAAGTACCTTTTGGTCCATGGTGGTTAGTCCTTGGAAGTTGTGCCTATGATTTCGGACCATTGTGTCTCGACGGGCGTGTCGATCCCTAGTTTTGAAGTTGATGGTATTGTGTTACTATGGTTTTGGCTCTTGGTATTGAGCAAGGCCTAAGGCTATATAAGGAGAAGAAGATCATTAGGCAAATACATCTTTCGACAAGGCTTGAATATCTAAGAGAGAAAGAGATCTGATATGCAGGTGCTGGGTTGCTTGATCTAAGCCAAGGAGAGATCACATCGGTTGATGGAAGACTAGATCTAAGGATGGATCGGGATCTAATGGTTTGAAATGCACTATCATGATATGGGTGATTATGCGTATTTCTAGATCTGCATATTGTCGCAATGTTATGTTCTGGGTCTAACTGATGTCTGGTACAGCTGCAAATTGAGAAAATTTATTTTTAGATCTGTACGCAGGTTGGCTTCGGCAAAAGCGCGTGTATACGCGGGTTTTGCTCATTGAAGTAGCGTATATCTTTTGAAGCTTGTTTTTGGGTTTACAGTGGGGTCTGACTGTTATTGCAGAGTTCTGTAGTCTGCTCTGTGTTCTGGTAACTGGTGATTGACAGGGTTCAGTGGTTCAGTGATTCAAAGTTTGGTTGTTTTATGCTTCAATGATCTGTTGTGAAAATTGAATGAATTGGGGTCTACAGATTGTAATGTTGTGCTTCAGGAATATCCAGTCTGAAAATGTATGAAAGGTGGTACCTGAAGGAAAGAAGATTGTAGGTCAGCACCTACGTACTAGTATCTTGGCTAGTACAAGAGCAAAGGGGGTTGGAGCTCCCTTCCAAGGAAGTTTGGAGAACGAGAGAAGGTTGTAGCCTTCTGCAGGTTGTAGCCTGCGTACTGGTATAAGGCTGCACCAGTACAAAAGATTGTAAACTGAAGTTTCATATTAAAGAAAGATAGAGACAACTTGCAGCAGGTGGTTTTCACCCACATTGGGTTTCCACCTTACATCTTGGTGTTCATGTGTGTGGCTTTTGATCTATTCTGTTATACTGCACCTGTTTACTATTAATGTGGTGAATAATGTCCTGATGAACTTAACTGAAGAATAAGCTAACTAAATTATGAGTTTTCTTCTTATACGCTGTTTTGTTTAGTCATAGTAGCGTGTACACGCTGGTTCACCTAACTGAAGTAGCGTATATGTTTCTGAGCATTGAAAAAGTTTGATTGATCTGATAATACTGATTCACCCCCCCTCTCAGTATTATTTCCAACAAACTGTGCAAGGAAATAGGAGCTTGGAGGGCAGAGGAGAAGGCTTGTGAGAAGCTTTGATTGCCTGTGAGCATCTAGGAGGATTGTACTGAGAGCTGGCTAGCTGTGAGAGCTAAGGCTTTGTGTAATTTTGACGTATTTCCACCTTGTATGATAATACAGATAGTGGGGTTTTTAGTTGAGGCTTTCCCCAAAGTATTTTCATGTGTATTGTGCATTGATTCTTCTTCTTGTGGTTATATGTGTTCAACTCGATATTGCTCAATATTTAAGCTTCTGCAAATTGAGAATAGAAGTAGATTATAGTATTTTGCTTTGGCATATTGCATTATCGGGTTAATCTACAGTTAGATTTTCTACATGGTCTTAGAGCGAGATTTGTAGAGAATTTGCAGGGTCTACATGGTATCAGAGCTAGCTGATCTATAGAGAAATTTCTACATGGTGTCGGAGCTGAGTTTATCGGAGTTGTGAACAGTATACGGAGAAAAGAATTCGAAGTTTGAAGTTCGGGGTTGCAGGGGCAAATCGAATTCATATCATATAGTAAAAAAAATAAAAAATGAGATGGGACATTATGTGACTAATTTCCCATCAAAGAATTCCAAGAAAGGATCCTCGGAATGATCAGAAGGTGAGGCATTAGCGTCTCAGTTCGAAATGGAATTTACCCTCATCGCATGCATGGTGTCATTGATGATGGGTTGTGTTTGGTATCTTGATAGTGGAGCCTCATTCCACATGACCGGTGATAAAAGTTTATTCAGTACCTTAGAGAAGAAAGACCTCAAGATGTGCATAGATATGGGTGATGATGGAAAGTATAGTGTTTTAGGAGTAGGCATGGTTGCTTTTCAGAGGGAGCATGGAACTCCTATCACCTTGACAGATGTGAAGTATGTGCCTTGACTGAAGAAGAACTTGGTATCAGTCGTGATGTTGGAGGACAAAGGCTATGATGTTGTCTTCAGTAAAGGAAAGGCATTCCTTAGACACATCACCACGAAACAGGTGAAACAGATCGGTTCACGAGTTAAGAACATGTATGGTCTTGAGGTTCAATATGCATGCAAAGCCTTGAGGAGCAAGGCAAATGTTGGAGACTTGGTGGTTGAGAGGGAGAGTAAATTACTTCTCAACATGTAGTCTCAGAAGAAGTCTCAGACAATTGTCGAGGAGCCATAATTGGAGAAGTGGGAAAAGGGATCACATTCATCCATACCTCCAGGTGTGAGGTGGGGTGATGTGAGGTGATAATCCCAAGAAGGTTGAAATGGGGGCAGGACCCTTGAGGTACCCAGCCTCTTTGATTAGACCTTGCCATGGGAGCCCCAAGGAGGAGTAGCAGGACTGGCTGAGTGGGTAGAGATGGATGCAGATGGAGCAGCAGAGGGAGCTTCAGCATCAGAGGGTGTTTCTAGCCCAACAGGGAGGTCAATTGGGAGATCAGTTACTTACTTCTCAGTAACTGAGTTGTAGTGTAGCAGTGGGCAACACGATGCAACATGATGAGAGGAAGTGCAGTGCGGATGTAGTGCTGGGAGAAAGGACCACCAGCAGCACGGATGAAGTGGGAGGAATCAGTCGGATTGATGCGGTCAGAGATCAAAGTGATAGAGGCTAGAGAAGTCAGATATTAAAGAGTGCAAAGAAGGATTGACAACAGTGCAGAAAGGCTGAGTCAGCAGAAGCCCAGGGTTTTTCAGTTGACAGAGGCAATAACAGTTAGAGACTTTGATGACAGATGCATCATACTGATTCAGGTTGGATGTTTTATTTTGTTTCTAGAGTTGTTGGAGGAACAACACTAGAGAGAAGTGTTGCATGCAAAAAATTCCAAAGGTTCAGGATTGGGATCGAGTTGCATTCCTTTCTTCTTGAGAGGGAGTGTTGAAAATAGCAACAAGAAATGATAAAAATAGAATCGAGAACATTCCAATTTTAATTTGTCCTTGAATTAAAATTGAGACTTAAAATTAGAATTTAGTCTCACCGGCTGCTTGAAAAATAATTAATTAATTCATCTTGAGTTAATTAGTTGGAGAAATTCAAGCTAGAAGTCTTTGTGAAGTCATGCAACAGTTATCCCTTAAATTAAGGAGATTATCCCTTAATTAAGGAGATAAGATTGAGTTATATTTGAGTTGTAATTAGTTTGCTCAGTTTACTGAGTTAAGTCCAGTTAAATTAGTTCTAAACTGTTTGAGGAACTAATTATGAGTTATCAGTTAGTTGATGCATGCATGCACTCAACCAGTGTACTCCAGATAATTGAAGATTCCCTCATCAGAAACTCATGCATGTCTATTCTAAGAAAGACCGAATTGAGCTAAATGTCAAGGACATGTTACTATCAATTGCATGTGTTTCCTATAAAGGAAACTCATCCATGCAGTCAAGGTAAGGTTCCTTGAGGATTGCACAGTTCTGATAGTGTGTTAGAGCAGTGTGTGAGAGCAGTGTTCCATTGGGTGAAGGAGATCATCCCAGAGGAACTGTGCAAGGAAATAGGAGCTTGGAGGGCAGAGGAGAAGGCTTTTGAGAAGCTTTGATTGCCTGTGAGCACCTAGGAGGATTGTACTGAGAGATAGCTAGCTGTGAGAGCTAAGGCTTTGTATAATTCTAATGTATTTCCACCTTGTATGATAATACAGATAGTGGGGTTTTTAGCTGAGGCTTTCCCCAAAGTATTTTTCATGTGTATTGTGCATTGATTCTTCTTCTTCTAGTTATATGTATTTAGCTTGATCTTGCTCAATATTTAAGCTTCCGCAAATTGATAGTAAAATTAGATTATAGTATTTTGCTTTGGGATATCGTATTATCGGGTTAATCTACAATCAGATTTTCTACATGGTCTTAGAGCGAGATTTGTAGAGAATTTGTAGAATTACTACAATACGTGGGATAATTGTGCAGACATATTCATGAAGCCAATTTTAGTAGAGATGTTGCGATGGTGTTTGTATTCTCTTGGCTTATAGAAGAGATGATGAATGGGGATGGGCAAGGGATTAGGAAAATTGTTGTCAAGGTGGAGTTTGTTGAAATGTCACGACAAATTATGTAATTATGGGTACAATCTTGTTTTTACTGCTAGTTAGTTTTGTAACGGGATTCATAACGAGAAGGATTTATGTAACGAAGTGCCCATATTAGTTGGGATGGCCTGAGAGGCTTTTATAATGGAGATTCATTCTTGATTAATAGAATTTTCCAATCCATTTCCCCGTGGAGGTTTCCTTGACTCACTGTCAAGGTTTTACCACGTAAAATCACCCTGTGTTAATGTGTGATTTGATTTGTCAGTTTTATGCATTTCTTTCCATGTATGTTTGAATGATGAATGACTCTTGGAAACCCAACAAGGAAGAGGTAAAGGATATAGAAGGCAAAGGAGGAAGAGGTCCCTCTCAAGTAAGAGACATGAAAACATTAGAATAGATAGGGTACTCACATGATTTCCCTAAGAACCAAAGAGGAAGAGATATATATTATAATCAATTAAGGAGGATTGATAAGTAAAAAAATTGGTGTTATTACTATAAGAATTGAGGTCATTATGAAAGTGATTGCAGGAGAAAGAAATCAAATATAAACAAAGAAAGAGATAATGTGACAAACATTAATGAAGGTACATCTAAATCTATGTTCTTTTCATGCCAAGTAATTGAAGAATGCAACAATAATGATCCATGGTATTGCATATTGGTTATAAAATAATAAGGTTCTCAAGTTTAGATAATTCATTCGAAACTAAAGTAAAATAAAATTTTAAGGATAGAAATTTATCTTAAAGTTTAAAAATGTTAGCGAATATTACTAGTCCCTAACATACAAACTATAAAATATTTGGCAATGTTTTTGTAAATCTATTGAAATTTCTAATTATTTTACAGAGTTTTTGTAAATTTTTTGCGATTTATAAGATAAAATATTTGTATACTTTTTAGAAAAAATGAAAATTGGATATTCTCTTTTCTTTGGAAAAAGGAACCTAAGAATATTAGCCCGTAAAATTTTAGGTGACTAAAATTAGGGGATGATTACCAAGTAAATATTCAAGTGAACAGAAGAGTGTTTGTTTTGACCTAGAGAGGTGAAAAGGACATTTCAATTATCTATTGTGTAGAAGGCCTCAAACATAATATGATGAGTGTAGGCATATAAGTGAAAATGGGTATGAAGTCATATTTGAAAGCTCAATCTGTACCATTTTAGCCAATCCAACTTGTAGGAGACACATTTGCAAAAATATAAATGAACAATACTATTTTTTTCTCCGTTATTAATGAGGAATCTTAATTAGTGAGAGGAGCATTTCTTCAAGTCAACAAGACCTAGGAGGTCTTACCACATTTACTAAAGGGAGTGGGTTCCCTTAGTTTGAGTTAAGTTAATTTAATATAATTAAAGTTAAGAATTTTATTTTCTAAATGAAATAGGGATTGATTAGGGATATGAGATATTATTGCCTCATTCACATGTAATGCACTATTTGATGTGATTTGTTGAAGGAATTAGAGGCTTTAATATAGATTTTATATTTTATATGTATGGATTATTAGATCCATCTTTAATGGATCTCAATCAACCATCCTTGTTGTATATTTCTTTATCTTCATAAATGAAATATATGATAGGAGAATAAAGGAGATAAAAGAGAGAGCTCAGAGAGACTAAGGCCCAAGAGAGGTTTGAGAGAGTGAAGAAGTGTTGGGTTGTGTTATATTCGTTCCATCACTAGCCCATGTAGTTAACAGGGGGGTTAGATGGGGGGTGGAGCCCCCTGTTTGTTGCACCGATTGTGCAGCGGGGGGGTCACAGGGGGGGTGGCAACTCCCCCTGTTGGGGGGTCAACAAGACCTAGGAGGTCTTACCACATTTACTAAAGGGAGTGGGTTCCCTTAGTTTGAGTTAAGTTAATTTAATATAATTAAAGTTAAGAATTTTATTTTCTAAATGAAATAGGGATTGATTAGGGATATGAGATATTATTGCCTCATTCACATGTAATGCACTATTTGATGTGATTTGTTGAAGGAATTAGAGGCTTTAATATAGATTTTATATTTTATATGTATGGATTATTAGATCCATCTTTAATGGATCTCAATCAACCATCCTTGTTGTATATTTCTTTATCTTCATAAATGAAATATATGATAGGAGAATAAAGGAGATAAAAGAGAGAGCTCAGAGAGACTAAGGCCCAAGAGAGGTTTGAGAGAGTGAAGAAGTGTTGGGTTGTGTTATACTCGTTCCATGACTAGCCCATGTAGTTAACAGGGGGGTTAGATGGGGGGTGGAGCCCCCTGTTTGTTGCACCGATTGTGCAGCGGGGGGGTCACAGGGGGGGTGGCAACTCCCCCTGTTGGGGGGGTTTGAGGGGGGCTGGTAGCTCGACTCTACGGGGTTAGGGGCAACACCCTCGGAAATTTTTTTGGACCTTATATTAGGTTGGGCATACCTACCTACGGTTTTGTGCATGATTTTCGCACAAGGTTTTGGACGCGATGGTTTTTGGTCCATGGTTTTGGACGCAATGGTTTTCGGTCCATGGTATTGGATGCTTCGGCATGTATAAATATGTATTGTAACATTGAAAGGAACATAATGAAAAATCAAGCTGGTAGTCCCGGTTTTGGGATCTAGGGGAAAATCTCTGTGTATATTTGTTTTATGTGTTATTCTCTCCCTATTTTTTATTTTCTGTTTCCATAATTCGTATGAAGTTAATTTTTGTACAGGGTTAAAACTTACATTTGGTATCAGAGCTATTTTGGCTTCAAGGGGATGCCTTTGTTGCTGAGGGGTTTCGCTCGAGCCTGTGGTAGACCCTATTCAGTGGGAGATCTGCGGGATTGATTCTGGTGGTGAAAGAAGATGGCGAGTAGTGGAAAGATAGAGATCAATAAATTTAATGGTCAAATTTTTGAGTTGTGGAAACTCAAGATGGAGGATCTGTTGGTGGATAAAGATCAGTGGATCGCGGTAGATCCAAGTACTAAACCAACAAGAGTGTCCAATGAAGAATGGAAGAAGTTGGATTAGAAGGCAAAGAGCACAATACGATTGTGTGATTCAGATTTAGTATTGCTGAATGTATCAAGGGAAGATACGGCTAAGGCTTTGTGGGACAAGTTAGGGACTTTGTACCAATCTAAGTCTCTAGTGAATAAACTGTTCCTATGGAAAAATCTATATAACCTAAGGATGAAAGATGGAGACTCGTTGAGAGAGCATCTTAACGCATTTAATACTGTGGTAAGTCAGTTATTGTCTGTTGATATTAAAAGTTCAGATGAAGATAAGTGCATCAGTTTGTTGTGTTATCTACCAGATTCGTGGGATAGTCTGGTTATTGCAATAGGTAGCAATGCAACTACCTTACAGTTTGATGAAATAGTGTCATCCTTGCTAACGGAGGAGATGAGATGGAAAAATATGGAGAGCTAGAATGGTGATTCCTTCTATGTACGAGGACAGTCCCAGAACATAAACAAAAATAAGTCATCGAGTGGGAGATCTAAATCTCCAGGAAAACTTATAAAGGTGGTATTGTGGCCACCAACAACCCCCCTTCTTATCTAGTGTTATTGTTAATACTATATAAGTGGGGACCCTTAGTAAAAAATTAAAAAAAATCAATTAGTGTTTACTTTTGGATAAAGCTTAGCATCATGGACTTAGGAAAATACCTTTGAAAAATCTAAAAACTTAAGTTTCATGATGAAGAAAGTAAAGTTACTCCTTAAAGAGATATCACATCGCGCAAAGAATGATAAGGTACCTTCTTATGAGCCAAAATGATAAAAATGCCAGATTGTGACATGAACTCCATCGCATCGCATGCATTAATGAACACTCACGTTGGAAACCTTAAAAATTGCCGATATGCGATATCGCATATCGCATGTCGCAAAATCGCATAAAATACACCTAACAATTAAACGATTAAGCGATCTGCGATATTGCGACATTGCGATGTTGCGATATTGCGATAATTCGATGTTGCGATAATCCGGTGCAACGATATGCGATAATGCGATGCAAATCGCAGAAACATTCCATCGCAGATTTTCCTGGCTCAGTATTCAAGAAAAAGTTTCATAAACCAATAACTGGTTACGCACTTTAATGATAATTAATGAGTTATATGCCAGTTGTTAATAAAATATGGTTTTGTGTTTATCAAAGAGCCGGTTCACGTAAGGTGGCGTGTTTTTGCATATCTTTGGCATTTAAAGCTTTCCTGTCATTATTTTTGTCATTACTTTCACCTCATTTGTGAACTACAGGAAACTATGGGGAAAAAGGGCAAGGCTCCAATGTCTAAAGACAGAGAAATGGCACCCGTATACACAGACACTGCATGCAACAGAGCCGCAGGTTCACATAATTCTGCTGAGCCATCCATTACAAATCTCTCATACACAGCCATGGTTAAATGGGTACTGAACGATGCTGATATCAGAACCAGACAGTTTAATGCTCATGCTCAAAAGCTCACGAAATCATTATTTTTACAAATTTTGAGCTTTATACCCGAAAAGAGAAAGAGGCGCAAAAGGCGAAAGACGCATAAGAGAAGCCTGGATCAAGGAACAAAGGCAGTTTCCGATGTGCGATTAGCGCGAAAATTGCAAGAAAGCAACGATAAAAACAAACTGGAAACAGAAAGCTAAAGAAAGGGCAGAAACAATCCAAGGGTTAACCAAGTTGAACTGGGATTATTACTGGGCATACACGGTAAAGCCACATAGTCAGTGGATGACTTTCAAGGATATCATTCGTTTTGTTGAAAATATGGTGCCAACTCTTGCCAATTCTGTTTGCTTAGCTCAACTCAAAGCGGAAGATAGTCAACCGACTCTACTCAAGCAAATACTGAATGCTTGCAACGTTAAGGAGCAAATGGATAAATAGTTAGATATTAGATTTAATTTTAGAAATAGTTTTGCTTTATTTTTTCTTAAAAAAAGGACGGTCATTTAAACCGCATCTTGAATTTTTGTAAATAAGCTATTTTTAGATTTAGTTAGTAGTATTTAAACCCTTCTCATGCATTTAGAGAAGGGTCCAGAAATTTATCAAAAACTTGTCCTCAGAACATGCACTTTTGCACCCTTCGAGGAGGTTTTGATGAATGAATGGAACAGGATTTGTTGATGTTTGCATTTAATATCTGCTACTGATGTTGCAGTTCTGTACTCTTAGTGGATGTTAGATCAAGGAGAGATAAATCATTGTCGCTTGAAGCTCATGAGTAGGACTAGTTATAAATGGTACTTTTATCTCTTAACCATTTCTGCTTATGTGTTAAAATGATATACAGTTTTTAGTTGTTTATATGTTACTGCATGAATTCCTGAGTTATCATTTGGCACTTTTGTACGGTGATAGCTATTTATTTATGCTTAATGTATGAATAGCTCATTATGCGATAGGTTTTTCACAACTTTTTCGTCTAACTTTTTATACGAAGTGGTTCATCCTTAATGATTTCTTTTCTCATAATAGCTGAATGATCTTTATTACCAGTTGTTATTTGAAATATTTTTAGATCGCATAATAGAAGAATTACACCCCGGGTTAGTATAGACTTAGATGTTGCTGCTTATTAGAATACAATAGCATAGCATTAGATTAAAGTTAGAATTAGAATATCTTAATTAGGAACTGTTAGATCAGGAACATCAAATTCTACACACACACACTCATAAATTGGGAAACTGGTCCCATATCCCCAGTCGGACCCACTATACCAAACGGACAAGGAGCTACCAACCAAGGTCCGGACCGGGCGGGTATCCCCCTTGTTGTAGACCTGATTTTTGGGGCTTCAACATATTTGGTGCTAGAAGGAGGGCATGAAACTATGAATGACAAGTAAATCTAAATCAAAATACCATTATGAGAGTAAATCGCCCTCACCATCTCCCCCGACTTCTCCATTACACTTCAATCCAGAGTTAGAAGTCGCTGGAGAATCAACCGCTGCTACAAACCCTGACATTTCAGAACAATCTACTATTGAACCTCCTGAAGTCAGATCTCTGATTCACAAACTTCAGCGATTTTCTATTTCTCCTAAAAGATCTAATAAATCTCAAGGCAGCATGACTTCGCAATATAACCCTGCTCATCCCCTGACCGGATTAAAGAGTGAAAAGTTTGGCGTTCAACCAACCGAATTACCTCTTCCCAAAAGGAAAAGAGCAAGGAAATCACCTAAAGGGTCCTATAGTGAGACTCTTTCATCATCATCATCCATCTCAACCTCTTCACCGCGAAGTCAACCATCCACTCCTCCACTTCAGATCATTGTCAATCCGCCCACTGGAACCCCCATGACTCCTCCTCAATCATCTGCAATCGTAATATCCTCACCCTCCCAACTGCAGGGATCATCTTCTGCACTTTCCTCTGTTAGTAGTTCAGCAATGGCCCAAACTCCATGGAATAACCCTGGGGCAGTCTTAATGCCTGCACCCTTGAGTCAAATACCGGCCTATCCTGAGAAATGGCTGCCTAAGTTTAATCCCGAGGCAAGCATGCTAGCAGAAGAGCATATAAACAACTTTATGTTATCCATTAATCTCAATGGGGTTACTAATGAAGATGTTTTTGTTCGACTTTTTCCTTATACTCTGCAAGGAACAGCCGGATCATGGTATTTTTTGTTACCCTCTGGATCTATCACTAGTTGGGACATCTTCCAAGAGCAATTCCTAACCAAGTTTGGTGATGACAGGTCTACGGCAATGCTAATCAACGATCTATCTAACCTTAGGGCCGAGACAAGAGAGCCTATCAAAGATTTCAATTTATGTTTCAATAAAATCCTAAACAAAATTCCTACTACTTCCCAGCCCAGCGAAGAAGTACGAAGTGAATGGTATATCATTGCTTTACCATCAAACATAGAAATCTTCGTGGACAGGGCTAATAAAACAACCTTAGCTGAAAACATGAAAGAAGCAATAGTAGTAGAGAAACGTATAATAGCCCTAGAGAAGAAATCCGCGATAGAGGAACGGAAATCGAAGAAAGTCACCTTCAAAGAAGATTCCAAGAAGAAACAAGCAAAAGATCCATTCGATTTGGAGGGATTGCAAAAAGTTCTGAAGACCATGTCCAATGAAATGGTTGACATAAAAAAGAAAGTAGCAGAAACTTCTTCAAAAAGGCCCTACAGAGCTTTTAAAAGAGGCCCTTCAATGGATTCAAAGCCTCCCAATGCTATTTCAAATGCTGAATCCGAAGAAGAGGAAGAGGAAATTGCCATCGAAGGGCAAACCGATGAAGAAGTATTTGTAGAGTTACAAGGAATGTGGGATTTCATCCTCCCACAAGAAGAAGATTAAGAAGTATTCCCAGTTAGCACACGAAGTAGAAATCACCTTAATCCTCCCCAAACTACCCTTAAGCCAAAGAGCGCAAGCTCTACAATAAAGGATAAAGTTGCAACAAAGAAAATGACATCTAAAGCGACTCAAACCAGCCTAGTCCAAACAGATTCATCAACTCCATCTAAAACGCAGATCGTTTCGGATGAAATGGAGTACAATATTATAGAAGATATGAAAAAGACTAGGGCCAACATCACTCTTTACGAATTGAGCAAGTTAAAGCATCAACAAAAGATAATGTTGAAGGAATTACATGCTGTGCCAGTTGCACCTTTGCCTGCCGTTGTACTTTCTCAAGCTTCCCATAACATGGGAAGACCTCCAACTAATGCGACCAATAAAATTGATCCAAATGACATCGCTTTAATTGGAGGAAGATCGAGATCTCATACTCCCCCGTTTCTCCTTACTTATGAAATTTTCAATAAAAATGTGCACAATTGCTTAGTGGATTCTGGTGCTTCATCGAATATTTTACCAAAGTCCATATGTGCCAAATTAAACGTTCAACCACAGAAATCCGTTGTGCGCATAGTTCAGCTAGATCGATCTCAAGTCGAAGTGATTGGCGAACTAAATCAAGTAACCATAAGGTTGTCATCCAACCCAAAGGTATGTCAAGTTATTGACATTTTAGTTGCTGATATTCTAGAATTTTATGGCTTAATTCTTAGCAGGGATTTGTCAGAAAAACTGCATGGATACTTCGCAACTGATTGGTCGCACATGTGGCTGCCCTACAATGGCAAACCAAATCAAATAAAAGTTGAATGAGAACTACATCAGAAATACATAGTAACGGAGCTAGAGGGGGAAAATGAACCAGTAACATATAACAATAGCATTATTGGCAATTACTCAGTAGATTCTTTCCTCAGCAATTTTAATGCTCATACGTCACCTTACTTAGAACATTATGTTTTGTCCCAAGTCGAAATTTTTTCTCAAACGGATAGTTCAAAATGTATCATTTTTTTAGATAGTCCTGTAAATAAATCTTTGTTTTGGAAATTATTTTTTGATGGTTCTAAATCTAACGAAGGAGCAGGAGCAGGATGCGTTCTAATTAGTCCAGAAGGAGATAAAATTATGCTAACCTGCAGACTCGAATTTGATTGCACCAACAATACAGCTGGATATGAGGCTTTAGTCCAAGGGTTGTACAAAGCAATCGGGTTAAACATCAAGTACCTTCAAGTGTTCGGAGACTCTGAGATTGTAGTCAGACAGGTACATAATACTATACATTGCCTGTCAGGTCATTTAAAACATTATCAATCCTTAGTTCAAGATCTGACTGAGCATTTTATAGCATTTAATATTTCTTCAATTCCCAGACTCCAGAATGCAAGTGCAGACCTTTTAGCTAACGTTGCTTCTAAGCTCATTCCTTCAGAACATTTTAGTCCAGATAGATTCTCAATAGAATTAATCTTTGGACCATCTATTCCTGATAACATCACAAATTGGATAATATTCAACGATGATCCTGATATCGTAAATTTCCTCACATCTGAAGGATCCTACTCTAATCAAATAATTGACGAAGACCAACATGATCGACAATTGCAACAAGATAGCACTAACAATGCTATACCTAAGTCGGTAGTCACGTTAGAAGACCTGTACGATTTGAAAGATCGATTTAAAAGGTCTACCAATTCAAAACTCCAAAGTTAAACTTTGAACTACAAATTAGTAAACCTAGGAACCGATGCCAAACCACAAAACATTAATCTAGGTCTCAGCCTAGCCCCTGAAGAAAAATTAGCGTATATTCGTCTTTTGAGACAATATAAAAATGTTTTTGCTTGGAACTATGATGAACTCAAAACATAAGACACTTCCATCATCCAACATACTATTCCAATGACCGATAATGAAAAACATGTCCAACAAAAATTGAGAAAGATCCATCCCAATTTAGAAAATCAGATAAAGACTGAACTCAATAAGTTATTGAAAGCCAAAATAATCTTTCCCATCAGACATTCTAAATGGGTCTCCAACATGGTACCTGTTAGAAAGAAAAACAAAGATATTAGAATTTGCATTGACTTTCGAAATCTTAACAAGGCCTGTCAAAAAGATAATTTTCCTTTACCACCTATGGAACAGATATTGCAGGCAGTGGCGGGCTCATAATTGATGTCTTTCTTGGATGGATTTTCAGGATACAATCAAGTGTTGGTACATCCTGATGATCAATTAAAAACCACATTCAGAACTAAATGGGGCACATACGCATATCGAAAGATGCCATTTGGTTTGATTAATGCTGGTGCCACATTTCAGAGAACCATGGACATCGCATTCAAAGGTTTAGTCAATAAATCTGTAGTAATTTATTTGGATGATATAACTGTGTATTCTAAGAAACAAAGAAACAATCTTAGAGATTTAAAACAAATCTTCCAACATTGTTTAAGGTATGGAATTTCACTTAACCCGAAAAATCCTTTTTCGCATTAAGTGAAGGGAAACTTCTAGGATTCATAGTGTCAAAATCTGGTATTCACATCGATTCCGACAGAATCAAAGAGATTTCTGAAATATCCCTACCTCACAACAAAAAAGCCATGCAATCTTTCCTTGGTCAAATCAACTTTGTAAAGAGATTTGTTCCAGATTTTTCACGAATCGTGTCTCCTTTACAAGCCATGATTAAAAAGAACTCAAATTTTAAATGGGACCAAGATGAACACGAAGCATTCAACCTGATCAAACAAGCTATTATTAATGCTCCATCTTTAGCAACTCCAAAATTTTCAGAGCCTTTTATTTTATATACATTTGCCTCAGATAGGTCATATGTTGCGATACTCACTCAAGTAAATCAAGAAAAGGCGGAAGCCCCAATTTCTTTTTTCAGTTCAAATTTACAGGAAGTTGAATTAAGTTTGCCGTTTTCAAAGCAATCAAGTACTTCAGACCTTTTCTACTCAAAACCCATACTAAAATTATAGTACCGTTTCCAACGGTAAGGAATCTTCTAGTACAGAAGGATGTGGGTGAGAAAAGGGCCAATTGGGTTACTGCCTTACAAGAATATGACATAGAAATTAAGCCAACAAATATTGTAAGAGGTCAAGGCTTTTGCAAAATGCTGGCTGGAGCATCGCAAATTTCTGAAATTCCATCTGCAGAGGTACGAATATGCGAGGTAAGCCTAAACGATATAGAGTCATTATACGCTGATATCATTTATTATCTTAAGAACGGGTATGCTCCTTCACACCTTGATCATACTAAGAAAAGAGCTCTAAGGTTGAAAGCCAAACAATATCAGCTCATAAATGACATTCTTTTTAGAATAAATTATGACTCTGTTCTCCTTAGATGTCTTGAGAAATTTGAAGCTGAAAAAGTTTTGCAGGAACTCCACGATGGGCCAGCAGGTGGACACTATGCTGGAGATGCTACTGCACATAAAATCTTGCACGCAGGGTATTACTGGCCCACGTTATTCAAAGACTCGCACAGTTACGTGAGGAAATGTCAAGTCTGCCAAACTACTACTAGGAGACATAAGAAGCCATCCTTGCCACTACAACCAGTTAATATTGAGCAACCTTTCAGTCAGTGGGGATTGGACATAATAGGTGAGATCGTTCCCCACTCTTCTAAGCAGCATAGATATATCCTTACAACAATAGATTATTTTACTAAGTGGGTAGAAGCAGTTCCACTCAAGACGGCTAATGCTGAAAATATCATTGAGTTCATAGATCAATTTAGAATCACCAGGTTTGGATTTCCTTCCCCTTTAATGTTTGATAATGGATCATACTTTTCTGGAAATGCAATGACTGAATTTTCACATAAAAGAGGATTCAAACTTAAATATTCGGCCAATTATGACCCACAAGGCAATGGGTTAGCTGAGTCTACAAATAAAAACCTAATCAGGATTATCAAAAGAACAGTTGACCAAAATCATAAAAATTGGCATAAGTCTTTAATATATGCTTTATGGGCAGACCGAATAAAGCAAAAAGCTTCTATCGGCACTTCTCCCTTTAATTTAGTTTATGGGAAAGAAGTGGTTCCTCCGACTCATTTAGCAATTCCCTCTTTGTCTCTAGTTCAATACATTGATGAAGTACCAACTTCCTCCTTACAACTAAGACAAATGGAAATAATCAAATAATAAGAACAACGAGAACAGGCTAAGAAAACCCATGCTCATCATCAAGCACTAGTAAAATCCTCTTTTGATTCAAACATAATGACCAGAAAAGAATTTCAGATAGGAGATTTAGTTTTAAAATGGGACAAGGCTCATGAAGAGAAAGGGAAACATACAAAATTTCAAAGAATGTGGCTTGGTCCTTTTCAAATTGTAGAAGTCATAGGTCCATCAACGTTTGTGTTACAGGATTTAGCAGGTAAGAGAGACTCTTTGCCTGTTAACAGACAAATTCTCAAGAAATATTTTCCATAGAAGATTATTCTTCTATTTTGTAGAGTAATTGTTTTTCTTTTCATAATAAAACCAGTTGTGAATGGTTACATTAGGCATTTACGAATAAGACACCAATTCTCTTTCAGATTTTGATTTTTCGCTTGTATAAATAGCAAATCTTTTGGAAAATTGATCTTTATTATTGAAAGATACAGTTAAAGACTCTAGCCTAGATATGATACTAGTTTCAACTTCATAAAGTTTGATGAAAACAACCTTTAGTGAAGAAAATGTTTTATGTAAGTGCAATGAAAGGTATCAATAACAAAATAAAGATTCTATGTAGAACAACTATTTCCAAAAACTCTACTATTGTCGTCCAAAGCTATCCTAAGGAAACAATGACTTCCTCCCTGCTAAGGAAATCACAACTTTCAGAGGAACAACCCAAGGATACACTTCATCTTGAAGAATAAGAGGTCTCATCACGAGCCGGCTTATCATAATCACAGATATTATAACTTGCTGACTTTGCCAAATACTGTACACCACAACAGGGCAAGGACTCAAGATTGTTGCAATAAAAAAGACAAGGGGTCTCATCACGAGCTAGCTTGTTCAACAAAGTTATAAATCAAGTGAATGACTGTGTCATAGATTGGCTATCAAACCAAGACATTGTTCTTTAAGAGTATAAAGAAAATCAAAAAGTGTGGATGTGGATTCTTCTTTGAGAGTTGTAGATTGATTTAAGTAGGATATAGGATCATTGCTGGATAACAGGTAACCTTATCGAGGCTATAAACGCGTGCTGGCAGCAAAGGCCTACCTACGACAAATGAGCATATTTAAAACTGGTTTACAGATAAGACTTTGTTTTATCTTTACAGACCAAGTAATGGCTGATGTAAATATAAGGACTAGCCTGAGGGACCATAATCAAAGTTGAAAATAGTTGAAACAAAATGTCATTGACAGGTTAGAGCATAATGTACTTTATCTTTCCATAATAAAGTTTAACTTTCTGAAAAATTTTCTGTTTTGGAAGTTTAGAAAATTCAATAGAAAAACAGAGATAACTGGTTCTTCCAAGTGAATCGCCAATTGTTGTGGCCACCAACAACCCCCCTTCTTATCTAGTGTTATTGTTAATACTATATAAGTGGGGACCCTTAGTAAAAAATGTAAAAAAATCAATTAGTGTTTATATTTCCTTTTGGATAAAGCTTACCATCATGGACATAGGAAAATACCTTTGAAAAATCTAAAAACTTAAGTTTCATGATGAAGAAAGTAAATTTACTCCTTAAAGAGATATCGCATCGCGCAAAGAATGATAAGGTACCTTCTTATGAGCCAAAATGATAAAAATGCGAGATTCTGATGCGAACTCCATCGCATCGCATGCATTAATGAACACTCACGTTGGAAACCTTAAAAATTGCCGATATGCGATATCGCATATCGCATGTCGCAAAATCACATAAAATACACCTAACGATTAAACGATTAAGCGATCTGCGATATTGCGACATTGCGATGTTGCAATATTGCGATAATGCGATGTTGCGATATTGCGATAATCCGATGCAGCGATATGCGATAATGCGATGCAAATCGCAGAAACATTCCATCACAGATTTTCCTGGCTCAATATTCAAGAAAAAGTTTCAGAAACCAAGAATTGGTTACGCGCTTTAATGATAATTAATGAGTTATATGCCAGTTGTTAATAAAATATGGTTTTGTGTTTATCAAAGAGCCGGTTCACGTAAGGTGGCGCGTTTTTGCATATTTTTGGCATTTAAACCTTTCCTGTCATTATTTTTGTCATTACTTTCACCTCATTTGTGAACTACAGGAAACTATGGGGAAAAATGGCAAGGCTCCAATGTCTAAAGACAGAGAAATGGCACCCGTATACACAGACACCGCATGCAACAGAGCCGCAGATTCACAGAATTCTGCTGAGCCATCCATTACAGATCTCTCATATACAGCCATGGTTAAATGGGTATTGAACGATGCTGATATCAGAACCAGACAGTTTAATGCTCAGGGTCAAAAGCTCACGAAATCATTATTTTTACAAATTTTGAGCTTTATACCTGAAAAGAGAAAGAGGCGCAAAAGGCGAAAGATGCATAAGAGAAGCCCGGATCAAGGAACGGAGGCAGTTTCCGATGCGCGATTAGCACGAAAATTGCTCGAGAAGGAAAGCTTCTAATTGCTCAGTCACCTGAAAGCCCCGAAAATTGCAAGAAAGCAACGATAAAAACAAACTGGAAACAGAAAGCTAAAGAAAGGGCAGAAACAATCCAAGGGTTAACCAAGTTGAACTGGGATTATTACTGGGCATACACGGTAAAGCCACATAGTCAGTGGATGACTTTCAAGGATATCATTCGTTTTGTTGAAAATATGGTGCCAACTCTTGCCAATTCTGTTTGCTTAGCTCAACTCAAAGCGGAAGACAGTCAACCGACTCTACTCAAGCAAATACTGAATGCTTGCAACGTTAAGGAGCAAATGTATAAATAGTTAGATATTAGATTTAATTTTAGAAATAGTTTTGCTTTATTTTTTCTTAAAAAAAGGATGGTCATTTAAACCGCATCTTGAATTTTTGTAAATAAGTTATTTTTAGATTTAGTTAGTAGTATTTAAACCCTTCTCATGCATTTAGAGAAGGGTCCAGAAATTTATCAAAAACTTGTCCTCAGAACATGCACTTTTGCACCCTTCGAGGAGGTTTTGATGAATGAATGGAACAGGATTTGTTGATGCTTGCATTTAATATCTACTACTGATGTTGCAGTTCTGTACTCTTAGTGGATGTTAGATCAAGGAGAGATAAATCATTGTCGCTTGAAGCTCATGAGTAGGACTAGTTATAAATGGTACTTTTATCTCTTAACCATTTCTGCTTATGTGTTAAAGTGATATACAGTTTTTAGTTGTTTATATATTACTGCATGAATGCCTGAGTTATCATTTGGCACTTTTGTACGGTGATAACTATTTATTTATGCTCAATTTATGAATAGCTGATTATGCGATAGGTTTTTCACAACTGTTTCGTCCAACTTTTTATACAAAGTGGTTCATCCTTAATGATTTCTTTTCTCATAATAGCTGAATGATCTTTATTACCAATTGTTATTTGAAATCTTTTTAGATTGCATAATAGAAGAATTACACCCCGGGTTAGTATAGACTTAGATGTTGCTGCTTATTATAATACAATAGCATAGCATTAGATTAAAGTTAGAATTAGAATATATTAATTAGGAACTGTTAGATCAGGAACATCAAATTATACACACACACACTCATAAATTGGGAAACTGGTCCCATATCCCCAGTCGGACCCGCTATACCAAACGGATAAGGAGCTGCCAACCAAGGTCCGGACCTGGCGGGTATCCCCCTTGTTGTAGACCCGATTTTCGGGGCTTCAACAGGTGGTTTTCTGGAAATGTGGAAAGGAAGGGCACTACAAAAGGGACTGTAAATATAAAGCTTCGGACAAAGGAAAGGGATTTAATGATTCTCCTTCTGCAGAGGCGAAAACCACCTCAGATGAAGGTGGGGACGTGTACTTGGCTTCTTCAAGTACACATGTAGATCATGAGGCATGGTTGATTGACTCAGGTGCATCCTTTCACTTCACTCCCCATAGAGAGTGGTTCTGCGAGTATGAGAAACACGAAGGTGGTGATGTCTTCTTAGGGGATGATAGGAAGGCTAGAATCGTTGGTCGTAGAAAAGTAAAGTTGAAGTTGCAAGGTTGAAGGGTTAGAACAATTTCGGGTATTTGGCATATTCCTGCATTGGACAAAAATCTGATTTCTGTAAGAAAGCTGGATGATGCAGGTTTAAAAATATTGTTTAAGAAGGATACCTGCAAGATGGTTTAGGGAGCACTAATATTGATGCGGGGAGTTCATATTGGAAATCTATACAAGATGAAAGGTTGCATTTTTGTTGATGGGTGCAATAGTTCTGTAGTTCCTGAAAGTGTAGCAGAAAATATAGTGGTCTCTGGAGAGAAGACCATGCTGTGGCATCAAAGGATTGGACATATTGGAGAGAAGGGTCTTCGAATACTTCATGGTAAAGGTATGGTAGAAGGTATGAGTAATAACCCTCTGGATTTTGATTTCTGTGAAAACTGCGTATATGGGAAGAAGAATCAGGTGAGTTTCCCTTCTGGTAGTAAGAGGGCGAAAAAGATATTAGAGTTTGTGCACAGTGATGTGTTTGGACCTGTGAAGGTTCCATCATTGGGTAAGTCTGTGCACTGTGTATCATTTATAGATGACTTCTCAAGGAATACATGGATATATTTCCTTGAGAAGAAATATGAAGTCTTTGACAAGTTTAAAGAATTTAAGGCTCTGGTGGAAAACCAAACAGAGAAGAAGATAAAGGTGTTGAGGTCGGATTACGGTGGAGAGTTTTGTAGTAAGGAATTTGAAGAATTTTATAAGAAGTGTGGTATAGCATGGTAGAAGACTACTCCATACACTCTTGAGCAAAATGGAGTTGCAGAAAGAATGAACAAGACGTTGATGGAAAGGGCAAGAAGCATGCTCATTGGTGCCAGGTCAGGACAAGAATTTTGGGTAGAGGCGGTGGAGATAGCATGTTACCTGGTCAACAGATCACCTTCATCAACGTTGGAGCATAAGAAACCTCTCTTTCACATCTGAGGGTATTTGGATGTAATGTATATTTACATGTTCCAAAGGAGAAAAGAACCAAGTTGGATAGTAAATCTGAAAAGTGCAACTTTATTGGGTATACGGATGGTTTAAAGGGTTATATGCTTTGGAACCCAGTAACAAGGAAGGTTGTGTACAGTCGAGATGTGGTGTTCAAAGAAGTGAAATATGTTATTATACATGAAGTCCAACCAAACGAACATGAGAAGATAGAGTTTGAGATTAAGGAGGAAGAATCAGACTCTACAGCAGAGGAGGAATCCGAAGATGAAGAGCCACAAACTCCAAGTGTGAGAATGTCAGTTCGAGAAAGAAGGCTACCAGAAAGGTATAATCCATCTGCTTTTTGTTCAAATTTTTCTTTATCTGTTACTAATGATGATCCTAGAACTGTGAAGGAAGGAGTAGATTCACAGGATCGAAAACTCTGGAAAGAGGCCATGGTTGATGAAATGGCATATTTGTACAAAAATGAGGCTTGGGATCTGGTGGAGTTGTCAGCTGGAAGGAAACCCATTGGTAGAAAATGGGTGTTCAGAAAGAAGACAAATGAAGAAGGAAAGGTGGAGAAATACAAAGCTCGGTTGGTAGCAAAAGGTTATTCCTAGGTGCCGGGAATTGATTTTGGTGATATTTTTGCTCCTGTTTCCAAGGTAGCTTCTATTAGATTACTTTTATCTGTTGTTGCTGCTTTTGATTTTGAGGTAGAACAGATGGATGTGAAGACAACATTTCTTCACGGGGATTTGGAAGAGGAGATCTACATGAAGCAACCTGAAGGTTTTGTGGTGAATGGTAAGAAAGAACTGGTATGCAAGTTAAAGAAGTCTTTGTATGGGTTAAAACAATCACCAAGGATGTGGTATCAGAAATTTGATACATTTATACATGGACTTGGCTTCACCAGAAGCAAAGCAGATCACTGTGTGTATTTTAAATTAATTGGTGACCATGTTATTTATCTCGTCTTGTATGTGGATGATATGTTGCTGGTTGGAAATGACAAAGAAATTATCCAGGATTTGAAGACCAAATTGTCCTCCAAATTCGATATAAAAGATCTTGGTGCTGCAAACTATATTCTGGACATGGAAATTAAAAGAGATCCGGCAAAAGGGAAGCTCTGGTTAAACCAGAGGAAGTATGTCGAGACAATACTACAAAGGTTTAATATGCAGGATAGTAAACCGGTGAAGGTTCCTATTCCTGTAGGTGTGAAGTTATGTGCTGAATAGTGTCCCAAGACATAAGAAGATGAAGATGACATGTCCCATGTTCCATATGCAAGTGCAGTTGGTAGCCTGATGTATGCAATGGTATGTACTAGACCAGGCATTGCACATGCAGTGGGAGTATTGAGCAGGTTTATGTCAAAACCAGGAAAGGAGCATTGGATAGCAGTGAAGCGGGTTTTCAGGTATTTGCATGGCACTAGTGATTATGGTTTGTGCTACCAAAGAAGACCAGGGTTGGACAGAGTGTTGGATATTCGTGGCTTTATTGATGCAGACTGGGCTGGAGATCTGGATCAGAGAAGATCTACAGGTGGGTATGTGTTTAACGTATTTGGAGGTGCAATCAGTTAGATGAATAAGAAACAATTTGTAGTGGCACTATCAGCTACAGAGGCAGAATACATGGAAGCCACTCATGCAAGCAAGGAAGCAGTTTGGTTGCAGAGATTGTGTTCAAGTATGGGGTTAGTGCAGGGAGCTATAAGGATAGACTGTGATAGCCAAAGTGCAATCTTCTTGGCAAAGAACCGTGGTTACCATTCAAAGACAAACACATTGATGTTCAGTATCACTTTATGAGGGAAACGATAGAAGAAAAAAAGGCATTGTTGGTAAAGGTGGACACTTTGAAGAATACTGCAGGTGCATTGACAAAATCTGTGAGCTATGAGAATTTCTCTTGGTGTAGAGAAACAATGGGCATTGCGGGCCTAGATAAATGACTAAGCTCTCCTGTGGCCCCGTGTGGAAAGAAAACAACATGTGGGAGAATGATGGGTTGTGTTATATTCTTTCCACGACTAGCCCACGTAGCTAACTGGGGGGTTAGAGGGGGTGTAGCAGCCCCCCATGTCTGGGGGGTTTGAGGGGAGCGGGTAGCCCCCCTCTACGGGGTCCGAGGTAGCACCCTAGGAAATTTGTTTTTGGAACCTATATTAGGTTGGACGGACCTACGTATGGTTTTGTGCATGATTTTCACACATGGTTTTGGATGCGATGGTTTTCTGTCCATGGTTTTGGACGCGATGGTTTTGGTCCATAGTATTGGATGCTTCGGCATGTATAAATATGTATTGTAACATTGAAAGGAACATAATGAAAAATCAAGCTGGTAGTCCCGGTTTTGGGATCTAGGGGAAAATCTTTTTGTATATTTGTTTTATGTGTTATTCTCTCGCTATTGTTTATTTTCTATTTCTAGAATTCGTATGCAATTAATTTCTGTACGAGGTTAAAACCTACAAGAAGGGGGCCAATCAATTATGTAATCAAGGCAATTTGTATAAATAGAGAGGTTTCTGAGTAATTATGAGTATAAATATATGTACAAATATATATTGGATAGAGTTTGTGCAAGAGAATTATGATTCTTGGGTGCAATAGAAGAATTCAAGGATGAATTCATGTATAAAGTGAGGTTTAATAAAATGATTGGGTGATGATCCTCACATATGAGTAGTTTTATGATTCCTGTAAAATTCATTGAATGATTGATTTGGATTTAACATGATTATGTGTGTAAATATCAATGGGTGAATAATTCATCATTATAGGGTGAAAAGTTGTAGGGAGCGAGTTACATAATGAACAATTCTAGGTTCTAGTGGAGGTGATATGTTGATGAGAATGAAGATTTATCTACCATGTGATAGTTAATCTAATCGTTTGACATCCAGGTGAAAAAAGAAATGTAGTGTTGAATTAGGATTGGATCCATTTATACACTTGATCTATTAATCGATGAAGATGTAAACACAATTTTCTTGAAGAAGCCTATCAGGCAGGGAAAAAATATATCTGGCTTGTAACATATCTAGTTTACCTAAAGTGTATACAACTAATTCATAACCAAATTTTGGATTCAAAGAGTCATGGACCCCACAACAATGAACCAAATTGTATCTAGGCTTGTGGAGTATCCAACTATTCAATCAAGTGTGAAGTAAAGTGATGGGTAGATATTTGGATGCTTAGATTAAAGCCTAAACATAGTTATTAAGGTGTGGACCCTAGAGAGGGAGGTAACTGCTACCTGGCTTATATTGTATCTAGTTGTGCAAGAAAGAGTGAAGCAAGGAAAAGGAGTGGATTACTTATATCCCAGGTTGAGGTCAATTTATCCAATTTATATAGTATCTGGTGTGGACCATACCATAGGTTGCAAGATATCAAGATAGAGAGAAATGTATCTGAGCCAAGGTATATCAAAATGAAAAAGAATGTATCTGGATCACTCTAGGGTGGACCCTATAGATTTTGGAAAGTGTGGTAGAAATTTATATTCATCTCAAGTTGAATATGAGTCTCATCGAACTGTGTTGCTTACAAGTGAACAAAATTCCCAGATTTCCTAGATTGAAGAGTTATATCTGAATAGAGGTGAATATATCTAGGCTAAGGATATGTATCCAAGCCAAAAAAGGGTATCAAGACTTAAACATACCCAGGTATAAATGTATTCATATTGCTAGCAAAGAGCTTACCATGAAGTTTTTTGGATCCCAAATACAAATGATAGTTTGATTAAGAACTTGGTAAGAGTGTTAGTCATACATGTTGTAACATGTTAAGTATGGGAGCAAAGAAAATTGAGGTTTTGTACATATTTGATAAATAGTTGAGTTTAGATATCTTTGAAATTACATCATTGAGTAAATGAGAAAAGGTTGATCCAAAACCTTGAGTCAAAGAGAACTATGGAAATCAACCACCAAGAGTTTGAAGATGATCGAGGATAATTAGTCAAATTTTTTTAATTGGGCCAGCATGGTTATGGAGAAGGGATGCATTAATAATCAGGTGATATCTGAGCAAGTTAAGCCTACACCTTTGAATGCTACAGAAAATCATTGGATCAACACTATAGTAGATATGGTGGTACCAGTTGAGCAAAGATGTTAGCCGAGTTAGTGGTGGATCAATAGGAGAATGCATAAGAAGAATTCAAGGTAGGAGATTAGTGTAGGAATGCTTCTAACTCTAGATATGTTGTTAGAGTTCAACATAGGACATCAGTAGATTGTGAAAACTATTCAAGGAAATATGCAAGCAAACAACTTTCAGGTATTGAGGTAATGGATTTATTTTATAGGTTAATTAATCTGAGTATATGTTGACAAGACGTGAGAAATAAGATATTTTTGTAATAATAGAGAATTAAATAAGGAAATAGATCATGAAGGACTTTGTACAAATGAAAAGACAATCCCAGCTACGGAGAAGAGCTAAGGATAATTGTTGATAACAATTTGAAAAAAAATGAGAAGAATGACAATATAAATAATCCTGCAGGAAACTAAAGAAAAGAACTCAAAAGTTCTTGGAATTGTAGATATGATGATATTTTATAGTTAGCATGGTAATTATATTTTTAAATTAACTTCAGTAGAGAAATTGTTGATTGCAAGTAGTAGCACGTAAAAGGAAAACGTGGTAGAGATTGTATAACAGAGAGAAATTGTAACAACTTTTAGCTAAGGTTGGGTAGAAGTTGTTAAGACAACTCCACAGTTGAAAATATGGGTAGAGTTGTCTAGAGAAAGGAGCAGGTGAATCTCTTGAGAGTGAGTAGGATGCAATGGCCTAAAGGAGTAGAGGAAGATCAAAAGGTTCCAAGAGAAGAGAACCATAAGCATATCAAAATTCTAGGTTTAGAGGAGAGAAGCTTGGTGAGGTACTTGTAGCAAGCTAAAACATACTTGCCATAGTAGAGGCGAAGTGAAACTTACAATTGGATAGAAGTTCAAAAAGCAAGAGGGAAGATGACTATTAATCGTACCGATAAAGGTTCAAAGAAAAGCCACAAAAAGATGAAGGAAGATGTAGAGAAATTGGAAAAATAAAGAACCAGATGAGTCAAGAGGAATGTGATAAAGAAGTTTTTGAGTTAAAGGAAAATCTTAGTATAATGATGATGATGTTATTACAAAGTGTGAGGATGAAGACCATGTTACACTAGAGATTGCACTAAGAGCTAGGGTGAATTAATATAATGAAAAATTCAACATTTCGAAACAATTTCATGAATAATTGAATATATAGTAGTGTGTTAATAAATAACACGCATCATAATAATGAACAAAATTGTGCATCAAGTAAAAATCATCACATCAACAGACAAGAAAACTAGCTTTTACGTGGAAACCATTGCAGAAGAAAACCACAAATTATTTTATTTCTCTAATTTGATTACATAGATATGTAGGCACCAACCTACTAGAGGAACATACCCCCAAAAGAAAATTTGCATGCAATAACTCCAAAAATGTGCATGCACTGACTTGCAGTAGGCTACAACCTGAATGAGGCACCAACCTCAAAAATGTGTAAGCACTAACTTATTGTAGTATTCAACTTGACTAAAGGAGCCACCTCCTTCTTCAACCTATTGCAGACCACCTTTCACAATATTTCAAACTATATCCATAAGCTCAAATCACAACCAAATCAATGTACCTTTTCTTCATCTGCAACTTCACATGTCAAAAACTTTTTCATATATTCATATTGACAATAATCATGACCACCCTAATCTCAAAAATTGTTTGCAGCCTCCCTCATTCAAATCACAAAATAATATAACCAAAATCCCTTTTTTCAAAAATAAATTTGCTCTCAAATTGACCGTTAAAAATATTAGAAAGATTAACTGTTATAAAAAATGGCACTATCTAGCACACATTCTACATAATGCACTAATATTGGTATCCATTAGACAAAATATTATCATTGTTTGGTTATTGGTTCTACAAAATGGACATATATGGGTCAAAATAAAAATTAAACATTGACCAGCCCAACCAAGTTCGAACTTTCCACCTCCCAAGGAATCACAACAATTTATGCCAATTGTGCTACCATATGCCTTATTAAAAGTTTGTGCAACCATTCAACTTAAACGCCATTCAACTACCATAAAAATTTCATAGAGATCCATGTCACAGATCCACTGCAACAACCACAAGACAATCACAAGTTGCCATGTAGGCTACCTCTGAGAGTCACGTCACTGCCACTAACAAATCAAAAAATGCTACGCGGATCGTCACTACCAATCACAGGCGGAACATCAAAGTCCAAAAAGATCTATGACAACTACCATAGAGAACCATGTCAACTTCCACAACGAATCACAAAGAGGCACGCCAACTAGCAAAACCAATTACAGAGTGACATGCCAATTGCTACAACCAATCATAGAGAACCAAGTCAACTATTGTAGAGAGCCATGTGAGCTATTGGAGATTGGTAGCTTTAGTTGGTAATTTCATGAATAAAATCAAAGGAGAAAAGTTGAATGTATATTTACCCCACAAGTCTTCAATTCAACCCCTCCAATATCAAGCTGACCTAGCCAAGAGAATAACCCTTTACATGGATGAATCACTATATTGAGCCTATTCTCTCTCGTACAAAGTTGATTTTTGAATCATCTAGACATAGGCATATATTGTCTATGATATGCGAACTAACTGAGGCATCTATTATCTATGATATGTGAGATGATTGAGGCATCTATTCTCTATGATATACGAGTTGACTGAGGAATTTATTCTCTGTGATATGCGAGCTAACTAAGGCATCAATTCTTTGGGATATGCGAGATGAATGAGGCATTTATTCTCTGTGATATGTGGAGTATGTGATATGTGAGTTGAATGAGGCATCTGTCTCTATGATATACAAGCTAACTAAGGCATCTATTCTTTGTGATATGTGAGCTGACTAAGGCATCTATTCTCTGTGATATGTGAGATAACTAAGGCATCGGTTCTCTGTGATATGTAAGCTAATTGAGGCATAAATTCTCTATGATATGTGGAGTATGTGTCTCATATGTGAAGTCAGTGGGTTCTATGCAAAGTTTATGGTCTATCCTATGTGAAGTTTGTACTATGCGAAGTATGTGGTCTATACTCATGCTAAATCATTGTGTCTAGATGAATTTTCATGACTCATCATCATGCAAAGTTCTGAGGCTCATCATCCCTAAAATTATGCGAAATTGTGATGATGTAATTGAATCTGTGATGATCTGAAATTTTTAGGCTAAAGAAGAGGCACTCTTGGAGACCAAATTTGAGGATGTTTGTCTTGGCATATTGAGGGATTGAGTTGGCACTTGTGGGAGTTTATCTTGATGGTTAGTTTTTTTATATGTTTTGATGCCTTGATTGAAATAAGTTGATGTACAATTTGATGAATTAAACTCTCTCTCTCATAAGGAAAGATTATTGGGTTTTCCCTATTGTGGGGTTTTGTCCCAGAAAATTTTGGCGTCTGATGTTTTATTCTTTCTCTTTGATATTTACTACTCTACTAACTTCAATGGTTGAAACTTTCAAGTATAACTACTTAATGATGAATTTCTCTAAAGAAGTCAAATTGTATCATTGGAAGTAGTTATCATTTTAAAAATTGTTTTAGTCTACCTAGCTACTAGAAATTAACATCAACTACCAAAAAGAGCCACATCAATTGCCATAGATTAGTTAAAAATTTGTGTGTCAAACATGAAGAGCCAAAAACCAATCACAGAGGACCACGTCAATCGTCATGACAAACCAATCACATCACAACGAAATATAGTTTGAATCAAACATGTGGCCTACCGAATAGAATTTTCCACTCATACCATGAAGGCAAGGCCTTCACATGTTTAACCACGATGACATTATTTCAATTGAACTCAATCAAATATATATATGAGAAGGGGGCTAATCTGACATGGTGCTAAATCTCTACAAAATGATTCCATGTGACTTGGAACCAAGGTAATTAGACACTCCTATGTTGACGTCATCATGACGCCATATCTTCCATGTGGCACACCCTGATTGGTAAAACGTGTCATTCAAAATCACCCATATTGGTAAGCGAAAAATGACAATTGTACCTGCCATGTGCTAGTCATCCCTACTACTATGTCACCCTACTAATGTCACCATGCTAAGGCTTCATGCTATTACTAGGAAATGCTTACTTGTTTTTCTCATCATGTTGAAATTTCATGCTATTATTAGGCCATGCTAATCTGTTCATGTCATCAAAAAGCTGACGTGCCATACTTATGTGTGGGTACACCTATCATTAAATAGTTTGCAAGTTTGTGCTTTGTCTGTCATAGTTCTTTCTCCACTCAATCATATCCATTAGATCTGTTGAAATATTTTTGATGTTTAACCCATTAAACATCAATCGAGTTGAGTGTCCACCACTGATGAATACCTATAGAAATCCCAATTTATTTTGAAACATGCATGAATTTTAAAAAATTTGGTGTTTTATAATAAAATTTGGTGCTTTTTCCTCATTGCAGCTACCAACTTCAAATTGTCATAACTTCTCATCCATGAAGAGTTTTTCCAATTGTGATATATCATTGGAAAGGTCTCAAAGAGAAAATTTCAACCATACAATACATAGTTCATTTGAGCATCATAAATTTTCCAAAATGTCACTAAAATTCGAGGCATTGCCATATTATTTCCTTTGAATCATTTTTTATGATCCAACGATGGGAAATGGAAGTATAGACTGATTTCATATCTATCTCTAATGAAGCAAGTACACAGACAGACTTTGTTCTTCTTTCTACCGAAGTAGGAACCCAAAGTGACTATGAGGTATAGATGATTGATTCTCCTCCTAGCCCAGTTGAAATAGGAACTCAGACTAATTCACAATTTACTTTTAATGGTTGAGGGGTACAAATAGAGGATGTGCCTCCCTATACTCTCTTGATTGTCGAAGGAACCATTAAATTATTTCACAAAGCTATGGAGAAACAATAGGAGACCATATCAAGATATCAGGGAGAAGTGGTGTCTTGGAGGTAACATTAGGAGTTACTCCAACGATTTAAAGCATTGACAACGACAAAAGATGAGACCTCATCTAAGAAGGAAGTACAAAATTTCAAGGGTTTCCTTAAGAATTTTGTAGATAAAATGAAGGAAATTTTATCCATTTCTTCATATGCCTTGGCATGTAGGCCCCCAACTGGGAATTATGCTTTTTTTATACCTTAGGGATATATGTTGCTCAAGTGAAAGCTATACAATATGGACAACCATGTTAGCTTAGAAATGTATGGGATTTAATTTTTGTTTTCCACACACAGGATGAGTATACATAGTATCTTCTCTGTGAGTTATATATGCATAATTTATTTTTGGAAGAGCATGTGGAAGAAAATCCTATCCCATTTATTGGGGACATTCAATTTCAGGCTTTCATATCATTTGCTAGGAACTAGGTGAAATGGGAAAAGGCCTATCACACCGTCCATAGGAGGGAGCATGCTCTTGATCTTTGGGTTAGAGGGGAACATAATAACACCTTCCACACACAAATTCATCATGAAATATTCATATAAAAACATGGTGTTTCTCCTAAATTATCACAGATTCAATATGATATCTTGCATTTAGGGATGGGATATTTGGAAGATATCAGAGATGAGGCTCTTCGTGGAGCTAAGGTGAGATGGCAGGCATCGCCTAATGAAATCAAGAATAGAGAACCCTTTGGTTATCACAGTTTTTAGTATGCCATGACCAGAGTAGAAGACTATGTTCACTTAGTATTAGAAAGAGGTATCAACTAGATAGGATGCAAGTACAGATGCCCCATGTTGTGGGGAAAAGTATCCGATGCGGATGACACTAACCCTTTCTAAAGGTGACAGACTTTAGCAACAACTGAATGACAAAGTTTTCATGTTCATCTTTATGAAAGCACAGAGAGAATAGAAAGAGGATCAACCAACCTGGTGTCTTGCGCTTAGTCGATCCTTGTCCTTCTCGCTTTGTATCCCGTTCCCAGCTCTTTACTCTCCAAGCCGATCCAGCTACACACAGAATCTGCACAACAAAAGGGAGCAAACTACGAGATACAAGCAATCATAATTGAAGCATGGATTAGGTTGCATCAAATATACATGTAAACACAAAAACATCTATGTAAAACAAGTATATAGAAGAACATGCAAACTTTATTGATAGAAAGTAACAGGGTTCCAGAGGAAGTTACAACCAATGATGTTGGCCCCAATCCAGCAGCACCTCCTCGGCAGCAAGAACTCTCTTCTTCACCTCTAGTAAAACAATCACCCAATAATCCTGGCAGTATACCAACAGCACCTCCTTGCTTATACCAAAATTCCAGCCTCTATAGACCTCATAGAAGAGCTCTATATATAGGAGAGAAGAGAAAAGGATGAGTCAGCTTGAGACTGACATGAAGCTGCCTTGTGTCCTCTCCATCTCCAGTTAATCTTCAGTTCCTGTGTCCACTTGGAGATCCTTGCTTACACATGGTGATCAAGTACCTCTTACTCATCACAGGGCGAATCTCATGACCCAAGTGTCAGTTTGGAAGCTTCCTGGGCAATTGACACCTTGCAGGAGGACTGTGCCACTTGGCCAATCTCGCCCAGCGCAGGTAGCCTTCATTGTTTTTTACTTCCAGCGCAGGTACAGAGTGGGACAGTTGCAATACAGCGCAGAAGCTCAGTTAAGCAGCTGACATGATCCAAAATAAGCCTGTTCTGAAGTGTTTTCAGGTGGAGAACTGATTGGAAGTGTTGTTGATTGATGACCTTGTTCTTTTAGGGGTAAGAACAACATGTTTAGGGACTGAGGATCCTTGTAATTATCGACATTTCCTGCTCCTTGACGCGAGGCACAAAAATGTCTATAACAGTTGCCCCCTAAAGTATGAGGCCGTTAATCGGGTGAAATGCTTTAGCTAGAGGGTCCGAAGTTCGTTCCAGTGCCGAGGAGAGTGCCCTGTAATACAATACAATACAATACATTATCTTTCATTCATCATTATTCTCATGATCTAGCTGAGGCGGGTATTCCCATGCTCAGCTTTCTATAAATACATTTTGGTACATATGACAGACGATCGTCTGAAGACAGACTGATAATCTTCCGCTAAAATTATCATCCTTTGAGGAGGATGATCATCTGCTGCAATGATGTACATGGCAAATGCTTTTATATTTCCTGAATATATATGGCAGCCCGGATGGATGAAACTAGATCCGGGGTCTTCAAACTCGTTCGATCTTCACTCTAAGTACAAGTCGATCCATGTGAGAATTACGCTGAAGTCGAACATGGAAAGACATCGCTTGATTACCGGTCAATAATGAAAACCGTTAACAAGCGCGAGAGGAATCACCAATAATGACGATGACCCTCAAGGTACGGCAGTACAATTCACGTGGCGTGAATAAAGGACTTGGCGTCGAACGCCACGCAAAATCTTCTGGTCGAAGGTCATTGATGTATACCTGTCGCCGGAAGTGAGAAACTTGCCATTGAGGCATGCAAGCTTCAAAGTACTGATGGGGGTGTTCCTAGATCGACTTCTTGGATAATGAGCTGAAGTCGACAAGAAGTGATCCGTCAAAGGAGGGCCTTAATGAATCCCACATCAATGACACGGAACGGAGCTAATGATTTAGTGGAGGTGGAAACAAACTGTGACATATGATTCAGGGTGGCGATCATGAAATGGATGAAGGACAATGTATGGTAGTGGATGGGACACGGTTGACACTTTCTGAATGACCCCTCTTGAACATATAACGACACTGATGCGATGGATCGGTAGCATTACCCCGAATGGATGGTGTGGCGAGGACCATGGTGATGAGACCGGTGAATGAGACAACCCAACCCGATGTGATACGGAAGAAAAAGTGTCATGTTCAAGAGTGACTTGCTACCTCTAAACTTTGATGTTCTCCCAATTTTTCCCCAGTCATTTCTGACCAGTACCTCTTTATTTTTGTCAAGCTTGAGGAGGATAACATATGCTTGTTCTATAACCTACCCTTCGGGCAAGCCCATCGCTAAGATTTAACGAGCCTAGCGATAGGGAAACTCGTTCTCGTCTAAAGACAAGTTTGTCGCTATCTAATCATTTTAACGAGTCTAACGACAAGGAAAACTCGGTCCTTTTCATTTTTAGAGAGTCTGAAAAGGTACAGAAAGTTAACTCCAAAATTCCTTTTTCGTCATCTAATCCCTTAAGTCCGAAAAAGTATAAAACAATACAGAAGGGATGAGTGTTCAGTACTTTTAACGAGCCGAACAAGACAAGCGCTCGATCTTTTTGTGCAATAATCCCTCAGGTCCAAAAAAGATTAAAATCTAGAGGAGGGATAGCTCTTCCGGTCGTTTAACGAGCTGGAAGGCCAAAACTCGGCAAACTTTTCATATTTTACGAGTCAGATGAAAAGAGCTCAAAGAAGACTCGTCTTTTGAGGAACGAGTGATAAACAGGGATAGCAGCAGATTCCAGGTACAAATTGGAATTTTCCAATCACGGCAGTGTCACAAGGATGGCTAGGTGAAATCACTCTTCGCAGCTGTTTCTCAAAAGAGGTAAACACACAAATGGAGGTGAATGATCGGCCAAATGAACAGTGGAGGTGACGGTGCACAAACACGACCAAGGCTTTTATGGCTGATGAATTTACGATCTCAAAAGGTTATTTACCGGTTCGTTTTTTCTGAATGAGCTTGAACTCTGAAGGAAAGCTTGCTCATAAACTTATGTTTATTTTTTAACGAGCATGAACTATGTGCTAAAACTGCTCGGATCTTGCGTTTATTTTTTAACGAGCATGAACTATGTGCTAAAACTGCTCGAATCTTGCGTTTATTTTTTAACGAGCATGAACTATGTGCTAAAACTGCTCGATGATAAGTTTGCATGCCCCCAGCATAATAATGAAAATCGAGGTGCATGCCCCCCAAGCTTCATTGCATTCAACTCGGTGGTTGGAATGAAGGTTTACCTTTGAGATTTGGAAAGGGGATTTGTTTCATTTTTTAACGAGGTTGACATGAGATAGGAACTATCCTCGAAGCCCACTGTATTTACAGTATTTCTATTAGGGCGATGATCCATGCTGACAAAATGTTTAGGAATCTTCCGAATCCATTAGATATAGAAGATTTCATATTGTAGGTTTCCACTGTGGCCACCTCCGCCAGATTACTTGCAGGCGGTAGGGAAAAAGTACCCATTAAGGCAGGGTCTTTTAGGAGACCTACTCCAATATTTTGAAGTGAATGATCGCTTCCATGGATCATTGGAATGCTTCCCGTAACTTGTGAACTGTCGGGGAGGAAAGTTTGTTGGTCGACGACTGTAATCCCTCCTTGAAAGGGAAATGCAATCTTCCTGAAGTAGGTCGACACGACCGCGGCCATGGCATATATCCAGGGCCTTCCTAGTAGGATGTTGTAATCGAGGTTTCCATCAATTACTTCAACATCGACTTCTACTGTTTTGCCCCCCAGTTCAACTTGCAAGTTACTTATAATCCCGTAGGGAGTGTATGATCGTCCATCAAATGCTTTTAAGGTCGTTGACGATTTCGACAAGGGTGGTGAGCCTAAATTTTTCCAGCAACTCATCGACATAAGACATGTAGATGCCCCCTCATCAATAATTGTTCGATGAACAGTTTTGTTGAGGGCTTTCGCTTGAATAAGGAAAGCTAGTTGAGCTGGTAACTTAGGGTCATATCCTTTATGATCAAAGGCCACAAGATTGGAATCCATTGGGCCAATCCCACCTATTGCTGATAATAAAGTTTGCTCTTGGGAGGGGCAATTTTGCGGTACCTCAAGTGTCGACATAGCGGACGGCGATTGGGCCAGGTCCTCTATTATATTATGATTCTGTGCTATTTTGGCACGAGGATTAAATGTCGATTTGTGTACTACTCCCTTTGGCAACTTTATCATTGGTTCAGGAATGATGGGTGGCACAACTTTGGTCAAAGCTGTCGTCGAACTACTAGGTTGTTCATTAGCCTTGTTATTCGACAGCCATGGATTCCCGTAATCTTTATTCCTTGTCAAAGCATTATTCTGCTGCTTTGAGGTAGACAACATAAGCACTTGGGATCGGGAAGCATTTTGATTAGCAACCAGATTTTGACCAGGATTAGGAAACGGATCAGTCAACACAGCTGAGGTTTTCGGACTCTTAAAGAATCTTTTAAGCTCAGCTTTGCATGGACAATCTGCTGTCCAATGATCCTCATCACATATATGACACCCCGAAGGGGGTTTCCCTTTTTTCCCTTTCTTTTTCTTCTTGTCTCCTGGTTGCTTCAGTTGTTTGCCCTTGTCGTCCGACACGGCACTTACTTCCGAGGCAAGAAGTTCTTTATTTGCATTTTGATTCGAAGTCTTACGGGTTTTCTTAGACGAATCCCGTGTTGACTTTGCATTTGCAGTGCCAATCACACCATCGCCGGCATGAGAGTCACTATTTGATCCAGGAGGGGGAGGAATTGAAAATTCCGGTCTAGGGGCGTCAGGTATCTTGTCATAGAGTGTGCCAGACTGAGTATATACTAAGTCTAAATACTGGGCACGAGCAATAACTTGCTCCTCTGTTACGACGCCTCCCTTGGCCACATCTTCTGTTATAGCAGGAAGAAGCGACTTTATAAACCACTCAGCTAAAAGCTGATCTGGAACATAAGTCTTTACCATTCTGCGACGACGACGCCACTCATGTATATGATCTGATATATGTGTGGCCGTTGTTTGCTTGAAATTGGTTAAGATCTCGGTTCCAGTTTCGTACCTTATAGGTAACTGAAAGTGTGTTAAGAAAGTCGTGGCTAGGGAACTAAAATTGTCGAAAGAGGCTCTAGGTAATTCAATATACCATTTAGCCGCCGGACCAGTCAATGTCCTCTGGAAAAGGCGAAGCCTTATCGAATCATCATTCAAGGTATTCGACGAACACCACAGATGGAAAGTCATCACATGATTCGACGGGTCTTCGCCAGGATTTCCATTGAATTTAGGAATGTCCGAAGGAAGTTTGTGAGGAATCGCTGGCCACCAATGGGCATAGGCGATTGGATCATTCGTCAATCGATGTAAATCTGGTAATTCTAGAGTCGCCACGAATGGCAACTGCTGATTTAGGTTTGGCGAGGCGTACCCAGGATACGATGGAATCGCCTGAGCAGTAGGCCTTTGCATACCAGCATAATGCAACTGATGTTGATAGGACTGATATGGCTGGTGGGCTTGGCCACTGCAAAGTGGTTGATTTAACCCGTTCTGAATATAGGGTTGCCCACTATTTGCAAAGATCTGTCGCTCAGATCCCTGGTACACCTGTTGAAACTGAGGTTGTTGGTATTGCATCATCCATGGCTGCGAAGCCATGTTTTGCTGTGCGATACTAACCGACGGACCAAGATGCGGGGTTACGGTTCCCGTTTGTATCTGTGTCGTCCCGGCAGTTGGCGATTGTGGTTGTGTTGCAGGGTCAAGGGGCTGTTGCATTACAACTTGGGGTTGACATACAACATGCATCGATTGAACTTGCGACACGGTTACAATTGCTGGCGTCGTCGGGATGCTAGACATAGGTACACATTGTTGCATGGAATATACAACTCTCGGTTGTTGGGGTAACATAGGTACCCAACCACTCGTCGTTACTTCAGTCAAACCTGAATGTTGTTGAAAACTGCCGTATGGGTATCCTCCTGGAGGGGGAAGTGAAAGGGCATATTGCCCCCCATACGGTAACAATCCGGAGCTCAAGGGTATAGATTGCCTTTGAGGACTGGATGGTCCAAACTGATTTCCAAAGGGATCAATTTGTCTAGTTTCAACATAAGAATTACCGGGTATTATACCGGAAGAACAAACTGGAACAGACCAAGTTGTCATAATAGTCCCTGGGTGGACTCCTTCTAGCTGTTGAGAGCTAGTCGGGACAGCTGGTATGCCAGCAAACATCGTCGGAGTGATAGCAGGAGCTTCTGCTGTCGCTGTGTCATTTGGCACAGTCCTAGATGTCGATGGTTGCTCAGACATTTTAAGTCTATCCAATAAACTGCCTAACGATTCTACAGGAACTTCCACTGGCGATGGACAAACTTCTGATGCAGAAGGAAAAAGAGTGGTGCCTACTCCAAAATGAGTTGGAGTATTTGCTTGCTGGTCCTCTACGATTTCCTCTATTGCAATCAGACCAGGAGGAAGAGGAAGACCGTCAGGTCCGTAAAAGATTTCTGGTGCCGAAGAAGGGGTTGCTTCGACAGCGACAGTTGTTTGAGCAACAAGACTTTGTGGACCAGTTTCAGATGGAACTGGTTCAGTTATGCAAGTACTTGTCCTCAGACTAGGATTAGTACAACTGTCCCTCTGTTTCTGTTGAACTTCTTCAATAGAGGTAGGGATTCCAGAAATATTAGGAGTGACCAGAATCTCAGATGTAGTTGGAACTGTTGTTCTAACTTTAATGGGAGATTTTGACCCGGTCAAGCGAGTTTGCTTCGTCCGTACTACTCTCGATTCCGGAGACAAAGACGGTTGACTCGCGAGTCTCCTCGAACGACGGAGTTCTAATTGACTTTCCTCCACGGTTGCGGATTACTCGATCAACTAAAATACAAAAAAGGGGAATTATGTTTCCGTATTGAACGAATTTTATTAGACGCTTTTAGACACAACTTTGCTTTTTCATGTTTTAAGAGTCGAGAAAAAGCTAAAGATGACTCTAGTCGCCTTCGATGTATTAACGAGCCCGAAGTGACAAATGCTCGGTTGGACTTTTTCAGTTATAGAGTTTGAAAAAGGCCAAAAGAAACTGCTCTGGAGATCTAGGCAGAGGGTGTGCCAAACCTTTCGCGAAACCACAGAATACGTTTTACGGTACGGGTGGTCGATCTTCGTGAATGCTGTGTTCACTGCATCGCGATCAGTAGGGCGGCCGACACGGCTTCCTAAGGATAAAGGATAAATGCCTATGGGGGTCTCCCAATATACGCGACGGTACGCGGGAGCACAAGTCCGTATTAGTGCTATCGTCCCTCAGGAGGAATCACCCACCTTCGTAGAGAACGACAGTCACTACGTTTAACGACGCCGGAACACGTCTCTACCTAGACCTCTATTGTGAGCGTTATGTTACAAAGTGTTTTTAGATTCATTCAATATATTTTAAGTTGATCTTGTTTAGCAGTTTGTCTTTCAGGATCACCACGAGATGTATTGGTACAAATTCCTAAATGCAGCTAAAATGATAAGCAAGCTTTACAATCTTTTTAGCTTTGAAAATCCTAACTACTGAGGGCAGAGAAAAACATTATCTTTCCACACAGAGCACAAAGCACAAACTAATGCACTTTCTCCTAGATCAATCACGCAAACTTATCAAAAATGCAAATGCAAGATGCATGTATTTCTTTTCTTTTCCGTTAATGTTGATGCTTAACAAAAGGAAACTGTTGTATGATTTTTGAATCAACTTTCAAGTAGAAATAAACAAGCTTGTCCACAATCAAAAGAACACCTTATGAAAGACTTGTTTTAAATACAGGAAAAGTATAGATTCAAACCATAAAGTGAGAAGCAAACCAATCCAAAACAGCTATGAACAACAATAACACTAACTCATAAGATCGCAATCTAAGAGGCCACAGCTACTAGGTTCGCTTTTCACAATGGGAAATTGTAACTGAAACAAGAAATACTGAAAGAACGTTTACAATTTCATCACACAACTGAGGCAGAATAATGTCAAGGAGAAGTGGTCTACAGCAAATACAATAACCAGCAAGCAATCAGTCAAAACAAGTGCAAACAGGGCCAAGACACAAAGGAAGAGCTGAGCTAGACTAAGGCCAACTGGACCAGCGCAGGCACTGGTCTGCCAGTTTCACTCTCAGCGCAGTTCCCGAAGGGAGCACCTGCGCTGTAATGCAGACTGCCTGTGGACAGCCTGCACTGACTTACGAGAGTTACGTCTGCTAAGAATTCTGGGTCATAAAAAGCTCAAAAATGTACTGTTTTGACTGAAATAAAATGCTATGGGTTAAGTACAGGCTAAGGGATGATCAAGAGGATAAAGATCTATCACAAAGAGTAAGGATTCATCTGTAGATTAGCTCTTTAAATCTTGAATTTGCTCAGCAAAGGAGCAAGAGTAGCAAAAACCCTCTACTTCGCTTTTGATAGAGTCAAAAGCTTTTCGATTCGGTACTCCTTTCTTCAAGAAATGAATAGCAAAATACTACAACAACAAGATACTAGGATCTCCCCAGTGGAGTCGCCAGTTTGTTGTGGGGAAAAGTATCCGATGCGGATGACACTAACCCTTTCTAAAGGTGACAGACTTTAGCAACAACTGAATGACAAAGTTTTCATGTTCATCTTTATGAAAGCACAGAGAGAATAGAAAGAGGATCAACCAACCTGGTGTCTTGCGCTTAGTCGATCCTTGTCCTTCTCGCTTTGTATCCCGTTCCCAGCTCTTTACTCTCCAAGCCGATCCAGCTACACACAGAATCTGCACAACAAAAGGGAGCAAACTACGAGATACAAGCAATCATAATTGAAGCATGGATTAGGTTGCATCAAATATACATGTAAACACAAAAACATCTATGTAAAACAAGTATATAGAAGAACATGCAAACTTTATTGATAGAAAGTAACAGGGTTCCAGAGGAAGTTACAACCAATGATGTTGGCCCCAATCCAGCAGCACCTCCTCGGCAGCAAGAACTCTCTTCTTCACCTCTAGTAAAACAATCACCCAATAATCCTGGCAGTATACCAACAGCACCTCCTTGCTTATACCAAAATTCCAGCCTCTATAGACCTCATAGAAGAGCTCTATATATAGGAGAGAAGAGAAAAGGATGAGTCAGCTTGAGACTGACATGAAGCTGCCTTGTGTCCTCTCCATCTCCAGTTAATCTTCAGTTCCTGTGTCCACTTGGAGATCCTTGCTTACACATGGTGATCAAGTACCTCTTACTCATCACAGGGCGAATCTCATGACCCAAGTGTCAGTTTGGAAGCTTCCTGGGCAATTGACACCTTGCAGGAGGACTGTGCCACTTGGCCAATCTCGCCCAGCGCAGGTAGCCTTCATTGTTTTTGACTTCCAGCGCAGGTACAGAGTGGGACAGTTGCAATACAGCGCAGAAGCTCAGTTAAGCAGCTGACATGATCCAAAATAAGCCTGTTCTGAAGTGTTTTCAGGTGGAGAACTGATTGGAAGTGCTGTTGATTGATGACCTTGTTCTTTTAGGGGTAAGAACAACATGTTTAGGGACTGAGGATCCCTGTAATTATCGACATTTCCTGCTCCTTGACGCGAGGCACAAAAATGTCTATAACACCCCATGATCTAGTTCCCTTATTCTTTTTATAAAACTGATTATGACTTATTAGAAGTAGGTAAATTTATGGCTTTTGAAGAACTCCAAAGTAGAAATGGATTCAGGCGTAGAGGAGAGGAAGCTTATGAATCTTACTTGTTAACTTCATTACATATTAATCATTTGTTTGCATGAGATCATGCAAAAAGGTCAGTTGGGGGGTGATGTTGGACCTCATAATTGTCATAATTTCCTTGCCTTACTTCTTAGTTTCGTAGTATTTTCTAAGTATTTCTTGTAATTAGGCTATGCTAAGTTATGTAGTATGGATTTTAGTATCATTTTATATGCATTTATTGTTTTATTATTTTTATGAACGGATTCAACCATTAGAGTGTTATTTACTAATTAACGAATCCTTATAACTGGACATGAATCTATTGACGCATTGTATTTGATGTTGCTTCCTCGAATGATAGTGGGAGATTGCATAACCCTCAAGTTGTTATACTTTGTTTGGAGAAAATTAGTTAAATATGGGCTCCTGACCTGGTCCTTCAGATGCGTTAAGATCTTTGTATCTTAAATGAGCATCCTGAGAATCTTTAGATTCTCAGGATCACTTGTTATCAGAAATGGATTCTTTGATTCTTATCTTTTACTGATACGATATAAAAACTAGAATTAAGCCTTGAAAAGGGTTGTTCAAGTTGTAATATTATTTTTGACATAAGTTTAGACTTGTAAATACATTAATTGTAACTGGTTTTATGTAATCAATGGAAGCATTTATTACTCAAATTTAATCTGTTATGTTCATTCTCTTCATAAGCCATTTCAACTTCAATGATTTGGGCCTGATCCTGGAAGCGACATTGTCTTCTCTTGTTTATCAAGATGGTTACAAAAAAATATTTTCTATAGTTAATCTGTTAAGAGTATTGTCACTTATTTCCATTTCTTGTAGATTATCATAGATCATTGTTCTCCTTAATCGCTTTTGATGACATGATTCTGCAGTACTATTTTTCTATTATGTATTTGTTGTTCCCTAAGAAACAACTTGATGTTCAACATGTTTTATTTTGTTGTTTCCGTCAAAAGCATGTAGAAGTTAATATTTCAAATGGTTTGTTATAATTCGAAATTGCATTCTGAGTTGATTTTTTTGACATTGCAACTTTTATTTTCAATAGGATAACAATGACTAACCATGCCAACATTTCTCTACCATAAACTGTGCCTATAAAATTGAAATAGAAAAACGAAAACTCAGGTTGATAAATTAATGTGCAGTAGTTAGTGGGTCCTTTTAGGAATAATTAATTGGCTCAACAAATTCTATTATCCATCATCATTAATACAATTAAAAGTCTTGTTATAGTAATGAAGGATTGAATGGTGCTTTTCCATCTAATCCATGCTAATCAAAAAATCATATGTACCCAGTGAAATTACATTCAAGTCGGTTGTTGTTCTCATCCCATTAATCTCAATTGGGAATTGTCTAATTAATTATGTAACCTTTCTCTTCATTCATGTAGCTAGTTGTACTAACCATGGTTTAGAATGTTTAATTTTCTTCAAATTAAAATTTTTAACTATATTCGCACTAATATAATTGTGGATGGCTCCAAAATCAATTAAAATTATAATGGATTGATTTTTTAGATTACCTTCAATCTCTATCATATGAGCTTGATTTTCCACTTATCGGTCATCCAAAGCTACATAAATTTTTGGCATGCCTCCAACTACATCATCGACATTGGTTGTGGCTTACATATTGTGAATATTTCTCATTTTCTTTGCCTTATGAGGACAACCTCTATATCAGTGGTATCCTTTACAACCACAACATTTAATATGTGGAAACTGAAGTTTCTTTCTCAAGGGATCAACCCCTTGTGGCTCATTACAAGCTGGTGTTGTCTATTGGCTTGCCTGAAAATTATTCTTGAATAGAAAGGGTTTAAAACCCTTATTTTTTTTGCTCCATAAAAATATTCTTTTCACTGCCCAAATCTTAGTGAACAACAAATCTATTTTTGTTCTATTTGAACAATTGTTCTGCTTTCCCAATGGATTCCTCCAAGGCCTTAGGTTCATCATATTTTAGCTTATCGACATTAAAGGATGGAAGTCCACTAATCTAACTTTGTATTTTAAAATTTTTATCTTTAATAAAATGGACATACCTTAATAAGTTAACAAATTTATGACCATATTCTTCCATGGTCATGTGTCCTAGTTGAATGTTAAAGAAATCCCACATTTTCTGCTCATAGTATCGTTTTGATAATTAGTCCCTCTAGAAATATTCTTTAAATTTCCTCCAAATTATTTGGATTTCATTCAAGTGCTTAACTACCTTGAGTTGCTCCCACTATAGATTAGCCTTTCCCTTCAAATGAAATATGGCAACTCTGGCATCCAAGTTTGAAGAATAAATATATAACTAAAGACATTTTTTCATATTCAAAAACCATACTTTAGCTTGCTCTCCTTTCTTGTTATCTCCATTAAAGGTGGGAAGTTTGATTTTCGTCAACTCTCCTTGTAAATTTTCCCTGTCATATTTTTTTCTTGACTTTCTCTCTGGTGACACACTAGGGATTCTGACAAAATCATATGTATAATAAGCACTTTTATTGGTCCTCCTCTATGAGTAATGGTGTTGATGAACAACACCCATGGAATGACTTGAACTTATAGTGCCTCTCTCCATAGTTGTGGCATTCTGCTTCTATGCTAGTCTAGTTTAGTGGCCTAATCCTCTTTGAATTTTATTCAAACTCTAAAAAATTTTATGATAAATTTGTTGTTTCTCATTCTTAGCTTTTCATTGTCAAATTAGTAGCCAAGCACTTCCAATTTGATATTCTTAACAGTTTCTTCCAAATATCCACCCTCTTGTTGGTCCTTTCCATGAACATTAGATTTGATTTCAGCATTACTCATGCTTATTTATGCATCCCTGACCACTTTCTCTTCATTTAGGGTCCCTGGGCATCTTCTGTACTCCTATTCCCTATTAGGAAATTTCTCGTAAAAATTTTCCTATAGCTTTCCCTACAATTTTTGCCCAAAATTCTTGCCAAATTTGAAAATCTAGGCTTACCAGGTCGTTCTCATTGTCAAATATTTCTATTGACTATCTAGTTGGGTTATTGAAATCTATGCCCTCATAAAATTTGTAGCTTGTTCAACTGTTCTTTACCCTTAAAAACTCCTATAGATTTCCTTTAAATTTGCCTAGAATTTTTGGCCTCAAAACAAATTTCTATGTAGACAGTTGTATTTTGTCGAGAATTACCTTACCAAAAACTCGTATTATTCCAAATTTTGATTTAAGGCTATAAATTATGGCCTCCAGAAGTTTAGTTGATTTTCCCCAATTCTTCCATACTTGAAATTTTGATTTTCTGCCTGCTCTCAACAAGCCCGCACTATCCTTATTTTTTATGATAACTAACTGTACTTATTGCATACATACCTCTTTTCTAGTGATTTTACATAGTGCACCCATAAGCAGACTCCAAAACACAGTTCATGGTTTTCCTTTCTTTCACATATCCCATACGGGAATCGAACCCATAGTTCTCTACTCCGCTTCCTATTCCTTCTTTGACTATGGGGTCGGCCTCTGTATTTCCCTGTGAAGAAAGAAGTCCACCCTTGTTGTCTCATAGAGCCTCACTATATGGCCAATCTAGTCACAATACTAGACTGACGATGAGCACAAATGGTTGTCTCTCAGGAACCAAAGACCTCTATGGATATCCCCCCCTCACATGTAGATAGGTATTCTGATACCTTGACACTTTTTCTAAGGAACTGTGGTGTTGACAAGGATATATGGACCCTTAGTTCATGAAGATTAATAGGGAATATAGATGGGAAATTAGAATGGTTATAGGATTCATGTCACTATGTTTTTACTAAGTATTTGGTTATAAGAGTGTAAAATAAACACCAATTGGTGGTTTCTCATTCTTATGGACTCATTTAATTACCACAGTGGTGACTTGTTGAGATAATTTTAATTGAGTCTTTGATTCAGTGGAAGGTTAGATATCAACAAATGGTTATGTATTTAAAATATAGCTTATCTATTCTTTGTGTCATTTGTTATGATAATTCTATCCTTCCACTAGATAGGAATTGTAGGTGGTGGCCAAGCTAGGCATACAAGCATCCAGTTTTGGCTCAACTCATAAGTGTGGAAAGAAATGGAAACGACTTAATTCCCATAAGGTATTATGAAAACTCATTCCTAAATCCATTATGAAAAAGAAAAATATATTTATTTAGAGGGTTATTTCTCAAAGAATGTGATTTAATGTGTTATGCTTCTTTATATTATGTTGTATAATGCAGTGTGGAATAGAAGTTGGGGTTGCTTGAAGCATAGACTCTGTAAAGAGTATTTCCTATTTATACTACAATGATATTAGTTGTTTTGACTCTAGGTCTAATCATACTCATGTGTACAATATTTTCTTTTATGTGTTGTTGAAGTTTATTTCTCTAAACCCATCCTCTAGAGTGCACCTTGGTGTGGAAAGCCCCAAAGTTGTAGGAGCTAAAGGAATTCCTTTTACTATATAGAAACTAAAATTAACCTCATATGTTTCGTCAATAAGTATTCAATTTATATAAGTTAAATATTCTCATCCTAGTTTCCACGCTATTGTGAAGATATGTATGAGTATGGGAGGTATATGTAATTGTTTGTATAGGTCTCTAGGCCATATCAATAGATAATAGAGAATTTAACGAATAAATAACAAGAAATCCTTTGCTAATATCTTTAAGAGTTGGAGGTAATTCATAGGTAGTGAGAGATTAGAGTAGAAATCAAGCCATTTCATATACCTGTGACAAATTAAAGAAAAGTCAATTATTTAAGATATAAACTATGCAAAGAGGGTCATTCTAGAATCTTAGATTCTGAACCCTTACAATTTTAGAAAACAAGACTAAAATATATAAGCATACCTTATCTTTTCCAACAATTGAGATATATTAATAATAATACCTTTATTTAGCATCATTAGAATCTCTGGAGATTATTACTTTAACCTTTGAGAATAAAAACTGGCATAAAGGATAAAAATTGTGGGTGCTAGTAGAGATCTAACAAGGTTTTTGAAGTAATTTTACTAGCATCACCATATACTTCCAGTGTGGCATTCGCATTATCAGGGTTGTTATGATTCCTTGGAGATTCTGGATTAGTCTTTTTAAGATTGGGGTCTATATTGGTCTCAAGATCGATATAGTTCTTATAACGATAAACCCTTTGTTTATTCCCCATAGCATAGAAACTTTTCTTGATATTAGTTTGTCTTTGATATGAGAGTCATAATTCTATTTTTTCTAACTCTCAATGTGTTGAAACGTAGGTTCCAAGGATGAAATTTCATATTCTGGATTATTTTCAAAAGCTTTTTATTTACCCTTACTATCAAATTTTTGTTTTACCTAGTCCTCACCAATAGGAACATTTTTAGTAGTGCTTCTTGTTGGGTGAGTGCAAACAATTTCTCGTTTCAAAGCCCTATCTTCTTTTGAGAAACAAGGACAAGTCTCTTGACAAGATTCTTGGTCATCAAAGTGCATGGAATAAGGGAAAGGGAGATATCTATGGTTTTCCTAAATAGATTTAAGCTATAAGAACATTTGAGAGTCAATTTCCTTGGAGGGTAGGGTTTTATCGAAATGGTTTCGGGTTAGAAAATATTCGCAATCATCCCTGAACTTAGCAAGTTGATGTTTAACCAGGGTAGCAGTAAAATTATGGTGAATGAGAGAATGCTTAGCATTTTGGCATTGGTTCTAGTAATGAAGGACATTTTGGCCAGAGTTCTATGTAGAAAGAAAGAAAAATGTAACTTATAAACTAAAATCACCATTAGAAGCCTTATGTGATAAAGGAAAACTAGACTCTAAAGTCCCTCACAAGTTATCTAACCAGGAAAAAATAAAACCCACTTTGGCCTTCTTTCCATTGAATTAAGAGGCAAATACTTCAACCACACCTTGACTATACCCTTGAAAGAGTTGCAAAAATATGAACCAACCCACATTACGAAAAATCTTAGCTCATTCTTTGTATATCTCAAGCATTTTAGTACCAACAACCCTGATTTGAATAACTTGAGCAATTGTTAAAATCTCAAAACATTTATAGTCCGACTAGAAAGCCGATCATAGAGGATGATTATGTAACAATGAGAAACCCTCAAAACCCTAGCTTATGACTTCCATAAAGTGAAACGGGGAGAAGAGAATGATACAGTTAGAGCGAAATTTGATCCCTAAACCCTAACAATCAACTCTGAAGAAGGTAATCAAAGACATGGTATGAAAGAGGATGATGATGACAGGTACGTGCATGGATAGTTATTGGATTAACACATGTGTAATGAATCAAGATGTCAATCCCGAACAGATTATCACAAATTGATAATGTAAAACCCAAAGTCACCACTCATGACTTGGAAATGATTAGAAATATATGTTGAGCTATTGTTGTTGATAATTATGCTAAAGCCTCAATACACATGGAAATTTTGCAGCTTCTTCAATTTTCTCATGCATCACTTGTTTGTAAAATTGTTAGTTGAAATATAATTTATAATTGCAATCATTGTGTTGTGTTTATATTTTATCTTTTTTTCTTAATCTAGGTTTTCAATTCCTCAGTGATAGATCATCTCTAGATATATATTTTGATGTCTTTGTGTGACAGGGCTTTGCCTCTCCAATACTACTCTACTTGATGCAATAGCAAGAGTATTGCCATTTGACAATCCACTCTTCCATTGGCCATCCATGTTAGATTGATTATTATAATTTGTTTGTTGCTCGATTGCATATTCTTTTATTGTATAAGTTAACTATTGTGTGACATTACAAATATTATTTTTTTTCAAAAATGCATGCATACTTCTATTTTGGTATTGAATCTCCTTTTCAATAGTAGATTCATTTTCATATCTTGGTATTGTTGTTGTCCAAACTGTATACCTAAGGTGCAACACTCAGAGCAGGGTTTGTCACCCTGATCCCTACTCACTCCATTATAGCTCTCTCCAAAACAAGCCAAGTGGGGTAGTTCCTAAAGATATATGAAAGGGAGAAAACTTGTTCAAGCAAGAAGTCATAGGAGATCAAAAGGGAAGATCACTGTTGGGTTGTGTTATATTCTTTCCATGACTAGCCCACGTAGTTAACCGAGGGGTTAGAAGAGGGGCAGAACCCCCCCTTTGTTGTGCCAATTGTGTAGTGTTGGGGGTCACAGGGGGTTTGAGGGGTGCAGGTAACCCCACTCTATGGGGTTCAGGGCAGCACCCCGGAAAATTTTGGTTTTGGACCGTATATTAGGTTAGGTGGACCTACCTATGTTTTTTGCATGTTTTTCGCACATGGTTTTGGACGTGATGGTTTTCGGTCCATGGTATTGGATGCTTCAGCATGTATAAATATGTATTGTAACATTGAAAGGAAAATAATGAAAAATCAACCTGGTAGTCCCGGTTTTGGGATCTAGGGGAAAATCTCTATGTATATGTGTTTTATGTGTTGTGCTCTTGCATTGTTTATTTTCTGTGCTTTAGAATTCATATGCAGGTAATTTATGTATGGGGTTAAAACCTACATTTGGTATCAAAGCTGTTTTTGCTTCAAGGGGACGTCTTTGTTGCTGAGGGGTTTCACTCGGGCCTGTGGTAAACCCCGTTCAGTGGGAGATCTATGGGATCGATTCTGGTGGTGAAAGAAGATGGTGAGCAGTGGAAAGATAGAGATCAAGAAATTTAATGGTCAGAGTTTTGAGTTGTGGAAACTCAACATGGAGGATCTATTGGTGGATAAAGATTAGTGGATCGCGGTAGATCTGCATACTAAACCAACGGGAGTGTCTGATGAAGAATGGAAGAAGTTGGATCGGAAGGCAAATAGCACAATACGATTGTGTGTCTTAGATTGAGTATTTTTGAATGTATCAGGGGAAGCTACGACGAAGGTTTTGTGGGACAGGTTAGGGACTTTGTACCAATCTAAGTCTCTGGTGAATAAACTGTTCCTACAGAAAATGTTGTATAACCTGAGGATGAAATATGGAGACTCGGTGGCAGAGCATCTGAATGCGTTTAATACTGTGGTAAGTCAGTTATCATCTGTTGATATCAAAATTTCAGACGAAGATAAGTGCATTAGTTTGTTGTGTTCTCTACCAGATTTGTGGGATAGTCTGGTTATTGCAATAGGTAGCAATGCAACTGCCTTGCAGTTTGATGAAATAGTCTCATCCTTGCTAACGAAGGAGATGAGATGGAAAAATATGGAGAGCCAGAATGGTGATGCCTTGTCTGTACGAGGACGGTCCTAGAATAGAAACAAAAATAAGTCATCGAGTGGGAGATCTAAATCTAGAGGGAGATCTAAATCTCTAGGAAAACTTGTAAAGGTGGTGTGCTAGAAATGCAGAAAGGAAGGGCACTACAAAAGGGACTGTAAATTTAAAGCTCCTGACAAAGGAAAGGGATCTGATGATGCTCCTTCTACAGAGGCGAAAACCACCTCAGATGAAGGTGGGGATGTGTACTTGGCTTCTTCAAGTACACATGTAGATCATGAGGCATGGTTGATTGACTCAGGTGCATCCTTTCACTTCACTCCCCATAGAGAGTAGTTCTACGAGTATGAGAAATATGATGGTGGTGATGTCTTCTTGGGGGATGACAGGAAGGCTAAAATTATTGGTCATGGAAAAGTAAAGTTCAAGTTGCAAGGTGGAAGGGTTAGAACACTTCTAGGTATTCTGCATATCCCTGCATTAGCGAGAAATCTGATTTTTGTAAGCAAGTTGGATGATGCAGGTGTAAAAACAGTGTTTGAGAAGGATACCTACAAGATGGTTCAGGAAGCACTGGTATTGATGTGGGGAGTTCAGATTGGAACTCTGTAAAAGCTGCAAGGTAGCACTATTGTTGATGTGTGCAACAGTTCCGTGGTTCTTGAAAGTGGAGCAGAAAATCTAGTGGTCTCTGGAGAGAAGACCATGTTGTGGCATCAAAGGCTTGGACATATTGAGGAGAAGGGTCGTATGGTAGAAGGTATGAGTAATAGCTCTCTAGATTTTGATTTCTATGAAAATTGTGTATATGGGAAGCAGAATTGGGTGAGTTTCCCCTCTGGTAGTAAGAGGGTGAAACAGATATTAGAGCTTGTGCATAGTGATGTGTTTGGACCTGTGAAGGTTCCATCACTGGGTAAGTCTATGTACTATGTATCATTTATAGATGACTTCTCAAGGAATACATGGATATATTTCCTTAAGAAGAAATCTGAAGTCTTTGATAGGTTTAAATAATTTAAGGCTCTGGTGGAAAACCAGACAGAGAAGAAGATAAAGGTGCTAAGGATAGATAATGGCGGAGAGTTTTGCAGTAAGGAATTTGAAGAATTCTGTAAGAAGTGTGGTATATCACGACAGAAGACTAATCCATATACACCTCAACAAAATGGAGTTGCAGAAAGAATGAACAAAATGTTGATGGAAAGGGAAAGAAGCATGCTCAACGGTGTCAGGTTAGGATAAGAATTTTGGGCAGAGGTAATGGAGACACCATGTTACCTGGTCAATAGATCACCTTCATCAGCGTTGGAGGATAAGACTCCACAATAGGTATGGATTGGTAAGAAACCCTTTTTTTCACATATGATGGTATTTGGATGTGATGCATACGTACATGTTCCAAAGGAGAAATGAACCAAGTTTGATAGTAAATCTGAAAAGTGCATCTTTATTGGGTATAAGGATGGTTTAAAGGGTTATAAGCTTTGGAACCCAGTAACAAGGAAGGTTGTGTACAACCGAGATGTAGTGTTCAGAGAGGTAAAAGATGTTATTAAACATGAAGTCCAACCAAAGGAACCTAAGAAGATAGAGTTTGAAATAAAGGAGGAAGAATCATACTCTACAGTAGAGGAGGAATCAGAAGATGAAGAGCCACAAACTCCGGGTGTGAGAAGATCAGTTTGAGAAACAAGGCAGCCAGAAAGGTATAGTCCATCTGCTTTCTGTTCAAATTTTGCTTTATCTATTATTGATGATGATCCCGGAACTGTGAAGGAAGCAGTAGATTCAGAGGATGGAAAACTTTGGAAAGAGGCCATGGTTGATGAAATGGCATGTTTGCACAAAAATGAGGCTTGGGATCTAGTGGAGTTGTCAGATGGAAGGAAACCCATTGGCAGCAAATGGGTGTTCAAGAAGAAGATAAATGCAGAAGGAAAGGTAGAGAAATACAAAGCTCGGATGGTAGCAAAAGGTTATTCCCAGGTGCCGAGCATTGATTTTGGTGATATTTTCTCTATTGTTGCCAAGGTAACTTCTATTAGATTACTTTTATTTGTTGCTGCTACTTTTGATTTTGAGTTATAACAAATGGATGTGAAGACATCATTTCTTCACAGGGATTTGGAAGAGGAGATCTACATGAAGCAACCTAAAGGCTTTGTGGTGAAGGGTAAGAAAGAATTGGTATGCAAGTTAAAGAAGTCTCTATATGGGTTAAAACAGTCACCAAAGATGTGGTATCAGAATTTTGATACATTTATACGGGGACTTGGCTTCACCAAAAGCAAAGCAAATCACTGTGTGTATTTTAAATTAATTGGTGACCATGTTATTTATTTGGTCTTGTATGTGGATGATATGATGTTGGTTGGAAATGACAAAGAAATTATCCAGGATTTGAAGACTCATTTGTCCTCCAAATTCGACATGAAAGATCTTAGTGCTACAAACTATATTTTGGGCCTGGAAATTAGAAGAGATCGGACAAAGAGGAAGCTCTGGTTAAACTAGAGGAAGTATGTCGAGAATATATTATAGAGGTTTAATATGCATGATAGTAAACTAGTGAAGGTTCCTATTCCTATAGGTGTAAAGTTATCTGCTGAAGAGTGTCCCAAGACACAAGAAGAGGAAGAGGACATGTCCCGTGTTACATATGCAAGTGCAATCAGTATCTTGATGTATGCGATGGTCTGTACTAGACCAGACATTGCACATGCAGTGGGAGTATTGAGCAGGTTTATGTCAAAACCAGGGAAGGAGCACTGGACAACAGTGAAGCGGGTTTTCAGGTATTTGCGTGGCACTAGTGATTATGGTTTGTGCTACCAAGGAAGACTAGGATTGGACAAATTGTTGGATATTCATGGCTTTGTTGATGCAGATTGGGCTGGAGATCTGGATCAAAGAAGATCTACAAGTGGGTATGTGTTTAACCTATTTGGAGGTGCAGTCAGTTGGATAAGTAAGAAACAATCTGTAGTGGCACTATCAACTACAGAGGCATAATACATGGTAGCCACTCATGCAAACAAGGAAGTAGTTTAGTTGCAGAGATTGTTTTCAAGTATGGGTTTAGTACAGGGAGCTATAAGGATATACTGTGACAGCCAGAGTGAAATTTTCTTGGAAAAGAACCCTGCATATCATTCAAAGACAAAGCACATTGATGTTCAATATCACTTTGTGAGGGATACGATAAAAGACAAAAAGGTGTTTCTGGTAAAGGTGGACACTTTGAAGAATATTGTAGATGCATTGACAAAATATGTGAGCTTTGAGAAGTTCTCTTGGTGTAGAGAAACAATGGGCATTGCAGGGCTAGATAAATGACTAAGCTCTCTTGTGGCCCCCTGTGGAAAGAAAACAACAAGTGGGAGAATGTTGGGTTGTGTTATATTCTTTCCATGACTAGCCCACGTAGTTAATCGAGGGATTAGAAGGGGGCAGAGCCCCCCCTTTGTTGCGTTGATTCTGTAGCGGGGGGAGGTCACAGGAGGTTTGAGGGGTGCAGGTAACCCCACTCTATGGGGTCTGGGGTAGCGCCCCGGAAAATTTTGGTTTTGGACCTTATATTAGGTTGGGCGGACCTACCTATGATTTTGTGCATGTTTTTCGCACATGGTTTTGGACACGATGGTTTTCGGTCCATGGTTTTGGACGCGATGGTTTTCAGTCCATGGTATTGGATGCTTCGGCATGTATAAATATGTATTGTAACATTGAAAGGAAAATAATGAAAAATCAAGCTAGTAGTCTCGGCTTTGGGATCCAGGGGAAAATCTCTTTGTATATGTGTTTTATGTGTTATTCTCTTGCATTCTTTATTTTATGTGCTTTAGAATTTGTATTCAGATAATTTCTGTATAGGGTTAAGACCTACAATCACTACCTTTCTAGAAAACTTGAATTATAATGAATTAGCAAGTGTTTTATTAAATTAGAAAAATATAACTTAACAAGATGAAGCAATTACGAATAATGAGGCAAAAATGAGATCAACAAATATAGACCAGTGTCTAATGAACAATGCTCAAAATATATTTTATTGCTTCAAAAAATATGAAAAGCTTCAAGTTACTAGACAAGTAATGCTGCAAGAAGGATGTTAGTATAATGAATGAAAGGATTATAAGCAACTAGAATATGACCAATAATACTTGATGACATCTTGCAAGGAACTACAAAATGGCTAAGTACAAGAATGGGAGGTAAAACTTGCAAAGATATGAACTAACTCACAATTCTAGGTACAATAACCAAATGGTGAAAATGAGGAAGTGCAGGATGCAATTAGATTGCTTCAATGAGATCAAGATTTGCACAATATGCTTCAATATCAAAATAACTTAAAACCAAGATTGTCCAAATATCATGGAAAAATTACAAGATTCCAAAAATATTTCAATATAGCTTCAAGATATCAATACAATTGGACCACAATGGAATAGATTATTTTAGATACAAGAATGCAAGTAAATGATGATATTCCAATGAATATCAATGAAACAATTAAATAAGTGATTATATGTACAACAAATTACGATCCCTTTAGATGGTAGTGTGTTTATTGGATGCTCTTTACTTATTTAGACAGTTGCATAAGTAAAGTATCTTCAGAAATATCACACTTATAGAATGGCAAATGAGATTGTTAACAAGATATGGAAAGATGCAAGCTAGATACCAGACCTACAAAAGAGAAATAGAGTTAGTACAAAAATGGAAAATAATTCCTTTGTTCCTAATGTCAAGAATGAATGCTCAGACAGTTTGCATCAGATTTCAGAAAAAAAAATATTGCCAAGACAGAGCAGTCTTTGAAAACCCACAACCAAATAAGAAGAAATATGTATTTCAAACCTTTTGTTATTAAATTTCAGATGGGACAATCCTTAGAATGATATTTTCAGATCTAGAGTTCTAGGCCCTTTTTAAAGTTCACAAACAACCTTTAAAATCGATTACAATTTTCATTAAATTTTATTTAAATTTATGAGGAATTTATAATTAAGGTTTAGGTCTTGAATTTGTCCCAAAATAATGGCAAGATCCTTAAAAATTTCAGTATCACTACCCAAAACTCATTATATCAATCAAAAAATTAAAACCCCTAAAAATATGGCTTCAGATATGAAGGTTTTCAACCTTCCAAGAAGGCTCACAGTTAGGAGGAAAGAGGCCTCCTAGGGCTGCGATTTCATAAATAAAAAGGGTCTAGGCATGAATTAAAATTTTGCAGATAAACCAAAAATAACATATGGTAAATATTCTCATAAATATTTAACACCAGAACAACCCACAAAATGTTTCAGATCATTAGGAATCATTTGCAAAAGAATTTAGGCTCAGACCCCTGACATAAATTCCGAAATTGCATTGAGATCAAGCTAAATAGTCCTGCGACTGCTTATTTTTTTTTATTTTTATTTTTGTATGTGAGTTCAAGCCTTAGTAAATCGACTTCATGCCTAAAACTGTGGATAAATCCCTCCTCAAAACCAGTGAGGGTTAGCACAATATCAAACCAGAACCCCTGTAAACAATGGATTAGAGGACTGTAATTTGGTAAAATTTAATCTAGAAATCAAACGTAACATCAAGAGAGATAAAAAAAATCAATGTCCAAAGAGGTATGTGTCAAAAGGGTTGTGGGTAGCCTAAATAATTTCCTAAGCCCTTGTGGCTAAGCTAGAATGAACTTCCAAATGCGCAGAATTAAACAACCTTAACCAGTGACCAAACCCTTCAAACCAAAGAAAAAAACCCTTTGCAACTCAGTGATAGAAACCTGCCAAACTACCAAATTATCATTCCAAAAGGGAGGCTAAGTTAGGGGGAGCCTATGGCTAAGGTAGATGGCTCCTTTTAGGTCGGCGACTGCTTCTAGAATGCTGAGTACTAATCCCTGACAAAGTACCTCCAAAACAAAATATTTTAAACCCTGCTCCTTTGCTCTTTATCTAGACTTGCGAAAAAAAAAAAAGCAGCCTCACTAATTATATGGAAAGAATTATTAACATAAGAGTCATACAAATTAGTCACCAAGTCTAAAAGGAAAAATCTAAAATATTTACACTTATTAAAATATAAAATATAAAATATAAAATATAAAATTTATATTTACAAAGTTTAAAAGAGACAAGTAAAATATTTACAAAATTTCAAAATAAAATGTTTACAAGTTAAAAAAAAAAAATGCAATGGGTTAGTGAAATAATAAAAGGTGAAAGGTTAGTTTATATAGATACAAATTAGAGAAACCTTTTTCAAGTTTTGAATGTGGGATAATAAAAAAGAACTTTTAAAAATTGAAAGTTACATATGATAAAAAATAATTTGAACTACAAAATTAAAACATAAATCAAATAAATATTTACACTTTTGAAATCTAAAAAATATTTGCAAGTATGCTAAGAACCCAAAAAGTTAAAAATAAATTAAAAAATAAATAAAAAAAACAATATCCAAAACTCCAAAAGTTATAAAATCAAAATTATTCTACGAAGATTTCAGATCTATACAAGATGATTGAAGATCTATCCACAAAGATGGTAGATCTATGAGATTTAAAGAGTATGAGTCCAACTCCACTCCCAGATCTGATAATCTAAGGCTCTTAATAGCGATATATATCAATTTTCCACAAATATTTAAAATAAATTTTGAAAATTTCGGAGAGGTACTAGCCCAGAAACACCTTGCAGGAAAATTTATTTTATCTTAAAATAAGTCTCAAAGCTTATGTGAAGTAGGATCTTTAGAAAATATACACTGAGAGTTGGCTAGTCCAACCGAGAACTATCTCCAAATACTCAACGAAAACTCGAAAGATCTCCTACAAACACTAGATCAGCCATCAAACCAAGTATATAAATAGAATAACAATGAAATTTTGAAGAAATAGAGATACCTGCTACTTCGATCAAAATTAAGAATGTTACCCCAGATCCAACAAATTGAATAAGATACCTGTATTTAGATTATTCTAAAAGAGCTATTAATTGATAGTTTTCACATAACATTAAGCAGAAATTAAAACAATGTTACTATAAGTTCATGAAGAGGAACACCATAGCACGTTGAAACCCCAAAGACTTTTGCATTAATTCAAAAAAAATATCAAACGAGCTTTAGAGCTTAGTACACGATTCAAAGATCAGATGGATCGATTGCCAAATGACCTCCTAATTAAGGAAAATTCCTCCAACAGCTAGTTCGAGTGATCATCGTCAAAGTAATCTCGACCGTTGACGACGATCAAAATTTCTTTTAATCTCATCTGTCGAACTATTTAATTTTTTGAGGAAATTCGATTTTTCATTTAAATGTATTTTAATTAACTCAAAAATAAAATTTTTGAGTTAATGTCCCCAAAAAATTGACTTTTACTTAACCCCAGGGATCAAAGGTTTAAAATTTATCAAAATAATCAATCTACCTTAGTCCCAGGACCTTTTAAAATTTAATTATTTAGGACCAACAAATTTTTGCCTTTGGATAATTTAAATTTACCTAGGGCCTACAATTAATTAAATTTTTGGCTTAAGATTTTAATTAATTTTTGGCCAGAAAATTAATTAATTACCTATGAGGGGATAAATTATTTTTCCAACCCTTAGGACATTTTACATCATGATTTTAATATTTTTTACATCATAAGGGGAAAACCCCATTTGTAATAGACCCCCAAAGGCTACGCATTTCTGCGCCACAAATATAATCCAGCAGACCAAGCAATTTGTAATAAAATAACCTAACCAAATAGTTAGGATTATTCCCAAATTACTTTTACATAGACTCGATCTATAACATTAGGACTTGCCTAAGACCCTAGTGACAAAATCCACTCCAGATTTGGGGTAAGACTGGAGGAGAAAACTCTGTCGATCATTCGAGTATGAATCGGTGAGACAAAAAACCTCCCAGAATGGAGATCGTCACTAGAAATGTAGGTTTACCTAGGTTGTTACATACATGACACGGTTCTACTGAGATTATTTACATCATATACATGTAGAATGAATTTACATTATAACATGATGATCAGGTTAATGACGATAGCTGGATGGCACAGACACATTGATTAGTCGTTGTCCCTTTTGTGAAAAAAGGGGGTGTATTGCTATGGGTTGTTGACACGTAGTGGTCAAGTTCTGGCTCTACTTGGGGACACATTGTTGCACCGGAGGAATGTGAGAATCCAGAATCTGCATCCATGAAACACATAAGATAACATAAGTTGCATCCAGCCAAAAATCATCATATAATATTAAACACATGAAAACTATAAGCTCTTCATTTATTAACTAGTTTAGTAACATGAAAAACATAAATCTGACATAACAAAAAAATGAAATGCTGAAATAAAAGGGTGTAGGGTTAGGAATACAATACAAGGAATACCCCATGGCATCAGATGCGTTCAATGTAGTTCATACTGAGCATTTTCCTGCTTTGAGAAAAATCTGTAGGCAGCTTTTCAGATGTGCCATGCCAGATCCTGCATATCGTAGGACTATGACTTATCCAAAAATCGATTTGTTTTTGGCCATCAGATGTATCAAACCTCTTCCTTCTTCTCTTTCACTTTGTATGTTTGCTTTCATTAGGATTTGATGTTGATAATGATGTGATCAGTGCACAACTTCCCTCTTGATCCAAAAAATGCTCATATGGAAAATTTGGAATGTTCAAGACTTCTTTGACTTGCGCTTCTTTATTTTCATGAACATGATTTGTTATGACTGGTGGATCAATCATGCAAGCATCAACCTGGTCAATTTCCATTTTATTTGGGTCACCTTCAATTAGCCACTTTTCAATGGAACAAATGAACTCCTCATAATAAGATGGAGCTTGCTACGACAGACAGGGAGGCTTATGATCTGTTGAAGTTTCCTTGTTTCTTTCATCCTCTGACCCATGCTGAAATTCCTGTACCTGTATCTTATTGTAAAGAGTTATTTTTTCAAATTTTACTGCATCCATCTGGTTAGAGTGTTCAACCTTCATAGCACTAACTTCCTTGGTATGGTTTTCCTCCATGGTCAATAACTTATTCTGAAGACATATCTCATCAACCTCCATATCTTTTATTATTCTTTCATGATTAGCTTTGATGATTTCCATTTCCATTGCATGTTTTTCTCTCATGACAAGTAAATAGTTTTGCATGGTAGTCCTTTCTTTGTTATGATCAGCTCCCATGGTCTCTATCCTATTTTGAAGATTGATCTGGTTAACTTCCATGTTCCGAATCATTTTCGTATAATTGAATTCTATGTCCTTAATCATCCATGGATGTTCATGATCTTCTATAGACAAATGATACTCCTTACCAACAACATTAGTTTGATTGTCCATTGTTGGGAGTTTTAATCGATAATTAATCCTCCTAATATTTAATTGTCAATTTGGGACTCGTAAATATGAGTTTTACTTCGTTTTTGACTCAGCTTAATGGTCAGGGTATATAAGTTTCCTTAATAATAATGGTTTTAAGGAAAAAAAATGAGATCTAAATGAAATGCCCTAAATTTATAAATGAAATTGAATTGATGTCACACTGCTTATAAAACCAAATCTATGTTACTGTTATGGAAAGTGAACTAATTCTAAATTACCCTATGTTATCAAATTGAATTTAGTTTGCTCAAACCAAAGAAAATATTGTACTCAAAACATATTTGAAGCTAAATTATTACTTTAACTATGATAAGTCTACAAAACTATTCCTACTTATGAAATTTAACCGTTCACACTTATCAACACTTCTCAACTATTTTAATTAAATGGAAAGTATTTAATCTATCTAAGCTCTGGAGTCCTAATTTAAAAGACACTCAAACATTGGAATGTAGAGACTATCTATCAAAACAATTGAGATCCTACAAGCATTTGATCAAACCAGACTAACTACAACCCTTTGTAGTCTAATTGAATTTGACAAACATTCAGTTGCAATAATCAAATTGAACTTGACAGAAAATCAAAATGAAAACTAAATTAATTGTTCATACGGCAATCTTAAATGTTTCACAAGACAATGAAATAGAAACTAATACATACAGAGATTATAACTACGTTATGCATACAATTACAAGAAGGTGACTCTGGACTGCTTTCACAGAGAAAAATGAAGAATTGAATAGAAATCAAGCATTTAATTGAATGCAAATAAATTAAACTACAGCAATAACAAATCTAACTGAGTATGAATGAATCAAGCTACAAAATCAATTTAAGATGAACAAGGAAGCTTTATCCCAGGTGATGGTGGTCCCTTGCCACACGTGGGGAAGCTCCGAAACTTACAGTAAAAAGAAGACTGTTAAAACATGCAAATCAAATACTCACAGATAACTAAAACTGGAACAATCTCGCTCACACCAAGGCCATGTATATTACTAAAAAAAAGTCAATTATAATTGTAAGGTGTCTTAACAACACTTCAATTCTCAATATATTTCACTCCCCCCCTTTCCTATGCTTGCTGCTCTGCTTTTTATACATGTTGTAGATGAAGGTGAGCTTAATTACATTCTAAATGAAATGGGACAACACACAAATTCATGTTGTGTTTGACTTATCTAGATGGCCTTAAAATATCTAATGGTTGATGTTGATGTTGATCATTGGATGGACGGAGGAAAAAAAATTATCAAATTGTAATTGTGGCATAAAAATAGGCAGATCCGAAGACTGTTAAGTACAAATCTAGATATTTTATATAAATTGGCCTCAGATAACTTCACATATCTTCCAAACTGTAAGGAATTTTAGAAAAATATTTGAGTGTTAGTGAATTGGCTATACTAGGACCAAAATCCATGTGCCATATTTTCTTCATTTGCCTTCAGCTGCACAAAAATCGAGGTGGAAGTTGGCAGTTTGAAACTTATTGCAGATTTGGGAAAATTTGTGAATTTCCTTCAAGAGACCCACATGAGTGACCTAGGTTCCATCTAGGTTATGGAAAGGTATTAAAATATTATTTTTTACAATAACCTCTCTCGGTTTCTTGGAAGCATGCCGAAAGTGGTAAAGCCCCAAATTGGTCATTTCCGTACTCTACTGGCTTGTGAAGAAACTCGACAATGGAACCCTGTGAAAAAATGATCTTAGTGAAACCTTCATTATTAAATCATGGCATAATCATCTTTAATCATATAAAATCTAAGAAAACTAATGATAGTCAACCACAAGACATAAATGTGATAAGGCGGCAAGTTGATGGAATTAGGGTACGGAACGGGTTAAAGGCCTAGGGTTTTAGGGTATGAATGGTGATATTTCATGATGAAAACATGGACATTTTTGGGGCTCGTCATCCCCCCATGCCTGAGGTTTTTCATGTCATCATGCAAACAAATACTTTGCTCATATATAGGTTCTAATGGCATCATGGCTTTGGGCATGGTTGGTTCTTGTGGAGTAATGTTGTGTGAATATTTGGGGTGTTGGTTCTTGTGGAGCAACACCATACTTCTTTGAATGAAATAGATTTAATTGTGAGAGTGATACAAATTGAGGATAAGCAATAAATATGGTAGGAGGCGATGATGAATGAGATGATAGGTGACAATGGAAATGGTGGTTGAGATGAGGCAATGATGGTTGCATACGCTACTCTTGTGAGGCCAATGCTTATGGATTTTTTTTTTCCTTTATGAAGGGAAGCAATGAATTCATTGGATACATTGAATTGACAATATTTGTGAATGTAGGAGGGGAAGGCAATATAGTTACTTATTTTCTTTTACATAAACCAATATACTTTTCTTTTCATGATTATGGCCTAATTAGAGTAGCATGTATTTTATTATGAATGAGGAATTTGCAAATGAAAGGTATATGGAGAATGGAATACATGGTGTTTAATCATCAGAGCTTCCTTAAATATCTAATGAATTAAAGAATCTTAAGCCAACTTTACCTCAGGTTACCTTTACTTTTGATGTACTTGTTATTGTAAGATGAAGTGGAAGATGAATCGGAACATGACTGAAGTTGGAATGACTATTGCTGATGTGTATATGGATCTGCTGAAGAAGGCTAAACTGGAGATAGTAAAGGAGGTTTAAAAATGAAGGTCGCCTTATCCCCCATGCCTGAGGAGTTGTATATCCCCAAACAAAGAAGGAAGATGACTGCTGCAAATGATGATCAAGCTGCTATATGGCAACCTTTATTGAAACAAGATGAATGCTATAGGAAAAGGAAATGTTGCTACAAATGTCCACACTGCTACAAATCTGTACTAAGATCACAAAACCATGTAGTCTTCAACCGCTACACACCGTGTGAAATCCTTCTTATGTGAATAAATGGTGTCAATGTCGAACATAAGCAGGAATCATCGGATTACCTACCATTGAGGAAGTTGTTAACCAATGCGAGATATCCCACCTTTGATGTCAATGGCAATCAAGGCACTAAGTACATTCTACTAGCCATGAATAGATTTTTCGAAGTCGAATGGACTGCAGAATTCATCCACCAAGAAACATTGATGTATTCCCTTGGTAGATGACAAGGATACCTGCCATTAAGGCATGCAGGCTCCTAAGTACTTGATCTAACCCTAGCCTTGGTCCCAGATAATTTGTTGATGTTGATGAGACAAAGTTTGTTGGCAGGTGGGCCTTAAGGGATCCCACATCAACCAACATGAGTACAAGACATAATGATTTGAAATATACATGATTTGAAGAACTCATACGAATTTACAAACATTATAGGGAACTTTGCCTGCCAGTTACCTAGTTTTCAAGCAAAGTCCTTGCCCACTTGTGCCACACAAGCTGGTTTACACATAAGGACTTATTTTCTCCTTACTATTTTCACTTATTTATTTACAATACAAACTCTCCTATTCTGCTAAAGGAAGGTAGATGAACTCCTTCAAGTGAAGGAGTACTTCCAATGAAGCCATGTGTGGAGCAGGTACAAATAGATATTCATGCTCAGCTTTAAAATATAAACTTGGAAGTGTACATGAGCATTGAAACCCAACAAATGTACTTGATATGACAACAAGAGTTTTAGAAGAGGAGAATACTACCTCACTTGAGTCGTTGTTCAGAACCAATGTTGGATGTAATCATGGTATTCTTGGTCCATTTATTGATTTGGCCCATGATGCTCATCCTCTTATTCCATGTCATGTTGATTGTTCTTCGTAGGGTGAGTAGTCTCTTGATTACATTCCGGATCTGCTGATAGACATGTCAAGAAATCCTCGATCTCAGGTTCTAGTGGATGTTCTCCATTTATTATAGTGCATGATTCATTCGTCTCCTTAGATGACTGGTAAGGTAAATCAAAAGAGACTTCCAAATCCTCTTGTGGTGGTGGAGAAATGGACAAATTCTTTTCTATTGTCAAGAAGTTCTCTTCCTGAGAGGTAGAGTTCAAGATCCAAACAGTTGCTAGGGATTGTGAGAGGTCCTTCCTATTTATCATCTTCAAGTCCATCTGGTTGATTGATAGTCCCTATCGCCACACACAGATTAGTAATGGGGGTTCTTATAGCACTCCAAAATGATATAACGTTAAATATTGGAATCTGAATATGAATTTAAAAGCTATATTTACTGAAGTAAAGCTCACCACACTTGAGAGCGAATCAGAATACTATTTAATCTATTAAAAGCAAAACAATTCGGAAATTAAATATCTCATAGAGTGTTTCAGACTATTCTAAGGCCTATGCTGCTTGTGAGGCTTAGCTATGGTTCCTGTAGATGTGTCTTACTAAGTCTGTGAGATTTACAAACTTTGTGAATTACATGAAATGTAGAAATGAAATCAAATTGCTTCTACTTCTATGCATAAAGGAAAGGAAATAAAAGTTCAAAGATAAGCAAAAGCGATCAAACTTTGGAGCAACCCCACCATAGTGGATGCATGGCTCTTCACTCATGTCTTACGTACTCTCTCTGCCCTTTGACTGCCCTGCAATACCCTTGAAACTCTGTTAATAAAAATCTTACCTGAGCCAAAATACAACTCCCTGGCAACGACGCCAAAATGTTGGGAGTTTTAATTGATAATTAATCCTCCTAATATTTAATTGTCAACCCAGGACTCGTAAACACGAGTTGTACTGTGTTTTTGGCTAAGCTTAATAATTAGAGTATATAAGTTTCCTTAATAATAATGGTTTTAAAGAAACAAAATGAAATCTTAATGAAATGCCCTAAATTTATAAATGAAATTGAATTGATGTCACACTGCTTATAAAACCAAATCTATGTTATTGTTCTAGAAAGTGAACTAATTCTAAATTACCCTATGCTATCAAATTGAATTGACTCTACTCAAACCAAAGGAAATACTGTATTCAAAAACTATTTGAAGCTAAATTATTACTTTAACTATGATAAGACTACAAAACCATTCCTACTTATGAAATTTAAACGTTCACACTTATCAACACTTCTCAACTATTTTAATTAAATGGAAACTATCTAATCTATCTAGGCTCTAGAGTCCTAATTTAAAAGACACTCAAACATTGAAATACAGAGACTATCTATCAAAATAATTGAGATCCTACAAGCATTTGACCAAACCAGACTAACTACAACACTCTGTAGTCTAATTGAAATTGAAAAACATTCAACATGCAATAATCAAATTGAACTTGACATGCAATCAAAATGAAAACTAAATTAATTGTTCATAAGGAAATCTTAAATGCTTGACACGGCAATGAAATAGAAACTAATGCATACAGAGATTATAACTACGTTATGCATACAATTACAAGAAGCCGACTTTGGACTACTTTCACAGAGCAAAATGAAGAATTGAATAGTAATCAAGCATTTAATTGAATGAAAGTAGATTAAACTACAACAATCAAAAATCTAACTAAGTACAAATGAATCAAGCTACATCAATCAATATAAGATGAACATGGAAGCTTTCTCCCAGGTGATGGTGGGCCCTTGCCACACTTGGGGAAGCTCTGGAACTTAAAGTAAAAGGAAGACTATTAAAACATGCAAATCAAGTACTCACAGCTAACTAAAACTGGAATGATCTCGCTCATGCCAAGGCCTTATATATTATTGAAACAAAGTCAGTTATAATTGTAAGTTGTCTTAACAACACTTCAATTGTCAATAGCTTTCACTCCCCCCCCTTCCTATGCTTGCTTCTCTTCTTTTTATACATGTTGTAGATGGAGGTGAGATTAATTACATTCTAAATGAAATGGGACAACAAGCAAATTCATGTTGTGTTTGACTTTTGTAGATGGCCTTTGAATAGATAATGGTTGATGTTGATGTTGATAAATTCATGGATGGAGGAAAAGAACTTATCAAACCATAACTATGGCATAAAATTAGGCAGATCCGAATTTGACTGTTAAGTACAAATCTTGATATTTTATATAAATTGGCCTCATAGAACTCCACATATCTTCCAAACCGAAAGGAATTTTATAAAATCGTCTGAAAGTTAGCAAACTGGCTATACGGGGACCAAAACCCATGTGCCATATTTTCTTCATTCACCTTCACCTACACGAAAATTTAGGTGGAAGTTGGCAGTTCGAAATTTATTACAAATCTGGGCAAATTTGTGGATTTCCTTCTAGAGACCCACATGAGTGACCTGGGTGAAATCCAGGTTATCGAAAGGTATTAAAACATTATTTTTTGACAGTAACCTCTCTCGGTTTCTCTGGAAGCATGCCGAAAGTGTTAAAGCCCCAAATTGGTCATTTCCGTACTCTACTGGCTTGTGAAGAAACTTGGTGATGGAAACCTGTGAAAAAATGAGCTTATCGAAAATGTCATTAGTAAATCATGGCATAATCATATTTAATCATAGAAAATCTAAGAAAACTAATGATAGTCAACCACAAGACATAAAATTTGATTTGGTGGCAATTTGATGGAATTAGGGTACAAAACAGGTTAAAGACCTAGGGTTTTAGGGTATGAATGGTGATATTGCATGATAAAAACATGGGTATTTTTTAGGCCCATCACTCACCCCTGTCATTCTACTATCTATGATTCTTTTGACAACATGGCAAGTAGCCTCTTCATGAAGAGAATTACAGACCCTATAATAAGGCAGAGCCTCAACCACAAGATTGGGAAACTCAAGTGGATTTGTTGGTCTCTACTCATTAGATGGGTCTTTCTTATGCTAGATATTAGTATTTCTGGGTTGGAAACTTTTTGCTTGATATCTTTCCATTTGGACCAACTAGCCTGCACGACACTCATTTCCTTAACATGATTAGATATTAACTTTGTTTGATTAAGTTCCATGCTTTCAAGTTTCTGCATGAATATCTGCATAGGGTCATCATCAAATTCATTGGATTCTTTCGATTTACTTGGACCCTCATCAAAACCTGAAATTTCAATCTTCCCAAATGCTTTCTTATCCTTTTCAATTTCCTCAACTAAAACCTGGGCAACCTTATAATCATTAGTTTTAGCTCACTTCAACTCATAAGAAGTATCAACATCAAAGGCATCAACATAAAAATCCAAAAGAGACCTGGCAAGAGGTCGATAATTTTGAGGTAATTCTTTAATAATACCATTAAACCTCTTAATAAATTCTTCTACGGTTTCATTTTCTTTCTTCTCTATGATGATTATAGCTTTAACCAGATGTCCTTCTTCTCTTTTGTCTCCATACTTGTCCTTAAAGGCATTAATAATCGATTGCAATGAATTAAACAAATTATCAGGCTTTTTTGTAAACCAATCCAGAGCATATTCCTCTAAGGAAAGAACAAAAAGGCTCATTTTCACATCTTCATGATTATAGACAGGACCTCTAGCATATTTACCCAACCAAGAGCTAAAAGCGTTTAGATTATCCATAGCACGAACCGCATTATTTCCTCGGAAAGAAGGAAACTTGTAAAGGCCATTGTTAGGAAGGTCATTTGGATAACCTTGAATGTTAACAAAGTTACAAGGGGTGAACAAGTCCATGATGTCTTGCTCAAAGGAAAAATGAGGGGCCAAATGGATGCTAGAGAGAGAGATCCTTTCTAAATAAAATAAATAGATCCACAAGAAGCGAGCTTCTAGCATAAATTCTTGAAAAAAATGACAGAAGTGGAGTTGCCACTTGAACATGAATCTAGCTCCAAGATCCAAAAGGAAAAAACTAAAAGTTTAGTCAAGGAGAATACGCTAGAAGTGAGGGAGGGCTTCTTGTCTGAGAAATAATGGATGAATAAGTGGAGTCTTCACCCAAACAAGAAACTAACCAAAATGTCTAGGTGCTAAAGGTGCAGATAGAGAAGATGAAACGATTACTGAGAGTGAAAAGATAAGGTGATTAAAATATGAAGAAATATAATGGCATCAGAAAATGTGGCGTTGATGGGATAAGAAATGATGAAGGATTGAGAAGATAAAGATGATTAAGACAAATGTTGCAAAGCCAATGTCCAATAAATTGGTCCCTGACAATGATGACAAAATATGTCATGCCTCTTGACGGGCTAGTGAATGGAGGGAAAGATTAGATGATTAGAAAATGTCATGAGGACCAAGGACAAAAAAACTCTATCCTGGGCAACGGTGCCAAAAAATATTGTCGCCCAAAGTGTACACCTAAGGCGCAATGCTCAAAGCAGGGCCTATCACCCTGATCCCTACTCACTCTATTCTATCTCTCTCCAAAACAAGATTAAGGGGTAGTCCCTAAAGATAGATGAAAGGGATAAAACTTATTGAAGCAACAAGTCCTAGGAGATCAAAGGGGAAGATCACTACCTTTCTAGACAACTTGAATTATAATGAATTAGCAAGTGTTTTATTAAATGAGCAAAATATAACTTAACAAGATGAAGCAATTAAGAATAATGAGGCAACAACGAGATCAACAAATATAGACCAGTGCCTAATGAACAATGCTCAAAATATATTATATCACTTGCACAAATATGAAAAGCTTCAAGTTACTAGACAAGTAATGTTGCAAGAAGGATGTTAGTATAATGAATCAAAGGATTATAAGCAACTAGAATATGAGCAATAATACTTGATGAGATCTTGCAAGGAAATATAAAATGGCTAAGTACAAGAATGAGAGATAAAAATTGCAAAGAGATGAACTAACTCACAATTTTAGGTACAATAACCAAATGATGAAAATTAGGAAGTGCAAGATGCAATTAGATTGATTCAATGAGATCATGATTTGGACAATATGCTTCAATATCAAAATCACTTATAACCAAGATTGTCCAAATATCATGGAAAAATTACAAGATTCCAATAATATTTCAATATAGCTTCAAGATATAGATATACTTGAACCACAATGGAATAGATTACTTCAGATACAAGAATGCAAGTAAATGACGATATTCCGATCAAACTCAATGAAACAATTAAATAAGTGATTAGATGTACAACAAATTACAATTCCTTTATATGGTAGTGTGTTTATTGGATGCTCTTTACTTATTTAGATAGTTGCATAAGTAAAGGATCTTCACAAATATCGCACTTATAGAATGGAAAATGAGATTGTTAACAATAGATGGAAAGATGCAAGTTAGATATCAGATCTGCAAAAGAGAAACAAAGTTAGTGCAGAAATGGAAAATAATTCCTTTGTTCCTAATGTCAAGAAGGAATGCTTAGACAGTTTGCATCAGATTTCAGAAAATTATTGCCAAGACAAATCTGTCTTTGAAAATCCATGGCCAGACAAGAAGAAATATGTATTTCAAACCTTTTGTTATTAAACTTCAGATGGGACAATCCTTAGAATGATAGTTTCAGATATGGAGTGCTAGGCGCTTTCGAAAGCTCACGAACAACCTTTAAAATCGATTAAAAATTTCACTAAATTTTATTTAAATTAATGAGGAAACTATAATTAAGGTTTAGGTCTTGAATTTGTCCCAAGACAATGGCAAGATCCTTCCTCAAAAATTTCAGTATCACTACCCAAAACTCATTAGATCAATCAAAAAATTAAAACCCCTAAAAATATGGCTTCAGATATAAAGGTTTTCAAACTTCCAAGAAGGCTCACGGTTAGGAGGAAAGAGGCCTCCTAGGGCTGCAGTTTCTTAAATAAAAAGGCTCTAGGCATGATCATAAATTTTGCAGATAAACCAAAAATAACATATATTAATTATTCTTAGAAATATTTCACACTAAAACACCCCACAAAATGTTTCAAATCATTAGGCATCATTTGTAAAAAAATTTAGGCTGAGACCCCTGACATAAATTCCGAAATTGCAGTGAGATCAAGCTAAATAGTCTTGCAGCTCCTTAAATTTCTTTTTTTTTTTATTTGTATATGAGCTCAAGCCTTAGTAAATTGACTTTATGCCTAAAATTATGGATAAAGCCCTACTCAAAACCAGTGAGGGTTAGCACAATATCAAACCATAACCCCTGCAAACAATGGATTAGAGGATTGAAATTTGGTAAATGTTAATATGGAAATCAAACGTAACGACAAGAGAGATAAAAAAAATCAACGTCAAAAAAGTTAGGACTCAAAAGGGTTGTGACTAGCCTAAAGAAGGCCCTAAGCCCTTGCGACTAAGATAGAATGAATTTCCAAATGCAGAGATTTAAACAACCTTAACTAGTGACCAAACCCTTCAAACCAGAGAACAAAACCCTTTGCAACTCAGTGATAGAAGTCTGCTAAACTGCCAGATTATCATTCCAAAAGGGAGGCTAAGTTAGGGGGTGTTTTTGGCTGCTTTCAGAATGCTGAGTACTAATCCCTAACAAAGTACTTGCAAAACAAAATATTTCAAACCCTGCTCCTTCGCTCTTTATCTAGACCTGCGAAAAACACAAAAGTAGCCTCACAAATTATATGGAAAGAATTATGAACATAAGAGTCATACAAATTAGTCTCCAAGTCTAAAGGGAAAAATATAAATATTTACAATTATTAAAATATAAAATATAAAATTATATTTACAAAGTTTAAAAGAGACAATTAAAATATTTACAAAATATCAAAATAAAATGTTTAGAAGTTAAAAAAAAAAACGAAAAATATTATATATACCAAAAAAATAAAATTAAATGCAATGGGTTAGTGAAATAATACAAGGTGAAAGGTTAGTATATATAGATACAAATTAGAGAAACTTTTTTCAAGTTTTGAATGTGGGATAAAAAAAGAAAAGAAGAACTTTTAAAAATTAAAAGTTACATTTAATAAAAAAAATTAAACTACAAAATTAAAACTTAAATCAAATAAATATTTAGACTTTTTAAATCTAAAAAGTATTTACAAGTATGCTAAAAACCCAAAAAAGTAAAAAAAAATAAAAAATAAAAAATAAAACAATATCCAGAACCCCAAAAGTTAGAAAATCAAAATTATTGTACGAAGATTTCAGATTTATACAATATAATTACAGATCTATGCACAAAGATGGTAGATCTATCAGATATGAGGAGTATGAATCCAACTCCACTCCCATATCTGATAATCTAAGGCTCTTGACGGCGATATCTATCAATTTTCCATAAATATTTAAAAAAAAAAATTGAAAATTTTGGAGAGGTACTAGCCCAGAAACACCTTGCAGGAAAATTAATTTAATCTTAAAATAAGTCCTAGAGCTTATGTGAAGTAGGATCTTCAAGAAATATGCGCTGAGAGTTGGTTGGTCCAACCGAGAGTTATCCCCAAATGCTCTACGAAAACTTGAAAGATCTCCTACAAACATTATATCAACCATCAAAGCAAGTAGAGAAATAGAACAATAATGAAATTATGAAGAAATAGAGATACCTGCTACTTCGATCAAAATTAAGAATGTTACCCTAGATCCAACAAATGAATAAGGTATATGTCTTCAGATTATTCTAAAAGAGCTATTGATTGATAGCTTTTACATAACATTAAGCAAAAATTAAAACAGTGTTAGCATAAGTTCATGAAGAGGAACACTACAACACTTTGAAACCCCAAATACTTTTGCATTAATTCAAAAAATATATACAAGCGAGCTTGAGATCTTAGTACACAATTCAAAGATCGAATGGATCAACTAACAAATGACTTTTTATTTAAAGATAAATCCTCCAAAGTCTAGTTCGAGTGATCCTTGTCAATGTAATCTTGACTGTCGATGAAGATCAAAATTTCTTTTAATCTCATCCATCGAAATATTTAATATTTTGAGGAAATTCAAATTTTTCATTTAAATATATTTTAATTAACTCAAAAATAGAATTTTTGAGTTAATTTCCCCAAAAATTTGACTTTGACTTAAAGCCACGGATCAAAGGTTTAAAATTTATCAAAATAATTAATTTACCTTAGTCCCAGGACTTTTTAAAATTTATTTTATTAGGACCGACAAATTTTTTCCTATGGAGAATTTAAATTTACCTAGGGCCTAGAATTAATTAAATTTTTGGCTTAGGATTTAAATTAATTTTTTGCCAGAAATTTAATTAATTAACCTATGAGAGGATAAATTATTTTTCCAACCCTCGGACATTTTACATCATGATTTTAATATTTTTTACATCATAAGGGGGAAAACCCATTTGTAATAGACCCTCAAAGACTACCCATTTCTGTGACACAAATATAATCCAGCAAACCAAGAAATTTGTAATAAAATAACCTAACCAAATAGTTAGGATTATTCCCAAATTACTTTTACATAGCCTCGATCTATAACGCTAGGACTTGACTAAGATCTTAGCGAAAAAATCCATTTCAAATTTGGGGTAAGACTAGAGGGGAAAACTCTGCGTGTCATCCAAGAATAGATCAGTGAGACAAAAACTCTCCGAGAATGGAGATCGTCACTAGAAATGTAGGTTTACCTAGGTTGTTACTTACATGACATGGTTTTGCCAAGATTATTTACATCATATACATGCAGAAGTGGTTTACATTATAACATGATGATCAAGCTAATGACGATAGCTAGACGACACAAACACATTGATCAGGAACTATCCCTTTTGCAAAAAAAAAGTGGTGTATTTCTATGCGTCGTTGACACATAGTGGTCAACAGGTATTAATACACTTGATTCATTGTGTTTTTTTATGCTTGTCCTTACACATGTTTTGATTTAAAATTATTTCTTGTTATTAAATAAAATCCCTTTCACTCTTGCTATCCTACTATCTTTGTGTAGGCCAATATACATTCATTGTGAGCTTGCACACTATTGCCTGAATCATTCCCTTCTCAACTTACCAACACCTAAGTATTCACTATGATTATGTGTGTCTTATAGCATTTTTGTGGAACTAGTTAGTCTGATCTATACAAAAAGGATGCATCCCACATCAAGTTGAAATTGGTGTCATGGATAGGCCAAATGATAGAAAGATCATAGTGTTTATTTTGGTAGCAATATTATCTAAGAACCTCAACAAGCCAATTCTTTGGTAGATTAAACTGGAGATAATATAAAATTTCCTTTTACACCTCAATGTACTTGGCTGATATCATCATGCTAGATGCACATTTCCGTTAATGAGTTGGAGGTAGGCTAGTATTTCCATTAATATTTAATAAGTATGCTCCTCATATTTTAGAAATAGTCGAGGAAATAATCTATTCCATCTAAGATTTGTTCATATAGAAGTAACCTACCTTCATCCACTTCTACAAGATCATTGGGACTCCAGTGATCTTGAGATGAAGCTAAGAAAAAATGTAATTACTTGGAGGTTTCATTTTCAATGAGTATGGACCATTTACTGGATCTTATTCAATAAATATGGACCTTTTACAATTAGTAGCTACTAAGTACTTATTTGGCATTATTTAAAGAAAAACTTCTACACTAATACTTATTTGGCATTATTTAAAGAAAAATTTCTACATTAATTATTAAATATTTAGTAATCTAAAAGTAGGACTATAATGCAAGTCCCTAACACAACTTGTATTTTAAAAGCAATATTGTCCTCAATATTGGAGATGTTAAAAATTCTCTAAAGCCTCCATTGGCTCCTTGGTGCCATTATTTGGTTTTGTATCATTCCCCTAGATGATGACCCGTGAATTATGTGATGGTGTGAATTAGAACTTCTTGTGGCTAGTATTGCCTCAACTATAAGTAGTTGGAAGCCTATTCAAGTCTTAGAACGATGGTTGAAAATGAAAAATTTGATTCCACAAGTTTTGTAACACCCTAATTTTGATACCCAAATAGACAATGTGTTTGTGTTTATGTGTGTGTGTGTATAGGTTGAGTACAATAAAATGAGATACAATGTTGGCTACAAGATAGACCAATATAGATTTATATGGCACTATGATTACATAAGAGAGGGGGGTCCAATGGTGGAAATCCACATGCCTGCAACTCCAATATACTTTCCCTCAATTAATTTCCATTACCATGTAATCCCTATTTGACTTGTTGAGGTCAATCATCGAATGCATGCTTGATTTTATTAGAAGATTCATCTTAGCTAGATATTCAAACATGGTAGTAACTAAAATCATGTAGGAGGTGGGTGAGAGATCTATGTAACTTAGTTATAAAAACCAGGCCCGTGTAGAATCATCCATAGGGAGAGTTAGAGTCAAGTAATCATCCATAGAAAAATAAAAATTCAAGTTGAATATGAAAAGTAGCATTTAAAATAGCATCAAGGAAGGAAAATAGAGGAGAGTGCTCGAAAAGGGTAGGGAGCCATGACTATATGTTGAGGACAACTTTTGAAGATGATAATTGTGCTAAGAACTAGGATGATATGCAAATGAAGATTTCTCACTTAGGAAATTGCCAAAGGGATAACATAAAGGTTTTGTGGGAATCCTTGTAACAATTGGCTTTCCTATAGCACCCAACTAAGAAATTCCAAATTGGTTTTGTTTTAAAGCCTTGGAAGGGATCGTTATTTTTTAAGGGACTATGGTGTTGATAAGGAAATATGGTGTTAGTTGGATGTTATAACTTGGATTTCACTAAATCCCCATACTGTGTGCATTGCTACTATCCTACTATTCTTGGTGCTATGATGTTTCTAGTTGCAATCGTTCCTTTCTAAATGAAAAACGATGGGAGGAAATTTAGTGTGAGATGAGCCAACCCAATTACACGACATGGAAGAAGTGTGTAGTATTTTGAATTGGGCAGGATGCATAAACTATTTTGGATTCTTACGTGGTTTTGAAAATGAAGTTGCACGTGAATTTATGTTCAATTTTAATGCAGAGGTAATGATGGTAAAGCATGTGAAGATACGAAATAGTAGCAGAGGTAACATGTATGGTAGAAATGCCAACATGATCTTTTTAAAGTTGCATTTAGAAAGCTCAAGGCTTCCTCAAATCATAATTCCTAAAATATTGTGAACCAATATTTAAAATTTTAAACACCCGGATGCGGGTGTCTTTAATAGATGTTAATGCTTATGCATGCGCAGCCGGCAACTGGCAAGCAATCAAGCAAGGTAAGGCGGTTTAAGGCAGGTAATCAATTATCATTAATGCAGGCACGAGCTCGAGGTACGCAGCTGGAGGTTAACAGGATGGCGCGCATTCTCCATGTTTCATTTGTTCTGGTCCTTTCCGGAAGCATCGCAGTGTGTCTGATCTATGCAAGCAGAGGTCTCCTCTGGTGGTCTTGGTCTCAGAGTCTTAGCGCAACCCAGAGAACTGGGAAGCCTTCATGGTCTCATAACAGTTCCCAGTTGGTCAGCCTCAGGAATACAATTCTGAATCTCTTCGAAGGTGTTGGGCGCTCTAAGTTAGTTTTCGCCTTTTGCGTCTGGTGTCTCAGGTCAGTCTTCGGCATCATCTCTGTAAGGGATTTGGTCTCTGTCCCTGCTGTAGGTGTCTGGGTTGGGAATTGGGTTCACTCAGTCGTGGTTGGGTATTGTCTGGAAGCCGGGTCTATCTTATGTGAGCTTAGAGTCTGGGTCTTACATATTACAGTCTGGTTCTCATTTTGGGTTCTATTAGTCTGTGAGTTGCTTTTCCCTTACCCTCAGTCCTTGAGTTTCTTCATTCCGCTGTTATATTCGATTATGGCCCGTCGTCGGGGCATTCCCAGGCGCGGGAGCAATTCGGGGTCCCGGGGAGGGCCGGGGGGGCGTGGGAGCTCTGCACCTCGTCGTATATCCCCGTTAGCCACTGCCTCGCCTTCCTCTCCGCCCTCAGATGATTCTGGTCCCTCCCTAAACAGTTCTCTTCATACATCCAGGTTCAAATTCAAAAGCAGGCTCAACAGACCGCTCATCTCTGCCATAATCACGGTCATCTTCTCGGAGGAAGAAGATGAGCTCGCCAGCTTAGATGAAGCTTCCAAGGAACAGTCGCTTTCTCAGAATGCCAGTGCTTCTCAGAGTAGCTTGGCGGATGCTGTCCTCAAGGTTTCTGCTGCGGTGCACGAAGAGGATCATCAGGAAGAGGCTTGCACTCAGCTGGACTCTCCTCAGGAGCAAATCATTGCTTGTGAGCCAGTGCGCCTATATGAAAGTGTCCTGCACCTCGTGCCTCCTCCGGATGGCAATTTGATGGAAGCTGAAGATGAGGTGATGGTTACCTGGGCGCGCTCCCCGGACCAGGTCAATGATAATGCTACTGGTGAGCCAAAGCAGGTCTAATTACATTTGCCTTCAGCTTCAGGATAGTATATCAGTTTTTGGTTTTCAGGATCTCGTGGGTAATTCTCAGTGCGCATGGTACCTGATAACACCAGCTGGAAGTTGTTCACACTCATGGACTTTATTTTGGCTTTCCTTTTTTGTAATGTTGTTAAAGGACAGTAATCAGTAATATGGGAGCTCTCTCTGAAGCGTAATGTACTGTTTAGTTTTGGGTCTATATAGGTCTGTTCAGGTTTTAAGGTTATGACTACCATTTTTGTAAACAGAAGGAACAACAATATCTGCAATGGTTTTTTGACAGAGGGCTGGCTACGGCCCCCTCAGAGGTTCAAACCTCTTTGTACATATTTTTTCTCTTTTTAATCTTAATAGAATAGCCTTTACACAGAAAAAAAAAATTGTTTAAAATTTTAAACACATCATCAATAGGATTACCCTCAATGTGGATTTTTTTTAGCTTTTGAAACTCTACAAAATAAAAGTTATAACAAAAATGACAATGATTGTACTCATTGATCCTTGCATGTCCACATGCACATATTAACTTGCATATTATTGTATTTTAAACAAAAATATATCACTGCAATGAAGAAGATTGCATGCTAGCTAGAAGGATTGAATAATTTCTACCACATTTTATTCTTGCACCTTTTACATAGTAACAACAACACATTGGCTAATTTATTAACTAAATAAATCATGAACCATGCCATCAATGAGCATTATTTCAAACTAGTAATAATATAGGCACATATATAATATGTACATATGTATAAAATACTTGATTTATTGAGAATATGAGAGACATTTATCTCAAAAAATAGTGGGAAACTATGCTTGCGACTATGACTCTCCACCCAAACATAGACAACTATAACTAACTCTCACTTATGGCTATCACCTCCAAGCTGAATTCTATAGGTTGATTGATCTCTTGCTCAGGACATAAACATAATCACTAGCTCAATCGGGTACTCTAGAGAACCATCCATATCCACCACCAACTGAATTGAAAATCAACACCATGCACAAGGATTCCAAAGGCCAATGGTCTCCACCCATTCAAAACACACACACTGTGGTTCCACCCAAAAACCAAGGATTCCATAGCTCAGAATTCAAAAATAAATAAGGAAACATTCAGAAATCCTCCAGGACCAATTCCTCCACCCCATTCCATTGGGATTTTCTAAGAAATACCATCTCCACCCTCCAAGAAAATAGGGACTCGAGAGGTAATTAGTTCCACACCTAGGATCTCTTCCTGCTCCCTTGCCAAGTGAAAGAACTCCTTCCTCTATGTTGTTAAATCTCTCTTGGAATTTAAATTTTCTCGAGGAAAACATTCCCTCTAATGTTTCTCAAATCCATTTTTATTATTACTTTCTGGTGTCTCTTCATATTCTTCATTGGATTTTCTTCATAGTCATATCATTTTCCAACAATAACCACCCCAACCCTATGGAATCTCTATCCAATTTTTCATCCCATTTTATTTTATCATAATGTTTCCATTGCATGCATAAATTTAACTACTTGGGCCTGTTATAGGCACGATGATGTCTACAATATGTAGTTCCAACAACGTGGAGGGATAACTTGGCATGGTGGCACCATGTGGCAGATTTCATGGATAGTGGGGTGAAGCCAATAGGTGGTAAATGGGAAACCTAAGTGGAGGGTCATGTGGCACCCTTTCACATCGCTTGGAGGCCTACATTTGAAAAAATTAGAGAAGTGCAAAGGGCACGAGAGGGTGACATGTGGCCCCCTCCACACTGCCTTGCTTCATTATCACCCATGCATGTTCATGCTACAAAATTCCTTGAGTCATTGGATGGTTGGGCATTTTTTCCGTTGGATCTTACCAGTGTGCAAGTCCTCAGTGTTAGCACATTTGAGGTTATGGTGTGGTGTGGCCGCGGCACTGTGTCAGTTCATTCCCAACAACGCACACTCGATTGTCCAATGCCTTAAAAAAAGTCTTTCTTTTTCTTTTTATTTGTTATTCAAACCCTTAATCGTTGTCTTCTGTAGTTTGAGCTTGTAAAGGCCCTTGGAGGAAATTTCAAGGTAACATGATTTAGCACTAACATCTTGGATGGTAAAGTTATCTATGAGAACTTCTAGGGTCAATAGTTTCAATCAAGATGAAGTCAAACAAGAGTTCAAACTATAGTAAATTCAACATAGTTAGCATATGTATATATTTTTCTAAATAAATATATATGGTATTTTTCTATGAATAATAATAATATGCAATATGGTCAACTATAGACAATGCATATATCTTGGTCAAGCATTATGAAAAGATGACATTCTTAATTTGAAAGGTAAACATTTTCTAACACCAGTAATAGTCAACATGGGTACCATGGGTACCATGGTCCTCGTATCTAGAGGACTCACTAATCGAGGGACATAATGACAGCTCTCATGATCAATCTAGCATCGAAAATTAAGTAGGGAGATTGGTGGCACTCTAGGCCTACCCTCCCCACCACTCGTCATCTAGCCATGTGGTGGCTTGGGTGCAGGCGATATAGACAAGCGGCTTATCCCTGATATAATTTCTTCAATTTCTGGCTAAATTCCTCTTTCTGCTTCAACAGGTGTATCAGTCATCTATTGACAACTTCATGAGTTTTCCTTTGATACACTCCAACCTTTGTTATCGGGCACAAATCATGCAATATACTTGTTTCCCTTCATGCAATAGACTTTTTTCCCTTTCACGACCTATAATTCCATAGGAATTATAGAAATAAACTATTGTTCCTATAAACAAAGGGAAATGCATTTTAAAATGAAAAATACACAATCGCGCCTTAATACCACTATAGTGTTAATTCGAAAGAATTACACTATTGGCGCTTTAATTTCAAGAAATATATTGAACACAATTAACACTATCAATGATTTATAATTGCTGTCAGCAATTCCACATGGAACAGAGAAATAACACAATACTCCAATAACCCCGATGCGATAGTACTTGGACTATCGGAAATCGCTATCAGCAATTCCAACACTCCAATGCTAGGCTCCTTCCGTTCTGATCTGGCGATGCGATAACAATCATGGACTCAATAACCTTTCCACTCCCCTTTATAATGTTTCGGTTCTGGGCTATCAGAGTTTCAGACTTTGGCAGCTCCAAAGGCCCTTTCTAGTCCTCTTGGGATTATGCGATGTGATCTTGGTTCGGACCCGATATAGGAATGAACTAGAGCTTATATAATTTTAAGTCCAGAACTTTGTTGGGACTAAGTAATTTCACAAATTTTCTGTGTAAAACAAAATTTCTGCTTGGAAGCTCAACAATGCGTGTAAGAGGAAATAGATGCGTCGATATATGGAAAACAACCCAACAGGCCTAAGCTTAAATGTTAATTTGGAAACAAAGATTGAATCACCATTAATGAAACGCAGGGAATAACAAAACCAGAACTGATACGTGCATAAAAATAACAGTTTAACAGAGAACCATCAATCAGATGCACAGAAAGAGTTTTTGTCAATGATAATGCTTCCGGGCACTCCCTCCCTCAGAGCGTCTCGTTATTTCATTTTATAAATAATAGATAAGCCCTCTCGGTCCTTATCCATACAAAAGCATGCCTTTTACATAGAGTGATTTAAAGCAATCATGCATAAAAAATTATTATCGCTTATCCATAAGCGATTATTACAGAATGCTTTTATTCTTAATTCTATCCCTATCTTAAACTAGAAAAGCATGGAAACTGCTGGCTAAAGGACCCCACTCCTTTGCTTATAGATTTTTTTGGATTTTTGGAATAAGTTTGAAGATTTTCCCTCCAAGTCACATGCTCCTGCATCAGACTCCTGAGGACAAAATTCTTCATGGGCCCCGGTCCATCAGTTCATCTACAGAACTACCCAGTTTCTGTAGCATGTCTTTTGTAACCCAAGTAGATTCAGCGGTTGGCATATCCTTCCACTTTACCAAATACTGGAAGTATTATTGTCCCCTTGTTTTCTTAAACACCTTCATGTCCAGAATTCTTTCTGGCTACAATTTCTCTGTTGTGGGTAATTGTTTTACCCAGTCAATCTCTTGTGTCTCTTGATCTTGTGTTGTATCATCTGCAGTTTCACCTTCATACTTGTACAGGTTTGCAACATTAAAAATTGGTGATATTCCAACATCAAGGGGTAACTCAATCTCGTAGGCATTTGTAGAAAATTTTCTCAACACTCTGCATGGTCCAATTGTTTTAACTTCAATTTGTTATACTCCCTCTTTGGAAACCTCTCCTTTTTGAGATGTGCTAAAACCAGATCTCCAACTTCAAAGTTCACCTCTCTTCTTCTCATGTCTTCTCTGGTTTTTTATTTGATGTTGCTATCCTGCAGCTGTTGTTTCACTTGTTCATGTATTGCTTGCATTTCTGAAGCAAAATCTTCACCCTCTGCACTTCTCATCTCTTCTTTTCCCAAGTTTCTTAACTCAGATACTCCTCTTGGATGCATTCCATAAATAATAAGGAATGGACTCTATCCTGTACTCCAGGTGAGTCATTATATGCATATTCAGCTTGTGCCAACACTTGATCCCATTGCTTTGGATGTTCTGCAGTAAGGCTCCTTAAAAGATTGCCCAAACTCCTGTTCACAACTTCAGTTTGTCCATCCGTTTGTGGATGATAGACAGAACTGAAACTTAATTTAGTTCCCAATTTCTTCCATAGTTTCCTCCAAAAATGTCCAACAAATTTGGAATCCCTGTCTGAGACAATAATTTTAGGCAACCCATGCAATCTTACAACCTCTTTAAAAAACAAATTAGCAATGTGAGAAGCATCCCTAGTCTTATAACATGGAATAAAGTGCGCCATTTTTGAAAATCTATCCACTACAACAAAAATTGAATCATTACCTCTGTGAGTCTTTGGTAAGACCAAAACAAAATTCATACTTAGCATGTCCCAAGGCCTATCTGGAATTGGTAATGGAATATACAAACCTATGTTTTGGCTTCTTCCCTTTGCATATTGATAGATTTTACAAGTTCTCACATACTTCTCCACTTTAGATTTCATTTTCGTCGAGAAATAAAATCTGTTCAACTGTTCAAAAGTCTTCTCTATGCCAAAATGTCCTGCAAGTCCTCCACTATGTTTTTCTTTGATTAAATTCTCCCTCATTGAACAATTTGGTATGCATAGCTGATTTTTCTTAAACAATAGTCCATCTTGTAAGAAGTAATCCAACCATTTACTCCTATCCATCAAAACAGGATTTTTACAAGCTTCAAATGCCTCTTTAAAATTTGGATCTGTTTCATATAATTCTTTAAGAAAATCAAAACCCAACACTTGGATTTGACTCTCTTGAAATAATACATTCCTCCTACTTAAGGCATCTGCAACTTTGTTTGATTGGTCATTTATATGCTTCAAAACAAAATGGAAACCTTGAAGATACTCTACCCATTTGGCATGTTTCTGGCTAAGCTTTGGCTGTTGCATAATATACTGTAGTGCATGGTTATCTGAGTAAAGGATAAATTCTTTTGACATTAGATAATGCCTCCATTTTTTTAATGACTACACAACTGCGTAGAACTCCTTGTCATAAGAAGAATATTTATTTTTGGAATCATTTAGCTTTTCAATAAAATAAGCTATTAGTTTGTCTTCCTGACTTAATACACCTCCAATAGCTTCTCCAATGGCATCACACTTCACTTGGAAAGGCTTACTAAAATCAGGTAAAACCAAAATAGGCTTTTCAGTGATTTTCTTCTTTAACAGCTGAAAATTCTTTTCTGCTTCAGCAATCCATTTAAATGGTTGTTTGTCCTTCTTTATGGTATCAACTATAGGTGCATTAATCTTACTAAAATTCTTGATGAATTTTCTATAAAAGATAGAAAGACCATGAAAACTTCTTACCTCAAAAACACTCTTGGGTGAAGGCGACTCCATGATTTCCTTGATCTTCTCTGGATCCATCTTCAGCCCTTCAGAAGAAATAACAAAACCCAAGTACACTAGCTCTTCTTTCATGAATGAACATTTCTTCAAATTCAGCAATAATTTCTCCTGTTGTAACCTTTGTAAGACATAATTCAGATGCCTCATGTGCTCCTCCTTAGACCTGTTGTAAACTAATATATCGTCCAGATATACTATTACAAATTTACCAATAAAATATTTAAAAACTTCATTCATGAGTCTAAAAAATGTACTTGGTGCATTTGACAACCTAAAAGGCATTACTCTCCATTCATACAATCCCTCATTTGTCTTAAAAGTGGTTTTCCACTCATCCCCTTCTCTTATCCTTATCTGATGATACCCACTTTTAAGATCTAGTTTTGAAAAATAGTTTGCTCCACTCAAGCAATCCATTAAATCTTCAATTATAGGCAAAGAAAATATGTACCTGATTGTGATTTTATTGATGGCTCTTGAATCTGTACACATTCTCCAGCCTCCACCTTTCTTTGGGCTCAACACCGTTGGTACTGCGCAAGGACTCAAGCTTTCTCTAATCAGCCCTTTGTCAAGCAATTCTTACACTTGCTTTCTAACCTCTTCATTTTCTAACAGGCCATTCTAGAAGCTGCTTTGTTAGGTAGACTTGCTCCAGGAATCAAATCTATATGATGGCTAATTCTTCTAATGGGTGGCAACTCATTTGGAAAATCATCAACAATAATATCACAATATTTCTCCAACATTTCTTGAATTTCAATGGGTAAATCAGAAATTTTAGTGGAAGTAATTATTACCTTGGGCTTGCAAACTACAACAAAATTTACCTCATTCTCTTCAATCTGCTTCAAGTATTCCTTTCCTCCTAATAATAGAGTTTTCGAGCCAGTCTTCATTCCTAGTACATCTTCTTCTTGCAGAGGCAGCAACGTATGATTGACACCATCCTTTCCAAACTTGTAGGTGTTTCTTTTCCTGTCATGTATGGTTTCTCTGTCATATTGCCAAGGTCTTCCAAGAAATATGTGACACACATCCATTAGCATCACATCACATACAATTTTATCTTTATACTTGCCCACCTGAAATTCCACTTCACACTATTCATTCACTAACAGTTGATGTCCCTTTTGTAACCATGACACCTTGTAAGGTGTTGGATGTTTCATTGTCTCCAGCTTCAATTTCTCCACTACTTCTGTAGAGACCAAATTATCAGTGTTTCCACTATCAATGATCATCTGAAAACATTTCCCTTGAACTTTACACATTGTTCTTAACAAGGTCTTTCTTTGTGATGGTTCAACTATCTCCTATGTCGGCTTGAGCAAAACTTTATTGACTACCAAATATTCTCCCCTCTCTGGTATGTTTTCTTCTTCTACCACTACTGCTATTGGTGCTTCTCCCTCAACTGGAGCAACAAGTGCATTCCTCTGGCTTGTTCCTGCATTCTTTGGGTACTCAAAAGTTCTGTGTCCCAGTTTGTTACATCTGTAACATCTTATTTCTTTTCCTCTTCCTCTGCCTCCTCTCCCTCTAGAAAAACTCCCTCTGCCTCTTACATCACCTCCTGTGGGTGCATGTTGGGTTGAGCTGGTGCTAGCTCCATCTTTAGGTGTTGTAGATCTTCCTCTACCACCTTGACTTCCCCTTCCTCAGAAAGTACCTCTCCCTCTGGAAGACTGCTTCCTCATGAGTTTTTCTTTAGCTTTCAGTGCTATCTGATAAGCTTCCTCTACTGTTTTAGGAGACAGTAGACTTATCTCATCTTGAATGTCCATCCTAAGGCCATTCACATATCTAGCCACCTTCTCATCTGTATCCTGGGCTTCTCCAGCTCTTATGCTTACCTTGTAGAATTCCTCTGTGTATTCTTTCACTGTCAAAGATCTCTGTCTAAGATTCTGCATTTGTCTGAACAAGGTTTGCTGATAATTACTTGGTAAAAACTTACCTCTTAGCTTTTCTACCATCCTGATCCAATTCTTGATAGGTTGCTTCCCAAGTATCTTTCTTTTTGCCTGCACACCATCCCACCAAAGCACTGCATGGCCTTTTAACTTGGTGACAACGAACTTTACTTTCTTCTCATCTTCTGTTTCTTCATAGTCGAAGAATTTCTCCATGCCATTAATCCAGTCTATTAATTCTTCTGGATTTAGTCCTCCTTCATATATTGAAACCTCGGTCTTTGGCCTAGCCGTGGATCTCAACACCGACTAGAAGAATCTCATCTCAGGGGTAATTGCTATAGCTTCCTCCTTGGCAGCTTCAACCTCAGGTTCGCTAAAATCTCCATCATCTATATTTTTGCCTGTTGTTAATGCATCTAATCTAGCTTGCATCTATTGCACAGCTTCCACTACTTCAGCATTTGCAATAGGTCTTCCTCTTCCACCACATCCTCATCCTCTTCCACATCTGAAATCCATATTAACTTTCCTTCTCTTTCTTTTGAGATTCAATTCAGTGTCAATAGGTTGCTCTGATACCACGAATGGTGGCTTGGGTGCAAGCGATATAGACAAGCGACTAATCCCTTATATAATTTCTTCAATTTCTGGCTGAATTCCTTTTTCTGCTTCAACAGGTGTATCAATCATCTATTGATAGCTTTATGAGTTTTCCTCTGCTACACTCCAACCTTCGTTATCGGGCACAAATCATGCAATATACATGTTTCCTTTTCACAATCTATAATTCCATAGGAATTATAGAAATAAACTATCGTTCCTGTAAACAAAGGGAAATGCGTTTTAAAACGCAGAATTCACAATCATAGGCCTTTGTTCCCAAAGGAATGGGAATACACAATCGCGCCTTAATACCACTATAGTGTTAATTCGAAAGAATTACACTATCGGCGCTTTAATTTCAAGAAATATATTTAACACAATTAACACTATTGGTGGTCTATAATCGTTGTCGGAAATTCCACATGGAACGGAGCAATAACACAACACTCCAATAACCCCGATGCGATCGTACGTGGACTATCGGAAATTGCTATTGGTGATTCCAACAATCCAATTCTAGGCTCCTTCCGTTCTGATCTGGCGATGCGATAACAATCGCGGACTAGATAACCTTTCCACTCTCCTTTATAATGTCTCGGGTCTGGGCTATCGGAGTTTCAGACTTCAGCAGCTCCAAAGGTCCTTTTTAGTTCGCTTGGGATTATGCGACGTGATCTCGGTTTGGACCCAATACGGGAATGAACTAGAGCTTATATAATTTTAAGTCCAGAACTCTGTTGTGACTAAGTAATTTCATGAATTCTTTGTCTAAAACAGAGTTTCCGCTTGGAAGCTCAACAATGCGTGTAAGAGGAAATAGATGTGTCGATATATGGAAAACAACCCAGAAGGCCTAAGCTTAAATGTTAATTTGGAAAAAAAGATTGAATCACCATTAATGAAACACAGGGAATAACATAACCAGAACTGATACACACATAAAAATAATAGTTTTAACAGAGAACCATCAATCAGATGCACAAAAAGAGTTTTTGTCAATGATAATTCTTTCGGGCACTCCCTCCCTCAGAGCATCCCGTTATTTCATTTTATAAATAATAGATAAGCCCTCTCGGTCCTTATCATACAAAAGCATGCCTTTTACATAGAGTGATTTAAAGCAATCATACATAAAAACTTATTATCGCTTATCCATAAGCGATTATTACAAAATTCTTTTATTCTTAATTCTATCCCTATCTTAAACTAGAAAAGCATGGAAACTGCTGGCTAAAGGACCCCACTCCTTTGCCTGTAGATTTTTTTGGATTTTTGGAACAAGTTTGAAGATTTTCCCTCCAAGTCACATGCTCCTGCATCACCATGTAATGTGATGACACATCCATTGCAACCCAGCATTTACAGCTTGCTTGGGAATCATACATTTTCCTCGATGGGTGTCTTACTTAGCATATCAACTAGATACAAGATTTTTCTCAGAAGATGGATAGAATTATTTTCCAGAATTCATTCAAATTGGTTTGTTTAAGTGCACAAATAATGGTAAGGTGGAAAGGAATAGATTGAAGGGTGGTAGGGGCTGAGGCCACACACCTCCCCCTCCTTAGTATGGCCTTCAAGATGAACACTTCGATGTCATCGTACTAAGGCACTATTATTGCATGGTGGCTCATTTGGATATCCAAGAAATTAAAACATTGGTAATAGTCTTTGCACTCTCAAAAATGTACTTTCTCTCCTTGTGAGATACATGGAGGATGAAATGGTTGTTCTTGAAGGGTGGGTGGAGGAACTTGATTTTCATTTGAAGCAAACTTGTGATGTGCTGAGAGCACTTGAATAATCCATGGGATTACAACTTATGCCCCCCCCCTTTGGCCCTAGAATCCATTGTAGTTGTTGAATCCACCTCTTAGAGTTAAGAGAATCTAGTTTTGTTAGCAACAAGTTCTCGTAAGTGGCCATGCATTGCAATAGAGAAAGCTCCATGGGATCTAGAGTCATCACATAATAATGAGGATCTCATTAGTTCCAAGGTGGAACTAATTATCCTCAGCTAAATACACATTAATTAATAGAAGAAGATGACTATTACGAGCTAATAAAGGTTGAATGGGAGAGTCTAGTGGCGTTGCATGATGAAATAAAGGTTCTAACCAAGTAGTTTTCAACACCACTCACATCTCTTTTGCACACCATGACATAACCTTTTGTTTTTATTACTTTTTCCTACTCTCATGAATTTTTTTGTAATAACTTTCTCTCAAAACTTCTTAGAAGCCTACTTGGTTTTCCTCTCTTACACAGATAGCCCTCCAAGTAATGGTCTTGTGATGGCTAGTTTCTTTTGTTTTTTGTCAAAATTAGGTTTTGACCTCTCATGGATGTACATTATGTAATTTTTCCATAACTAATTGAACTCTAACTTAAAAAAAAAAAAAAAAAAAACATGGATACCATGGTGAACAGTGGTCACCATAGGCATCATGGTCAACCACAATCATTTATAGGTAACAATATTAATATTATTGATATTAATAACATTTGAATAATAACATTTGTATTAAAAATATACCATTATTATTATTATTATTATTATTATTATGATTAGTTGATCCAAACATAAACAGGAATGCAAAAACTTACAGATATAATCATAAACACAGAGATGCAGCAGAAAACAATTCATTTCATTAATAGAAAAATATTGAACTATGCTTACAAACAGAATGGAAATAAGATAGCTTGGGCGATGGTAGCTTATCTTTGAGAAGAGATGTGGTGGCTACATGCCTCTAAAATGTGTTACAATGAGGCTGAAGGGCCTATTTATTATTGGAAAACATGAGAAAAACCTAAACAACCAAAACCCTAACCCTAGGAGATGTAACACCAAGAGTTTGTGGGCCCCGTTGGGGTTAGTTGGGCAGCCAACTTCCCGGGGTCATAACTTGGTCATATTATCTCCATTTGGCGCATACGATACCTTGTTGGAAAGGTCTCTCTAAGTACAAAAAATTTCACCACAGGCCCTTTCTTATGGCAATGGGCCTCTTGCAGAGCCCCAAAAAAAGTCGTTTAGGGGGTCAAAACTGCTCTGAAAGTTTAGGACCTGAAAAACTGCTAAAAATAGTAAATGATGAAATGAGCAAGGAAACAGATGAAAATGACTGCTGGGTATAAGTGGAATAGGTTGGTGGGCACCAATATCGACCTAGTTCATTCCTCCCCCCTTAGGAAGCAATGGTCCCCATTGTGTGTAGAGCCTCCATGGAGTGAGGAAGTTTCTGTTGAACCTCATCCCCAGTGAACCGCTTGCCTTGGTGAAGAAGTTGGCCTTCTTCGATAACTTGATATAGATGTATCCTCTATTGGCGAGTGTTCTTCATATGTGTTTCCATGATCTGATCAGTTGTGGCATATTCCATGTAGTCCGAGTTGAGCTCTGTTGGTGTCAATTGTTCTGTAATGTCAGATGTGTCCAACAATAGTGGAAAGTATGGCTAAAGGCAATCTACATTGAATACTGGGTGCAGACCAAGGAACAGTGCGATGCTAAGCTCAAAGGAATTATCACTGATGACCTTGGTGATGGTGTATGGTCCATATCGGAGCTGGTGAAGCTTGCAGTGGGGTCCAACAAGGCGCTCCTTCTGTAAATGTAGCCAAACTTTGTCGCCCACCTGGAACTTGTGCGAAAATTGATGTTGATCATGGCGCTGCTTTTTCTTAGCATTGGATCTATCAAATATATCATGGAAATGTTGATGGATGTGTTGAATGCGCTCAATGAAGTTTTTATCCCTTTCTGCTTTAGACTGAACGTGAACTGAATCTACCTAAGGAACTGCAAATGGTATGGCCACATCAATGAGGCATAATGGCTGAAATCCCAGCCCTACCTGAAAGGAGCTATGGATATTGGAGCTTTGTAGAGCTCTATTGTAGATGTGTTGGACATAGGAGAGACTTTCATCCCACATGCATGGATTCTTTGAGTTGTACATGCATAGAATGTGTACGATCATCCCGATGACAACCTCTATTTGGCCATTAATTTGGGGATGGAAAGTTGTGGACTTAGTAGGTTTTGTATCCAACATCGACCAGAGACTTGATCAAAATGCACTTAGGAATCCATTGTCCTGATCTAAGACAATGGATTGTGAGATCCCAAAGTGTACCCATAGTTGCTCAAAGAAGAGATTAGTAGTGCCGTCTCTTGTGGTACTCTTCTTGCAGGCTGCCAGGATGGCCATCTTAGAGAATTTGTTCATGACCACGAAAATGTGATCATTGTCATGCTTAGTAGAAGGAATGCCTGACATGTAATCCATGGAAATAGATTCCCAAGGCCAGTTACGAGTAGGTAGAGGAGTATACAGTCCTTTATTCTTGATGGTTTGGTTTGGTAATGGCACATGCAGTGTATGATCTAATGCACTTCCCAACATCCTCAGAAATTTTCGGCCAATAAAAATACTTCTGCAATATTGCCATTGTTTTCTCTACTTCGAAATGTCCAGCGACCCAAATGTAGTGTGCCTCCCAAATCATCTTGGCATGCTTACTTGAAGGAAAACAAATGTGTCCCAAGTGGAATAACAGTGCATCCTGAAGGTAAAAATTTGGAACTTGCTTCCATTCCTGGAGTGTCTGGTATATGCTGTCAAATTTTGGATCGATCTTATAGAGATGTGGCCACCCTGATGTATCGTGCCCACAGGAGTCGAGCACAGTGATTAGCACCATGACCGGTGGTCGGCTAAGGCAATCAACAACATTATTGGTGTTGCCCTTCTTATACTTAATGTTCAAATGGAACTGTTGCAAATACATGGACAATTTCTGATGGCAGTCGTCTTGCAACCTTCCTTGTGTATATATGAACTATAGAGGTCGGTGGTCTGTGTGGATGAATGTTTCCTTCCCCATAATGTAATTCTTCCATTGATGGCAGAACTGCACAATGGAATACATTTCTTTGTCGTAAGTGGGGTAATTTCGCACTGTGTCTGAAAGTGACTCACTATGGTAAGCCATTGGATGCCCATGCAGAGTAAGAATTACACCAACAACATAATCGGAGGCATCTGTCTCAATATCAAATGGTTGTTGCAGGTTTGGTAATGTGAGCACTGATGCAGAACATAGGTGATTTTTTAACTCATAGAATGCTTGTTGTTGGGTTTCTGACCAAAAAAACTTTTCTTTCGATCTACCCTCGGTGACCTGACTTAAAGGCCAAGTGATATGAGAGAAGCCCAACACAAACCTACAATAGAAATTGGTAAGGCCCAAAAATTTGTGGAGTTCTTTTAGAGTGGTTGGGGCTAGCCAATCTAGAATGACCTGTATCTTGGATGGGTCCACATGTACACCCTACTCATAAATGATGTACGCTAGATATTGAACCTAGGTCAGGCCAAAGGTGTATTTCTCCAAGTTAGCACACAACTTGTGTTGGCGCGGGGTTTGAAGGACCTATCGAATATAGTGGAGGTGCTCTTCCCCAATCTAGTTGAAGATCAAGATGTCATCTAAATACACCACCACAAATGCATTGGTGAAGGATCACAAGATTTCATCCATCAACCTCATGAAGGTTGCATGGGTGTTCGTCAATTCGAACGGCATGACCAACCATTTGAAAATTCCCTCCTTGGATTTGAAGGTAGTCTTAGGGTTCGATAGGCACCTGGTGATAACCTGACTTCAAGTCAATCTTGCTAAAATATTTGGCCCCATTTAGCTGGTCTAGAAGGTCATCAATCCATGTGATTGGGTACTTATTCCAGACAGTGATGTTGTTCAACGCCCGGTAGTCAATATAGAGCCTCCAGGTCCCATCCTTATTTTGTACAAATACAATCGGGCTACCACAATGTGATGAGCTTGGCATGATGTTCCTTTTCTGCAATAGTTCTTGAATCTGCCTATTGATATCATCATTCTCCAGAACAGAGTGTCGACAGATCGGTCCATTAGGCAATGACGTGCTCGGGTTCATATCAATGGAGTGCTTGACCTGACATTGCAGAGGTACGCTTGTGGGCAAGGCAAAAATATTCTTGTACTCCTCCACAACCTTGTCCATCTTACTGCATTATTTTGCAGTGATCAAAGAGATGGCAGTAGGTAGGGTTACCTCTGGTACCTTGTACAACTTATTAGCCAAAGTAATAATCACATAGCGAGGTCTAGACTCATATACAATATGTCTCTTCCACAAGTATGGTTGTCCTAACAATACATCAAGAATTTCAAGAGGAACAATGTTACATAGTACCTCATCTGTGGAGAACTTGATGATGTAGGGAAGGTAGCACTGCTGGCTGATGCGGAGATCTCATCCTTGGTGAAGCCACCTGATGGTGTACGAATGTGGATGTGTTGTAGTCTTTAGGTCTATCTACTTCACGACCTCTACTGAAATGAGGTTCTTTTGGCTTCTGCTGTCGACAATGAACTGCAGCAGAGAACCCTTCAACAACATCTATGAGTGTAAGAGGCGTCCCCCCTCCTCTAGATCTTCAAGCTCAATCTTCTGGATATTGGTGGTAGCCATGGTGGCACTGGGATCCACATCAATGATCTGATTCCATTTGTCATTTCCCTTATTGAGTTCAAATTCAGAGTGGGAACCTGCGTCTAATTCAAAAACCTTCATCTCGGCAACTAGTGACTACTTGGCCCAACATTCACTTGTATTGTGAGTGGAGCTCTTATGGAACTCACACCATTTTTTGTGTCCTTCTTCATCTTTGGGGTGTTGTTCTTTGCTTGTGGATTCGGCGAGCTGTCGTGGGTAGCCCCACCTTAGCTTGGTCCTTTTTTTGTGGTTTGGGGGTGCCTTTTCCTTGATTTGGATTCGCAAATCCAAAGTCCCGCTTCTTCTGTTTAAACTTCTGCTCAATCTTGACAGCATACAAATACGCCATGCCAAGCGAGGAAATGTCCAAGAACTCCATCTCATCTTGGTTGTACTTGTGTAGATAGTCAAGGTACTTTAGCACCAAATTTCACTCAGTATCCTTGGTACCCATCTTCGTGTGAAGGGTATGGAAAGTATTTGTGAACTTTGGCACATCTTGGTCCCTTCCTTGCCGTAGCGTGGTCCACTTTCTATATTTTTCTTCATAGATCCCGACAAGGTAATATTGTTCATTAATGGTGTCTCGGAAAGAATTCCAAGTGGGTGCGGCAGAAAACAACAAGGGTTCACTCTTGTCCTTTTGTTCACAGTAGGTTTCCCACTAGTCCTTGACGTGTGGGGCAGATTTAAGAAGTGAAAAGTAATATTTTCCTTATTGAAAAAGTTATGAACTAAAAAGTATCCTTCCAATAGATTTAACCATTTATCAAAAGTGTCTGCAACTATTAGGCCTTCAAAATGGGAATATCAAAGTTAACTTGTACCTTAAAAGGAATGGCACCTCCAGAGTGGCTGTTGGGTGAATATGCATTGCATGTGGGTAGTCATCGAAGGATCTGGGCAAAGATCTCCATCATCACGTCCCTCTGCTGCTCGAGGGCTTCCTCGAGCAACATTTTGAAAGGATCTCATGCCCCCTTGTATTTCTTTTCTTCTGCCATGGGAGCTCATCGGGTTTTGCGAGGCTGATCTTGCAATGGTTCCACCAGATCAAGCCCTAACTCCTTATACCCTGACCTCATTGGGGACATGCAAAGAAAAAAAGAGACAGATAAAATTGCTTTGATACCACTGATTGAACTTAAAGAGGAACACAACAACATACATATATAATCATAAACATGGAGATGTAGCAGAAAAGCACTTCATTTCATTAATAGAGAAATATTGAACTATGCTTACAAACAAAATGGAAATAAAATAGCTCAGATGATGGTATCTTATCTCTGAGAAGAGATGTGGAAGCTACATGCCTTTGAACTGTGTTACAATGAGGCTCAAGGGCCTATTTATTATTGGAAAACATGCGAAAACCCTAAAAAACCAAAACCTTAATGCCAGGAGATGTAACACCAAGTGTTTGTGGGCCCCATTGGGGTTAATTAGGCAGCCAACTTCCCAAGGTCGTAACTTGGTCATATTATCTTCGTTTGGTGCGTACAATACCTTGTTGGAAAGGTCTCTCTAAGTACTATAGGTTTTTCAGTAATCCCTTGCATATGGCTATGTTATTGCTGCGGAGCCCAAAAAACCACCATATAGGGGGTCAAAACGGCTCCGAAATTTCAGGACCTGAGAAACTGCTAAAAATAGTAAATGTTGAAATGAACAAGGAAACAGATGAAATTGACTCGGGGGGTCTAGGTGGAATAGGCAAGTGGCCACCAATATCCACCTGGATCATTAGTACTAGTAGTAGTATTCATATAGTTAATATTAAAAAATATAATATTGACATTAATGCTAATAACAATAATAATCATAGTAGTGGCAATAATAATATATAATATGATAACATTATTACATGTGAAAACTTGTCTTATTATAATATTATAATGTTATTACTTTAATAATATATTAATATTAATAATAATATTATTAACAAAATAATAATAATAAGAGGATTGTCGGGAGGCAAAATTAGGTCTTAAGTTAGGACTTTTTCTCCCCTATGGTTTTAATCCTGTTTTTTTTTTTTTCGTCATAGTTTCTTTCCTTTTTCTATTGGTGCTAGTCTCTTCTCTGGCACTTTTTTCAGGATTTTACATTACTACTACAAAGACATGTGGTTTTTTTCAAGTCAATGGTGTAATCTCTCAAAAGATACTTAAAAGGAGCTGAAATTCATAGATTATGAGCCAAATAGTCTGGTCCCCAGAGGCATATTTCCTAATTTGGAATATTTTTTATAGTTTTGTGGAGGGTTCTTTGATTAATATCTACTAGGGGAGGAATCCCCTCAGTTTCTGAATTTAGGCAATGCACGGGTTAGTATTATCCATTGAGTTCATGTCCTTCTTGATGAATTCAAATAAGGTTTAGTTCTCAACTAATTTCAATCCCTAACCTCAGCCGAACCCAATTCAGTCCATAAATTGAAATGCAAAAAATATCTTATGGCCTAGAAAATTCTTGCTATGGTGGTTGGTGACAATTTAGGCATTGATTATGTGCCAAAAATGTTCGAATGTGTTATTGTCAAGAGGTTCATTAATAAGGTGGTGAGTCTGTTGGCATGAAGGGATTTGATTGAGAAATTGTGAAAGTTGATCATGGGTTATTTCCCTAATTCCCATGTTTTTTCAAGAGGTTGGTTCATAACATTTTTTTTCCATCAGGGGGGCATGTTGGGAGTCAAAAACAAAGAATGGTTGTGGACCAAGTCTGTCCTAGTATTTCATCATTGGAGGCTAGACTTTGAACTTGTCAAAGAACCATTAGCATTGCAAAAGATACGGGAATTACTACCAAGTCTTCCCTTTCATTTTAAGACAAGAGAATTTGTAGATGTTGTTTGGAACAAGTTGGGGTATTTCATGGATATTGAAAAGGAATGGTTGTCCAAGTTAAATCATTAATGTTTTTGGGATTTAGTGGAAGCAGACATGCATCATAAATTGTTGGATGAAATCAAGTTGAACTTTAGGGATAGATCATGGCTATAAACAATGGCTTACTAGAAGATTCACTTTCAATGTTTTTCATATAGAAAGGTGGGCCATACTCTAGAGAACTATGATAATGGTACCTGGGGACTCAAAATAAAACATAAATGTTTGGTAAAGGAATCATCATCATAATTCTTTCACCTTCTTGAATAACCTTAGCCTCATTTGGAACCTTAGTTACCATAAGAGGAGTTCAAAAACTAGCTCATGGAAGAAAACTCTAAACGGATTTTCGCCAAAAAGCACTCTTCCTTAGTGATGAAGCTCATCAATAGGTATATCATAAGGGTAACAATGCCATCCTCCAGCTTTAAAATCATCTCTTTCTCATATTTATTTACAAATTTTGTTATACTATGCTTAGTGTGAGGAGTAAAATATGTGTTGCTATGTCATGTGGGCTAATTTGTCTTAAATGCAGGAATTGGGGCAATTTTGAGATCATTTGAGTGCAGGAGCTCGGAGTAGAAAACAAGGAGATATTCTAGGAGGTTGTCCACCTCTTTTAATCCTCCAATCATTCAAATATCACCACTTTGTATATCATCAACTCGAGGTCATTGGCAGCCAAGCAGGCTGAGGTCATTGGAAGCCAAGAGAGTGCAGTTCAAGGAAGATCTAGATCCACCTTTCTCAAGTTTGGGAGACAAACATCTCTATTTTCTAGGGAGTTGTTGGTAGCTACCCTTTTGTATAAATAAACATACTAAGGAACTCATTAGGATTCAAATTTTTGTTGTAGCTATAAAGCTATTGAGCTCAAGCACTTGTGACTACTATTTTTTATTATTATGTGATGTATTTAACATTTCTACAATGATAATGAAAAGTTTCTAGTTGATCCATCACTGAGTTATTCTAGAGGGATGAAGCACTTGAGTTTGGGCCCAAACCAAGTAGCTTTGGTTCCTCTTATTTATTTATACTTATTTTAGCTTAGAATGTTTGATTACTTGTTGCATTTTAGTACAGTATAGTTCCTCGAAAAGTCTGTCACTATGGCCTCTATCTCATCTCTCATGGGAGCATGATTAGAGGAATCCACCATTACATCCCAAAAACATTGTGTGATTTCTTATTTATGATTTCTTGGAAAAGTCTACATTTGTTATCTTGATTTATATATGATTGTTGTAGCTTATAAATTAATTCATTGCATAGATAAATTTCTTAGCATCAGTTAGATAGTTTCCAAATTCAACTCATCTTTTCCACCATTGATTGTAATATTTTGCAAATGAAAAGAATAACACATGCATGTGTTGTTGCAAGAGTGTTGGATCTATAGGAAAGGTATATTTTCACCACTTCCATCCACGACTTCTCCACTTTCTTTTGATGAATTCCAACCAATTTTCTTGATCTATATTTTTAGGTTGTCGTGAGCAACCTTCTTAGCACAAAGTTGGCCTTCCTAAAGTGTTGGGTTTCGCTAGGGGTGTTGGTCACCTTCCATACATTTCCCACAACCTTCATGGCATCTTGCCATCACTTTATCCCATCATCCTTACCCTTCAAACCCTCATGGAAAACTTCTTGTAATATTTCAGGACTTCATGTAGCAATACATGGATCCTGTAAAAATTCCAATAGCACACTTGTAGCAGCCTATTTTGCCCCTATGTTGACCTGTAATGCTACTGTAGCTTAGTTTAGGAGTAGGTTGACCCCTCATTTTGGACTCCATTCCCTCCATTCCTTTTCCTTCAATGCAAGATAAAATAACATTAGTTCCTTACAGATGTCGCAATTAGGACATTACTTAATCTACAAGTGCGAGTTAGATAAATAATGCTTGAATTCTTGAGTTGTGAATTGGAAGAATAATATTTTATTTTCAAATGAATTTGATAGCTAGATGGTTTATTGCAATTAGTGTAGCTTTCCTTTTTGTAGTTAGCAATAATTATTGTGTTCGCTTATGGATTGATTCAGTGGCATTTACAAGTTGAGAAAGTCTCACTTGCATTTCTTGCAAATAGAGTAACAATTTCATTTCTTCAATTAGTTTAGGCTTTGATTTCATGACATTCACTCCATTACATCAAATCAAGAAAAGAAGGACACATTGTATGTTGCACATATAGTGCCAATACCTCTTAAGTTTGTATGAACCCTGGGTTGATAATTAAAGTCGGTAGCCTTGGGAGTTGCAACATTCTTGTTGCAATATTGAGCCTCATCACTTGGATTCTATCAAAGTTTTTCCTTTTTGTGGTGACAAGGTTCTAGGTCCTTCTTTGATTTTTTAGGCTCATATTTCCTCTCATGCTCCATATTCTATCCTTTCTTGTTGCGATGAACTAGATACCATGGTCCCCAATCCTACTTGCATTTCAAATCATGAGCCTAAATCTTTAGCTAAGGGCTCCTTGGTATCCTACTATGAATCTCAGTCTAATAGTTATGAGGCCTCATGCTCTTAACCTCTCAAGCAGGTGAGTGACACATTGAAGTCACCCTCTATTGTGATTTCGGGTCATAAGCAACATGAGCCTTGTTCCAAAGCCCATCTATCTCTGGGGGTGCCCCCAAAAGGAGTATTGGTTGTAGATCTTCCATAAATTGGACAATATGGTCATAAGTCCAACCTCTCCATTCCACAACAGATAGCTATAGATGATATTTTCCATGGGAAAAAAACCTAATTGAATGTTTCCTTGGAGAAAAGAAACCCTCTTGTGGGTCTCCCAAATGAAAATATTATCGTTGAACCTAAGGGGTTTTGGTTGCATTTGAAATAAAATTTCCCTCAAATTCCTCTTACTATCATGTAGTCCTAAAATCATCATCTTTCAAGATATTATGAACTCGAGTGACAAAACTCATGAGATTTTGATTCTATGGTTGAAGGGATGGGTTTTTCGCATTATTGTTGTTGTTGGCCTATATGAGGACCTTGTCACTGGCTAGAGTCTAGATATTAAGGATACATCATATTCATTTTTTCCTAATGAAATTATTGTAGAGATTGAAATTAAAAATTTGTTCATGTTGTATGGATTATCATGAACATGTACAAGCCATATTCAAATGGAAGGAATTTTTGAGATTCCCTCAAATATTCTAGTCACCTCTCCTAGCATCCAATAATGTTAGGAGGTATTTTAAAGCTTACAATGTGTATTCATAAGGTTAAGGAAAATAATTAAATGACAGACCCTTTGTAATGTTTCTTTCTCCACCTCTTCAACTTTTTCATCCTAGTGGATATTTGTGCATAAAAAAGCACTCACGCATGGAGGAATATGAGACTAAATGACAATGTTGTGTCTAAGTGATTAGATAGATTCTTGGTTTCAAAATATATCCTATCACATCATTTCCTAATAAAATCCTATGTTGAAAGTGGAGGATTATCAAACCACTATTTCATCATTCTACATCTTGAGAATGATGATGAATAACTAGTGACCCCATTCAAGTTTAATGCATCTTTGTGTAACACCCTCCTCTCACATTTACCCAAGTTAACATGTTTGTTGGGGTAAACATGTGACGAGAGGTTACTACAAAATCATTCAACCTCCTAGATCACCTTAAAGAAGTGGAACTGGCAAAACACAACCAATCTAACCTTTTGCACACACCGCGGATCCCAAAGGAGTCAACCAATCCTTATAGATGATCAACCCTTGAAAAATTTGATATTTTAATTCCCTAGAGCCTCTATCATTCCAATGACATGGGAATTCATGTGACTAGGACCCTCTAGTCACTCTCATGGCATGGGAATACAAACGAATGTGGTCTTTTTCAGCTAGTTCTCAGCTTGCGACCCCAGATTCTGTTGCACTTTTTTAGGGCCAGGAATTAGGACACTGCCAAAAGATCCATGAAGCTTTCAGGAATGAAAAATAACATCAAAAGAGTGATAAAATTTTAAATACTTCAACAAATACTTGACTAGACCCTATTATCCATGACAGGTATTTTGTCAAACATGTCACAAATATGCATTCTACAGGCCATGACAACATATCTGAGCATAGGGGTCTCCTACTTATCTGAGAATCGCTAAGAAGCATTGATGCCTTATCACATTAGTTGCATTGGCATCTATTAGTTCATATATTGATTGTACATTCATTTACAAATCAAAACATGATGAGAGGCATACATCATCACTGTCATAAAATATGCACATAACCAACATATAACCAACATAAATAACAAGGATACATCATCCATAAATGCCTCATATGAACCAATACATTTTCTCATAAAATACCAAGGAGAAATAGTTCTTATTAATGAATGATTAGCCAATCAGGTTCAGGACTTCCATGTACCACCCAACCATAGATTCGCTTAACCAAATATTTCGTTCAGCCAATCACTCCTGTGCCATATTATAACCAAAATCATCTAGGGCTTCCTGAGGCTACACCACCTCAACCTGAACATTAAAACTAATATTTACCACAATCCTCACTAGATAACTAGGCCATAAACAATAAACATTCAATAGTAGGCTTTATCGCAACCTTAACTGGACCACTAGGCCAAAAACAAGCATGGATGCCACTAGATCTCTCCTCCTACCCCGTGAGGAGTTTTTCCATACCAACCTCTCGGTTTTACCGCATATCCCACCATTAATGGTTAGGGGATTCCTAGGCTTACGAGGTCTCCACCCTCTAGGATTTACTGTGTATCCCATCTCTAGATTCTTATGCCCAATCAAGGGTACTCACCATTGAGCTTTACCGTGTATCTCGCCATTATCGGTCAAGGGATTCTTGTCTCAATCGAGGTTTTCACATTCATGATTTACCATGTATCCCATCCCAGGATTCCTAGGCCTTGTGAATAATCTTGGGACTACCCCACTCAGCTTCAAGTCCATCCAAAAATCCATCTCAACCACATACAAAAGAACCCACCACACCATGCCTATTCGGAAATTTAACGACTAGGCCGAAAAACATTATCACACATGGAAAAATCCATGCCCCTGACAACAAGAGAACTAAGAACACACATGCATAGCCATGCATGCTAAATCTAGCAAGGAAATCACACATGCAAATCGATACCTGCAAATAATACGTTGTAGCTTCTAGATCCTGCTCTTCCTTGCTTGATCTTTACCTCCTATTGACTTCTTTGTCTTTCTTTATCCAATTCTAAAGTGCTCCAAGAAAACTCTATGTGTCCAAGAGTGAGAGAGAGAGAGAGTAGAGAGAGAGATTCAAAACTAAACTGACAAAAGGTTACACTGAAAAAAGGTACAAACTAATCCTCATAAGCCTTTTTATTAATGAGGCCTCTATTTTCTTCATTTTCCATTATTTTCTTTTCTTTTCCTCCTCACATGCAACCTATGACCTTTCACCTTCCTTTTCTCCTAATTTTCATTATTTTCATAAATAAAGTGCCAAAAATGTCATTTTTCCTTTCCAAATCCTTTTCCATTTCCTTTTCCAATTTCCTTAGCCATAATAAACTAAATGGACACCACACTAGGATGTCTTTCCTAACATTCAGCTTCGAATAAGTGTCCCATAACCGTGGTTATTATTTTTCCTTTACTAACTTTTATTACATGGAATTCTCATCAGGGCTATTACAGAACCCTCCCCCTTGGGGGAACACTGTCCTCGGTGTTCAATGACACCTACAAAGAACAAGACTGATGAAAGCAAAGCATACATCCCATGGAGCTTTATAACTTAGCTCGATGCAACATTTACAATGATCAACCTACTAATAAGAAAACCAACATGACAACATAACTACATGGTAACCATAATGACATGACACACATACTGCTTATTGGAGATTTATAACACATCTCATGGCGGTATTTACATCCATATATATATATATATATATATATATATATATATATATATATATATATACATACATACACATACCAAAAACATCATACCAAACATATACCAAAAACATTCTATCAACCAATGAATAGAGAAGGATACATAGCTCACATCTGATCAGCCATCTCCCATGTAGCTTTATTAGGCCCAAAATGCTTCCATAGCACGTTTACTTGCTCGATTTCTCGGTTCTAGAATTATCCTTCTGGATCCACGTGCAATACAAACGAGTCAATCACATGATCAACATCTTTAACATCCTTCTTAAGCAATGACACATGGAAAACATCATGTACTTTTATTGTCAAAGGCAATGAAAGCATTAGGAAACTTTTGAGTTCTAAAATGGGCCTCCTAAGGAAATTATAAAATAATAGTGGAACTAATAAAATAATATTAGATTACATCATCAAATTTTAAAGGGAAAAAATAAAAATAAAAAAATTTCAAGTGGTATTTTCAACTTATCTCCCTATGGGTCTACTCAAATTTCGAGTGGAAACACTCGTTGGATGCATAATTTGATTCGTCATCCAAGGATTGCCCATGTTCCATACCTTTGATGGACCCTGCTACATGAAAAATGAGAAATACATTACAAATGTGAATGCAATCATGTTTTTTCATGTTTTTCTCGATTTTCGTGTAGCAGGGTCCATCAAAAGTATGCAACATGGGTACTCCTTGGATGAGGAATTAAATTTTTCATCCAATGAGTACTCTTGCTCGAAATTTGAGTAAAACCATAGGGAGATAAGTTGAAAATACGAGTTGAAAAAGTAGTTTTATTATTTTATTATTCTTTAATATTTTTACATTTTTACTCCAAAAATGGTGAATCATCCCCCATGGTTGACACCATCATCTTGAATCCTATTGGTTATTATAAAGTTTGTTTTGGTTGTACATTTTTCTTAGGAGGCCCATTTTAGACCTCAAAATTCCGCTAATGTCGATACGCTACTAGTCTTATCCTTTCAAGTATATTAAAAGGTCCACAAAACTGAGGTGCCAACTTGGCACATGATCCAATCCTCAAGGAATTTTATTGGGCTTGAAGCAAAAGTACGCTTGTTCCCTAACCTAAAACTCCTTAAACATCTTTTTCTAAACTGCATAAATTTTTTATCTGTCTTGTGTTGTCTTCAGATGATTCTTGATTACCTACATTTCCTGTTCCATCTCTACCAACATATCTGTTCCAATCAACACCATGTTCACTGGATCACTCCAACTGATGGGAGTATTACAACTCTTCTCATAGAGTACCTCAAACAAACTCACCCTCAAAGACTCTTGGTAAGCATTATTATAAGAAAACTCAACCAACGGAAGGTACTCATCCCATATCCTCTATTGGTGCATCACATACATCCTCAACACGTCCTCCAATATCTGGTTGACCCTCTCTATCTATCCATCTATCTATGGATGATAAGTTGTACTGAAGGCCAACTCTATACCCAAACCTGCAAACAACACTTTCCAGAATCTAGAAGTGAAATTAACATCACTGTTTGACACAATATTCTTTGGAACGCCATGTAATCTGACCACATCTCTAGTGAAGACGTTTTCTACATCATTGGTTGACTAAGTGGACTTCACTAGAATGAATTGCGCTAAATTTTTCAACCTTTCCACCAAAACCATGATGGAATCATGATGTCCAAATGTCCTCAGAAAACCTGTAATGAAATCCATGGAAATGACCTCCCATTTCCACTATGGAATCAGAATTGGCTATAGTAATCCACTTGGGTGCTTACACTCTGCCTTCACTTGCTAACAATCCAAGAACCTATCCAAAAAAAATTCCACATCCTTCTTCAGATTTGGTCAATAATAGAACTTTTTCATTGCATTGAATGTCTTCTGATATCCTGGGTGTATTGAATACGATTCCGCATGAAACTCCCTTAAGGAAATCTTCTTGAATTCATTGTTGTCTGGAACATATATCATGTCCCTAAATTTGATCAAGTCATCTATTGAGAGATGAAAATCCACATGTTGTGCACCTATACCTATACCTGAACTCTACTATAACCTGTGCCTTAGCTCTGTGTACCTGTTATCCTGCTGAACCACCTGTAAGATCTGATCCTTTAGATCTCTCCCATAAGAACTCATAGCTGCAATGTGATTTACCTATACCCACCTTCTAAGAGCATCTGCAACCCTGCTCTCTTTACCCTTGATGTACCTGATCTAAAAGTCAAACTCACTAATCATGGCCAACATCTAGATTACCTGGCATTCATATTTGATTGGTCAAATAGATAACTAAATCTACTGTGATCACTCATCAATACAAACCTCCTCGCAAGAATATGGTGCCTCCACATATTCAATACATGAATTATCATTGCTAACTCAAGATCATGAGTCATATAGTTTTGCTCGTGCTCATTCAGTTTTCACGAATCATAACATACTACCTGTCCCTCCTACATAATGTCTCCACCAAGTCCTCTCTTGCAAGCATTTGTACACACTAAAAACTATTTGTTTGGGTCTGCAATCTTTAAAATTGGAGCATTTGTCAATAATTTATTTAATTGCTCAAATCTTGTTGCACATACCTCTGTCCATTCAAATTCTTACCTTGCCTCTGCGATGATGTAATAGGATATGCACTCTCGGGCGAAGTTCCTGATGAACCTCCTATAATAACTTGCTAACGCCATAAATGGTCTTACCTGTTCCACATTTCTAAGAGTTGACCACTCCATGATAGCCCTTATCTTCTTCGGATTCACTGTTATGCCTTCTTTCAAAACAACATGTCCCAAGTAATGCACCTTTGTTTGAAAAAAACTACATTTATTGAGCTTAACATATAATTGATTCTCTCTCAACAATCTCAATACTACTGCTAAATGCTCGACATTCTCTTCCCCATCCTTACAATATATCAAGGTGTCATCAATGAATACAATAACGAACTTGTCCATATAAGGACACAACACACTATTCATCAAGCACATAAAGGTAGTTGGAGCATTAGTAAAACCAAATGTAACTACAAAAAAATTATAATTCCCATACCTAGTCCGTAAAGTTCTCATGTAAGTGTCATCTTTCTTGATGCGTACCTAATGATATCTGAATCTCAGATGAATCTTTGAGGATAGTGTTGCTCCCTTCAACTAATTGAACAAGTCATCAATCCTCGACAATGGATACATGTTCTTGATAGTCACCTTATTCAACTGCCTATAATCAGTGCATAACTTGAGAGTGTCATCCTTCTTATTCACAAACAATACTGGTGCACCCCAAGGTGATACACTTGGCCTAATGTATCCCTTGTCAAGAATTTCCTTCAATTGTAACTTCAACTCTACTAACTCTAGTTTTCTCATCCTGTAAGGTGTCTTTGATGTTGCTGCTGCCTATGGTACCAACTCAATAGAAAATCCCACTTCTCTGTGAGGCGGTAACTCTAAAATATCTGTTAGAAACACATCTTGAAATTGTTGTAAAACCAGGTACCTGCTCAATACCTCTGCATCCTTATCCTGCTTATCTTTTTCACTAGAAATATGTACTGGAAATAATACACACCCTTTTCTGCGACTGTGTTTTCCCTGCATAGTTGTCACCGTCCTAATTGATGTTTCCTTCTTCTTACCCTATAATGTTCCTTACTCTCCACTGTCATCCAAGCACTCAATGGCTTTGTCATAAAAATCTACCTTGGTCCTATGCAAATACAACAAATCCATACCCAACAACATATTGTATGATCACAATGACGATACATTCAAATGTGTTGATGTAGGCATACCATTCAGTTCAAATTCACAAGCTCTTACCCAATCATGAACTCTCTTCTTTATACCTGTAGACAACTATACTAACCAAGATATTGCATGCACTTCTTTATTCAAACCACACTTATCCACCAAGTCACAACTAATATAACTATAATTACATCCAAGGTCAATCAAAATAGAAACAACTTGATCACAAAGTTTACCATCCATCTCAATGATAGATGCCTCGTGATCTGCCTGCCTATTATCTAGTCTTGCATAGATACGATGAATGCTCTGCCCCAGATCCCCAACAGTCTACATCTCTTGTGCATTGCAAATCTGAGGCCTACCACCCTGATATTGCAGTCAATATCTCTTGAGATTCTCTTTACCACATATCTAAGACTCCAACTAATCCTAATCTTTTTACTTCATTTATGCATTCATAATCGCAAATAAAAGAGCATGTAACCATACAATGCATACACATAATATAAACAAGAAATGACAGGAAATCATGAGGAACAAATAACAATAGGTTGATAATGGAGTTCATCTATGTGAGCTACCTCTCTGGGCTCTTCTCAAAGTGGGGAGATCGCTTTCATTAATATTTAGCAAAAATCAAATTACATGCATGTACAAAAGGTACCTTATACCTCCATTTCTAGGGATGGCCAGAAAAAACATAGCTCTGTTGAATAAATGGACTGCATCGTTGAATTCATGGCATGAAATCGTGTCAAATGACTATAAATTCAACCCCTTTATGAGAAAGTCAAAATCTAGACCCTCAAGAATCTCAAAGATTCCCTAAAGATTCCCTCTCGTTGGTTGACTAGAGTTTTGCTGCTCATATGAAAAGTCTTACTTCACCATTGTGCTCCTTGCGGAAAACTATGTAATTTGAGTATAAAGTCAGCCTGGTTCTGAAACTGTCAAAATTCCGCCCTCAAGGAATATTTTAGATTCCTCATGATTCCACAAAGATTCTTTTCTACAAGTTAATTGGAATTCTATTGCTCAGATGAAAAAACCAATCACTCCATTAAACACTTTGCGAAATGCTAGTTCGTTTGAGTATAAATATGGCATGAATCTAGCACTGTAAATTTTTTGCTCCAAGGAAATCTAAAGATTCTTCAAGCATCAAACAATATTCCTATAAATATTCCCTAAGAATTTGTCTTCACATTCGTGCAACATGGTTCCTCCTCGGCTCTAGGTTCCATGTGTCCTCTACTCCTACGTTGATTTTTCGTTTCACCTCGGTTTGACACTCTTTGTCCTCTATTCTGTCCCATCGAATGGAAAAATTTAGATTTTAAATGAATTTGTTGATGGATTTTTCAAAACTGTACCCGTTGGCATGCTAGTTGGAAGGCCTATGGTTAGGTCATTAACTCTGCAAGGGTCGCAACTTCAAAATGTGTTGGAAGCCCATTAATAAATAAAATACAAAAAAAAAAATCCGCCAGAAATGTGTTCGTTTATAATATAACCCTAAGTTGTATTTTATACCACAGCGGGTATGCCCATCCATTGACCACAACCATATAGGACTGGGCTATTTATATATGGTTATAAACCATATCCCATTCATAACCTTTTTCACCATACTTTCATATCATTACAAAAACCTATATGACACATATGGATTCGTTGGTGTTTTTTCTTCAAATGGAATTTTAATATTGTCTTTTGTTTAAATATAACCATTTAATTTTATATATTATAAAATGATTTGTTTTTGTTATATGGTTATTTATTTAATAACCATATTATATTACTTTTAATTTGTTTTTTGTTTTTTTTTCTATGGGTGGGGATTTTAATATATTTGCTTTTGTCTCTTGTGCAGCGGTATGAAACCAATACTATAATTCCATGTGTCATTAGCCAATTGTCTAGTTAGCTTCCATGTATACTTGGTGGGTCTCATTTTCCTTTATAACTTTGTAAATTTCTAACGATGATAAGTTGGTCATACAGACTCAGATTTGAGTTTCGTTTCCGCCACTAGAGACAGAATGAAAAGATCTACGACTTGCACTTGGTTTCACTAAGAGTTGAAAACTTTCATTTTTTAGCCTTTCTAGAGACACCTAGATCATTCCTCCCATCTAAGGAGCTTTTGCTCCTCCAAAAGCATGAACATAATCGACATCTGCATGTTCCTTTTTCAAGCCACTCTTTCAACATCTGCTTTACAAGTGAACCTATGGTGCATTCTTTACAAATTACATACAAGACCACACATGACTCAAACAACCACATACTTTCCAAGCGTTTATAACACACACTCTTTGGCCAAGTTTACAACATAATAGAAACCCTAGTTATCAACAAAAAGGCCAAAAACATCATTGTTGTTTTAATAAGCGATGGAAAACACATCATCCCCTTTAGAATTATATTGCAAAACATGATTTACAAAATGTGGCCATGACAAGCTACTATATCTAGTAAAACCATCTCTTACTCAACAAAATGAATGCTTCATCTCCCTGTGGCAGATTTTCTTGTTAAAAATATTCACCAGTTGGTTCCTTCATAGGTGCTTTTTGGGCATCAAGTATCTGACACATGGATCTGTGGTGTCGTCATTGCAGTGACTACAATGATTTTTTCTCCTCCAAACTTTCTGGATCATCTTGGAATGCTTACTTTTGGTGTGCCTTTGATAAGAGCCCATAGAATCCTCACTATCACTGGAATGTGATGACTTTCTCCCATCATCTATCGTTGGTTGGTTACTGATTGTCTTTGAGCATTCTCCAATCTCTCTACATACCCAAGTCTTTCATAATGAGGCAACTCCTCCACTTTGATGGGATTCATAATGTCGGGGCCATTAATGTCGAGGCCTTTCCCTTGATAACCCATCTTCCTCAACAACTTTGATCCAATTCTTGTAGTATGTTTCTCAAATGCATCAAAATCATCATCATAAAAAGAACATGAAATTGAAGAATCACTTTTTACCGCAGGCTTATTATGCTCCAGCTTTTCCAAGGCCTCTTCCTTGGCTTGTAGCTGATGTTGCAACCTTTGTTTCTCCTTCTCTGGTTCTTATAGGAGTCTATTTTGTTTAGCATTCTTTGCTTGAATTCTTTGGTTGATCTCTTCAAGTTCTTGGAGCCCTGCCTTCTTTAGTTCCCTTCTCACCTTTGGCACCATGTCTACTGAAATATTTGTCTCATCGCCTGAATCAGAGTCCAAGTCAATAGGTCCACCTTTTGCAATCCCAAGAGTTGTAATCTTCATTTCATCACCTTAGTCCAATCCTGGGTCAATTGGTCCAAAAACTACAAATCTTGCATCTACGATCTTCTCATCATACTTTGATTCAGATTCTTTGTCTTGTTGCATAGTTGCAACTGTCTTCTCCTTCTCTTTTCTGTTGTTCCTATTTTGCCTCAATTCTGGATGCAATTTCCAGCAATGCTCCTCATCATGTCCTTCTTTCTCACAATGAGTGCAAGAGGGATTTTCTTCCTTTCTCTTTGTTGTTGTTGTCCTCTTAGGGCGGTCTTTTTTCTCATGCTTCCCCCCGCTTCCAAGATGTACAACTTTAACACTAGGTTCATCAAGAGTTTTAGGTTCAAATAATAACAACGAAAGTCGCAAATAATTATTAAAGGAGTCAATATATTTCATCAACGTCTCAGAAGTGTCCAGTGGAAAATTCAATGCTAATTCTTGTTTCCTAAACTCCTCTGCAAAATTATAAACAATTTGACCTTTACTTTGTTTCAAATATTTCCATTCCATCATGGACTTCTGTCTATAAACCAATGGGTAAAATTATCATCTTAAAGAAGAAATGAAGTCAGACCAAGATGAAAGAAGTTTATGACTACTCTTACCACCTTTTTTCAGTTTGTTTTCCCACTAGATGAGAGTAGTGCCACTCAATCGAAGGGATGCTATCTAGATCTTGGCTTCATCCTATTTGATTCATTGTATGTGACAATACACTTCAACTTGTATGATCCAGTTATCTAGCTTTTCTGCATTAGATTATCCACTAAATGTGGGAAAATCAAACTTGACATCTAACTTAAAAATGGATTTTTAAATGCATTCTCATGATGCATGTTAGAATAACAAGAAGAGGAAGAAGAAGAACTTTCACTGGAGGATAAGAGGGAGGGGGCTCTTTCTGGTTCTTTCTTTTATTTCTTCATTGTATTCTCATATCTGCAAACAATTTGTCCACTTTTTCATCCATGGCGTAGAAGGCCTTGTGATAGTTTCACTCTTCCTCTAAGAAAACATCTTCATCTGCCATTTTCCTTCTTCATGCTACATGCCCCGCTTCTGGATCAGAAGATTTAAGTTTTCCTTCACCTCTTTGGAGCTTTCCCCTAGTTATCATACACTTACAATTCACATAAAAATAAGTCTCGCTCGGATACCATATTTGATCCAGATATTTTTACTTCATTGATGCATTCAAAATTGAATATAAAAGAGCATGTAACCATAAAATGCATACACATAACATACACAGAAAATGAAATCCAATCATGAGGAACAAAGCACAATAGGTTGATAACATATTTCACCTAGTGTGGGCTACGTCTCCGAGCTCTTCTCAAAGTGTGGAGGCCAATTTCATTAATCTTCAGCAAAAATAAAATTACATGCATGTACAAAAGGCACCTTAAACCTCCTTTTCTAGAGATGGCTAGAAAATGCATAGTTTTGCTGAAGAAAAGGAATGCACCATTGAATTTGTGGCATCAACTCATGTCGAATGACTGTAAACTTGACCCCATTCTGAGAAAGATGAAATCTAGACCCTTGGGAATCTCAAATATTCCTTCTCGCTAGTTGATTAGAGTTATGTTGTTCAAATGACAAATTTGACTTCACCACAACGCTCCTTTCAGAAAACTAAGTAATTTGAGTATAAATGGTGACACATAATCATTTGGATTGGGTGAATATGTGTAAAATAATGTAAATAGAAAATAATAAGAGTTGGAATATGAAGAGACACTCGGAGATGAAGCCCAATATTCTCTCCCTCCATGTGTATATATATATGGTCAACCTTAATGCATAATCACAATTCATTTGAGGAGTTACATCCTGGCCTAACATGGTATCAGAGCCAGCTGCATTTTTGGCTTCCCTTTCTTCCCTTGTAACTCCCTCCTGCCTATGTTCTACCTATTTTGCAGAACTGACACCTCTTCCATTGCTCCAATCTTTGCGTGGAATAGAGGAAGGATTGGAAGTTGTGAAGGATTGAATCTTGGTGCGATGAGCATGGATGGAGTATTATTACATTGAAGTTTCAATCTCCAGAGAATGCTCATGGAGTATTATTACATTATATCAATCTCCAGAGAATGAAGTGAGTAAAGTACATTGAAGTTTGATTAAAGATGTGATTCATGTGTGCGCTGATTTTTTAAAATCTGGTGTGATCTCTGTCATCGTTTGTTAAATCTGGTCATGTACTCTATATTAAATTTTTTAATACCTCCTCACACTATTATATAATACCTCCTCTATATTTTTCTTGTGATTATCATGAGTGTGGTGGCGTATTCGCACTGCCATCATCGCTCTTCATTCGTATCTTAAGGGACTATCCACCAAACTATTGCGGTATCACTCCTCCCTGTTGACAGTTACCATTGTGGTTATGTTGCGCCTAGTCCACCACTGATTGTTTAACAATCCTTCATATAACCTCTGTCATAGTCATATATCCTACCACCATGCTCCCCTACCACTAATTTTCAAACATGTATCCAACTTCCAGTCTATAACATTGTGGCTTTTGATATATAATTGTGGTATAACCCCACCATACCTCCCTCCGGTTCATATAATATAACACCATTGTCACACATACCACAGTCCTTTGCCACCGGTCCTACTTACCACAATCCTCTTCCACCCCATATGTTGACTCTGCCTCACCTCCACATTGGCATGCCCATTGTATAATGTATAACGCCATACCAACAGTCTCCCTCCTGTGGTATAACCTATGTAATAGGTTCACAATCCACTCCCAATCTTTATTATATAACCACACTGATATATAAAGTTGGTGTATATATCCCCATACCACTCCCATATAATCCGACATATTCCTCCGCCATACCACCAATATCACGTTGACAATATTACTGTGTAGTTATTATTCATCCCATTTCGACATACCATCGGTCCTCCCCTCATCGTAGTATTAAAAATCGAGCCAGTATCACACCGCTCCTTCTCCAAAATATGCATTATATACTCCTATAATATAGCATATGACCCACCATATGAGCGGTGCCCCTATCCCCTTTTTTAACGCCCCCAAATAATACCTCCCCAAAATGATACTTATGTCATATATAAACCATAATTTTATTTTTGTATATATATAAATCATATATATATATATATATATATATATATATATATATATATAGATATAGATATATATACCACAAAAGTGCATTTTTTTCCACCAAAAGGGAAATGTGTTTTACAGTATATTTCCAGTAGGGTACATTTTTTTTTTAAATGCATTCATTGATATGTATTGTTGAAGGTCGAAGAGGAAGAGGAAGAAGGAATTTTAAAGGTGGGGGGCTAGACAGTTCCAAGGAGAAAATCCTGGTCTTCATTGCATACGTTGTAATAGAGATGGACATGATGCATCCACATGTCACTTGCCTTGGGAAAGAATTGAGCAGGAAAGAAATAAACCCACAGGTAAAACCATTGACAAAGGGAAAGGTAAAGCACGCGAATCTGCTCACTACATTGTGGCACATTGTGATATTGGAGTAACTAAAGACTTAATGCTTCACTTGCTTCTTGGAAAAATGATTGGTCTCTTGATTCAAGGGAAACTTTCCACATGAATTTTAGAAGATAGTTTTTTGAAGAATTTGCTGATAATGTTGATGGAGCAGTATACTTTGCAGACAAGTCAAAACTCAGGCCATCAAGGCTTGGCACAATCAGGCACAAACTTCTTGGTCTTCTCGAATTTCTTCTGCATGATGTTCTATATCTCCCGGGGCTGAGGAAAAAAATTCTATCTTTGGTCCACATCCACCATCAAGGACACTCCATTCATATGTTTGATGGCAATATTGAGGTAAAAAAAGCATCATATCACTCACTTTTCATGATGGGGATAGAAGAAGAAAGGCTTCTGAAGTTGCAAGGTACCTCTTCCCAGGAACAAAAATTTTCATGCAGTTCTCATTATGATGAAGGTACGTTTCCATCAATTATTTTATGGCATGCTAGATGTGGGCACTTGAATTATGACAACCTTCGTATGTTTAACAAAACTGGTGTTACTGGTTTGCCTACAATTCCTAGGAAACTTAAGCAATGTGATTCTTGTATCTTAGAAAAGCACATCAAACATTATTTTCATGATTCACATTCCAGAGCACATAGGAAACTTGAACCTATTCATTCAGATTTATGCGGTCCAATTCCTATTCCTTCTGTAAATGGAAATAAATATATGATGACATTTATTGATGACTACACCGGAATGCGTTGGGTTTATTTATTGAAGAACAAATCTGATGCTTTTCAAACATTCAAGAACTTTCATGCATGGATTGAAAATGATGCAAAATCTCATATTGGCTCTATTCGCACTGATAATGGAAAATAATACACTCCAAATGAATTTGAAAACTATCTTTACCAGCATGGGATCAAACATCAAATAAGTGTGCCTTATAATCCTCAACAGAACGGAGTAGCTGAAAGAATGAACATGACAATCTTAATTATGGTATGTTCCATGATGTTTTTCAAGAATGTTAAATTGATGTTTTGGGATGATGCAGTTCTATGTGCTATGTATATAAAGAATAGGTGTCCATATAATTCTATTAGAAACAAGAACCCTCACGAAATGTGGTACGGCCACATTCCTTTGGTAAATCATCTCAAGGTCTTTGGTTCCACCTATTATGCCTTGATACCTAAGGAGCAAAGGAAAAAACTTGGTGCAAGGAGTCGTAAGTATATCTTCTTAGGCTACTCAAATACCTCCAAAGCATACCATCTCTATGATGAAGTTAATAAGACTTTTGTAGTGTCTAGAGATGTCATTTTTCTTGAATATTCAAAGGATGGAAATGTTGTTGAGTGGTAGCTTGATCGGTTGGATATATTCCTACATGGAAATTCGTTTCAAGAATTTGATAATGAGGTTCCACATCTTGAAGGGGGGATTCCTATACTGGATCAATTTGTGGAAACTTCTTTTGAAGCACTCTCACCCCCACATGAATCTCCAACCACAGATGACACTTTGAGTGATCTGATTGACAGAATTGGGATACTCAATCTTGATTCAGCACCAACTCAGTCATCTAAGAAACTTGGGCTATCTTAGAAAGGTCCTCCAAAATGGATGACAGAGACACTTGAAAGTGTTCGTCCTGATCAGGTTGGAAAGATAGGAACAAGAAGTTCAACCAGATAGATTGTAGGTGGTGTAGATAATTACGATTCACCTATTGATATGGATGTTTCTTATGCTTGTGAACTGAATTAGTCTTCATAATTTGAACCAACGTACATCAAAGAAGCATCTTCTCATGATAAATGGATAGAAGTGATACAGAAAGAGTATGATGCCTTGATAAAGAATGAAACTTGGAAGATGGTTGATCCTCAATTGGGAACCAAACCAATAGGCTGCAAGTGGGTCTACAAGAACAAGTATAAAGTTGATGGCTCACTTGACAAGCACAAATCCATGCTTGTGGAAAAAGGTTTCACACATAAGAAAGGGGTCAACTGTGAGGAGACTTCCCCCCCACAACAAAATGGGCTACCATCTAGACACTCTCCGCCTTGGAAGCTCAGAACGGTTGGAAATTTCATCAAATTGGTGTAAAAACTGCATTCTTGACTGGAGATCTAAAAGAGAATGCTTTTATGTCCCAACTAGAAGGATTTGTTCTGAAGGGTCAGGAACATAAAGTATGCAAGCTTGTAAAATCCTACAATCTCCTCAAGCAAGCACCACGATTCTGGTACGAGAAGTTAACTGAGCATCTTCTAACACTCAACTTCAAACATTATGATCTTGATGTTGCAACTTTGTTTGTCAAGAAAGTTGGAAAAATAATTTTATATCTTGTGGTATATGTAGATGATATTTTGATGACAAGGAAAAATGACAACTATATTCCATCCATAAAGAAGGAATTGAGGAAAGGTTTTGAAATGACAGACTTGGGGTATGTTCACTACTATCATGGTATTGAAGTAACTCAAGATCCGTAGTTTATATTCCTCTCTCAGAAGAAGTACATTGGAGTTCTGTTGAACAAGTTTGACATGGCCGAGTGCAATCCTTTGACTACTCCAATGCAGTAGAACTTAAATCTCACATCCACTAAAGGAAAAGAATTTGACGATATAACAAAGTCTAGACAACTTGTAAGAAGTCTTAACTACTTGACTACTACTAGACCAGACATTTCATTTGCTTTTGGAATCCTCTTCAGGTTTATGCAAAAGCCTTGTGAGGGACATTGGTCTCCTACAAAAAGAGTTCTAAAGTACTTGAAGGGAACTCAAGACTTTGGACTTAAGTATACATGGGTGGTTGACTTCATCTTGATTAGATACTTTGATTCGAACTTTGATGGAGATAAATAGACTAGGCTATCTACTTCAAGTTATGCTATGAGTCTTGGATTAGGAGCTGTCTCCTGGAGGTCATGCAAATAATCAGTTCCAACAGATTCCACAACAAAGGAAAAATATGTGGTAGCAGCTGAAGAAACAAATGAAATTGTGTGGCTTGTGAAAAATATAGAAGATTTGTAGGTGAAACAAGTGTATTCAACTCTACTCATGATTTACAATACTTCTGTAATAAAGTTGACCAACAATCCAAAGTTCCATGATCAAACGAAGCACATCAATACAAAATACCATTTGATTCGACATCATGTTGAGGCCAAGACAATCCATCTATGCCATTGTTCCAAAAATGAATAGATTGAAGACATCTTCACCAAAGCACTTGGAAGATAAAAGTTTGAAAGATTCAGAATAATGCTTGGACTCACCAACATCTCTTCAGATTAAGGGGGGAAATGTTGACACCTAGTCATTGGGATTAGGTGAATATGTGTAAAATAATGTAAATTGAAAATAAGAAGAGTTGGAATATGAAGATACACTTGGAGATGAAGCCCAAGATTCTCTCCCTCCATTTATATATCTATGATCAACCTTAATGCAAAATCACAATTCATTTTAGGAATTACATCCTGGCCTGACAATAAAGTCAACTTGGTTCTAAAACTGTCAAAATTCAGCCCTCCGGGAATCTTTTAGATTCCTCATGGTTCCACAAATATTCTTCTCTACAATTTAACTAGAATTCCATTGCTCATATCAAAACATTGATCATGCCATTGGACTCTTGGTGAAATTTTGGCTTGTTTAAGTATAAACTTGGCATGAATCTAGCACTGTGAAATTTTGGCTCCAAGGGAATCTAAAGATTCTTCAAGCATCAAAGAATATTCCTACAAATATTCCATGAGAATGTATATCAAAATACATGTAGTACTGTTCTTCCTCGGCTCTAGTTTTCGTATGACCTCTGCTCATCCGTTGATTCTCGATTCTGCCTCTGTCCTCTATTTTGTCCCATCGAATGGAAAACTTTGGATTTTGAATGAATTTGTTAGCAGATTTTTCAAAACCATGCCAGGTGGCATGTTAGTTGGCAATCCTATGGACATGTGTTTCACTCCATGAGGGTTGCAACTTCATAACCTGTTGGCAGCCCATTAATATATAAAATAAAAAAAATAATGTTTTTTTTCTAAATTTCCACCACAAATGTGTTCGTTTATAATATAACCATAAGTTACATTTTATACCACCACTGATATGCCCATCTGTTGACCACAACCATATAGGGTTGGGATATTTACATATGGTTATAACAACCTATATGACAATAAATGGATTAGTTGTTGTTTTTTTTTTCAAACGGAATTTTAATAATATTTTTTTGTTTAAATATAACCATTTTGTTTTATATATTATAAAATGTTTTTTTTTGTTATATGGTTATTTATTTAATAACCATATTGTATTATTTTTAAATATTTTCTTTTTGCTATAGGTGGGCATTTTAATATATATTTTTTTCTCTTGTGCAGGGCTATGAGACAAATACTAAAATGCCACATGTCATTAGCTAATTGGATAGCCAACTGCCATGTATGCCTAGTGGGTCCCATTTTCTTATGTAACTTTTCAAACTTCTCACGAAGATAAGTTGGTCATACAGACTTAGATTTGAGTGTCGTTTGTGCTAACAGAGACAAAATGACAGTATCTATGACTTGGACTTCGTTTCACTAAGAGTTGAAGCCTTCGATTTTTGAGTCTTTCTAGAGCCACCTAGATCACCAACCATTTGATGCCATCACCTCTATTATTTTGTTGTGACCCATGTCCTTGTCTAGCTATGTTGAACTTCTTATATGGTGCAACATTCACTTTCGCTTCTGCATTCTGTGGCCTTGTTCTTTTCGTTTTCCATTTACCTTTACCTTTATCTTTCCCTTTCCATCCTTGCTGAGATTCAATCTTACACATTGATTTCTCATAAAAATTCTTTAGTTTTCCAATAACCTCCTCAAGTGACTGAGGCTCATCATACTCAATCTGATTTCTAAATGCTAATGGAAATCCACTGACAAATCTCTGAACTTTAGCCTTTTCATCTGTAAGATACAGTACATACATCAATAGATCCAAGAACTTGGTTGTATACTTCTCATCAATCATCGATCCCATTTTTAGCTCATAGAATTCCTTGGCTTTTCTGTCGTACTACCTCTCCAACAAGTACTTCTTCCTGAAAATTCTCTTGAATTCATGCCAAATCAACTCTTTTGTCCTAATGTATCTGACCCGCTTCACATATTCCCACCAGATGTTTGATTTACCTTTTAGGTTGAAGATAGTTACTCTGACCTTCATATTATCTATGTAATTATGAAACTCAAACAAATTCTTCATCCCAATTAACCAAGCCTCTACATCCTTCAACTTCCTCAATTCTCCATCAAAGGTAGGTGGCTTAGCTTTCTTAAACTCATCCGAAAAATATCCCCTTTCATGCCTCTTATACAAATGATAACGATAACAATCATAGTTCCTGTCAAAACAAGAACTAGAATATTACCTATGTCCATCACCTCTACGATCCAGATTATCCAATAACCTACCATCTCTAACTGTGTCATCCCTATCTGCCTGTGACCACCATGATATCTACTGCCATATGCCCCATTAGTCCTATTCTCCTATCAATGGTTGATCCAAATTGGTCTCTGCCTCTGGAAGTCTGACAAAATATGAAGGATTACTGCATTGATTTCTACTTGTTTCTCCTGTGCCTGCATAAGTCTATGATTATTTTCCTTTCAACTCCTTAATTCTTCCTTCAATATTCTCAACATGTTTGTTAATTCAGAACAATTCCCAACACCACACTACTCATATGATCCATAGGGAGAGTCTCGTATAATACAGTTTACCATATTGCTAGTCATCTATGTTGTTTTCTTCCTGCGAAGCATACCATGTCAACTAAACCAAAATATAAATATAATCAACATACCTCTGTATATTTTGGGGGGGATATCTAATATGCAATATCAACCATATTAGCACAATACATGAATAAACATAATCAAAACAACATATAGATATCATCCTAACCATAGTCTAGTCATCAATGCATGGCCATATCAACCACACATCATGACCTCATGCTTGACAACTACACCCATATCAATTTATGCATAATCAACATATGGATGGAATGCATGCATACACGAGACATACAAACACGGACATGCGTAAGCAGTGCATAACTGACCTATACTCATGATAAACACATCCAACAACACACTATCCACTTTCCCATGGCGATATCACTAGAACCATGACCAACACCATCTATATGCAACAAGCACATAGACCACAAGTATAAGTAACACATATCCAATTGACATGAATGAATGACCAACACACATTGCCCATCTAGTCCAAGGGGTGAACCATGCTCCGATACCACTCTATAACACCCTCCTCCTACATTTACCCAAGTTAACTAGTCTGTTGGGGTAAACATGTGATGAGAGGCTACTACAATATGATTCAACCTCCTAGGTCACCTTAAGGAAGTGTGTTGTGAAGGGGTCCCTAGGGTCAATTAAGTCAAGTTTTGAGTCAATTTTGAGAAAATTTTGTAATATCTTTTTGTAGCGAATGTAAAGTCTCCATGAAATGTGGAAGCCGAACACGAAGCTAGTAGAAGTTAAAGGGGATTTAGTCTCTTAGTTTGGTAGGTGATAGAGTTGTTTTGAGACCCACCCATGGTCCGCGGACCATGGTATTGTAAAGAAAATGCTATATAAAGATGAGTCATAGAGAGTCTTAGAAGTAAATTTTTGAAAAGAATCATTGTAAGGGCAAGGTACTAAGACAAGAAAAGTTTATTTCCTGTACTTAGGCGAAAGGGGAAGGCTCCTACAGCTGAGTACGTGAAGACCTTGGTAAGTCCGCAGGCTGAGTGCGCGGGCCCTTGCAGCTGAGTGCACAAGGATAATAAGTTTGTAATTGAATGCTTATACTTAATAAAGATTGTTTTGTGTCGAAATTGATGCATCTGTTTCTTATTATTTACTTATGCTAAGTTCATGTATCTTCACTCTGTAATATATTTTATATGAATTAATGCTTGTTTACTATGTGAAAGTGGTTGATCTGTAATGCTTATGCATGATAAGTACAATTAAGTACCTTCGCAAAGATCTGGAAGTCATCTAGATAGATTTGCAGTAGTTATCTATTCAAAAGGATTAGAACTGAGTGAAGGTAGATCTAAGCCATAAGAACTTCAGGAAACCGTCACACAACCTCTAGATGCAGAAACCTAGTTCTAGCATCCCCCAATATTTCTTCGGTTGAGACAGCAGCCTGTGCTACGTAGGTTGTTTCCAAAAGGGCCAGCAGTTTGGGTTTTTTTGGTTGGCGCAGATAACACTGAACTTGGGTCATGCCACGTCAAGCCAACAAATGTTTCTATTACCGGGACTGAGATCTATCTGAGGAATGTGTGATGTTGAATAAGTGGTTCCCTACTAAGAAAGAAATCGAGAAGTGGCTCGATCGAAAGTTGCACGTGTTTGCAGCTCAGGAGAACAAAAACCCACAGTTATCCAAGGGACAATAGTTAAATATATATATATATATATATATATATATATATAGATATATATATATATATATATATATATATATATATATATATATATATATATATATATATATATATATATATATATATATATATATATATATATATATATACACAAATGAAATCGAAGCCTTTTTCTGTTTCTTCCGTTGCGAATTGCATAAGTGGCTATCTAGATTAATGGATGGTCAGGGTAAATGGAGGCTTGAAAACCCTATTGTGTGGAACCCAGAGCTGGTAAAACACCTCGAAGCTTCAGAAAATAACATCGCATGAGTCATTGATCATTGGATTGATCATATATTAGGATTATTTATCACTGAGCTCGTGATTTATACGACCATTAGTTATAGCGAAGCAGAGGGCAGGATCTTCAAGGGACCATGAGGTAATTATATAAAATCTCTGAATAATTGGATTAAGATGTTGTCGTGTGAAAAAAGGGTTATGCCATTACCTTGATTTTTGGGACTACGGGAAGCGAAAAACCCTTCAGAAGGAACGAAGAATCAAGCTCTGAATACAATCCATTGTTAGGATCCTCTTCTAGCAACGATGAAGGAACTATTATGAGTACACCATGAAGCACATTGCAGATAGTGAGTCAGGGTATCCCGAGGATACATCACCCATCCACTCCACCTCCACCTCCACCTCTGCATCAACCATTGAACATGGCAAACGCAATGAAGATGTCGATCTTCAAAGGGGTGGGAAGAGAGGACCCCTGAACAGTTTTGTTTGTCAAAAATTATGTATGGAAAATGCAAAGGATTACAGATGATAATATGAAGAAAGTGCCACTGGTCACAGCGCTACAGGAAAAATCATTGACTTGAAACATCAAGTTCTATACAGATAGACCTGGAGCGATGATGGCAGAGACTCAATAGGCATTGAATAGTGAGTTTAAGAAGCCTAAGTCTCAGGTGTAGTCTGTAACCGAGTTTAAGGAAACACAACAGAGGGTAAATGTGTCCTTGTGGGATTTCGATCAGAGGCTAAAATGCCTGATTAGACAGGCTAATATGAATATCACGGATGATCAACACAAAGATGGGTACATTGCTTTGCTTTTGCCTCATCTAAGACTACCATTATCATAGCAGAAGATAGGAACACAAGATGAGGTTGTGGAGATCACGATGAGGTTAGAAGACGCACGAGTGTAGGATATGAATGTTGGAGTACAACAAATTTAGTCACAGCGAGAAAGCCTGCACATGGAGTTGCAAAGCTTGAAGACAGGGAAGGAGGCTTAGCCAGAGGTGCGCACTGAAGTTTGGTATATAAAATGCAAAGACAAGGGACATGATAAGGATCACTGCTTTGTATATCAAAATTACTTTATTAGAGTAGGTCTTGTGCCTCTGAATCCTGATAAAATTGCGGGACTGAGCATGTGAGTACAATTATGGTGCACTATCTACCAAATAGCTAGGAAGCACGCGATTGATAATTGTCACCTCTTGCAAAATTTTGTTCAGACACCACAATAATTGTTTTGTACTTTCTATAAATTGGTTGGAAATGATGAGAGAGACTATCGAAGCTATGAATTGACGATGGAGTGGACCCATACATATGGAATGAAAATAGAAAATTGGCCTCAGGATCAGGGCACGAGTATAGCATGCAGAGGATTTCAAGGTCATAGAAGAGGAAGAGGAGGAGGGGCTGGTAGAGGTTGTGGAAAAATCATCTGTTATAACTATCGTGAAGCAGGACATTTTGTGCGTGACTGTCAAAACCCTACACATCCATCTTGTCAATATTGCAAACAGTTTGATCATGTGATCGAAGATTGCCCAGTGTTGATTGCTAAGATGGAGGAGAGAAAGATGCAAAAACCTATGCAAAACATATAGATTATGAGGGAGGAGCCTCGAGAAGAGGATCATAGCATTAATATCGTAACACAAAGTGGTATATCCATAAGAGAAGATAAAGTAAAGGAATCGGAGACCAAAGGATGGGTGTGCAAGGCTTCTGAAAAATAAGTTTGATATGACCTCAATCGAGCTAGAGAAACTCTTATGGAGGCCAAGGAGAATTTTGCTGAAGCTTCTACGACAGGGAGTCAAGAGAAATCGGCTGAAAACATTGAAATACAGGACATGGATCCCTCTCTATTGGCTACTTTTATGAAAACTTGTAAGAAGCTCTTGCAGGATAAGAAGGCGGTAGAAGGGCTCCAGGAGCTAATTGATAATTTCACGAGAAAAATTAAAACTCCTTCAAAACAACGCGCTGTGAGGAAACTGGGTAAACATAAGAAGCGGACAGAGCACAGGATGAGGATGACCACGCAGATTGGAGAGTATGAACTGGATTAGGTCGTCTTGGATCTGGGATTTGATGCAAACATACTTCCTAAACAAACATGGGAAAGGATGGGGAAGGATGGGGAGGCCTGCTCTACAATGGTCTCTTATACATCTATGCATGGCCAATCAACAAAAAATCATTCCTATGGGGTGCATATATGGGGTAACAGTCAACATTGAACGATCAAGTGCTCTGGATGATTTTGAGCTAATTGAAATAGTGGATGACAACAATCCTTACCCTGTTCTATTAGGGATTGATTGGACCTTTGACATGGATGATGTAATTAACTTGAAGAAGTGAAGGATGAAATTTGAAAGGAAGGCACTTCGAGTTATTATACCACTAGATCCTACGGAGGGAGCACACTACACTGAACTGATCTGCGACTATGTGGAGGATAATAACTTGGGTCAAATATACAAGATTACTGTGCTTGACAAGGATTGGATCAATCCTACTGCAGATGGGAGAAATGCATGGGATAGAGATATCTCCTATACCTCAAATTCAGATGAAGAGCTCGAACACCGACATAATAGATTGCATGAAGTTTCCATGCTACGTTGCAATATGATCACAAAATCGTTGTGGTGCTTATCTGCGGAGGTGATAAATCTTGCACATTATGATGGCTTAGATGATGTTAGTTTATTTTTGGATAGGTTTGAAAGGGAGGTGCTAGAGGAGCATCGTTTCCAAGCACTCGAGTTGGTACTGTGTGCTACACCTACCCATTGGTGGGGTACGCATAAGGATAGCTTCGCTAACTGGAAGGAATCTAAGTGAATGATGAAGTTAAGGTTTGGATACACTAATACCTCTATGACTAAAAAATATAGAGGAAGGGATCATCCATGTGAGCATTTGGCATGGTGGAATAAATCTTGGGGAGAGGAGCTACAACCAGAATGGGTGCATATCTTCTATCACACCTTAGATACTATTCCAATGAATTGGTACTTCGAAACAGAGCTACACCATGGGACGTTCGAAAGGGATTTCTTGAGGGAGAGTTTCTTGTTAACATTTAGCTTTGAGTATGGATTTGAGTGCATTGATGAGGTGCTCTAGGAAATTAAGGCCGTTATCTTTAGAACACTTGAAATGCCGGTAGAATGGGTTCAACTAGACTAGAATACCCAACTGCGCCATGCGCTGGAATGCTACAATGTGACTGCAAAAAAAGAAAAAGAAGATCCCTGAAAGATCAGCATTCTAGAAATTGAAGGATAGCGTGAGGTTGAAGGACCCAAAGTAGAAAACCTTGATATAAAATAATTGTTGAAGACTAAGCAAGTAAACATTGGTTCCGACGCGCAGCCTAAGTTTGCAAATATATGTGATTATTAGGATGAAGATACAGTTGATAAAGTGGTGGAACTGCTATGCGAATACCAGGACTTGTTTCCCACCAAGTTCTCACACCTGAAAGGAATAATAGGGGATCTGGGAGTGATGAACATCACCTTAAAGCCCGATGGGAAGCCCGTAAAAAAATACCTTACTGTCTAAATCCTATGTATAAGGAGAAGGTGTGCAAAGAGCTAGACAAAATGATGGAAGCTAGAATCATTGAGCCAATAGAAGAGTCTGACTGGGTAAGCCCTATGGTTGTCCAGGAAAAGAAGCAGCAAGGTGAAATCAGGATATGCATGGATCTGAGAAAGCCTAACGATGTGTGCATTCATGAACCATTTCTAGCCCTGTTTACAGATGACATTTTGGAGAATGTTGAAAGGTAGGAATCTTATTCATTCATTGATGGGTTCTCAGGGTACCATTAGATTAAGATCATGCCGGAGGATTGCAGTAAGATGACCTTCACGAGAGAGTGGGGATGCTTCCAGTACGCTGTAATTCCATTTTGGTTGAAGAATGCACCCGCGATCTTCTCAAGTGTTGTAATTGTAGCATTTAAAGAGTTCATCCATAAATTCTTAGAAGTGCATTTTGATGATTGGATTATATTTGGATTGGTAAAGCGGCATGTTGCAAGTCTATGCCTTATGTTGGATACTTTTCGTAGATACCAGATTTCCCTGAATCTAAATAAATGTATCTTTTGTGTGCCTTATGGGATATTGCTAGGCCATGTAGTTTGCAAGCAAGGATTAATGGTAGACCATGCATAGATAGTTGTGATTGTCAATTTAGAAGATTCCAAGAATGTAAAGCAGTTGCGTGCAACATTGGGGCACTCTGGTTACTATAGAAAGTTTATAAAAGCTTATGCACATATAACTGCGTCGATGGAGAAATTGTTAAAGAAGGACACGACTTTCTGCTGGGATGAGGAGTGTAAGCGCAGTCTAGATGTGTTAAAGGAAAATATGGTGACTGCGCCCATTTTGGTGTTTCCAGAATGGAAGACAGAGTTTCATGTACATGTAGATGCCTCCTGTATTGCATTGGGTGTGGTATTAACCAAGCCTGGAGAAGGCGAAATTGATCATCCTATATCCTTCGCAAGCATAAAATTGTCAAAGGCCGAGAAGAACTATTCAACTACAGAGTGCGAAGGACTAGCGATGATCTACGTGCTACAGAAATTTCGACATTACCTGTTAGGCACGCATTTCAAAATGTACACAGATCACTTCGCTCTCAAATACATGGTCAACAAGCCTGTGTTGGGGGGTAAGATCTGTAGGTGATTGTTTCTTTTTGAGGAATATGATTTTGAGGTAATTGTGAAGCCTTGACGATTAAACATAGGACCATATCATCTATTTAGGATCGGGATAGGCGAAGAACCTACTAGTCTAGAAGATGGGTTTCCAAATGTGCAACTCTTTGCGATGTGTGTCGCAGACGATAATTTCACTGATATAATCTAGTTTTTGACTACTGGCATAGCCCTCGAAGGATTTTCTACCCAGAAGAAAAAGGAATTAGTGGTCTGCCCAACTAACTTTTCTGTGATCGTAGGACACTTGTATAATATGGGCATTAATGAAATACTATGTTGATATATTCTGGAGTTTTAAGGAACTAACATCCTCACCGAAGCACATGGAGGAGTAGCGGGAGGACACTATGCAGGCAGCGCAACCACACAAATGATTATGCCCATAGGATTATGGTGGCCAATAGTGCATAAGGATTCTAAGGCATATTGTAGGGCATGTGATGCTTGTCAAAGGAAGGGGAAGTGATCGCGGAGGGACGAATTGCCCTCAAATCCTCAGATTTCATTACAAGTCTTTGACAAATGGGTGATTGACTTTGTACACCCAATACAACCACCACAGAAAAAAACGGGTGTGTGATATATTATTACTGCGATTGAGTATTTGAAAATATGGGCAAAAGCACAACCAGAGAAAGACTATAGTACTGCTACAGTTGCGAAGTTCCTGTTTGAATATGTCCTGACTCGATTTGGGTGTCCTAAGATACTGATTAGTGATTGGGGTACACATTTTCTGAATGAAACAATTGCCACGATGCTAAAAGAATTCCAGGTATATCATCAACAGAGGACGCCCTGTCATCCTCAGGAAAATGGTATGGTTGAAGCATTCAATAAAATACTGGAGAACGCATTGACGAAGGTCTGCAACACGAAGAGGAATGATTGGGATGTATGCATACTAGTTGTCCTATGGGCATATAGGACGATGTGCAAAAATTTGATAGGCCATACTCCATTCAGGTTGGTCTATGGGATAGAGGTTGTGATGCCCATGGAGTATATTGTGCCCAATTTTCGAATTGCAGCATTGATTGATATGGCAGATTCTGAAACTATGGAGGAGTGCCTCACGCAGTTGCTGGAATTAGAAGAGGACACGTTTCTAGTAGGATTTCACCAATAGGTACAAAAGGAGCGTGAGAAGGCCTGGCATGATCGACATATTAAGTTGCACACCTTCAAGGTGAATGACTTGGTCCTACTTTATGATAGAAAATTCACGATGTTTCTTGGAAAGTATCAAATGCATTGGTTCGGACCCTATGTAGTCAAGGAAATTACAAATGGTGATGGGGTTTCACTCGCGACGCATAATGGGGAATTATTTCCTGGAATAATCAATGGAAGTCGATTGAAGTTGTATCAAGGGGATCCTTCCCCTACGCAATGATTAGATGATGGTAGGATAGTCTTAGTACTCTAGGCATCTGTAAGGAGGTGTAGGACTATAAACTACACTACCCAAAAAGTGGAGAAACAAAGTAAGAGTGCTGTGCAACAAAAGTAAGAAATGCGTGACAAGGAGCGGCGCCATGGAGGATGGTGTCGTGCAACAGGGTCCAAAAATAGTCGTTGGGTGCACTGTATCTGATTGGATGGCGAAAATCCCATTAAGAGGAGTAGGTTGGCGCATTTATGGCACAAATATTTGGAAATCTGCCGCAAAAGGTGCATTTATGATAGAAATGTGGAGGGGACGATCAAATTTGAATTTGAAATCGCCTATAAATATGGCATGTTGGCCTGCATTACAACACTTTTGTTGCAGATAATTTGCTGCGAGAATAATCATTGTATGTGTATGAATTGAGAAGATTGGGACAAGTTTTTTAAGCGTCCAAGGCTACCTAACGTATCTGAAACCTTCCAAAAGGCCTTTGTAGAAAACATGACAGCTACTAACCCTACAGAAGCTACGAGTTCTGAAGTTGTTGTCTCTGATGCCACGACCCATGAAATTGCATCGGTGATGGAAGCCACACCTTCTGTGCCTATAGCGCTGATCTGAAATCACCTGTAAATGACCTCAGAGAAATAATGAAGGTATTACAGACTCAAGTGTTGGGGTGTGCCTAGGTTATTTTATGCAACGGATCGATAAGATTGTGAAATACACAGACACTGAAACAATAAGAGAACACGGTAAGAAAACACATAAACACAACAAATTTAATAAGGAGTTCACCCAATCCTCCTGGGCTATGTCTCCTAGTCAAACCTTCAGTGGTGGCCTTTCTAATGTGTCTTAAAGCAGAGTTTTTACAATAAGGAGCTTAATTTGAGTCTCACTTAATAGATGATGATCAGTAGGATTGTCCCTGGATTCCCCAAGTCTCTAAAGTACATAGAATCCCCTTACTGAATCTCTACCTCAATTGGTCTCAGTGGTATGAGTCCAATATGGTACTAAATACCTGACAGGTATACACAAGAGAGTTTCTTGAACCTCTCAAGCCTTCTCTGGGGTTCACAGACTATCGGACTCTCTCTATCTTTGTCTGCTCGATGCTGCCTTTGCTCTACAGGTCAACTCAACTTCTCTATTCTCTATCAGTTCACTTCTTTCTTTCCTCCGGCTTTCTGCTTCTCTTTCCCTGCTTCTTTTCCTTGCTCTCTCTGTCTCTGTCTGTTCATGGCTTAAAGCCAATCTGCTCCCTGACTATTCATTTCCGCTTCCCGGCTCTCTGGATCTCCTGCCTCTGCCCGCTAGAATTCCCCTGCTCTGCATCATCATCACTACGTAACGCTTCGCCAGAGAGGTGGCCACTTGTTCTCTCATAAACTGAGTATCAGTTCTCTTTGAATAGTCATTATTTCTGTTGCTCCAAGATTGCCCACGAAACTAATTCCTCTGCAAACTCATCGGTCATGTCGGACCTCAAATCTTATATGACTCAGCCTATTTCACTGTTGAATCCGGTCATCCATTGGATCATTTTTCCGCCGTTGATCTGGAGCCTTCAGATACTACGATCTCCGTCCATATCGCATGGGTAAGTAGCATGACCTTTACCTGCGCGATGTGAGCAGTTTTCTCTCTCATCCGCTGGACGCATGTCACCCAGTGTATGGTATCAGGCGGGACTCAGTCGCACCCACTTACCGCTTGAAGCCCTTCCGATATCCTACTGGTTTTAGTGTGGGACATGCCTTCTGACAGAATCGGCAATTTTTGTACGGTTTTATGCTTTTCCTCTTGACCGAGTGCTTGAGGGCTTTCCTTCACTAAGAGGGACGCCCCTAGCACTTTAGCACTAATCGTGTATCAGAAACTGCCTCTGTTTTTGGATTTGACCTCCCGTTTGTCAATTTGTGCCAATGCACGGTCACCATGGGCCAACGGTCTGCGCGCTTTGACCGACGGTCCTCGCTGTTCCGTGTCAACCACAAATTTCCATTGTTCAAAGGTTATTTCTGATAAGCTTTGACATCCATAATACTTTGAACCTTCAGTATGAGTTTTATAGAGTTCATGGAACTTTAAGAGTGTTTAAGGATCCAATTCGGATCATGACCTTCCCCAAAAAAATTTTGGACCACCAAAAGTTGGTTTTCAAGCATTGACTAAGTGAGGGTATAGTTGTCTCACTTGTCCAATCTCTATCCATTTTTCACTGCTTGGCTTTGAACCCTTGAGTCCAATCCTGAGGTACTCAACATCTCCCCTGCGTGTCATCCTCACCTTCCTGTCCAGAACTGTGTCTTCCTGCAATTCATTGAGATATTCAGGTAACAGATCATCAATAGAAGGCAATTGACTCTGCTCTTCGAGATCTTCAATTAATGAAGGTTCAAATAGTCTCAAGCTGTCTGCATTAACGACTGAGTAGATGTGCATGTAAGCTGGTAAATCAAGGCGAAAAGCATTCTCACCAATTTTCTCAAGTATCTTGAAAGGTCCATACCTTATTGGATTTAGCTTTTTACCTTCACCTTGCATTTTGTCTTTTCTGATATACAGCCAGACTTGATCAACAACTTGGAAACTATGCTCCATTTGATGCTTGTCATGCCTTACCTTGTATTTGGCTTGGCTCTTTTCTAGCTGTTCCTATACTCTGGTGAATCTCTTGGATTTGTTCAATGAACATGGTTGCCTTATCCACATCACTGTGTCCATCAACTACTATGTCTTTACCAAAGACAAAATCCAAGGGAGACCTTGGTGTGAAACCAAAATAGGTCTCAAAAGGAGATCTCTGTGTAGAAGAATGTTTTGCTCAATTGTAAGCATGCTGCACATAACACAAATGTTCATCCCAAAGTTTGGGATGCTTGCTGCAATAGCCTCTGAGCAACTTGATCATTGTCCTGTTGACCACTTTTGTCTGGCCATCTGTCTGTGGATGAAAGGCTATGCTTTGCTTCAGTTTGGTGTCCATCAGTTCCCACAGACTCGACCAAAACTTCCCAACAAATAGGGTGTCTCGATCAGATATAATGGAAGTGGGTAATCCAAAATGAACCCATACATATTGAAAGAAAAACTTTGTAGTTTGTTCAGCTATAATCTATTTATTACAAGGTATTAAAATACACATTTTGCTGAACCTATCCACAACAACATATAAATAGTCATGACCCTTCCTAGATTTAGGCAATCCTCCAACAAAGTCCATGGAAACACTTTCCCAAGGATGAGAAGGAATTGGTAATGGAGTGTACAAGCCTAGTTTTCTATTGTTGGGCTTTCTTTTAGCACACATGGTACACCCTCTTACATATCTAGAAACTGTCTCATTCATTTTTGGCCAATAGCAGAATCTTTGCAGCTGTGCAACCGTTTTACTTACCCCCTGATATTAGGGAAGTGTGTGCTTCTCGAATTATCTTTACTCTTTCAATTTGTGGAATGCATATCTTCCCACAATGATACAAGAGTTGGTCTCTAATCTGATAATGCAATTCTTCTACTCGTTTTCTTTGACTTAAAGTTGCATATACATCTTTAAAATCTATATCTTGAGCATATTGTTCAATGTAGCTCTCATGCAACACTGAGTTATGCTTAAGTATAGTAGATGCATTTATAATTGGTCTAGATAACATATCTGCAACTTTATTGTGTATGCCCTTTTTATATCTGATGACTAAATGAAATTGTTGTAGAAAACCCATCCATCTGTAGTGTCTTGATTGCTGCAACTTAGTTTAGGAGTGTAGATATTGGAGTGGTTGATGGTCAGTATGTATAACTGTATCTTTTCCCATTAAATAATGTTTCCACTTTTTCACATTGTACTAATGCATACAATTCTTTATCATATGTGGGATAGTTAACTATTGCCGAATTAAATGTCCCAGAATGATAACATATGAGTTTACCGTGTTGTATCAACATTGCTCCCATGGCATAGTCACTTGCATCCGTTTGGATCTCAAATGGTCTTTGAAGATTGGGCAGTGCTATTACTAGTGCTGTACTAATCTTTTCTTTCAAGGTGTCTAAGGCTTTCTGCTGTTTGCCTCTCCACTGAAACACCTTGCTCAATCCTGTTAAAGCATGTAAGGGAGCTTTAATTAAGGAAAAGTTAAAAATTAACTTTCTCCAATATTGTGCTGCCCCTAAGAGGCTTCTAACTTCTATAGCAGATTTGGGTTTACGCCAGTTTATAATGACTGCCACCTTAGAGGGATCTATCTTCAATTCACCACCCCCTACTATATGTCCCAAAAAATTCAAATATGTTTTGCCAAATTCACATTTTGAGAGTTTAACATAAATTTTTTCTCTTTTCAAAAAATCTAGTGTCTGCTTAACATGCTTTAAATGTTCTTCCCACGTTTTGCTAAATATAAGAATGTCATCCAGATATACAATAACAAAATCATCAAGAAAAGGTCTGAGTACATCATTCATTATTCTCATGAATGTAGTAGGAGCATTAGTTAAGCCAAAAGGCATAACCAGCCACTCATACAATCCCTGCTTTGTTTTGAAAGCAGTCTTCCATGCATCTTGTTCTGCAACTCTGACCTGATGATATCCACTATGCAAGTCTAACTTGGAAAAATAAACAGCTTCCTTTAAATGATCTAATAGATCATCTATGCGAGGAAGGGGATAACGATTTCTTATTTTTATCTTATTTAGTGCTCGGTAATCAATGCACATTTTCCATGAGCCATCTTTCTTTTTCACCAAAACGATTGGAGACCCACATGGTGATGTGCTAGGTCTGATGAACCCCTTCTCGAGCAACTCCTGCACTTGCTTCTTTATTTCTGCATTCTCTAAAGCAGACAACCTTTTATACATGTGGCTGCAATGGTTGTTTCATCTCCTGAGTCCAACCCCAAATCTTTCTGAATCGCTGCAACCATCTTCTTCTTATTTCCCTCGAACTTCTTAGGTCTCAACTCCAGATGTAGGATCCAATAGTGCTCATCATCATGCCCATCCTTCTTACAGTGAGTGCATGAGGACTTGCTTTTCTGTGCAGTATTGGCCTTCCTCTCTTTCCATTTCTGTTTTCTTTTCTCCTTATTCTTGCTTGCAATGGGATTGGATGATCCCCTAACTTTTGGGTTCCCATTCTTTCCTCTAATTTCTAGATCTATAGCTTCAACAGATACCTCATCTATACTAGTGGGATTAAACATGAGGATAGTGTGCCTCATGTAGCTATGTAGACCACCTATGTACTTCAACAAAGTCTCAGGTGAGTCTAATGAAATTCCTAGAATCAAAGCTCTTTTCCTAAATTCTTGGGTGTAACCTTATACACTTTGCCCTTTCAATTGGCGAAGAGTTTGCCAGCTCATCATGGCTTGCTGCATGTAAGCTAGTGGATAGAACTGCTTTTTGATTGCAGAAACAAATTCACTCTAGACAGAAAGAATCTTACCATGTTTCTTCATGTCAGCTTGTGTCCTGCCTTCCCACCATACCAAGGCAGTGCCTTCAAGGCGTAGGCTAGCTAGCTGAATCTTACTCTTGTCTGAGTCGATACTCTGCACTCTGCAATAAACATCAATCTGTCTGATCCAATTATCCAGCTTCTCTGCATTCATCTCTCCATCATATATTGGTAAATCAAACTTAACATCTAATTTAATCAAAGATGTCTTCTTTTTATGTTTAGGGCTATTAGGAGGTGTGAGAAAGTTTTCTTCTTTCCCTTTGTCTTTTGAGTGGTCATGCAAGAGAGACTCTTCTTCTCCTTTATCTTGTTTGGAACCTGATGAATCTTCATCTTTATGTTTCCTAAAGTCCCTATAAATTTCCTCTACCATGGATCTCATGACCAGGAAACTATCTATAAATTGAGGGTCCGGTCCCAAGGGACTTTCTTCTAACATTTTCTTCTGAGGATAGAATCTTCCAATTTCCGGGTTAGTTTCAACCAACTCTCCTTCTCCTAATTTAAGCTTTGATCTAGTTAGCATTCAACAACAAAATCCAGCACAAGCTTGTCTAACCTTAACAACCATGAGCTCTGATACCACTTGATCTGAAATCACCCGTAAATGACCTCAGAGAAATAATGAAGGTATTACAGACTCAAGTGCTGGGGTTTGCCTATGTTATTTTATACAACAGATTGATAAGATTGCGAAATATACAGACACTGAAACAATAAGAGAACATAGTAAGAAAACACATAAACACATAAACACAACAAATTTAATAAGGAGTTAACCCACTCCTCGGCCATGTCTCCTGGTCTAGCCTTTAGTGGTGGCCTTTCTATTGTGTCTTAAAGCATAGTTTTTACAATAAGGAGCTCAATTTGAGTCTCACTTAACAGATGATGATCAGTAGGATTGTACTTGAATTCCTCAAGTCTCTAGAGTACATAGACTCCCCTTACTGAATCTTGACCTCAACTGGTCTCAGTGGTATGAGTCCAATCTGGTACTCAATACCTAACAGGTATACACATGAGAGTTTCTTGAACCTCTCAAGCCTTCTCTGGAGTTCACAGACTCTCGGACTCTCTCTGTCTCTATTTGCTCGATGCTACCTTTGCCCTACAAGTCAACTCAGCTTCTCTGTTCTCAGCAAGTTCACTTATTTCTTGCCTCCGGATTTCTGCTTCTCTTTCCCTGCTTCTTTTCCTTTCTCTCTCTCTCTCTGTTTGTTCATGGCTTAAAGCCAATCTGCTCCCTGACTGTTCGTTTCCGCTTCTGGCTCTCTAGATCTCTTGCCTCTGCCCACTGGAATTCCCCTACTCTGCATCATCATCACTTCGTAACACTTTGGAAAGAGGTGGCCACCTGTTCTCTCACGAACTGAGTGTCAGTTCTCTTTGAATGGTTGTTATTTCCATTGCTCCAAGATTGCCTATGAAACTGATTTCTCTGCCAACGCATCAGTCATGTCGAACCTCAAATCTTATATGACTCAGCCTATTTCCTCGTCAAATCTGGTCATCCATCGGATCATTTCTCCGCCGTTGATCTGGAGCCTCCAAATCCTACGATCTCCATCCATATCGCGCAGGTAAGTAGCATGACCTTTACCCGCACGATGTGAGCGGTTTTCTCTCTCATCTGCTAGACACATGTCACCCAGTGTATGGCATCGGGCAGGACTCGATCGAACTCGCTTACCGCTTGAAGCCCTTCCGATATCCTATCGATTTTAGTGAGGGACCCGCCTTCTGAAGGAATCGACGATTTCCATATGGTTTTATGCTTTTCCTCATGATCGAGTGCTTGAGGGCTTTCCTTCACTAAGAGGGATGCCCTTAGGACTTTAACGCTAATCGCGTATCAGAAACTGCCTCTGTTTTTGGATTTGACCTCCCGTTTGTCAATTTGTGCTAGTGCACGGTCACCATGGGCCAAAGGTCTGCACGCTTTGACCGAGGGTCCTCATCGTTCTGTGCCAACCACAAATTGCCATTGTTCAAAGGTTATTTCTGATAAGCTTCGACATACATAATACTTTGAAACTTTGGTATGAGCTTTACAGAGTTTAGGGAACTTTAAGAGTGTTTAAGGATCCAATTCGGATTAGGCACCGAGGTTGCCCAGTCCTAAATCATCTACCACTAAGGAAAAACTGAAGAAACCACAATCTATTCGAGTGAGGCAGTCACTGAGGAAGAACCCTATTGAGGTTTGGAAGAAAGGCAAGATGGATAACTCCAAACAACCAGATGAACCCCTGTATCTCGACGAAGAAGAGCTTCACGAAGGTGTTGAAGAGTTAGTTGCTGAGGAGGAGGGTGAGCCTATCACTAGGCTCCTGAAGTATATCCCTCCACTGAAAGGCAAAGCGAAGGTCCCAAAAGGTCCAAGTTCTTGCAGGTTTATGGTCTCTACACCGTTGTTGCCAGAAAAATTCATATTTGAAGGGCGCTCTTAAGGCGCATTCCTGCACTTAAAATGGAATATTGGGATCTAGTTGATCACGACAAATTCCCGTAGTTGGTGCCAAACAAGTATTTGGCCAAGATCTATTATGAAGAGACAGGAGTCACACGACTGGAGTCTATGAAGTGGTTTGTGGGGGTTAAGCAGCCTGGATTGCTGAATATGCTATGGGTATTTCATTTCAACAGAACCATTATCAACATGGTGTGTGTATGCAAATTACTCATGTTGGTTCATGATGGGTGTCTTTGGCTGGGAGAACCCATCCCCATCATATATATGTTGATCCACCTCATCACAAGGTTTCCCTACTAAGGGGTGGATCCAACCGAGGAGTTTGGAGGTAATAGTAAAGAAAAACAACTCGCGAATAGAATGAAGAGCAGGTTTGGCCTAGTAAAGAAGTCACGCGGATACGCTATTCGCTCCATCACAAACAAGGCGGTGCATTTTTCTGCCCATATTTTGGCCTGTAAGGTCATGAGAAAGTGTCGCACAGATGAGGTTCTGACGTCAGTAATTTCACTTGCTCCCCAATGTGCAAAGGGAGTACAGTACAACTGGGCACAATATCTGTGTAAGGAGTTTTTGTTGAATTTTCACATAGCACCAGACGATGACAAGGAATTCCAGTATGCCTAGCTGATGTTTTTAATTGCCTTAGTTGTGTGGAGACTACTAGAAGATAGTCAGTTCCCTCCACAGGATGTCGATTTACTAGAAGCTGTGAAGTTCGCTTCGCTCTGGGCAACAGAGGATCCGGAGAGGGTCATGGAGATGAATGTATTATGGGCACTGGTTGAGATGAACCTCTGCATGGTGATAAGCCAGAGGCCGAGGCTATCACCACCTTGTTTGAGCAGTTGGAGGCATACGCAGAGTTCAAGGCGAATTTTCACAACGTGTCTGTCCGCGCGTGACGAGATCTAAAAAAGGTCTAGTACAAGTTACCATACCTAGTCAATGAGGCTAATGTGCAGGAAATCGTGGGGAAATGGCCAGGGGAGTGGCTGCACCCCACATATCTCGATGCGGGAAGAAGAAAGGGCAAAGAGAGTTCCTCCGCGTAGATGATGGCAGCATAGAAACAAAGGGAAGTTAAACAGGTTGTAGCCTAAGAGAAAACAACACAGAAAAATAAGGAAGTTGCTGACAAGGAGTGTGCCATGAAGGAGGCCATAGTGGAGGTTGAGGAGTTGGCTTATTAGCACTCTGAGGACAAGGAGGGTTCCAATGTTGAAGGAGGTGGGGGCGAGGAGTAGAGCACTCCCTTTAAATTGTAGAAGCGGACCAAGGAGATGAATTCTTGGCCCAGAAAGAAACAAAAATCTGATAAGCATGTACATGTGGATCCAATGGTCCTCACTGAGGGGGAGTTGGATGAGATAGGAGATAAGGTCCGTGATAGAACGACTGAACTGTGGCAAAATTTTGAACAACAGTATTTGTAGACGTTGGGGAATGTGCAGAAGGATCTGCATGAGTTGCAGATTCAAACAAGATGGCAACAAGCTAGCGTAGGACATGCGAGCAGGATTCAAGCGAGCCTATAGCAAGTAAGCGCAACCATGCTCAAGACAAATATGACTTTGGACCTCAGAGTTATACCCTTACTAGAAGGGTCCCTATGTGCACAAGTAGAAGAGGTGAAAAACCAGCTCACACAAGTCAAGGATGTGGGTGTCAACCTAGCTGCGCTGCCTATTCAGACCCTCCACGAACTGCATCAGGGGGTATCAGGTGAGCTCAGGGTTAGGGAGCAGTGCGCACTGTTAGTCATGAGTGAAATAAATATGAACAATGAGAAAATATTTGCAGAGAAGGAACAGGCGATGAAAGAGAAGGAAGAATTGGCCACGTGCAACCTGACTTTGGAGGCAACCATTACGCAGGTATGTAATGAGCTTCGAGAGATCAATATTTTGAAGATGCAACATCAACAACAAAGATTATAAAATTGGCTATCGCAGTTAGAGAATCAAAGGAGGAAGTTGGTCGAGGCTGATTTAAATTACAAATGTAGATCTCATAGCTGTAGTTGAAATTATAACCAACCACTCCACCAGACATCCGGGAGCAACGTAGAGAAACCATCAAAGAAGGAATGACCACATTAGATGCAACAGTTAAAGGTTTCACAGAGCTCTTCGAGTAAGAAATGGAATTATGAAGACTCTGTAAGAGGACCCCACTCTGTAGAAAATTGGAGCAGATATATAAGAGAAGAAGCGAGAATTTGATGAAATCAGGGCGACTGCGTGCACTTTGGCACCAATCTAGCACTTTTCTCGCTTAACAGAGGGGAAACAACTACAAGTACAAATTGAGGAGCTACAGAGAAAAGAGGCCATCTTGAAGACCAAGACGCAGCCATGGACAGAGGGAGAAAGTCACCTTACTCTATCAATACAGGAAAATTTGAACACAATCCAGTAAACACAGTGGACAATGGACCTCGCGGTGGAAGGTCCTACAACAAAAAAGCTGGTCGAGGAAGTGCAACAGGCTACAGTGCAGGGTATTGTTGACTTGCAAGTGTTGAGGGTGGAGTTCAATGAACTCCAAGCCAATATTGTTGCGCCAGCTGAGTGACTCGAGGGAGAGTCACTAAATTGATGTTGGGGGGTTGTTGGGAAGGGGTCAGTTAAGTCAAGTTTTGAGTCAATTTTGAGAAAAAATTGTAATATATTTTTGTAGCAAATGTAAAGTCTCCGCAAAATGTGGAAGCGAAGTGCGAAGCTAGTAGAATTCAAAGGGGCTTTAGTCCCTTAGTTGGTAGGTGATAGAGTTGTTTTGAGCCCCTCCCATGGTTTGCAAACCATGGTATTGTAAAGCATATGCTATATATAAATGAGTCATAGCGAGTCTTAGAAGTAATTTTTTGAAAAAAATCATTGTAAGGGAAAGGTGCTAAGACATGAAATGTTTGTTTCCTGTACTTAGGCGAAAGGGGAAGGCTCCTATAGCTAAGTGCGCCGAGACCTTGGTAAGTTCGCAGGCTATCTGTAATTTAACACTTATACTTAATAAAGTCTGTTTTGGGTTGAAATTGATGCATCTGTGTCTTATCATTTACTTCTGATAAGTTCATGTATCTTCGCTCTGTGATATATTTTATATGAATTAATACTTGTTTACTATGTGAAAGTGGTAGATCTATAATCTTTATGCATGATAAGTACAATTAAGTACCTTTGCAAAGATCTAGAAGTAATTTAGATAGATTTGCAGTAGTTATTTGCTTGGAAGGATTAGAACTGCGCGAAGGTAGATCTAAGCCATAGGAACTTCAGGAAACCATCACACAGGCCTCTTGATGTAGAAACGTGGTTTTATCATCCCCTAATATTTCTTCGGGTGAGACTGCAGTCTGCACTATGCAGGTTTTTGCCGAAAGGGCCAACAGTTAGGGTTTTGTTGGTTGGCGCAAATAATGTTGAACCTGGGTCAGGCCCCATCAAGCCAACAAAGTGGAACTAACACAACACAACCAATATGACTTTCTACACACACCACAGGTCCTACATAAGCCAACCAATCCTTCCAGATGATCAACCCTTGCAACAACTTGACATTTCACTACCCTAGAGCCTTAGTCACTCCCATGACATGGGCATCTATACAACTATGGACCTCCAATCACTATCATAGCATGGGAATGCAAGCGACTAGGGTATTTTTTAGCTAGTTCTCAGCCCGCGACCCCCGACTCTGTACCACTTTTCTAGGGCCAGGACTCATGCCACTACCCAGAACTCCATGATACTTTCAGGAATGAAAAGTAACATCGAAAAAATGATACAGTTACAAATACTTGAACAATGACTTAACTGGACCCCTACTGGCCATGACAAACATTTTGTCAAACATGTCACAAATATGCATTCTGCGAGTCATAACAACAGATCTAAGCATAGGGGTCTCATACTTATCTGAGAATCACTAAGAAGCATTGATGCGTTATCACATTAGTTGCATTATCATATTTTAGGTCATATATTCATTGTACATTCATTTACAAATCAAAACATGATGAGATTGATACATCATCATTGCCATAAAACATGCTCATAACCAACATATAACCAACACAAATAATAAGGATACATCAGCAATAAATGCAAAATATGAACAAGTAAATTTTCTCATAAGATACCAAGGAAAAATAATTCTTATTAATGAATAATTAGGACAACCAGGTTCGGGACTTCCATATACCACCCAAGCATAGATTGGCTTAAACAAATCTTTCTTTTAGCCAATGACCCCCATGCCATATTCCAAAAATGAATGTGGGACTTATAACCAAAATCAACCAGGGATTCCCGAGGCTACGCCACCTCACCCTCAACAATAGAACTAGGCTTTACCATAATCCCCATTAGATAACTAAGTCATAAACAATAAACATACAATACTAGGATTTACCGCAATCCTCACTCGATCACTAGGCCAAAAACAAGCATGGATGCCACCAGATCTCTCCACCTACACCATGAGGAATTTGTCTATCCCAACCTCTCATCTTTACTGTGTATCCCACCATTACCAGTCAAGGAATTCCTATGCCTACAAGGTCTCCACCCTCTAGGATTTACTGCATATCCCATCCTCAGATTCGTAAGCCCAATCAAGGGTACTTAGCACTTAGATTTACTGTGTATCCTCCCGTTACTAGTCAAGAGATTCCTAGGCTTAATCGAGGTGTTCACATTCATGCTTTTTTATGTATCCCATCCAGGGGTTCCTAGGCCTTGTGATTAATCATGAGACCACCCCTCTTAGCTTTAATTCCATTTGGAAATCCAGCTCAACCACATACAAAAGAACCCACCACACCATGGCTATCCGAAAATGGAAAGGCTATGCTAAAAAAACGTTGTCACACCTAGAAAAACCCATGCCCCTAACAGCAAGAAAACCAAGAACACACATGCATAGTCATGCATGCTAAATCTAGCAAGGAAATCACACATGCAAATAAATGCCTGCAAATAATCCCATTGTTGCTACTAGATCCTACTCTACCTTTCTTTGGCTTTTCTTCTTCTTTCCTTCTTTGCCTATATTGATCCAATGCTGAAGTGCTCCAAGAACAACGCTGTTTCCAAGAGTGTGAGAGAGAGAATAGAGAGAGAGCTCCAAAACTGAACCAACAAAAGGTTACATTGGACAAAGGTACCAACTAGTCCCCGGAAGCCTTTTTATTAATGAGGCCTCTATTTTCTTCATTTTCCATTATTTTCCTTCATTTTTCTCCTCACATGCAACCTGTGACCTTTCACATTCCTTTGCTCCTAATTTCCATTATTTTCACAAATAAAATGCCAAAAATGTCATTTTTCCTTTTCAAAGCCTTTGCCATTGCCTTTGCCAATTTCCTTAGCCATAATAAACCAAATGAACACCCACACTAGGATGTCTTGCCCAACATTCAACTTGGAATAAGTTTCCCATAATTGTGGTTATTATTTTGCCTTTATTAACTTTTATTACATGGAATTTTCACTAGGGTTGTTACACTTGGTGGAAGAAGGATGATTTTATGAAATTGGTTGAGGAATCTTAAATTCATGTGAGGGAGGAAGGGAGCTCACCTTTAATGGTTTAGTTCTCTAATAGTCTAAAGAATTTAAAAGAAAAAAAATTAAACAATGGAGAAAATCTTTAAGAGAGAAGAAAGAATTTTCCCTGAAATCTGTTGAAATAAAGATAGTTGAAATTTATGTAAATAATGTTTTAGGTGTATTCTCAGCTCAGGTTTTTCATGAACTTAAATCCTTGGAAATTTCCAAAAGAGAGTTGTTGGAAGGTGTGGTGGTTCTCTAGTGCAAAAGAGCATGGCTATTTGGATCAAAGAAGGCAACTCCGACACAAAGTTATTTAACCAATTCACCAATTCAAGGAAGGAGAAAAATTGTATATGGGAAATAGAGGATGGTTATGGGAATATGGCTAAATATTTCTTCGAAAAGAAAAATGTTGGTGTACAACATTTTAAACTCTTATTTACTGAAGCTAGTGGTTTTCTGATTCTTGAGATGCTCTAAACTATAAGATTATCCTCGTAGGCCATTACTCTAGAAATGAACGAGTCCCTTATACAAGAGGTATTTGAAGAAAAAGTGTTGGGATCCCTATTTCATATGAATAAGGGTGAATTCTCGGAACCCAATAGATTCAAAGTGGAATTTTATCTTAGATTTTATAATCATTTAAAGATGGATATACTGAAAGTGGCGAGGGAATCTCAGTCGAAAAGTTATATGCATGGGGCTCTAAACACTACAATTATTTTTTAGATTCCCAAGAAGTAGGAAGGTCAATATCTTAGTGATTTCAAGCCTACATCCTGTTGCAATGCCATTTACATGTTACTAACAAAAAGTATTTCAAGGAGAATCAAGCCAATTATGACTGATATTATCTCAATAGAGTAGTTCAGTTTTCTTAAGAACCAATAGATACATAAGGAAGTGGCTATTTCATAGGATTTTATGCATTCAATCAAAATAAAAAGTATTCCAACTATCATAATGAAGATATACCTGTCCAAATCCTATGCTAGATTAAAGAAATCCTTCATCAGAATATGTTTAATTAAGTTAGGTTTCAAATCATAACTCGTAAATTAGATCATGTCATGTATTTCCGGCTATCATCTTTGTGATTTTAATAAATGTGCATATGAAATCCTTCTTCATGGCCTCGAGAGAATCGATACAAGGTTTCCCCTATCTCCTCTCCTCTTTCTTCTTATCACTAACGTTCTTGGTAAGTTTATTCAGGAGGAAATATCCTTTGGGGAATTAAAAGAGGTTATTACTACAGCACAGGTTCAAATATCTCAACTTTTTTTTATAAATGATACTTTTTTATTTCTTTATGAATCAATACCATATAATTATTTATTGAAAATGATTCTAAACATATTCAAAATAATATTTGGCATGAATATTGTTTGACGAATAATTCTCTTCTGCAGACATAAGTGAACTCCCTAGATCTAGTGGCTGATCTAGAAACAGCATAGACAAAAGGACTTAGAAATACCGTCTTGGAGTCAAACAAAATATTTCCTCTTCTCCTTCCTTGTAAGCTTTAGCTCCAACTCTAAATTCTATAAGTAGGACCTACAAGACAACTATAACAAGAGCACTACAACATACAAATAACATGTATTAAAATTTCTAAACAACGAGTCAAGAAGGCATTGTAATACATATGCATTAATGAGACATACGTATAAGAAAACAAAGAACTTTTTATATTAATAAAAGTAGGAGAAATTACAACGCTTTACAGATCTTGACCTTGTAGGTGTATCCCAACTATCTTGTCCTTCCTTTGCCACAAAACAAGCCTTCAATCATAACTCAAGTGCATGTATGAATAATGGATCCTTAGGCATAAAGAAACAATATGAGGGCATACATAAGAGTCTCCAAAGGCCAACCCAAACTCTATGGTAGGCAATGAATTTATAGGGTAGATAGGGTGGTTTGGGATTTACCAATCTAGGTCTTCAATCCACATATGAGGGAGGATAAGTTCTAGGGATAGGAGATAAACCTCAAGTATAGGAGTTTGAGATCTTGGTCTAACAGTAAATAGTTAAAACCACTCAGGAAGCTTTTGGAAAGAGAAGAGTCAAAAATTATTTTTTATTTTTACCGAAATTCAAGAGCCATCACACTTAGTGTGAAGGAAATATGTGTTGGGTAGTGTAAATGCTCTGTTTACATCTTGCAATAGTGCAGGTTGCATAATGGGAGAGTGTGATGGGGCCAAAAATTAGGTTTTTAAGATGTTTAACCCAGAATTCTTGGAGCTTTTGGAGAGATGATTCTCTTGGATTTACAGGGGATGAATGCAAAGTGTCAATGGATGTTGATTGATATGGCTTCAAGGCCATTTGATTGGATGTGACAAAATGACATATAACAAATATTAATGTAGAAAAATATTCAATCTTATATGATAACATTTCTTTTGCAGTCAAGGATTATGATGTTGAATGTTTCCTCTTTCATATATCAAATTTTTAGGTTGGCTTCAATTATTTAGGTTTCTATCTTAAACCTAATGACTAAAGAATGGAGGATTTGTTAGGTCTTATTAGGAAGGTTGAATCAAGAATATTAGTTTACATCAATTGTATCCTTTCAAGAGCAGGAAGATTTACCTTGATCAAATCTATTGTGGAGAGTATACCTATTTTATGAGTATTTGATCAATCTCATTCCAAATTCAATTTTAAACAAAATTACGAAAATTAGTTGTAAATTCTTATGGTCGGGTGATAAACAATCCGAAGGTATTCCTTTGGTAAAGTGGAAGATGATTCCTCAACCAAAACTATCATGTTGCTGGGAGTTAAAATACCTCCATCTTTTCAATGAATCACTTGTAGCAAACACCATATGGAGGCTCTTGAATAACATAACTTTATGGGGCATAACAATGAAGAGTAAGTATTCGCGTAGAAAATCTGAGATTGGGCGGAGTTGATATTAATGTAATTTATGTCCAAACTCTTTCATAGTTTGGAAGGCTCTCTATGGTGTATTCCCAATTATTGGATCCTGGGTCACATGGACACTAGGGAATGGTGGAAATATTAACATAGCTTTGGACCCCTAGATTGATCCTAGGGATCAACCCTTAGAAAACTGAGTTGACACATTGCACATTACTAGAGTTTTCACACTAGCAGAAGCTCGTAATAGAGAAGTTGAGGACAAGGGAATTAAATCTTGGAAAATCATGGAGGAACTGACCTTAAATAATTAAAAGTCTCTAGAATGGAAGATTTTGTTAGCTTACTTGTTTCATCCATGACCAAAATTTCAAATGAGGACAAAAATAACCTCACTTGGTCTAAGAATTCATCCTCTAGGGAGTACACTACCAAACATGGGTACCAAGCCCAATTCAAGTCCAATTTTAGTTGTGAGGTAACCTAGGCATGGAGTTTCCTATGAAAGAGAAAAGGCCCATTGAAATGCAAGTTGGCCCTTTGGTTGGCTCTCTCCAACAAGTTGCTGGCATGTAGAATGCCCTAAAAAGAGGTCGGATCATCCCTAGTCGATGCTCTCTGCATAGATTGGAAGAAGAATTAGTTAACCATTTATTTGTGAATTGTCTCTTTGCTGAATAGTTTTAGTTATTCATTGTATTTATGTATGCTCCTTCCTCCACTCCTTGGAACAAGTTTTCACTTGCAAAGATTAGATTTCAAATAAATTGGTTCAAACTTTATATCTTATTCTATTTTCCTATTTCATTTAATTCTCTCATTTTAGCTCTTTTCATTTGTATTATTCAACTTTACATTTTGGATGATTTTAAATTTTTTGTTTAATCTTTATTAATTTAAAAATTGAATTGTAAGTACTTAACGTTACATTGAATGATTTAGATTCATTTTGGAATCATAAAGGAAATGGATAAAACATTTAATTATTTATTTAGTAAATTAATAACATATTAACCTTCGATATAGAATATTTTGAAATATTTTAATTTTTTTATATTCCAAAATTTATTTATTAAATAATTTATCCATATACCTTACCTTTGCAATTCTGTTTTAAATATCTCAAGCATTCATTTATTTTTAAAAACATCATATATTTTTTAAATTATACGATTTGCATAATGATCTGCCTATGCAAATCCTCATGCTACATTTCCTATTTCTTTGAAAAAAATTATTGTTTTACCAAACATAAACTAAATAAATTCCATCTTTTTCCTCTAAAATCTCCATACACCTCTAAACTGATACAATATTAGAAGCTGATACACTTCATTCCATAGAGTGGTAGAATATTAGTAAGTTCATGATATCCTTTCTTTTGTCAATCATTTGGTTTGTGAAATTATATAGAGTGTAAATTTGAATATATTTTTTAATTTGTTCGATTTAAAAATTTTAACGTCTTTCTTAATATAAATAATTAATTTATGAGAGTGCTTTAAAATAAAAATAAAATTTTATGAAAGTGTGAGACGTAAATTAATTTGTTAAGACATTTCTGGTATGAAACTCCAATTTAGCCTTCTAGATCCACGTAATATGACCTGAGGATGACGCACTGGCCAATTTCTCTAGTCGCCGATTTTTCAAAATTAAATAAATTAAAAATTATTAAGCAAATAAAAAATCTTAATTGTTAAAAAAGAAATAGAATTTAAAACTTTGTAATATTAAAAAGATAAAATGATTAATAATAATTTTATTTTAATTTTTAATTTTTAATTTTTTTTATTGTTTATTCTAATACAAAAGAAATGGCGTAATGTTATGTTATATTATTTAAATATTTTTATTTAATGAAATGATATAAAAATAAAAATAAAATAATTAATAATTATAATTATTAATAATTAAACTAATTTAGATCAATTTTAACTCTAAATTTATTAAACGTTAAGAGGGATCAAATTTCTGGGGTTGTAAACATTTTTTCAAGTTTTACACTCAGAAAAGAAGTTTGTACCTTGAAAGATTTGATCCCTCAGTACTTAATAGATTCTGAGTTAAGATAGTTGAGGCCACTATAGAAGAGATGTTGTGATGTCCTATTATATTATCTTATATTATCTAATTTTTACTCATTGACTTAGTCAAATTATATAAAATTTAAATTAAATTAAATTAACAAAAATAAAATAAAATAATTATTAATTATAAATATTAATAATTAATAATTAAACCAACCTAGTTTAACTCCAAATATGTCAAGCCCTAAGAGGGATCAAATATTTGGAGGTGCAAACCTAATCCACAGTTAAAATGGATATATGATTATCATATAATTTGTTGTTGTACCAAAAGGTGTTCTCCATCCAAGTATGGAAGAGATGCTCTAATGTCCTATTATGTTATGCTATGTTGTTATCTAAATATTTTGACTTAATAAAATTAAGTACAAAATAAAAATAAAATAAAATAATAAAATTAATTACTATAATTAATAATTATTGATAATTTACCTTAACTCTGGATCTATCAAGCACCAAAAGGGACTAAATATCTAGAGATGCAAATTTTTTTTCAACATTTACTCAAAAAGTAGTTTTTCTAATAATATATCATTTCACCTAGAGGAGCTCTCCAATCAAGCATGGAAGAGATGCTGTAATGTTATGTCATGTTATGTTATGCAAATATTTTTCCTCTTTAAATTTATTACATAAAAATACAAAATAAAAAATAAAAAATAAAATAAAATAATAATTCTAATTATTAATTAAAACATTTTGAGTACGAATTACATAAAAATAAAATAAAATTAATAATTATAATTATTAATTATTAATAATTAAATCAACCTAGATCCATTTCAATGGAGAGGGATCAAATTTCTTGATGTGCAAACATTTCTTCATGTTTTGCACTCAAAAAAGAGGTTTACACCTTGAGAGATTTGCTCTCCATTGGATCTAAACTAGTTATAAATAGGCTTATGGAAATAGAGATAACATTTACTAGATATTATATATAAATGTTGTTTAAATCATCATTGTTATTTAAGGAAATTCGCATCTAGAATGACCTACTAAAATAAGACTCCCAAATTTTCATTTTATTTTTAACCTCCACTAAATGTCCATAGAATATTTTTACTAGTAGTCAAGAATAAAAAGTTGAGAATCATATTTATTTAAAAAATAACTGTCCATTTTACTTTTCAATATAAGTTAAATTCAATTTGTTTTTTATTTATGGTATTAAATTATTATTGTTTATTATTGGCATATATATATATATATATATATATATATATATATATATATATATATATATATATTTCATGTTACATGTTATTTTAAATGTATATTGTTTGATTCATATATTAATTATTTTTATTATAATAATAATAATTATTTTTATTATAATAATAATAATAATTTAATATATTTTTATATATATTTTTTAATATTGGCAATGTGAGATGTATCATAAATGTTTTGATGCATATTTTATATATTAGTATTTGTCTATGACAAGCAAGTCTATTTTAGAATAAAGCTTCCAAATTTTTTGTATTTTTTAATAAAAAACTATTATTTATATTCACACCTAACACATAATTGATAAGATTAAATTCTAAAAATATCCCTTCATATTTAATCAACTTTTTTTTATTGTTTTTTTTCAATTATTTTAATAATAACACATACTTCAATCGACTTTTCTTTTATTATTTATTTCAACAATAATATAAATATATTTAATATCTATAGTTTTACCTACACAAAAATAAAATTATAAAATTTTGGTAAAAATTAGATTTAAAAAAAATAAAAAATTAATTGTAACATGATAAAATATAAATTCAATATTCAATGATGATGGAATTATTAATATTAATGAACCATTTAACTCATATACCTAATTAACTAACTTTCATTACATTTGAAAATAGTAAAATAACTAACTTTCATTACATTTGAAAATAGTAAAATTGTTTTAATATTGTAATATAGTATTAGCCTTCCCAATTAAAAAAAACAAAATTAATGTATCTGGTTATTATCTAATTTATTTATAACTAAATTATGTAAACTTTAATGTCATTTAGCTTTAGTTTAATACTTAAAAGAACATAATTTTCCCAATTATAATTTAACTTCGTAATTAATGTTATATAATTATTTTTCATTATGTTTTTAAGTAAAATAAATTCTAAAAGTAGTTAACAACATATAATGTAATGCTGTAGTTTAATGATTATGTTTTTTTGCTATAAAGTTATGAAAATTTGGGTCATATTTTGAAAAAATCTAGCAAGGATTTTTGTAAATCCAAGTAAAAGTCGTCAAAATTCATCATTTTAGTTGCCTTAGAAGTTTTTAATGGTGCTAAATCTATTTCCACAATAAAAACATGATTCAAATACTGCATCTACAATATTTTTTAATTTTCTTTTATCAAAATTCCAATCACTTTTAACTGTCCCGGCAATTCTTTCGCCTCTGCAGACAACTCCTAAACTCCAAATATATTAAACTCCAAATATAATATAGATAAAACGTCTTATTCTTTACGCATATTCAAGGAATCTGAAAACTATTCCCTAATTTTTCGCCCATGTTTAATTCCAAACCTATTAGGAACAGAGACAGACAGTTGCCCACGAGTAGCTGAACAAGAGCATCATGCAGATTAACGGGAATTACATGTAAGCATCATGAAACTAGCAGCCATACGCAACAGATGTGCGCTGGGATTTCTAAGACCCAATGACATTATTGATGTATCGTACGTCGACCCTTATCATAAACACATTGAAACAGTTATTTGACTAGACTAAGTAAATAATTCAGTCAGCGACTTTTAGAAAGACAGATAGATGACTAGACGCTGAACAAGAGCATCATCCAGATTAAGAACGGGAATTGGATGTAAGCATCAGGAAACGTATGGCATAAGCAATAAGTTTATGTTTGAGATTTTTAAAATTTAATGAGATTATTGATGTTTTTATATTGTGGAAAAATTTATTATAATTTAGAAGTTTATGTTTGAGATTTTTAAAATTTAATGAGATTATTGATGTTTTTATATTGTGGAAAAATTTATTATAATTTAGTTGTTAAATTAATTGTGACTTTTTTTATTATTATTAAAAAAGTGACTTATGTTTGGAATTTTTAAAATTTAATGAGATTATTGATGTTTTTATATTATGAGAAAATTTATTATAATTTAGTTGTTAAGTGACTTTTTTGTTATTATTAAAAAAATTAAGTCACTTGGAATTGGAATAATCTGTTAGTGATAAATAAAAACAGATTTTCATTGGTACCATGTCAAATACCTCTAGAAAACATTCTCCCTTAAAAAATCAAACCAAACCAGATTATTGATATCATCATGCATCCTTTACCATAAACACATTGAAAAAAGTTATTTGACCGGACTAAGCAAATAATTCGGTCCGCGACTTTTCCGCGAAAACAGCCGGATAAACCTTTTTCCAAACCAAACCAGATTATTGATATCATCATGCATCCTTTGCCATAAACACATTGAAAAAGTTATTTGACCGGACTAAGCAAATAATTCGGTCCGCGACTTTTCCGGGAAAACAGCCATATGAACCTTTTTCATGTGGAACTTTCTTATAAAAAGTCCCATTTTGATTCACTTGAAATATTTTTGGGCTCCGTCTCCTGTTGATCGTGGACAACCGCCTTCAAGCCCTTGGGTTCAGATTATTATTCGATATACTTTCAAGCTTCCTCAAGATTTGGCAGAAATCGATCAGTGTGCTACTTAAATATTTGTGCAACAATGGGAAAACCCAAATATAGCGAATGTTCAGTTTGGATAGTCATCAGCATGCTCGTGGGTGCAATACCTGTTAATGTTACCGCTCAACCAGGTTTCTGTCGAACTTTTTAGCATCTGACGTTTTCATCACTCACAGCTCAGTTCATAATTTTTGTTTTAAAAGATATTGTTTTAACCATTGATTTAAATTATGGCGTCGCAGGTTTTATCAGTATCCTCTGCGGAGGCAAAGCAAATCACACTGATGAAAACAATATAAAATGGGTCACTGATGATAATTATATAGACGTCGGCCAGACAGCGAGCACCGGAGACGCAAGCTTATCATTTTACCTGCAAAATCAACGGTTCTTTCCAAAGCCTCTGAAAAAGGCTTGCTATCAGTTGCCGATAGCCTCCAACGTGTCTTACCTGTTCAGAGCACAGTTTGTCACTGCAAATAACGGCGGCTATCAAGCCATGTTCACCTTTTCTGTGGAGACACTGGGTATGTTACAGAAGGAAGAAATGGCTGTTGGTCATGATCCGATTTATTATGAATTTATTTTCGTTAGTTCTGGCACAATGTTGTATGTTTGCTTGACCAGAACCTCCGAAAATTATGATCCCTTCATCAATGCAATCGAGTTGAGGAGTCTCCGAGATGGCATGTATGGACAAGCTAAGCGAGGATCCTTGTTGTCTTCAATATCAAGGAAAGATGTTGGTGGACATTATACGGTTAGGTGAACATATACAATTTCATATATGTTTTATTTACGGAAATATCAGCTACAAATTCTAATCGTTCCAATGGTTGTTAGAAATATTGACTAAAATGTTTTTGAGATGTGTTACTGGATTCTGTTTTTGTGTATTTCTTTTGTGGTTTTCCTGTAAAAGCTGAAAAGGGTTGTGATTTAAGGAGATCTTTCACATTGATACCGGATATGCCCCAAAAATTTCTGATGTGTGATGGTTAATTTTTATACGCTACCTCTGTCCAGATATGTTATTTTTTGATAGCGATTGACTGGATAGATTTGTATGATGGCTTAAGCAGGTATCCCCAAGACAACTTCGACCGCATCTGGAGAGCGTTTCCTGAAGACTCTTATGCAAGTTCGCTAAAACCCATTTCAGCAAACAATACCAAAAACCTTCCTCCAATTAGTGTCATGCAAACGGCATGGGTTACGAACCAGGATAGCCTTGGAATAACTATAAGACCAGTTTACGGGTTTTGGAAATCATTACTGGTGCTTTATTTTGCTGAGATCCAGATGTTAAATATGTCTGAATCGAGATCTTTTTATGTGGAGATAAATGGGGAAAGACATTCTGATATCATTACAATTGTTCCTTATTACTCTGCCATGGAGCTAGCAATTCTATTGGATAAAACAAATACCTGCCGATTTGACCTGTACAGGGCCAAAAATTCTACCCATGGCCCTATACTCAACGCCTATGAGTTTTTCCTGATAGTGGATACAGCACAGGCAACATATCAACAAGATGGTAAGTGTCCTAGCTATAATTCCTATACTGTAATTACAGATATTATAAGTCAATTTCTAACCAAGTAGTTCTTAAACTCAGTTGAAGCTCTTGAGGCAGTCAAGAGAAGGTTTGACATAAAAGATTGGATTTCCGATCCTTGCTTTTTGATGGAGTGGGAAGGAATTGTCTGTGATAGCGATAATAACTCTTCGTTCAAAAGAATTTCGGAAATGTAAGTTTACTTGTTCAATTTGTTTAGAGTTAACTACTTCGCCGAAATTGTAAAACTGAAATGATAACACCGTAGCATAGATTTCTTGATGACAGAAATTTATCAGGAAGGAATCTTACAGGATTGGTACCCGAGGATTTTGGACGGCTGAATGCAGTAGTTAACTTGTAAGTAGAATTTTATTTTCATGGTGAAAATTTCCAATAGACAACAAATACACATGGTTATTAGCTAATTCGATGAAGGCCACAAAAGGACCGTGCGTCTTCAAGTTGTGGTAAAATTAGTCATTGCGGTCATTTTTAATTGAAGTGTAGATTCTGAGAGTATTTGGAAATTTGACGGAAAGTCAGATATTGACTTATACCTGGCTCCTGTAACTGAAATTTCCAAAATATTACTGAAATCTGTAATCTGGTCCGGCATTCTTAAAAGCGAAGGCGTTTCATAAATCTATTCCATCAGATTAAATGGCAAATAGAATTTGATGGTGCTGATTACGAACGGAACATAGCTTGCTTTTAATATTACAATGTAACTGGCACTGATCTATTTGTGTTGAAATTACCAGGTCACTTAATAATAATCATCTGACAGGACCTTTGCCAAATTTCTCCAATTTAACGAAGTTGGAAAGATTGTAAGTACTCCTTTCTAAACATAAATGTTCAGTTTCTTGGTCCTTTATTCATTAGCCATGTAGAATGCCATTTTTCAAAGGAAAATGCAGCCATTCATTCGCTTGCTGTGCAGACATCTGCAAGACAACAATTTCAGCGGTAGTGTTCCGGAGTGGCTCTCTCATCTCAAAAATCTTAAAGAGTTGTACGTCTACCTTTTTTTACTTTTTCTTTTAGTCAAATTGAAAAGGAAAATACTGCTGGGATCATATAACTTTTTTTAATTTTTTTCATTTCTGACAGGTTTATAGAGAAAAATAACTTTAGCGGTGTGATTCCTCTTCAGCTTCTGGAAAAGCCTTCATTGGAACTTAAGTAATCTAATAGCTTATTCTTTACTCGCTGTATTCGGAACATATTCCCATTCTGATATTTTGAAGTTCAGAATTAGGCAAAGGAATTAGGAAACGAGTGAAAGTTTGTGTAATCTTACTGAAGTAAACTCTTAATTTTCTTACCGGAAAAAGAAATAAAAATCGTAACTTCTCTAAAAAATATTCTTCATTTGGTGTTCTCCAGCTACTCTGGGAACCACTACCTATGTATGCATAAAGGAGAATGTGTCAAAAACTTTCAGGCAACCGGAAGTCATTTAAGAAAGCACAATGTTGTCGTCGGAATAACACTAAGCGGTGCTGTATTAATAGCTTTAGCGTCGATGGCGGTTATTGCTGTATACTGGAAAAAACAAGGAACAAAAAAGCGTCTTAGTGAAGGTCAGGAAATAACTTTGAATTATAGGAAAATTCTAATAAGACATAGGGGAAGTTTACCATACGAAAGTACCTGCCACTTGTTTCTAATGCTTTGTAAATTTACTTGGACTGCAGACTCCGCAATGATGAAGTTGCCCAATTCAATAATAGCCCGTGCCTTTATTTTAGAAGATATAGTAGCAGCCACACAAAGCTTTAATCGGAAAATTGGGGAAGGGGGTTTTGGGTCGGTGTTCTTTGGTCGATTACCGGAAGGAAAGGAGATAGCCGTAAAAGTGCTCTCATCGTTTTCCAAACAAGGAGTTCGCGAGTTTATGAATGAGGCAAGTCTGAGATTCTCAAAATATGTAATATGCTTCAATTTATGTATGTGTTTATTTATATTCATAGTATTTTTTCTCCACTTATATGCGACAAGGAAAAATAATAATGTATAGTAATTAAATGATGTAGATTGATTTCTTGATTAACAGATCGATCTTCTTTCTAGAGTCCATCACAAAAACTTGGTGTCTTTACTTGGCTACTGTAATGATTCTAGAGAGCCTATGCTTATCTACGATTACATGTCTGGAGGGTCCCTAAGGGACCGCCTTTATGGTAAATATATTTCTCACACATATTGTCTAATTGAGTTGAAGCATAATATTACTATTAATTATCAATTTATTTTCCAGGACCTGGTTCAGAACTTTCCAAACTAAATTGGAGAACAAGGCTCCAAATAGCATTTGATGCCGCTCAGGGTAACGTTATTAATGCAGTGTATTTTCTGTGCAGTGGATTTTCGTATAGATGTAACTGTTATCTTATCTTACAGAGTACAAAAGGTGCTTAAACATATGTCTCCTCTGATCCACCTGCAATTTATGTTTGAAGGTCTGGAATACCTGCACGTGGGTTGCACTCCAAAGATACTTCACAGGGATGTAAAGACCTCTAATATCCTTCTAGACAACAATTTGAATGGAAAATTAGCAGATTTTGGTCTGTCAAAGATGATGGCAATTGATGGAGACGCTACCCATGTTACCACTACGGTGAAAGGAACTCCAGGATACCTTGATCCAGAGTAAACTACACATATAACTTGCGCTTTCTTCGCAACATTGATGAAGTCTAATGAAATCTATGAAGTATGAAGAGGTTATGAAAACATTAATATTTTTTTTTGTTGGGAAAATGTTTTGACAGGTATTTCCGCACTCAAATGTTGACTGAAAAAAGTGATGTATATAGTTTTGGAGTGGTTTTGTTAGAAATCATATGCGGCAAACTACCCATAAATGTACAACTACCTGAAGAGGAACGTAACCTTATCCAGTGGGTAAGAAATCTGTTACATTTCGCTCCAAATATGCAGCATTCCCCACTTCACAACATGAATTATGATTTGGACGTGTGTGACTAACAATATATCTTTGTTCTTCTGCATTTATATATATGGAATGTCTAGGTAACGACGTACGTCGTAGATGAAAATCCTCCCGACATAGCGGCAATCATAGACAAGAAATTGGAAGGCAGCTACGACATGAGATCAATCACGAGTATTGTCAAACTAGCGCTCAGATGCGTCGAGGAAAAACCATCATCCAGACCCAGCATGAGTGAAGTAGTGGCAGATATAAAGGAGGCTCTCATACATGAGAATGAGCGTACTGCTGCTCTTTCAATTTCAGAGGAGACTGGTATTGAACATGGAGATGTGCAATCCCGCCCCCCTCGTTCACCGGTGGAGTTTAGTAGATCCAATGATGGAGGTTGTGACTACAGTTCGAACATCCTTCAAGGAGGAAGATGAATTGGAATGTAAAGAATAATTGTTATTTGATATAGACTGATCAACCAATGCATGTTAGAGTCTTGTAATTATCCTGGTTGTAATTATCCTGGTAATTAATGTAGAGGAGTTTTCTGGCTACTGTGAGTACATAAATTTTTGGGAGTTCTTTCAATTGTGATTAGAAAATTTAACAGTAATAGTGTTTGAATCATGTTTTTATGGTGGAAATAGATCTAACACTATTAAAAATCTTCAAACACTCAAAATTTTGAAGTTTAATAACTATAACTTAGATTTACAAAAACTCTTCCAAATTTTATAGATAAAAGCATATATATATATATATATATATATACAAAAATGAAATATGAAAAACAGCTAGCTGGGCCACATACTGAATACCAAGAAGCAGATACCACCCCTGTGGGGTTAAAGTGGGGATAAACCGCATTTTCGTGCCAATGATCGATATTCTTATTAGACCAAATAGGAGAGAGAAGCCAGGTAAGGTCACGTTGCTTAGCATATATATATATATATATATATAAAAGCATAATGGTATATGTATTTTAGATTTCGTTTGCAAAAGTGTCTAAAAATTTTATAAATGACTTGGATTTTATCAATCGAAATGTTTTCAACTATTATGATCATGATGATGCATGTGGAAGGTAATGAAGCTTAGTTTTAATTAAAAACATTATAAAAATTTTATAGTGTTATTGTCACTTTTAATGTTTTTTTAGTTATTATATTATAATGTATTATTAAGAAGATTTCGTAAATTACAAATAAAATATTCTCATATCTATTTTAATTAACACTAACAATTGCACCAGATGTTACAAAGGAAACGACGTAATGTTGTAAGATAGAAAACAATAGAGAGAAAACTATATTCAACAAGAATTCTCTGTTGACGTTGGGAAAGTGGCTGAAGAGGTATCTTTTCATTTATCTTATATTTTTATTAATGCTATGATATCATCTTCTTTATCTTATATTTTTATTAATGCTATCCTTTTATGTCTTTGTATCCACTTTCATACACATTTCCACTATTTAATGTTGTTTGCACATAGGATTGCCTTGTTCGAGTAATTCTTATGGGGAAAATTCAAAGTGATAAAGAAACAAAGTTTGGGTTTGGCTATAAGTGCAATGCTTGCACAACAATGAATTTAAAAGCTTATATACAATTGTGTAGCAAGTTCCTTCTGTCCAACTAATGACTTTTGGAAAGTGGAGATTAGAGGCACACAATTAAAGTTTGGTAAGGAAGAAATGATCAATATCTGCTTATTCAACGAGTATTTTATTACAACATTTATAATACGTTTTCTTATTCGCTGAGTATTTTTATACCAACAACTACAATATGTGCAATTATGTGGTGGTGCTTAAAATGCAAGGACTAAACTGTATAGAATTTTGGTTTAGAAATATTTTCTTGACAATGTTCTTAGAGTCCAAAGTGCTTGTGTGGAGAGCAAAAATAGGGAACAAACACGGATTATGGCGAAGAGAAAGACTTGAGTTGCTTTAGTTGGAGAGCATCAGATTCATAGCAACAAAGAATGGTGACACTAATTGCTCTTGAACCCTATCACACTATAAATTTTTGAATCATACTCATTATGATATGATTACAGGACAAGACAAAAGTGGGTTTACTCTGGTGGCTCCACAACCATTTTTCCTTGTGAATATTGCTAGTTAGATAACCACAGAGTCAAAAAATAACACTACTACGCTTTAAGGTTATAGTCATTCATTAAACCAGGCTCCTTCAATTCAACACATCGAACTAGAACATGATAAAGGTTAGATTACTTTTTATAGATAGTCAATCATAGTGTGCTTCCCCAATTCCTTGAAATCTTCGTCAATCAAAACTTGCTACAAAGAATGTCTTTATTCGCACTGTTCAATTTTGTCAATGAGGCTCTCCTGGTAGTCAATATTGTTTTTGTTTCTCTCTTGGGAACCCTTGGACCTAAGGTCCAGTTGGGTCCAAAGTACCCCCATCAATGATTGTGTCTTTCCAAACTTATATAAAAAAATATAGGTCTATTATACATGGTAGTCTTGATAGAGGACTTTACCCAGTTTATCTTAGTGTCCACTCTTTTTTGAAGGCGAGATTATGAGGCAAAAAAGGAAGACTTAAAACATAGATTATCCACAACAATTGAATTCTCCCATGGAGATGGGTTCCACATCAACCAACCCAAGGGACTCAATTTTAAAAGAAAGAAAGTTATCGAAACGATCCAATCAAGATGTAGAACCCCACACCTCCTTTCTACGAAGTGTGAAGTTTTCATTTCCACCTAAAATCACATTGCCATTTGTGAAAACTATAAACAGAAAAGTTGATCCCAAAAGACCTATTTATCCTCATAGGGGCCATACATGTTCAACATTAGTACAGATTGTGCGTATCATTGTTGAGACTCATGTTCAAAACTCATGGAGTACGTGTTCCCCACTGAGGTACCAAAATATAAATTTACAACATTGATGAGGCCCTAGGATTCTCTACTTTTTGCCAATCAATAAAAAAAAAGAATTTAGTCACTTAACATCGAAACTGGGGTTCGTAGCTCCCCACCAATTAAACAAAAATGTTTACATTTTCCCAAAAAAATTCACATCAACCCTGTACAGACATATCAAACATAACTGAATATGCATATCTTAGTTTCAATATTTGACACATTGCTCATTTATGTAACTCCAGACCCACTTTAAATGGGTCTTTACTAATGTTCACCTTCAATATACCCAATTGCATTATCTAGAGTCAACACATTGGTTTTCTACCATACTTTGGCACATACATAGAGATCACCCACAGTTACAGGTGCTATGGAGTGCAGGTGGATTTCTTTTGTGCAAAAAAACAAATGACGAAGGTTTTTTTCAACCACACCTTACAGAGTACAAATTAAAAACATAAAATGGAATTAGAACAAAGAATTGGCCCACAAAGGAAATTGTGGTAGCAGTTGCAGAGTGTATAGCTTTTGCCTAACTTTTAGAAGCCCTGAGTGAACTATAACTATGTGGACATGCACATATATATACATGAAGAGTTTAGGGTAGTCATAATCAAATCATAGTCGGTTGTTGATAATGGGATTTTTTCTTCCTTATTACAATTATGCACACTCATTAAGGTGTCATGTTGCCAATGCCACGCACCATGCTCCTCCAGTGTATAAATTTTGAGAACATAATTTCCATATCATTCCCAGAGTTGGTGTGAATAATCTTAGCGGTACCTTTGACCAACATTAGTACAAATTGTGAGTATCATTGTGGAGACTTGTGTTCAAATCTCATGGAGGATGTGTTTCCCCACTAAGGTACCAAAATATAAATTTACAACATTGATGAGGCCCTCAGATTCTCTACTTTTTTCCAATCAATGAAACAAAAGAATTTACAATCACTTAACATCAAAACTATGGTCCGTAGCTCCCAACCAATTAAACAAAAAGGTTTACATGTTCCAAAAAAACACATGAAATCTAGTACAGACATATCAAACATAACTAAATATGCATATCTGAGTTTCAATATTTGACACATTGCTCATTTATGTAACTCCAGACCCACTTTAAATGGGTCTTTACCAGTGTTCGCCTTCAATATACCCAATTGCATTATCTAGAGTCAACACACTAGTTTTCTGCCATACTCTAGCGCATACATAGAGATCACCCACAACTACAAGTGTTATTGAGTGTAGGTGGATTTCTTGTGTGCAACAAAACAAATGATGAAGGTTTTTTTTTTTTCAACTGCACCTTAGAGAGTACAAATTAAAAGCATAAAATGGAATTATAATAGAGAGTTGACCTACAAAGGAAATTGTGGGAGCAGTTGCAGAGTGCATAGCTTCTCTGTAACGTTCAGAAGCCCGGGGTGAAGTATAACTGTGTGGACATGCACATATATATACATGAAGAGTATAGGGTGGTCATAATCAAATCATAGTGGGTTGTTGATAATGGGATGCTTGCTTTCTTATTACAATTATGCATGTTGGTTAAGGTGCACCATGCTCCTCCAGACCCTACAGTTTATAAATTTTGATAACATGATTTCCATATCATTTCCATAGTTGGTGTGAATAGTTTTAAGAGTAACTTTGACCCAACCATAGCTTGTCTTTTATTTTATTTTTCTATTGTTGCCAACTCTCTTGATAGTATTTCACTGTTATGAGACCAAACTAATTAAAAATTCCTACACACACAATAATACCAACATTAGTAGAGATTGTGGGTATCATTGTGGAGACTCATGTTCAAATCTCATAGAGGATGTGTTTCCCCACTAATGTACCAAAATATAACTTTACAACATTAATGAGGCCCTCAGATTCTCTATTTTTTCCAATCAATCAAACAAAAGAATTTACAATCACTTAACATCAAAGCTCAAGTTCGTAGCTCCCCACCAATTAAACAAAAATGCTTACATGTTCCCAAAAAAACACATCAACTCTAGTACATACATATCAAATATAAGTAAACATACATATCTGAGTTTCAATATTTAACGAATTGCTCATTTATGTAACTCCAGACCCACTTTAAATGGGTCTTTACCAGTGTTCACCTTCAATATACCCAATTGCATTATCGAGAGTCAACACACTGGTTTTCTAGCATACTTTGGCACATACATAGAGATCACCCACAGTTATAGGTGTTATGGAATGCAAGTGGATTTCTTATGTGCCAAAAAGAAAATAACAAAGGGTTGCTTTTCAACTCCGCCTTACAGACTACAAATTAAAAACATAAAATGGAATTAGAACATAGAGTTGTCCTACAAAGGAAATTGTGACATCAGTTGCAAAGTGTATAGCCTCTGCGTAACTTTCAGAAGCCTTGGGTGAAGTATAACTATGTTGACATGCACATATATATACATGAAGAGTTTAGGGTGGTCATAATCAAATCATAGTGGGTTGTTGATAATGGGATTCTTTCTTTCTTATTACAATTATACACACTGGTGAAGGTGCCAAGTTTCCAACCCCATGCACCATGCCCCTCCAGACCCTACAATTTATAAATTTTGGGAACATGATTTCCATATTTCATTTTCTCCTGTAACTTACAAATACAAATTAGTATCCCTGACCTTTGGATGTAATTTTAAATTTATGTTTGAATTTAGATATTTTAGATTGTACCTAAATGCAGAGGGAAATAATATCAGCAAAGCGCAAGAGAGATTTAGTAGGATAACTTCCCTTCAATGTTGGATCAGCCATATCTGCCAATGCATTAATATCATGAAGCTGAGGGGTGGCCCGTCTTACTAATGATTCTTATGACCTTGTTCTTGAACTATAGAAGGAGAAACTAGATTAGAAGGGTATTTATTTTGGTACAACACACATGTTTGTCTCGAAATAAAAAAGTTACCTATCCAAGGGCTTCCATCCTGTCAAAATATCAAGCATTACCACTCCAAAACTATACACGTCTCTCTTCATTGTATAGATTCTTGACATGACATATTCTAGAGCACTGTAACCAAATGAACCCAACACTTGAACCTAAAAACAAAACATCATTACAATTTTAGTCCTCTAGCTTTTAGTGTCCTCTTTGGTAAGGATGACCATAATAAAAAGGTTGAGAAGGGATATTTTTATTTTAGACATCATGAATCACACCTGACGCTCAGAATTTGGATTGAGGGCAACAATTCCACATTCGGATGGGCAAGGGTTGAAATCATCATCAAGCAAAATATTTGAGGACTTGAATTTTTTATGCAAAATAGATGCAAAGAAAAATTCATGCAAATACTTGGAAAACCAATTTCAAGCGTGAAAACATAAGATTCAGTCTAGTGTCGAACTCAAATAGCGAAACATTTACTGATCAATAAAATAAAACTTACTCTGAGTTGTGCCTAGTGCAATCTTTGCACGAATGAGATTGAATTTGTCTAAGCAGATATGATCAATTCCACTCCATTCATGTACCATGGTTAAGAGAAACACCTGGAATTAGTTTTGAGCAAGGACGAGGTCAAGGATTTGAATAAGAGAAGTGATCTTATCGATGAGTCAGGCCACTTGGTGCTTGTCGGCGTGCCAGATGCGGTAGAAGTGGTGTTTTTCGGCGTACTAGATGCGATAGAAGTGGTGTTTGTCAGCGTGCTAGACATAGTAGAAGAGACCTGTAGAAGAGACCCTTCAAAATCTTCTTGAATTCGAGGTTGAAACGTGCATCTATGCTTAGAGCCATCTCTTGAGAGGCTCTACTACTGCGTCACAAGTCTTATCTTCAATTATTTTTTCCATTATAATTCGTAACTAACTTAAACTTAATACTGGTCAAATCAATCGAATGGCTCAAACTATTTTTATCGTCTAACACCTGAATCAAGGGCCCACGAATGTACAAGTAATTTGAGAGGGGAGTTCTTACGAGAGGAATGCCTTACGACTTAACTAGTATAGATCCCTCTTAATAAGATTTAGTATCTCTTGAGGTGCAAACCTGTTTTTAGAGTGCAAAATTGAGAAAAGATTTACACCTCTCTCTCTCTCTTTATATATATATATATTGATTGTTTAAATTTCATCGTATGAATGGATTTAATGCCTTGAAAATTTCTTTAGGCATATGGATTGTGTACAGTACACAACTTAAACCTTGTGGATTTTAAACAAAATTAACTCAAGAATATATCTGAAAAAAGGCCATAATATGGTTAAAATTCAAAAAAAATTTGTTTTTGTGTTATATATAGAGAGAGGGGTCATATTGAAATAATTGAGTTAATATGGATATTCAAATAGTTTATTTAAGTCATTTACTAAAATATTTAAAGAGAAAAGAATTATACAACTCTCTCACACAATATATATATATATATATATATATATATATATATATATATATATATATCTATATATATATATATATATATATATATATATATATATATATATATAAGATTTTTTTTCCTTGACATTTCATATTAGAAAGTAAAGATTAGAGCTTTATCCCTCTATAAAGTCAATATAAAACTATGACTTGAAAGTGAAATACTTTTACTATGTCTCTTTTAGTATTAACAATGAAATAAGTAACAGTGATGGTGGGATAATCGATATTTTATAAGGTTTAATTAAAACTAGCAAATTCACGTACAAACTTCTTTAGAATGCAAAAAATAATGTGTTATTTTTCATCGTTTAAATTGTATTTTTGAATGCTAAATATAATATATATGGGACCAAATAAATGTTTTAACCATAAAACTTCATTTTTTTCGTGATATATGCATAATTGTTCTAAAATGATATCGAGAAATTTTATCACGCAAATTAAAATGGTTTTTTTTTATTATTAATATACTTTTAAGTATATGTCAATATCTTTTATGAGAACTCACATTGAATATTTTTGTATACAACATTAAAATATTTTATTTTAACAAATCTTTTTATATATGTATATAGATATATATGAAATTCATATGGACATAAATTAGTTAACACAAATATTCAAATAGTTCATTTAAATATCTTTTAAAAGTATAAGATTTAAACATGTTACTTACACATTTTTTTTATTATCTCTATAATTACTTTACAGCATATTCATATTTTTTTTTTATTATCGAGCACATTATTTTTTCAATTCATAATATAATTTTTAATTTTATTTTAAGGGGGGGTGGACGGACACGCAAACTTACACATCCCCTCCATATTGGGTTGTAGAATGAGTCTCTCGACTCAATAATTGATAATTAATAATCAAACCAGCCTAGATCCATGGGATTAAATCTCCTCACATGCAAACATCTTTTAGAGTGAAAATATATTTGATCCCTCTCTACACTTTGTAGATTTGTAGGCCAAGAGTTAAGATGGATGTCGGATAGTATTATTGAACCCGATCTCGAGGAGATGTAGTAAAATATTTCACCCCTCTCCATCATAAATAATGTAAAATAAAATAATTTATATCAAATTTTAAAAAAGATAAAGTATATATATATATATATATATATATATATATATATATATATATATATATATATATATATATATATATATATATATATATATATATATATATATATTCACTAAGGAAATGAGAAGTGGATTTATTAAATATAAAATAATTTTATATTAATTTTTTAAGAAGATAAAGTAATACACACACACACACACACACACACAGAGTAAGGAAATGAGAAGTGGATTTATTATATATGCACTCGGTAACAAAGAACACACACAGAATACCATACGTTGTTATTTTTTTGTGGTATCTTCCATTAAGATAATGGCTAAATTCATTGGAGATAGATCCCAGCATTTTCTACACATAACCAAAATGAGTCCTTATGTATGTTTACAAGAGTAAATTTGTATGTATTGTGAGCATAAGAGAATGCAAAAATAGTACATTGAGTTATTTGGGAGGCTTCTGGGGTAGAGATCCACATAGATTTGGGATCCTGAAGCCAAGTTAGAATATGTATCGTGTTCTCTCTTTTCTTTATTTTTTTTTCACCTCTTGTGAGAGGTGGTTCCATTGAATTCAAGGAGAGATATTTTTCAACTCATGCATGATTTTTCATTGGCTACTCTAATTTCCATAACTTTCTTCTGAAACTTTGGGGTAGACCGCTTCATCGCTGTAAGAGCTAAAGGTGTCCATTCTAATGCTCTTTTCAAAAAAATTGACTTTAGATCAAGGAGGTCCACCTATGAAGGGGTGTGCTCTTTATTTTCCACCAACACTTCTGTATTTCCCTAGTCCTCATTTTGGGATTCATCCATAGGGTTATCTTATTCTTGTTCTAGATCTTAAATAACCTAAAAAGAGTTTTTGTTGAAGGAAGGTTATCGTATTGGATCCGCTTCAACATATTTCTTTGTGGATGCAACCTTGTTTTATTGATTCCTTCTTCATGTTTTTGCTGGTTGGAAACTTGCCTCTTTAAAGATAGAGGCACAGATCTATTCATCTCATTTTTTTCTTGGGGCATTTTTTGACAAATTACTCATGAGAATGACAGATGATGCATTTTAAAGGAATCTACTAATAATTCAATTTCTGAGGATGGCTCTATTCTCTAATATTTATCTTTAGGTCCTCTAGTAAACCTTCATTTAGGTTGACCTGAAAACAGATATGGGTACAAGAAAATTGACCTACTTTTGATTTTTCTTTATCCAGATGATGGCCTAGCTTATTCTCAATGTCTTCTAGCACATCAGCCCCCGAATATGAAGAGGGAGGTGTGGCAGTGAAACCCACATTGGCACGAAAATGATCTTATATCTGGATTGAAATCAAGAGTCCATGGAGTGATAAAGAGGCCTCTAGACCCCATAAAATATGACCCTAATCTGAACATTAGACCTCTTTCCATTTTGATGTAGGGTTACCCCCGCTTACACCCATAGTATGCATGTAAAATTCTTAAGCACATTTTTCCCAGGAATTTTAACCCTCTAAGTAGTCAAATCTTCATTTAGAATATGGTTAAGGCCCCTTTCTTAATCTCTGCAGAATAATTTATAGACTAACTGAGTCTAACTCTTAATCCATCCTTTCCTTTCTATCGGGACTCATTCACCCTCATAAACCTTTATTAACCCTTAGTCACACACACACACACACACACACACACACACACACACACACACACATATATATATAACCATACCCACTCTTAACTTTGGTTAATGCGGACTTAACCCATAAATGTGCAATCACGCGTTATTTCTATTATAATTCGTTTATAATAGAAATACACATAAACATTCATAAACTTACCTTTCTACCAAACCATGCCTTCGCACAGTTACCGAGGCCTACCTTTATCGGGTTCACTCTCCACCGTAGATTTCAACCCCACGATCTGACGGTTGATATCAATTCCCGATCAATCAAACTTACACGACAATCCTCCACTGTCGATTTGCACTCAATGGATCTAACGGTTCACAAAGATTTTGGGTAGACAATAAGTACGAAGAATACCCACTCAAAAAAGTGGTTTTCTCTCTCTCCTCTACTACTACATGTCGCTCGGCTAGTGGAATCGGGTGACCACTCCTTTTTACCACTGATGGTTTCTACCTCGCCTAAAATACCACTTCTGCTTATAAACTTGCCTTTCTTCTTGGTTAACGTTCAGACTTGTTTGCGCTTGATGATCGTAGATCTTCAACCATCGATGGCTATGATGGCTCCTCCAGATTACTCTTCAACCTGCGCTTCTGGTCAATCTCCACCATTCATTCCTTGATTTAAATCTACGCGATTTAATCTTGGCCGCTTATCATCTGACAACCTCATCTGTTGATCTCCAATTCGTCCCTTCATTCGTCCCTTTTCTTTGACTTTAATTCATTTTTTCAGTGTTTTGTGGTTTCAAGTTTTTCTTCAGGGTTTCGACCTTTTCGCTATTCTGTTGTACTCTTTCTCTGAGCTTAACTTCACGAATTCTTACTTCACTACCTCTCCAGAGCTTCACTCTGATCCTTCAACTAGATTCAATGATCCATTATGATTCCTCCAAATCACTCTTCTCCTCTGCGTAGTTCTACAGAACTCTGCCTGCAACCTCTGTTACAGAATACACAACTTACATGTAATTCAATCATTCAATATTCATTTCACACATCTATACAGTTTTGGAATAAACCTTTGTATATATAAATATGAACAACTAATTACATATCAAGACTCTCTGTCTCTCAGGCCTGATCTTCAATATTAGTGGCCTCCTCCTTTTACACTCTGCCCGTAGGCTTACATTTATACCAGAAAGGTTCTGTTGAACTAATTCTGGTTCAAATCCTTAATCTACTGAACTGACTCCTAAATGTCCTCTAAGTCCACTTCTAACTCCAGTTAATCCCTAAGAATCCTCTCTAGTTCCTCGAATCATGAAACTACCTTAAGAGTTATAATTGACTTCTAACTCTCTCGTCATTACTAACCACTCATGTTCTAAAATACAATGATTTTCCTTGGGTTGAATGTTCCTGCATCACATTTTATTATGAAACAAAAAGACATAGAAGCCACGTCCAATTGCAAAGAGATTTACCTACCTTGAAGCTTAGGGTCCCATTGTTCTGTGATCCATGAATCAACAAATTTTGGATCCATACACAAGCCCATAAACTTTCCGATCGCCACTTTTTTTAGAGAGCTAAGGCTCTCTTGCATATATCCAAAGGAGAGAGACCGACCACAGGGATCACAACTAATTTCCTCACAAAATTTTGGGGGGCAGGAGAAGACCCTCGAGGTCTTTAAGCCTGCACCAGGGCTTTGAATGCTACCTCCTCCCACATGACATAGTGAACATAATGCTCCAACAAAGAAAATGAAATCCATAGTGGAAACAAGTGGAGCTTTGGGTTCGATGGGTGTCAAAGCATCATAATCACAACCAACATAGATATCGACACATCTTTTGCAATCCAAATGGGCTTGTTTTCTCCAAATCTGCAAAAGTCCATCAGCATCTAGGGAAACCCTAGCTACGTGAAACCATAGAATGAAAAGCCCATTTTCCCCTTTGTTTCTCATCTTATAATTCTTATATTGTTAAAAATATTTCATAAGTTATATATATATATATATATATATATATATATATATATATATATATATATATATATGAAAAAATGGAAATGTGTAATTCTTTTAACATTTAATATAAAATTAGTATGTGCCATTTAAAAAATATTTATAAAAATAAAAATTCAATCTGTATCATAAATAAAATATTTTAATATGAAAGGTTAAATAATATTCATGTGTATTTACAAATATATTAATAACAAAAAAATATTTTAATGTGGACAATGTTGTCCACAAATAAAATATTTCAATGCTCATGTTAAGGTAAATATTTCAATATTAAAATTATTTTTCTCTATGGTTCTATATATCTAAGTATTGAAAAAATAAATTCTTATGTCTAAAACATTTCAAATAGTCTCACTATCATACATGTTGGCCATTTCCCAAATATATTTTTGGGTAATTTGTGTGTGAAATTAAACAAAGATTTATTGAATTTACAAGTTTAAACTATGTAGTCTACACACTCAAGTACCCAAGGAAATTTTCAAGTGGCTGAATCCATATATTCACTCAAAAATTCAATTTGAACAATAGTATTTGCTAGACCAACTATGATTAAAATAGGTTTATACTAATTTAGAAAAAAGTTAAATTATCTCAATAAAACGTATCATTTAATCAAATAACATATTGGTTATTTTACCAAAAGAATATTTAAATATTTTTAAGGCAAATTTTGTTTTAATATTTGAATTATAACATGTTTTTCATTTCCATAACTTTTTCTCTTAATCAATTTTAATATTACATTAAAAAAATTATAAATAATCACCGATGGGGGTGATAACAATGACCACGATATTCTCATGTTGAAATGTGTTCCATATTTGACATTTTTCCTCCCATCATTATAACGTGTGATGAAAACATTTGTTTGCTTAGATACTACCAACCAATGTCGTTTCCTCATAAATAGGTACGGTTGGTGCAAGTTGGTGGATGTGTGTGTCTTATTCCCTTCATCACACTCTTTCGTTTCTTTGTAATCATGCATGGTGTATACATGGTAGGATTGGATCATTCATGTGAGGAATTGGGTGATGTATGCTTTGAGATCATTAATGGAAGGATGCAGTAGGATATGAATGTTTTTCTTAAGAAGTGTGCTAGTACCAACACTTGTCCTCTCCTAGTCTTGCTATGTCATGAAAATTATTTTTCCACCTCGCATCATTCTCTTATCTCCTATCATTATAAATGCATGCAATCGATGACAGGGTGGCAAGGGGACGACGTGATCGGGGATGGCAGAGAGAATAACTACACACTTGGTCAGTTCTATTCCTATGGTATGGTATACATTGTGTGTTGGGGTCATTTGAATCCATGTTTCTATAAATTGAGGAGTCACTACTTTTCTGACAGAAATTTGGATTTGTTTCACAACACTCTCATATCCTTTTGGATTTTAAAAGGGGTTCAATGTTATTTATCCTATTATTTCACAACACTATGACATGACTGGTCTTTGAATTGTTCATGGTTCTTCCTACCTCAATGCTACAAGGAAAATTTTTTGTAGGTATCTCATTTAATTTTCCTATCTTGTTTTGTGTCATATGGTATCCTGGAAGTTTTTCCATATGGTTTTAGTAATATTTCCCTCTCCTATAGTCTAGTTGTGTAATTGGGGATTTTGTTTTTTAATGCTTTTGGTATTTATCTATTTTGGCCCAGACCTATGTTTTGTGGTCGACCCTAGTCTCTAGTGTGTGGTCTCCTACAATTTTCATATGTGTGTGTGTGTGTTTGACGTATTCCTTGAGGGGTAAGAAAGAGTTTCTAGTCGTCGTTTGTCATTTCCATAGAGACATCGAGTTTCTACTCTGGCTTAGGGTCCAAAATTCTAGGTAAAGTTATCGTACTATTTGTTCTTTCAAAACTTTTATTTTCACTCTGTAAATAGTCATATGGGTTTATAGCTTGCAATCTCTTGTTCATGAACTCCAATTATTACAAATTGGTGATGAAATACTTCTGCTCTGGTCAAGGGTCCAAATCTTGGGGTATTGTCTAGTTGGTCTTTTTGTTGGTCAGGTTAGAGTAGTTTATAAGTTCTCTGCCCCCTCGATAGAGAATGACAAGTTGACGAGGGGGTGCAAGAATATCTACTTCTCAATGTACATAGTTATTTAGTTGGAATTCGATTGCAAGATTTTTTTGTTTGGTCCAACTAGAGGTTTGAAAGGAAAGTCTACACCTCGAATCAAGAGTTCTTGGTGGCACGCCTTACTTCTTTGATTCATAAGTGTGTGTTGAAGATTTTAAATGGATTCTCAATTCTGGGAAATTTAGAAAGAGGAGATTGCATTTTCTCCACTCCCTTAATGTGCATCAATAGATGGATACCCTCTTTTATCTAGTTGTGAGAGCTTAGCAAGTAGACAATTACACATTCTTCGCAGGTCAAGAGGATATCAAACAACTTCTCAGGAATATTTGTTTTTTCTTGGATGATATAGTGTCTCAGTTGTGAAAGGTTGAGAAATATGTGCTATTTGATTCTGATTCAAAGGAGCCAACTGAGCCTATTTTTGTTATTAATTCTCAACCAACTAATACCTCTCCACCATCTAATACATCCCCCTCTTTCCAGTGGTCATCTCTGATTGAGGTGGCAACAATGGTATCTATGTCTCCCAACTCTAGAAGCAATGGAAACCTTTATCTGACAAGGCATTTTGTATGTTTTCTACAACATGCAATGGTATTTATCTTGTAAGGAATTTGTTTTATGTTCTTCTCGCAAAGGGATGGTCTCCCTGTTACAATTTTTCCATCGTAGTTCTGTTGGTGGTTTTCTTTCTTCTGTGGCTCTTGGGAGCGTCAAACACTGTGGTTTAATTTCCTCTGTATGAGCTATAGGCATTAGTTTTCTTGTTGGACAGTGGATGTAAATGATGACTAATGAGCCTCAGTATTGCAACAAGGACGCTGCAACTCCTAGGGCTATCAACTTCACTTTATCAACCTACGGTTTTGTACAAACTTAGAGGTGACAGTGCTATATACACAACAAAAGCAACATTCTACTCATGTCACTTCTCAACTGGGGCACTAGACCACTAGGGTTCCAGACCAGTATTCTATTGACTAGAAGGAGTCTAAATACTAACAGTGAATGTAAAGTTAGTTCTAATGCAGAAAACTAAATTCTTGCCTATTTAGGAAATGAAAGTTACTGAATGGTAAATGGTGTGAAATTCCATAAATCATCTAGCTAGGAAATGACACAAATTACTTGCATAAAAGAACTATGCTAACCTTGAAATTTATCGTCTATATATTAGGACTGTTCAGAAATAGAAATTTGTTCAATCATTATAGGACTCATACATACATGCACTAACTATCTCACTTTACATTTGCAGAAAAGAATATTTTAATTGCTAAATTCAGAAATGTAAATGCTATGCTATTATGTTTGATCTTTTACAGGGAGAAGGCATGGGAAAACTTATCTCAGGTGGAACTAATAGGCATGGAATCCAATATGAGGGCCTAACCTACTCTTATACGACCATCTTTGGTCAAAACAGGGTCAAATAGACTGCTACAGGATATCGTGTAGCAGCTATAGGAAACTGCTACACGATTTCCTAATCTACTACAAGATGTCCTAGTTTGCTATAGGAAGTTAGCTGAAGGGCTTAGGGGGGAAAGAAAAGTGATATGAGGTTTTGGAGATATGTATGATGGTGATAGTAGGTGTAGGGAAGGTGCACATTACCCAAGAATAAGCCCATCTCTCCAAGCAGGTTGAATTTTCCTAAGGTGGCTTGCTCATGGTAGCTACAAAACAGAGGTTTGGATTATGGGCTGGTATGCCTTAGCAGAAGGTGGAGATGACCTAGATGAACCTGGTTAGATGAGTTCCTCCCTGTAGATCAAAACTCCCTACAACAAAACTAGTTTTTCTTTTCATTTATGCATCACTACATGTGAACATGGAAAATATGAGAAAGGTGATATATCTATTGTTAAGGATTGGATCTATGAAATGGAATGCCATTTAAGCTATAGAAAACTTAAGGAAACAAGATAGAAACTACAGGTGCTTCCAAGAAATCATAAACATAAATCTAGCTAAGAATGAACCCGAAACTATGCAATGACCAAAATACAAACATTTTTTTTTGGGGTTGTGAGAGTGGGGCCCTCTAATCATGATCCCATGAGCGAGATGAGATAGAGGTCAATGTTACAACCTTTTCTGAAGTACTTTCCTTCACTACGGCACCACTAATCTACCTCTTCAAACTAATGGCAACTAGGTTAAGCAATAATTCAAATACTTGTTAAGCTAAGTGAAACATAAACAAACTTCAACAACTAACTATCATTTTAATCTAAGAATACAGATAAAAAAGAGGAACTTATGTTGCTAGGATTGGGCCCTAACCCAAGAGCTTTAGCCCTCTGAGTCAACTCAGTCCTGGATCAAAACATAATTTCTCATTATCTTCAAAATTTCAATTACAACATAACAATAATAGTCACAATTTTTTCCCCGGATGCGGGTGGTAGATAGGAATTTAATGTGCATGAGCAGCTGGATAAGCAGGCGGCCCATCCATATGGCCACTTGTGCCTTCACTTGTGTGATCTTATGGCAAGTCCTGGCTCTCAGGCCGGCGCCATTAACCAACTGGGAAAATCGAGACATTCCCTGCAAGTCCAGAGATATGGAACAGAGTCATCCTCATCACCTCATTCAGCCTCTCAATTGCTCCTGCCATCCCTCTGCCTCTGAGCTGAGCCTTCGCACAGCCACTGGAAGACGCTGCAGACTCTTAAGCTGCGTCGACCTGGGCAATGGTGACCATTACTCCCAGTCCCTTCTCTGCCATCTGCGTTCTGAGGTCTTAGCTCCTTCCTCTGCCCCGATTGTGATTTCCTCGGACCCCCACCTCTTTCCTCCTGTAGCTCCTAGATTGATTCCTGCCCCTGTTTCCATCTGCTCTCAGCAGTCTCCCACTCTCAGACCCATGCGATATCATCATAGAATGAGGAGCAGGCGTGGAGGCAGTCGAGGTGGTGCCACTCGTCCTGGGTCTCGGCCCCCTTCTGTCTCATCCTCCCCTTCAGTCTCCCCTTCCCCTACCCTCTCCAATCCCCACTCCCTTGGCAGGTATCCAGACACTCGAAGCGGTCATGGAAGACTGAGTACCAGTGAGGCTCGTCACTCTGGAGGAATCCCCCAGCACGCAACGACCAATGCTACCTCTCAGCAAGTGCACTTCCATTTTCAAAGTGCCATGAACAAGCCGCTCATAATTGTCACCATCACGGTGGATTTCAGGGAAGTCCCTGCCTCCAATCCTGAACCAATGCTCAGCAGGGAATTCAACCAGAACCCTCTGTTCAGCTTCGTTCCAGGGGAGCCGAGCTCCAGCCACTAGCCAAAAGACAAGGACATCCCATCTAGTAGCAAACAGCAAATGCTGGGAAGTGAAGCCACCCGTAAGGATAAGGGCATCCAAATTGAGGATAGTGCAGGTGGTGGACATGCAGAGAACACAGGTTCTGAGGATTACGGATGGTGTCCGATCGTGGAGGAAGAGCCAACAGAAGACACTATGCAGATGCTTGCCAGGTTACGTGGCGAGCCATAAACCAGTTTCTGATTAGTTTTGTTATATGTCATTTTGATCCTTGTCTCCTATCGGGTCTTTTTCTGTTTTAATCTCCAACTCGGGTGACAAAATTTTGAATTTTTTTCCCACTTGTCAACTTACAATGGAAAACTCTGAGTCAAGTCTTGGAATTTACAGTCTTTTGATTACATTTTTTGAATTATGGAACTATAGCCCCTGCGCGGGTAGCTTGAACTTTCCTAATTTTGTGCTTGGACTGGTTTCCCCATCTGGGGCAGTCACGATTTCAAGGTCGGATGCTCAAAATGGTCATACAAATGACCCAGTACCGCTGAGGCCGAAGCCTCTTTGTACATTATGACTTTATAAATAGATCAATTTTACTTAGAAAACAAAAAAAAAATTGTCACAATGTCTTAGCTTAAAATGGCCTCTTGGCTACAACAAAAAATCGAATCCTAATGAGTCCCTTGACTCTCTTATTTATAAAAAATGGAGCTCCCAAAAACTCCCTAGAAAATAGGGAGACTTGGCTCCCTAAGTCGAGAATGACTCTTTATTAACTATCACTGGCTTGGCTGCCAATGGACATAGCTTGCTTGGATGCCAGTAGCACCGAGGTGATGAGATATGGTGGAGGAATCTTCGAATGATTTGAGGAGTTAAGGAGGGAGACCAATCTCCTAAAATATCTCTTTCTTTCCCACTTCTATTTTTAGTCCAATCCAATTGATCTTGAGCCTCTACATGGCATTCTTATATAGGGCAGTCCTTTCCAATGCATTTCTCAACCTCTTAAGGGAGTGGTACTCACTGATCCGGAGGCTGTGTGGCAGGTTAGTCCCCAATAACCTTAAAGTGTTCTCAAAATGGGAGATGACTTGTTCTTGGGTAGCTAGGTATCTTGGTGCAAGGTGAGCATCATTGGAAATGATGTTATGGCTACTAATAACATCCATGGAATTTATGTGTTCTTCTCTGATGTAGAGGGGTTCTCCTTCCTCTTTTTCTACTATTCTCTTCACTTCCTCAACCCTTGCCTCCTCATGGCTCATCCATGATCAAAGGGCCATCAGCTACAAGTCCCCCAACTTTGCATTGGGGTCCCACAAATTCAAGTTCGTCAATGCAATGTTGTGTAGGTAGAATTAAAATAATTTGGCCTTATCTTCAAGGGTTCTCTTGTCACATAGCTCTATGAATTGCCTATAATCTTGGAATGGCATAGTCCCTTGTTGTCCCAATGTCTTGATTTGAAACTGCATCCATTGATATTTGAGATATAGTCCATATGATTTGGATGGAAGCCTACATTCAAGTCCCTCCATGGAGAGGCTTTCCATGGTGGCCAATTATCTCTCCTTTTCTTGAAACTTCCTCCTCAGCCATGTGTTTTCTCCCTACACTTGTTTTTTTATGGTGCATTCTCTGTCTCTCAATTCACTCAACTCCCTGCCCATCTCTAGGATTTTTTCTTCCATATGGCTCACATATTCTACTTTCTTTGACTTCACAATTTGCATCCAATGATGCATTCTTTCCCTTTATTTTTCAAACGCAAAGAAGAGAGGGATTGCAAATTTCTATGGTATTACTCTACCTCTCTCAATGAACTAGTAGTAGGAGCTCATATTTGGTTTTGGGATAGGCTCCTGCAACTCTGGAACATCTCCCTCAAATGTATTTGGAGAATATGCCCCCTCCTATACCTATGGGGTTGATTCTTTGCCTTCTTTCTGACCCTATTGTCCTTCCTGTAGCTCTGATTGTCTTTCATGTAACCCTGACAATGTTTCCTGTAGCACAATTTAGGGATCCTGTATCAGGCCCTTTCCTTTCTATGGGAGGGTCATAGGTGCCTTAGTTTCCTTAGATGATGTTGACTTGGTGATAGGCTTACTTACATAGGTGATGGTAGCTTTTGGGGTTGCCTGCAGTGATGTGCCTTCCTCAACCTTCATTACTAAGGAACCTAGCACCTCTTTCTTGTTTGGAGATTCTTCAATTATGATGGGAGTTTTTGTAGGTGTTTATGGCTTCCCCTCCTTCATCATGGTGCTTCTTCTTGTCCTAAAATAGAGGGGAGCCTACTTCTACCTTTTCCTCTTGGACTTGGGGGGTGTGCTCAAGTCAACCAAGGTAGCAACTGCCTCCTTTTATGTGGGTTCAGGAGACAATCTTGGATATATTTCCCCTACTGCAGTGTTTTTCTCAGTGATGGTCTCTGCCGTTTGCTCCTCCTCTTCTAAATCTTTTTCTTTTTCTTCTTCTGCTTCTTCTTCTTCCTCTGTTTTATCTGTCTCTACTTCCTTTTCTTTCTTCTTCTTCTTCTTCACCTTCTTCCTCTTTGTTTTGTTTGTTTTTGACTCCTCTTCTTCTTTTGCCTCTTCTTCTTCTGCTTCTTCTTCTTCCTCTTCTTATGCTTCCTCTTCATCACTAGAGGTTGGGGTCCCACCATATTCAAGGGCTTGGATTTCAAGGATAACCTCTCTATCCATGTCTCTAAATGTGGACCAGAGAACAAGAATTCTCAATTGGCTCAAGGCATCCTCCATTATCATCTTAATGAGTCCATGATGTGTTAATTGTTGGTGTTTCCCTTCTTGTACCTTCTGGCTCATGTCTATATTTGAATGCAAAAGGAAATAAGGCATATTGATCCTTTAGTTTATGAGGAAATCATCTTTGAACCTCAACTCATGGAGGGGTCTGAATTGGTAGCCACAGACTACACTAACCCTCCCTTCACAAGAAATATATTTGAGGATGTGGTAGCTCACATCATCCCAAGGATAGGTAAGACTCTCCCTCCTGACCCCATTTTTGTCTTCAATTGGCTTTTCATCATTTAGGAAGAAGTTTTTATTAGCAAAGGTGTTGCTAGTCTTGTCCTCTTTTCTCCATTGTATCCCTAGAGGAAGTGTGGTTACTCCGTTGATCACATCAGGGTTGATTGTAATGGAGAGCCCTCTCACCATAGTGTTAGCACTTGCTCTTGCTTGAGGGTTTAGTGTCATGGAAATTGATAGGCTATATCATCATCGTAACCCTTTAGCAACTCAAAAATTCCCAACTAGTGATGTCTCCTAAAGATATCTACCAAGGGGGATGAAGGTGAATCCTTGATGTACTTATGGGTTCTCTTCTATTGAATCCCTCTCCCATTTCTCTTCTCTAGTTATAGCTAAATGCAAGAGGTTTTGTTGGCTAGCTTCAGTATGAGTTTCAGGGTGGATGAGAGCTTAAAATGTTTTTGGTACATATCTGCAATTTATACCCTTTTCTATATCCACACAATTCCCTTAAATTTCGCAAAATTTTGTCTAATTCTCCACCCCACTGCAATTACTAGAATATTGCAGAGTCTTTTCCTTTTTTTCCTTTTTAGTTATCAAACCATGAATGTAGGAGAGATGTGTCACTTAATTTTCACTGTGATGCTTGGGATTATGATAATTTTATCTCTTAGGTTTTTGTGTTCTTCATAGGTGTGTAGATCATCTTCTGGATTCATCACATTAGGTTACTTGTTGCTCGATGTTTCGAACAATCAACGGTGGTTCATCTTCAGGATGTGAAAGAACTGGTCTTATTATTCAATTTAATAAATAGATGTAAGAGATGCATTGCCGACAGATATTAGGGATTATTAATCTATTAATTTATTATTGAATTTTTAATCTGTAATTTTAATTATATTCTTATTTTAATTGTTTTATTAAAAACAACATAAATATATAATTAAACAATTAAACTTATTTTAATTGTTTAATTAAAAACAACATAAACATATAATTAAACAATTAAAATAAGAATATAATTAAAATTACACATTAAAAATTCAATAATAAATTAATAGATTAATAATCCCTAATATCTGTCGGCAACGCATCTCTTACATCTATTTATGAAATTGAATAATAAGACCAGTTTTCCACATATTCTTTCACATCCTGAAGATGAACCATCGTTGATGTTTTGAAACGTCGAGCAACAAGTAACCTAATGCGATGAATCCAGAAGATGATCTACACATTATGAGAATTGCTGACCAGTTTGACCCTAGGCACCCCCTTGTAGACTTCTTGTGGAATTCCAATGCTTCTTGTAGCTTTCTGAGTTTCCTCTAGCTTCCTGTAGCTCTGTTTCTTGTAGGGTGGCCAAAACATGGTTTGACTTTTCGATGGCTTCTTAGCCAGTCCCAATCTCTCTGATTTCGAAATGAGAAAAAAGTGCATGAAAGTTTGGAATTTTATGATATTTATGGTCGAGGCTTGGAGCATTGTGCTAGCTGGCAGTGGTACAGGATTTGCTAATTCGGACCGTTGGCACACCACTGGTGATTGTGCACTTCTCCATCGTAATCATCACCCACTCCTACATAATGGAATTGAACACATTTTTTACTGATGTCCATTGATTTCACACTCCAGCATGGCATGTTGACTAGGAGTTCTCTTTTTGATCACGAGCTGAGGGTGTCCAAGTTGATTGGCCACCTCCAACTTATAAAAAATAACTTTTTTCAACATTTATACATTTTCACAATATCATACTCGGGGAAGAGTTGGATGAGTGGCCATACCTGTGCCTACCTTTGTTGATCGATGCATGCTGGAGGATTGACCTGCTGTGCTACTGCTCAGGTAAGTGTTCCTTTTTGTCATTCCTATTTATTTCCTCCTGCTTATGTAGCTGACTGCCTATTGTTCCATGTCTGGAGGTGCTGAGTACATCCTTGTTGTGGAGCTCTGGCTAGTAGAAATAAGGTCTTTAGAGATGTTGGTGCTCCCCTTTTCTCTCGTTGTGAAGGATAATGCAGGCTTAGGCTGGTTGCAGTGATGGCACTGGCTGCTACAGAAGAACCTATAGCTACCTTCTTCTTCCTTACTCAATGTTTTTTGTTAGAGGGAGGATGGGTAGTGGTTTAGGGGTTGGATAATGATGATGAAGGCTTAGGTGGAGTGGTGAATGGCTAAGGAAATGGAGGACATGTCCTCTGGGCCTCTTTTTTTTATTTTTTCATTTTCCTGTGCTTTGTTGAATGGCATAGAGCTAGGTATGGATATGATGGCTTGGAACATTGATGATGGGTGAGGTATGATGAGCTGTAGGGTCCCAACTCAAACTAGAACAGGCCCGCATAGTTATTTTCCTATCGGGACCCCTTTCCTGTATTATTTCAAGACATCCAGTAGTGCTACAGGATCTTCATGTAGCAACTAGAGGACATCCTGTAGCAAGCTAGAAAATGACAAAAAAAATGATTTTTGATGCTTGAAAATGGATATGAGTGATGGGGACATGGTAGGCATGAATGGGATGAAGCAGATGGAGGAAGAAATGAGATGATTCTTTACATGTTGTACTTGTAGCTCTGAATCTTTTATTTCCTTTGAAATCCTACAAAATCATAGAATTTATTAGTGGGCAGGTTTGAGGCCCCTGCCATGGAGTTTTTGGTTTTTTTTTCTCTTCTCTCTCTTTTTTTTTTGAAAGACACATAGGTCACCCCAAAACATGTTTCCATCTTGTCTACCTACCCTAGGCACCTCAAAGGAGGTTTTCACCCAGGGATCTTTTTTTCTTCTTTTTTTTCACTGTTGGGTTGCCTCAAGGAGGTTTTCAACCCAAGATTTGGCCTCATATTCCTCATAGAGGTTTTCATCTAGGCCCCTTATTGTTTTTTTATTTTTTTCACAAAAATAAAAACAGTGAGCAAGAATTGAGTGACCTGGAAGCGAAGACACTTCTAATCACATTTACCTCCTTACTAATGGTATTGATGAACTCTTACCTGGACAGAGGCCTTTTATAGGCTTTCAATTTATATCCATTGACAAACAAGGGAATTCCTTCCTCATCAATGGTTCTGATTTGAACAACCCCATTGTCATAGAAATTCTCTATTAGATATGGGCCCAACCACCTAGTCATCAATTTTCCTTTAAAGTCCTTGAACCTCGAGTCATATAGCAAAGCCCAATACCCTTCCTCAAAAACCTTGTCCTTGATGTTCTTGTCATGCCAAACCTTCCTCTGTACTTGAATAACTTCAGTGTGTATGAGGGCCTGCATCTTGAATTCATCCAGACGATTCAGCTAGCGTAGTCTCTCTTGTTGTGCCTTTGTAACATCCAAATGTAACTATGCTACCATTCTCAAGGTGTTGTACTCAAAATCAATGGAGATCGGAGCCTTATTTCCATAGACCAAGTCATAAGCAGTGAAGCCAATGGTTGTTTTCTAGGTTGTATTATAGGCCCAAGTGGCCTCCATTAGTCTATCGGCCCAATATTTTCTGTTGTTTCTCACAACCTTGGTGAGGATTCCTTCCAATGCCTTATTAGTGACATCTACTTATCGATTTCCCTCAGGATGATAGGTAGTTGACTTCCTGTGTTTTGTCTTATGCTGCCTTGTTTTGGGAAAGTTTAGTGTTCTTGGATAAACGCCTAACCCTCTAGACTAATAGCTTAGTTTAGAAACAACAGTACAAAGCATTCTCTACCTTTTCTATAAACAATAGATAAAATAAGAGAACAGAGAACCTACTTGTAGCTTCCACTTGTTCCTTATCTCCCTTGACCGATTCTGTTGCTCCTTCCCGTACTTAAGCCACTTGAGAAGTACCTGCACATAGACAAAAGCAAGAACCCATCAAAGCATATGATAATGATCTATTGATTAAACATAGCATGGAACCAAGTACATGATAAGCATATGAAAGCATCAAAATACAATACAAGCATATGGAAAAATCTTTGAACACTTTATTAGTGAAAGGAAGAATTACAACCCAATTTGCCTGATTGAGCATCATCCCTCCAATTCAATCCCATCCTCTCCTCACAAGAAGCAAGACACTTTGACATCATTACAATACTTGCAATCAACTCAAATCTCATACTAACACCATCTCCCTATATCTCAATAATTTCCAGCCCCTGATCACTTAGATGAGTGGTCTTTTTATAGGTGAATGAAGGAAGTTATGTGATGGCGTGGGTGCAGGCGTTAGGGACAATCTTCCCAATCTGGCAGCAATCTCCTCTATATCAGCCTCAACTTCTTTTTTTGTTCCTTGTGGAGTATCAGTCATTAAACTGATAGCTTCATTATCCCTCCGAATTCCTTAACCCTTCCAAATTGGCAAAACAGTGGCTTGACTCCTATCGGAGCAGTAATTCTAAAAGAATTACTTTATAACACAATTGGCGGCTTTATGGGGGGGGTAATACACTATCGGCGCTTTATACAGTCCCCTTCCCTTTTCCCCGATGCGATATCGCATCGGCGATTGCTATCGGCGGGTTCTATGGTGAAAGCCTCCGAAATGCGGACCCGACGCCTCTTATACTCCCCTCTATATTGAGTTCGGGTCTGATATATATCGACGGTTCCCGTCGGCGGTTCGTTAATGTAATGGATCTTGCGGACCCGCCGAAACCATTAAACTGCGATATATTATATTTCGGGTTCGGTTCTCGGAACGTACAGTTCTGAGTTTCGGACCCAACGCCCCTTCAATTATTATATATAATGTTTCGGCTCCGGATTTCGGGGCTCTCCACTTGGTCGTGCTACGGGCTCCTTTCGGACCTGAAAGATTTTATAAGCCACGCTCTATAATGGATCGGCTCCGGGATTTCGGAGCTGATATGTTCCACTGTTAATAAGCCTTCCGATGCGATGCGATATTGGTTCGGACCCGATAAGGGTTGGAACCAATATTGATAATATTTCACGTCCGCCCACTTCCGCTTAAGGGAAAATATTATAATTTCTCTGTGTAAATAGAGTTCTCCTCTTTCTTTGATCAAAGTGACTATAAAGGCTCGGCAATCGCCACAATAAAAAGAAAGCGACCCTAAATGATTAACCACACAGCAATTGCATCATGCGGGAAACAGTAAAGCAATCTAATACTCTCAATACACAGTGAGATAAGCTACGCATACATATTGACAGAAATCATTTATTAGAACGCCGAGAGAAAAGTTTTAAGTATAATAATGCTCAGGCACTCGCTCCTCTCCTCTCTACTGAGAGTATCGCTGCCTCTTTATTTATAATTAAAGGATAGGCCTTCTTGGTCCTTATCCGTTACAAAAGCATGCTTTACATGGGATGATTTAAAGTGTAAAAGCTTTATTACAGCTTATCCATCTGTGACATAAATAGCATGTTTTATTCTCTGCTTTATCCTATTTTTAACTAAAAAAACATGGAAATTGCAGGCTAAAGGACCCCACTCCCTTGCCTGTAGATTTTTTTGATTTTTCGAATAAGTTGGAAGATTTTTTCCCTCTGAGTCACATGCTCCTGCATCAGACTCCCGAGGACAAAATTCTTCATGGGCTCCTGTCCATGAGCTCGTCTACAGATTTGCCCAATTTCTGTAGAACGTCTTCTATAACCCAAGTAGCTTCAGCGATTGGCTGTCCTTTCCATTTTACCAGATACTGGAAATACTCTCGTCCCCTTGTCTTCTTATGCACTTTCTTGTCCAGAATTCTTTTTGGCTGTAAATTCTTGGCTGTGGGTAACTGTTTTACCCAGTCAATCTCTGGAGTCTCCTGATCCTGTGCTGTATCATCTGCAGTTTCATTCTCATACTTGTACAAGTCTGCAACATTAAAAATTGGTGATATTCCCACATCAGGTGGTAATTCAATCTCATAAGCATTTGCAGAGAATTTCCTCAGTATTCTGCACGGTCCAATTTTCTTGGATTTTAACTTATTATACTCCCCCTTTGGAAATCTCTCCTTTCTGAGATGTGCTAAAACCAAGTCTCCAACTTCAAATTTCACCTCTCTTCTCCTCATATCTGCTCTAGTTTTGTACTTGATGTTGCTATCCTGCAGCTGTTGTTTCACCTGTTCATGTATCGCCTGCATTCTTGAAGCAAAGTCTTCACCTTCTGCACTTCTCATTTCTTCTTTTCCCAAATTCCTTAATTCAGATATTCCTCTAGGATGCATTCCATAAACAATATGGAATGGGCTCTGTCCTGTGCTCCTATTCGGTGAGTCATTATATGCATACTCAACTTGTGGTAACACTTGATCCCATTGCTTTGGATGCTCTGCAGTAAGGCTCCTCAGAAGATTGCCTAAACTTCTGTTCACAACTTCAGTCTGTCCATCAGTTTGAGGATGATAGGCAGAACTAAAATTTAATTTAGTTCCCAGCTTCTTCCATAGTGTTCTCCAGAAATGTCCAACGAAATTTGAATCCCTGTTTGAAACAATGCTTTTGGGCAATCCATGCAATCTTACAATTTCTTTAAAAAACAAGTTAGCAATGTGAGAAGCATCACTAGTTTTATAACATGGAATAAAGTGTGCCATTTTTGAAAATCCGCCCACTACAAAAAAAATTGAATCATAACCTCTTTGAGTCTTTGGTAATCCCAGCACAAAATCCATACTTACCATATCCCAAGGCCTATCTGGAATTGGCAATGGAATATACAATCCTGTGTTCTGGCTCCTTCCTTTTGCATACTGGCAGACTTTACAATTTCTTATATACTTCTCTACTTCAGATTTCATTTTCGGCCAGAAATAAAATCTGTTGAGCTGCTCAAAAGTATTCTCTGTACCAAAATGTCCTGCAAGTCCTCCACTATGTTTCTCTTTGATTAAATTTTCTCTCATTGAACAGTTTGGTATGCACAGCTGATTTTTCTTAAATAACAGTCCATCTTGTAGGAAATAATCCAACCACTTGCTCCTATCCACCAAAACAGGATTTTTACAAGCCTCAAATGCCTCTTTAAAATCCGAATCGGTCTCATATAATTCCTTAAGAAAATCAAAACCCAACGCTTGGAATTGACTTTCTTGCAGCAATACATTTCTCCTACTTAAGGCATCTGCAACCTTGTTTGACTGTCCAGTTATATGCTTCAACACAAAATGAAAGCCTTGAAGATATTCTACCCATTTAGCATGTCTCTGACTGAGCTTTGGCTGCTGCATTATAAACTGCAATGCATGGTTATCTGTATAAAGAATGAATTCTTTTGACATTAAATAATGCCTCCATTTCTTTAATGTCTGCACAACTGCGTAAAACTCTTTATCATAAGAAGAATACTTCATTTTTGCATCATTTAGCTTTTCACTAAAATAAGCTATCGGTTTATCTTCTTGGCTTAAAACTCCTCCAATTGCTTCTGCGTTGGCATCACACTTAACTTGAAAAGTTTTGTTAAAATCAGGAAGAACCAAAACAGGCTTTTCAGTTATTTTCTTCTTTAACAGCTGGAAATTTCTCTCTGCTTCAGCGGTCCATTTAAATGGTTGTTTATCCTTCTTTATGGTCTCAATAATAGGTGCATTAATCTTACTAAAATTCTTAATGAATTTTCTGTAAAAACTAGCAAGACCATGAAAACTCCTTACCTCAAAAACGTTTTTAGGTGAAGGCCACTCCATAATTGCTTTGATCTTCTCTGGATCCATCTTTAACCCTTCAGCAGAAATAACAAATCCCAGGTACACCAGCTCCTCTTTCATGAATAAACACTTCTTCAAATTCAGCAGTAGTTTTTCTTGCTGTAGTTTCTGTAGGACATAATTTAAATGCCTCAAGTGCTCCTCCTTGGACCTGCTATAGACTAATATATCGTCCAAATATACTATTACAAATTTACCAATGAATTCTTTAAAAACTTCATTCATAAGCCTCATGAATGTACTTGGTGCATTTGATAACCCAAAAGGCATCACTCTCCATTCACATAGTCCTTCATTGATCTTAAAAGCGGTTTTCCACTCATTCCCCTCTCTTATCCTTATTTGATGATACCCACTTTTAAGATCTAGTTTTGAGAAATATTTTGCTCCAGACAAGCAATCCATTAAATCTTCAATTCTGGGTAATGGAAATCTGTACCTGATTGTAATTTTATTGATGGCTCTTGAATCTGTACACATTCTCTAGCCCCCATATTTCTTTGGGCTCAGTACTGTTGGCACTGAGCAAGGACTCAAGCTTTCTCTGATCAGCCCCTTGTCAAGCAATTCGTGTACCTGTTTCTTAACTTCTTCATTTTCTGCAGGAGTCATTCTATATGCTGCTTTGTTAGGTAGGCTTGCTCCAGGAATGAAATGTATATGATGGTTGATTCTTCGAATTGGTGGTAATTCATTAGGCAAATCATCAACAATAATATCACAATATTTCTCCAGCATTTCTTGAATTTCAATGGGTAAATCAGAAACTTTAGTAGAAGTCATTATTACCTTGGGCTTGCAAACTACAGCAAAATTTACCTCATTTTCTTCAATCTGCTTCAAGTATTCCTTTCCTCCAATTAACAGAGTTTTTGGATCAGTGTTTTGTCCCGGTACATCTTCTTCTTGCAGAGGCAACAACGTATGATTGACACCATCCTTTCCAAACTTGTAGATGTTTCTTTTCCCATCATGTATGGCTCCTCTGTCATATTGCCAAGGTCTTCCAAGCAATATGTGACACACGTCCATTGGCATCACATCACAAACAATTTTATCTTTGTACTTGCCCACTTGAAATTCCACTTCACACTGTTCACTTACCAACAGTTGATGTCCCTTTTGCAACCATGACACTTTATAAGGTGTTGGATGCTTCATTGTTTTCAGCTTCAATTTCTCCACTACTTCTGTAGAGACCAAATTATCAGTGCTGCCACTATCAATGATCATCTGGCAACATTTCCCTTGGACTTTACATACTGTCCTGAATAAAGTCTTCCTCTGTGGCGGTTCAGCCACCTCCTTTGCTGGCTTAAGTAGAATTTTGTTAACCACCAGAGATTCTCCTCTTTCTGATGTGATTTCTTCTTTTGCTACTGCTGCCACTAGTATTTCTCGCTCAGCTGGAGCGACAATTGCATTCCTCTGCTTTGTTTCTGCATTCTCTAGGCACTCAAAAGCTCTATGTCCCAGATTGTTACATCTGTAACATCTTATTTCTCTGCCTCTTCCTCTGCCTCCTCTTCCTCTAGAAAAACTCCCTCTACCACTTGCATCACCTCCTGTGGGTGCATGCTGGGTTGAGCTACTGCTAGCTCCTTCTTTAGGTGCTGTAGATCTTCCTCTACCACCTTCACTTCCTTTTCCTCTGAAAGTCCCTCTCCCTCTGGTAGACTGCTTCCTCATGAGTTTTTCCTCAGCTTTCAGTGCTATCTGATAAGCTTCCTCTACTGTTTTAGGAGAAATCAAACTTATCTCATCCTGAATGTCCATCCTGAGGCCATTCATATATCTGGCCACCTTCTCATCTGTATCTTGGGCTTCTCCATCTCTTATGCTCACTTTATAGAATTCTTCTGTATATTCTTTTACTGTCAAAGCTATCTGTCTAAGATTTTGCATTTGTCTAAACAATGTTTGCTGATAATTACTTGGCAAAAACTTACCCCTTAACTTTGCTACCATTCTGCTCCAATTCTTGATTGGCTGCTTGCCAAGTCTCTTCCTTTCTGCCTGCACACCATCCCACCAGAGCGCTGCATGGCCTTTTAACTTGGTGACAACAAACTTTACTTTCTTCTCATCTTCTGTTTCTTCATAATCTAATAATTTCTCCATGCTATTAATCCAGTTGATCAATTCTTCTGGATTCAGTCTTCCTTGGTATATCTGAAGTTAACGCATCCAATCTAGTTCGCAGTTCTTCTACTGTTTCCATTAATTCAACATTTGCAATAGGCCGTCCTCTTCCACCACGTCCTCGTCCTCTTCCAACTCTAAAAGCCATCCTTCTGCCGCTCCTGAGATTCAATTCAATGTCAGTTGATAGCTTTGATACCACTAATGGTGGCGTGGGTGCAGGTGTTAGGGACAATCTTCCCAATCTGGCAGCAATCTCCTCTATATCAGCCTCAACTTCTTTTTCTGTTCCTTGTGGAGTATCAGTCATTAAACTGATAGCTTCATTATCCCTCTGAATTCCTTAACCCTTCCAAATTGGCAAAACAGTGGTTTGACTCCTATTGGAGCAGCAATTCTAAAAGAATTACTTTATAACACAATTGACAGCTTTATGGGGGGGGGGGGGGGGGGGGGTGGGGGGGGTAATACACTATCGGCGCTTTATACAGTCCCCTTCCCTTTTCCCCGATGCGATATCACATCGGCGATTGCTATCGGCGGGTTCTATGGTGCAAGCCTCTGAAATGCGGACCCGACACCTCTTATACTCCCCTTTATATTGAGTTTGGGTCTGATATATATTGGCGGTTCGTTAATGTAATGGATCTTGCGGACCCGCCGAAACCATTAAACTGCGATATATTATATTTCGGGTTCGGTTCTCGGAACGTACAGTTCTGAGTTTCGGACCCGACGCCCCTTCAATTATTATATATAATGTTTCGGCTCCGGATTTCAGGGCTCTCCACTTGGTCGTGCTACGGGCTCCTTTCGGACCCGAAAGATTTTATAAGCCGCGCTCTATAATAGATCGGCTCTGGGATTTCAGAGCTGATACATTCCACTGTTAATAAGCCTTCCGATGCGATGCGATATTGGTTCGGACTCGATAAGGGTTGGAACCAATATTGATAATATTTCATGTTTGCCCACTTCCACTTAATGGAAAATATTATAATTTCTCTGTGTAAACATAGTTCTCCTCTTTCTTTGATCAAATAGACTATAAAGGCTCGGCAATCGCCACAATAAAAAGAAAGCGACCCTAAATGATTAACCACACAGCAATTGCATCATGCGGGAAACAGTAAAGCAATCTAATACTCTCAATACACAGTGAGATAAGCTACGCATACATATTGACAGAAATCATTTATTAGAACGCCGAGAGAAAAGTTTTAAGTATAATAATGCTCAGGCACTCGCTCCTCTGCTCTCTACTGAGAGTATCGCTGCCTCTTTATTTATAATTAAAGGATAGGCCTTCTCGGTCCTTATCCGTTACAAAAGCATGCTTTACACGGGATGATTTAAAGCATAAAAGCTTTATTACAGCTTATCCATCTGTGACATAAATAGCATGTTTTATTCTCTACTTTATCCTATTTTTAACTAAAAAAACATGGAAATTGCAGGCTAAAGGACCCCACTCCCTTGCCTATATATTTCTTGGATTTTTGGAATAAGTTGGAAGATTTTTTCCCTCTGAGTCACATGCTCCATCATCATTATGCCATGAATGGTGATAATGAATGCAATCCTAAATTTAGAATTCAATTCCATGGAAGAAGGGATAAGGGAATTGATGTTCCTTAACTCCCTTCCTCATCCAAATGCGAACTCAAAGGAGTGGATAGCATTGAGAAACTTCTAGAGGCATCCAATGGATAAGGAATATTTCAAACCCTCATGGAAATTTGCTCAAATTTTCCCAGCGTAGGCCAAAGAGGGACCAAGTGCACTGCATAGCAGCCTGACAGTGTATGGTTTGCATTACAACGCACCCTAATGAAGGCCTACCTGCACTGATCTTCTTAGAGGCAATTCTGGATGTTTTTAGTGATGGAACTTCTTGGGAAGTGAGGCATTCTGATGTTTAACTTCTTTAGGGCATGTAACAACTACATTAAGGGTTGATGGGCCCTAAAGTATTGATATGTACGTTGGGTTTTACGTGCCCAAATGGATCTATAACATGCCTCAACAAATTCCCAATCAGATGTGACGTGAATTGAGCTCCCTGATCGGTGACTAGTTCTCTAAGGTACCCAAACTTGTAAAATACGTTCTCCCTTAAGAACTCAGCCACTTTCTCTTATGTTGCTACCTTTACAGGCTTAGTCTCAGCCCACTTTGTCAAATAATCAATGCATACAATTATGTACTTTTTCTTCCCTAATGGCAGATCAATGGGCCCAATGAAATCCATGCCCCACTTGTTAAATGGATCTAGAGCCACCTAAGGTTGCAAGGGAATTTTATCCTTGGGTGTAGGTTTCCCCATTATCTGGCATTGATCACATCGACTGGTGTATCTTCTTGTATCTTGGTGGAGAGTGGGTCCGTAGTATCCATCTTGCAATACCTTGAAGGTTGTCCTCTTGGCTGCAAAGTGACCTCCACAAGGCCCATCATGACAGGCTAGAACGATGTCAAAGACTTACTCCTACCTGACACATCTCCTCAAAATTTGATCTGGGCCTATCTTGAAGAGATTTCCCCCAATCCAAGTGAATGGGGTGCTCTTCATTACAATTCTTCTCTTTTCCTTGGATCACAGATTTGGAGGGAAATGTGCAACAACTAGGTAGTTGGCTATGTCAGCAAACCATGGGGAGAGAACGTAAATAGCCAATAAATGCTCATCTAGAAGTTGATTATCAACCATTCCTTCCTTACCCACATGCAAAGAAAGTCTAGACAAAAAATATTCCACTACATTTTCTCTACCTGGCTTATCAATGATAGTTAAATCAAACGGTTGTAATAAAAGAAACCATCTAATAATTCTAGCATTTACATTAGGCTTGTTCATCAAGTATTTGATAGTAGCATGGTTAGTATGCACAAAGTTTTGATAACTAGTGATGTAGTTTCTAAATGTGTTCAAGAAATGGATAACAACTAGGAGTTCCTTTTCAGTCACAGTGTAGTTTAATTCAGCCTTGGAAAAATTTTTGCTAATGAAGTAAATCACATAATGAAACTTGTCATCTATCTAGCCTAGAGCTGCTCCTATATCTTTGTCAAAGTAGTCAGCATGGATGTGGAAAGGAAGAGCCCAATTTGGGCCTCGAAGTATGGATGTAGTAGTCAACTTGTCCTTCAAGATTTTTAGGGCCTCTTGGAAACTTTTTGACGAGAAAAATTCAGAGTCCTTGGCCAGCAGTCCAAATAAAGGTGAGTCTACTTTGCTAAATTCTTTGATAAATCTCTAATAATATCCATCTAAGCCTAAGAAACTCCTGACATCCCTTTGCTTTTGAGGAGTAGGGACCCTTTTTATGATAGAAATTTTATTTGGGTCCACTTGTGGTCCTCCTGGGATATTGAGTGACCCAAAACAATCCCTGCATTCATCAAGAATTCACACTTATCGGGACTAAGTGATATTTTAATTTCAATGCACTTATTTAATACTTTCCCCAATATAGAGAGAGCCTCAAGGAAATCACACCCATAGGGAGTGAAATCATCCATATCGATTTCTACAAAGTCATGGACTAGCTCAATAAAGATGCTCAGAACTTCCCTTTCAAAAGTGGCAGGGGCATTACATAATCCAAAAGGAAGGACCCTATAAGCAAAGGTACCCCAAGGACAAGTGAATTTGTTTTTATCTTGGTCCTATGGGCTTATCTAGATCTGATTATAACCATTGAATCCATCCAGGAAGGAGAAGAAATTCTTTCCTGCAAGACCATCCAAGAATTTATCAATGAAAGGTAGAGGGAAATGGCCTTTTTAGTGGCTTTGTTTAACTATCTGTAATCCACACAAACCCTACATTTTCCATTCTTTTTGGGACCAGAACTAGAGGAGACACCCACTCACTATTTGAGATGGGGTAAATGAACCCTACATCTAACAACTTCTGCAATTCTTATTTGACTATGTCTCTAAGGGCTGGGTTCATTCTCCTCTAAGGTTAGTGCACTAGTTTGCATCATTCCTTAATGTAGATGTGGTGAATACACACCGAAGTATGCACTCCCTTCATTTCCTTATAGCTCCAGGCAAAAGCATCCAAGTTCTATCTCAGCATGTTGCACAATTTCTCTTCTTGATGGGCTGAGAGAGGGGTTTATTTTCAATTTTTTAGATGGACCAAATTCTACCATTTTGATATGAGCAAGACTTGGGTCAACCAAGCACAAATCAATCTAGGGGTTATCTTCAGATTTCTTCACTAGCTCATTAAGAGGCATGGTGCTGGGGGGCTGGTTTTGGAGGACTTGATCAATGAGGTCATCTTCATCAGCTTGCCCCCCTCCTATAATAGAATCTAGGGTAAAAATTGGATAGGATGTGTCTCCCACTTGTTGTTTTCTTTCCACAGGGGGCCGCAAGAGAGCTTAGTAATTTTCCCAGCGCTGAAATGCCCATTGTTTCTCTACACCAAGAGAACTTCTCAGAGGTCACAGATTTTGTCAATGCATCTACAGTATTCTTCAAAGTGTCCACCTTTACCAGCAACATCTTTTTGTCTTTTATCACATCCCTCACAAAGTGATATTGAACATCAATGTTCTTTGTCTTTGAATGATATGCAGGGTTCTTTGCCAAGAAAATTGCACTTTGGCTGTCACAGTCTATCCTTATAGCTTCTTGTACTAACCCCATACTTGAACACAATCTCTGCAACCAAACTGATTCCTTGCTTGCATGAGTGGCTTCCATGTATTCTGCCTCTGTAGTTGATAGGGCCACTATAGATTGTTTCTTACTCATCCAACTGACTGCACCTCCAAATAGGCTAAACACATACCCACTTGTAGATCTTCTCTGATCCAGATCTCCAGCCCAGTCTGCATCAACAAAGCCACGAATATACAACAATCTGTCCAATCCTGGTATTCCTTGGTAGCACAAACCATAATCACTAGTGCCACGCAAATACCTGAAAACCCACTTCACTGTTGTCCAATACTCCTTTCCTGGTTTTGACATAAACCTGCTCAATACTCCCACTGCATGTGCAATGTCTGGTCTAGTATAGACCATTGCATACATTAGGCTACCGACTGCACTTGCATATGGAACACAGATCATGTCCTCTTCCTCTTCTTATGTCTTGGGACATTGTTTAGCAGATAACCTCACACCTACAGGAATAGGAACCTTCACCGGTTTACTATCCTGCATATTAAACCTCTGCAGTATTGTCTTGACATACTTCCTCTGGTTTAACCAAAGCTTCCTCTTTGCTCGATCTTTTAATTTCCATGCCCAAAATATAGTTTGCAGCACCAATATCTTTCATGTCAAATTTGGAGGACAATTGGGTCTTCAAATCCTAGATAATTTCTTTGTCATTTCCAACCAGCAACATATCATCCACATACAAGACCAAATAAATAACACGATCACCAATTAATTTAAAATGCACACAATGATCTGCTTTGCTTCTGGTGAAGCCAAGTCCCCGTATAAATGTATCAAATTTCTGATACCACATCCTTGGTGACTGTCTTAACCCATACAGAGACTTCTTTAACTTGCATACCAGTTCTTTCTTACCCTTCACTGCAAAGCCTTCAGGTTGTTTCATGTAGATCTCCTCTTCCAAATCCTAGTGAAGAAATGTTGTCTTCACATCCATCTGTTCTACCTCAAAATCAAAAGTAGCAGCAATAGATAAAAGTAATCTAATAGAAGTTACCATGGCAATAGGAGAAAAAATATCACCAAAATCAATTCCCGGCACCTGGGAATAACCTTTTGCTACCAATTGAGCTTTGTATTTCTCAACTTTTCCTTCTGCATTTGTCTTTTTTTTGAACACCCATTTGCTACCAATGGGTTTCCTTCCAGCCACTAACTCCACCAGATCCCAAGCCTCATTTTTGTGCAAAGATTCCATTTCATCAACCATGGCCTCTTTCCAGAGTTTTCCATCCTCTGAATCTACTGCTTCCTTCAGAGTTCTGGGATCATCATCAGTAACAGACAAAGCAAAATTTGAACAAAAAGCAGATGGACTATACCTTTCTGGCTGCCTTCTTTCTCAAACTAATCTTCTCACAGTCGGAGTTTGTGGCTCTTCATCTTCTGATTCCTCCTCTGCTATAGAGTTTGATTCCTCCTCCTTTAGCTCAAACTCTATCTTCTCAGGTTCCTTTCGTTGGACTTCATGTTTAATAACATCTTTCACCTCTCTGAACACCACATCTCGGTTGTACACAACCTTCCGTGTGATTGGGTTCCAAAGCTTATAACCCTTTAAACCATCCTTATACCCAATAAAGATGCACTTTTCATATTTACTATCCAACTTGGTTCGTTTCTCCTACATGTACATATGCATCACATCCAAATACCCTCAGATGTGAAAGAGAGGGTTTCTTACCAATCCATACCTCTTGTGGAGTCTTATCCTCCAACACTGATGAAGGTGACCTGTTGACTAGGTAACATGCAGTATCCACTGCCTCTGCCCAGAATTCCTGTCCTAACCTGGCACCACTGAGCATGCTTCTTGCCCTTTCCATCAACGTCTTATTCATTCCTACTGCAACTCCATTTTTCTAAGGAGTATATGGAGTAGTCTTCTGCCGTGCTATACCACACTTCTTATAGAATTCTTCAAATTCCTTACTACAAAACTCTCCACCATTATTTGTCCTCAACACCTTTATCTTCTTCTCTGTCTGGTTTTCCACCAAAGCCTTAAATTCTTTAAACCTATCAAAGACTTTAGATTTCTTCTTAAGGAAATATATCCATGTATTCCTTGAGAAGTCATCTATAAATGATACATAGTACATAGACTTATCCAGTGATGGAACCTTCATAGGTCCAAACACATCACTGTGCACAAGTTCTAATATCTGTTTTGCTCTCTTACTACCAGAGGGGAAACTCACTCGATTCTGCTTCCCATATACACAATTTTCACAGAAATAAAAATCCAGAGAGCTATTACTCATACCTTCTACCATACCTTTACCATGAAGTATCTGAAGGCCATTTTCTCCAATATGTCCAAGCCTTTGAGGCCACAACATGGTCTTCTCTCCAGAGACCACTAGATTTTCTGCTCCACTTTCAAGAACCACAGAACTATTGCACCCATCAATAATAGTGTTACCTTGTAGCTTGTACAGAGTTCCAATCCAAACTTCTCGCATTAATACCAATGCTCCTTGAACCATCTTGCAGGTATCCTTCTCGAACACTGTTTTTACACCTGCATCATCCAGCTTGCTAACAAAAATCAGATTTCTGACTAATGTAGGAATATGTAGACCACCTGGAAGCATTCTAACCCTTCCACCTTGCAACTTCAACTTTACTTTTCTGTGACCAACAATTCTAGCCTTCCTGTCATCCCCCAAGAAGACATCACCACCATCATATTTCTCATACTCGCATAACCACTCTCTATGGGGAGTGAAGTGAAAGGATGCACCTGAGTCAATCAACCATGCCTCACGATCTACACGTGTACTTGAAGAAGCCAAGTACACATCCCCACCTTCATCTGAGGTGGTTTTCGCCTCTGTAGAAGGAGCATCATCATATCCCTTTCCTCTGTCAAGAGCTTTAGATTTATAGTCCCTTTTGTAGTGCCCTTCCTTTCAACATTTCTAGCACACCACCTTTACAGCTTTTCCTGGAGATTTAGATCTCCCTTTAGCTTTAGATCTCCCACTCGATAACTTATTTTTGTTTCTGTTCTGGGTCCGCCCTTGTACAGACAAGGCATCACCATTTTGGCTCTCCATATTTTTCCGTATCATCTCCTCCATAAGCAAGGATGAGACTATTTCATCAAAATGCAAGGTAGTTGCATTGCCACCTATTGCAATAACCAGACTATCCCACAAATCTGGTAGAGAACACAACAAATTGATGCACTTATCTTCATTTGAAATTTTAATATCAATAGATGCTAATTGACTTACCATAGTATTAAATGCATTCAGATGCTCTGTCACTGAGTCTCCATCTTTCATCCTCAGGTTATACAGCTTTTTCCGCAGGAACAGTTTATTCACCAGAGACTTAGATTGGTACAAAGTCCCTAACTTGTCCCACAAAGCCTTCACTGTAGCTTCCCCTGATACATTCAGCAATACTAAATCTGAGACACACAATCGTATTGTGCTCTTTGCCTTCCGATCCAACTTCTTCCATTCTTCATCAGACACTCCCGTTGGCTTAGTACCCAGATCTATTTCGATCCACTAGTCTTTATCCACCAATAGATCCTCCATCTTGAGTTTCCACAACTGAAAACTCTAAACATTAAATTTCTCGATCTCTATCTTTCCACTACTGGCCATCTTCTTTCACCACTAGAATCGATCTCACAGATCTCCCACTGAACAGGGTCTATGATAGGCTCGAGCGAAACCCCTCAGCAACAAAGGTGTCCCCTTGAAGCCAAAACCTGGCTCTGATACCAAAAGTAGGTTTTAACCCTGTACATAAATTACCTGCATACGAATTCTAAAACACATAAAATAAACAATGTGAGAGCATAACACATAAAACACATATACACAGAGATTTTCCCACGGGATCCCAAAATCGGGACTACCAGCTTGATTTTTCATTATGTTCCTTTCAATGTTATAATACATATTTATACATGCCGAGGCATCCAATACCATGGACCAAAAACCATCGCATCCAATACCATGGATCGAAAACCATCACGTCCAAAGAACATGTGTGAAAATCATGCACAAAACCATAGGTGGGTCCACCAAACCTAACATAGGGTCCAAAACCAAAATTTTCTGGGGCACTGCCCAGGACCCAATAAAGTGGCGTTACGGGTGCCCTTCAAACCCCCTATTAACTACGTGCAAAGAATATAACACAACCCAACAATGTGGTATGGTATAGTTCATCTCCCTCCTCCTCCTCCAACCATAAGGGTAATTCATGCTCTAGGGATGGTTGAGAAGGAGGGTACAAGACGAACTGTTTGGACAAATTCCCATTCTTAATGGTCATTTTCCCATCCTTGCAACTTATGTAAGCATCAGTAGTGGCTAGCCATGGCCTTCCAAGGATGAGAGGATAACCATTGAATTTGGTCTTGGGATGGAGAATTAATACATCAATAGGGTACGTCCAAGAATCAATAGATACCATCACATCCTCAACAAGTCCCTCATGAGCTACCGTGGACCTATCTACAAGCTACAATAATGTTGTGGTATTCCTCAATGATCCTTGGAGATTTAGTTTGAGTATGGTCTCCTTAGTCATCACATTTATGGTAGCACCAAGATCAATCAAATTGTGGGGGAAAATAAACCCATCAATGTGCATATCTATCATAGGACTTCTAAGGTCTAGATACTTTGGGAAAATCAATCTCCCAAGCATTAAATCAAATAGTTGTCCAATGACATTAATGGTAGGGGTTTCTTTCTTTCTCCTCCTAGGATGTTTGAAGCATTTCTCCTTGATTACCTTGTTGTATATGGGGACATCCTTGATATCTTGGAGGAGTGGGATTTTAACACAACTTTTTCAATTCTCCCAGAAGTTCAGTCTCTTCTGGGGTGTACTGACTAGGATGTATCAGTCTTTTAGGAAAATGAGGTTGATTGGCTTTAGGAAAACTCTCTTCCTTTTCCTCTTCAAGCTCCTCAGGTGCAGATGGAGGTTGGTTATCTAGATGCACTCTTCCAAACTAGAGGTTGATTTCTTGAATTTCCATAGCATAGGAAGGGTAGGATGTCTCTCCACTATAGTCCTACTATTCCTATTTGTTTTTTGGGTTCAGATTTGGTTGAGAAAGCATATAAGGTTGCTTAGGTGGAGCAGGATGAAGGAGCAATGGTTGAGATGGAGGTGGAGGAAGTATGGCTGGAGATTGGTTGAATGAGGGCTTCCACCCCTGTTATGAAGCATTCCCCTGAGGATTTTGTGGAGCATATGGATGAAACGATTGATTAGCAGGTTGGGAATGGTATTGAGGTGCATAAGACCATGGAGAAGGTCTAAAACATGAAGGATGATCAGGAGAACACCAAGGGGGAAGGGATGCATTTTGATTGGGATTGTAATATGAATAGGATGCCCCTTGCATGCTTTGTTGGTATGGTCAAGGTCCTTGAAGCCTCCTTTGGTTGATATAATAGAGGTGTTCATCCCACCTTCAGTTCCTTGATATACAACTTTCAATCCAAATAGATAAGGGCACTTGTTTGTGTAGTGATTTTCCTCAGAAATTGACCAGACCTCTATAACATTCAACAGACATTCATTTCTTGGGTTCCTTCTATTGCATATAGGGAAAAAATAGATAAGGCTCTCTCTGCTTCCTCCTGCTTCCTCTTGATCTGCATGGTGTCCATTTGCATAGCAAGGGTATGCAACATTTCACTTTTAAAGTCTTCCAACATGTTTCCAATTTCACTCTTGATAGATGTGTTGGAGGTAGAGGAACTGAAAAAAGCTTGACTAGCCCTACCCTTCTTTTTGGCAGCCCTATAATGATTTTTGAAAACTATGTTGATGTCATCATAAGATGGCTGATAGATGCCCCCTCCAAACAACATGTTTATGGTTTCTAGGATATCTTCCTTGATCTCTCTAAGAAGGACTAACTTGAGTGATACAGGATCAAGGGTGCGTCTGGCCCTTCATAATCCTCTAAGGATTCATCATGTCCCAAGGTCATTCTGAAGATTTCCTCTTTGATGTCCTTGGACCTACAGTAGTCCCTATACTTGTCAATGAAGGCTTTCTACATTTCAACCTAGGTAGTGATGTTGGTCCCTGGTAAACCAATGAACCAACACAAGGCTGCATCCTTAAGGGTGGATGGGAACAAATTCAACTTCTGGTCATCAAAGGTATAATCATAAGTTCTATAGATGATAGAAAATTCAGACGAAAAGGTATCAAGGCCCTATGAGGTTAAGCCATTTTAGTGAGGAAGGGAAGAGGAGCTTATTTTTTCATCCTAGCATCTCCATTAGTCACTCTAATGGGAAAATAACCTTCATTTCTGTTTGCAGCAATGTTGTAAGTGTGTGGAATGGTTTCTTCTGCTTCTTCCCCAAGAGGTTCTTCAAAGATATTTGGTTTCTCAACAAATGGGTCCTCTAACTCTCCTACAGTCAAAGAGGGAAGTTGAAAACCACCGAAGAAGAGGGAAGGTTGAATGCCTGATAGGTATTTGGCAAAAATTCCCCTAAATTGTCTCTACTCCTACGGGGCATGAAATAAAGTTTCTTTTATTTTTAGGTCTTTTCCAAAATCACTTGCAAAATAGAAAGAAAGTTGAAATTGCAGCGATTTAATAAATGCAAATTAGAAAGAAAAGCATAAATTACAACTACCTAGACACCTCCTTGACAATGGTGCCAAAAAGAGATGAGCCTCCGTATTGCAGCAAGGATGTTGCAACTCCTAGGGCTATTAGATTTACTTTATCAACCCAGGGTTTCGTACAAACTTGGAGGTGACAGTGCTATATACAAAGCAGATGCAAAATTATACTCATAAAACTTCTCAACTGGTGCGCTAGACCACTAGGATTCTAGACCAAACTTCTACTAACTAGAAGGATTCTGACTACTGAGAGTGAATGTAAATACAGTTCTAATGCAGGAAAGTAAATGCTTGCCTATTTAGGAAATGAAAGTTACTGAATGGTAAATTCTATGAAATACCATAAATCATCTAGCTAGGAAATGACACAAATTACTTGCAGAAAAAAACTATGCTAACCTTGGAATTTATCCTCTAGCTATTAGGACTATTTTGAAATGGAAAGTTGTTCTATCATTCTATGAATCCTACATACATGCACTAACTATCTCATTTTACATTTGCAGAAAAAGAATCTTTTAATTGCTAAATTTAGAAATGTAAATGCTACGCTATTTTTTCTGATCTTGCAGAGTGTTATAGACATTTTTGGGCATTGCAACCCCAATCAAACATGTCCATAAACCAAGGGCTCCTAAGTCCCTAAAAGTGTTTTTCCAACCCCTAAAAGAACAAGGTCAATTGATTACATCATCTCCTAGAAGTTCTCCATGAAAAACTACTCAAAACTGGACCATCTCACCTGCTCCATGGTCAAAGTGCGTTGCATCCCACCTAAATGCACATGGGAGGTGCGATGCATACTGAAAAGCCATTCTATGGGGTGTGATGGGTGAGAGTGGACAAATGGTAGATTCAATTTGCGAGGTGGAGGATCATGGAATCTTCCAGAAACTTCTCCTGTGACACTTGCCTCCCTGCATTCGCCCAGGGATGAGTAAGAGATCATCAATCTCCAAGTGGAATCAAGAACTATCAGAGAGACGATACTAATCAAATCTCAGAAGCTGACTCACCTCCCTACAATCATCTATATATGGATCCCTCGTCCCAGAGATCCAGGGGCTGGAATTTTTTATCTTGTAAGGAAGTGCTGCTGGTTTCTTGGTGTAACATCATAGTGTTGGGTGATCTAAGCTTTTCATGAGGTGAAGAAGGGCTTTCTTGCTGAGAGGATGACGCTGGGTCAGAACAATTGGTTGTAATCCTCTTTGCTATTCTTGATATTAATAAAGCTATTCAAGTTTTCCTCCACATTCTTGTATGATTGATGATATATGCATTTGTGTGGTCAATATATATCTGGTCCTATATTGTTTATGATAGTAGATCTCTGTTCTTGGATAGTGTTATGCTGCTTTGATTCCACAGGTGCTCTTTGAAGCTGGGTAGACGAGGAAGCGAGTGGAAAAGATCTATCAGAAGGGAGAGGAATCAAGCAAGGAACCAAGCGCAAGACAGAGGTTGGTCTCCTTTGTTCCCCTCTTATCTACTTCTCATAAAGGAAAACGAAAGTAGTTTTAGTTTGTTTGTTTCTAAGATAGCTACCAGTCTTAGTGGGACTAGCAGCGCTGCATAGACACTAGATTTCCCGGTAACAAAATGGCGAATCCACTAGGGAGCGAATAGATTGTTTGTTTGTCTATATTTGTTTGCTTTATAAACTTACAGACGGAGCCTGAAGTCAAGCCAGCTAGCCTTCGAACTGCATTTTCTATGCAAGTGCAAAGTAGATCAATGCTGCTTCAGTCTATCTCCGGGTTTTGTTTATGAACTAAACAATCAATTTACGAGCTCTCTAATTGCCCTTGTGGTGGCTCTAGTAACCTCCTTAGATCTACCCCTGTGATTTATTTACTGACTATCACTTGCTCGCCCTAAATACCTGAATTGTGCTGCAAACTGTGATCATGAACTAGATCAAAAGTCTCGCACTGTACCATCACACCCTCTCTTCAAGGATATCAGTATGCATCACACTTCTCGTGTGTTGTAGGTGGGATGCATATTGGAATCCCTGTGTAACAGGTGCGCTGACCAAAGAAAGCTAATTTTGCCTCCAGAATTTGGTTTTTTTTCACTCTTTTCAGCTCTATTCAGGAGTTTTGCTGTCAGTAGTCAATATACCTCTGTTGGAAACCCCCTTCCTTGCCATTATTCCGCCTCCATTTTGCAAATAACTATAAATGATTTTATGTATTGTGAGCCATTTTCAGTTCTCTTTTACAAAGAAGTAGCGTAATTGAACTATCGTTTCTTGATTTGGAAGTGTTGCAAGTGTCGTTTTCAGTCATAAAAGAGAATCTGATTGTTCTTGATAGTCAGTTACACTGTTACTCTTGTATTTGATTTGAATTAGTAGTTTCTCAAGTGTCGAAAGCAATTTTTCCATTCCAACTCACAAAGTGTCGTCATTGTCTTCATTTTGTCTTGAAAAGAAGCTTGTTAGTAATGTCACTTTGAAAAATAATTCAGATTTGTGCTTAGCTTTCTTTTTATCATTCACACATTAAGAAGGCTGAAAAAAATACATGCATGTGCATTTGCGTTTAGACTGTTTGTTGGTTTGATTTAGGACAATGCATATAGTGTTTGCTCTCTGCTCTACGTTGAAAGAATATCATCTCTCTTTCTTTAGTAGCTAGGATTTTCATTGCAAAAAGAAGATTAAACGATTGTTTATCATCTTAGATTGCATTTTAGGAATTGTATATCTACATCACGCGGTGAACCTGAAAGGCAATTTCCTTAAGCAAGATCAACTGTAAAATAAATTTAATGAATCTAAAAACCCTTTGGAACCTAACACACAACATCTAGAAGTCTAGGCTAGAGACGTATTCTGGCGTCGTAAAGCCTGGTAACTGTTGCTTTCATTGTTGGTTGGGTGATTCCTCCACGTTGAGACGACAAGTGCTAGTATGGACTTGTGCTCCCACGTACCGTCGAGTATATATTGGGAGACCACAATAGGCTACATCCTTTATCCATAGGAAGCCGTGTCTGCCGCCCTATCGATCGCAATGCACTGAACACAGCATTCGGGAAGATTGACTGTTGTACCGTAAAAAGTATTCTGCAGTTTTGCGATTGGTTTGGTAATCCCTCTGTCTAGCTTTCCAGAGTAGTCTCTTTCATTCCTTTTCAGACTCCTTAAAGGAAAAGGTCCATTTGAGCACTTGTCACTTCAAGCTCATTAAAAATCGAAGGTGACTAGAGTCATATTTTGTTTTTTCTCGACTCTTAAAAATTGAAAAAACAAGTTGTGTCAAAGCGTCTAAAATTTATTTTAATCGGAATAAACATCACCTATCCTACGTTGGTCTTAGGCTGAGAAAAATGGAGTCCACCAACCAAGGATTTCCCATTGGAAGAAATCCTAGTCCTTTCTCCTCTTGGGGAGATGTTGGTGCACCTCATATGGCCACATTTTTGCTTCCAGGATTGACAATCGGCCTACCCATATGGCTCTTCTCGACCTCTGTCATTCAGAACACCATGATTCCTGAGCAATCAAGTAAGAAACTAGACGATACCAAAGCTACCCCCCAACCTTCTACTTCATCCGATTCTCCCTCTCCTCCTTCCTCTTTGCTTGATGAAGCTGGTAAAGCCAAAAGTCAAGTAACTAAGAAGAAGAAGGAGAAGAAGAAGAAGGAGCCGAAGAAGACAGGGAGCAACCAGGCATCATCTAGTGAAAATCCACACACTGCACTGTCAAAGCCGAAATCTCCATGTGTCATTTGCAAAGGACATCACTATCATCGAGATTGTCCCTACATCCCTTGGATCTTAAGGGACTAGTCTCCTCGTTTGCACAATCTGGTGTCAACAACCTCTGATGATCATGTTGAAAGTACATCGTCAACTAGTGAAAGTGAAACGTCGGGACAGAAAAGGAAAAGTAAATTCCCTTGTAAACTGTGTGAAGGCAATCACGCCGTCCACCATTGTCCCTTCCTAGATGAGGCTAAAAGATTTTTGGACGACTGTCCGGTTTCATCGTTACAACTTGCTCCTGTATATAAGAAACTCTTGCCAAGTCCATCACTAGTTTAAAATTCGACTAACATGCCATTGTGGTCGATCGAAGCATCTATCATTGAATATGAACCATCTGAATCCACACCAGACGAAATTCAAAAGGTCGAGGCGGCAGTTGACCCGGTCTTTCCTTCAGAAGGTCCATCTTCAGATGATACAGTCACCGAAGAGAACAAGAACGACACCGTTCAAATTCTCTTCGTAAACATAGACTCCGATGAACACAGGGGCAGCCTACCCGTTCCTTTACCGCAGGAAGGAAGTTCATCAGAATCATATTCGACCGTCTATTCGGTCCCACCTCCAAGAAACCTAGTTGTTTCCTTCGATTGGAATCTACTAGGCAGACCCCGTTTACCGGCTAGTGTACCATTTTGAATCATTGCTCAAATATATAGAATGGTCATGGCCGGTACCATCATAGATGAAGGGGCTTCTGTGAGTATCCTTTCCTCAACTACTTGGAAAGTGCTTGGTTCGCCATCGCTTTTGCCTGAAATGAGAAATCTAACAGGCTTTGACAAAGGAACCAGTCGACCATTAGCGATCCTTCCAAATGTGCCGATAACATTGAGAAAGAAAATCATTCACGTGAACGTAATGGTAGTCCAAGGACCCCTAGATTATAATCTACTCCTTGGACACAACTATATTTACTGCATGGGATCCATTGTCTCCTCGCTCTTTACAGCAATGTGTTTTTCGCATGAAGGAAGAGTGGTCAAGCTCGTAGACCAACTTTCATTCCCCGGCTCACACATAGAAAATAGTCAAATACCATCCTTGAATGGTCTTTTCACACAAGGAATGTCTCATCAATCCCCAGCCCATCCACCTGATGAGCGCGAGTGATTTGGGAGGACATGACTGAAACCCAGGGGGCATGCACCCTGGTCTGTTTCGGCAGGAAATCCTTGGGAATAGGGTAGGTTTCCGCGAAGGATATATGACTGGTTTATAAGTTTGGACTGGAATAAGATTCCTTCGTCAAAGTTATGTGAGTGGAGGCACGTTGCGCCACTCACCTTTGTTTATTTCGATAGACATCGCCGAGGAAGTGTTTTGTCTGCAATGTAGATAGAACAATCTTTGGTAACCTGGAAATTTTTCGCTATACCTGGGGGCATGCAAACCTTTTAGCATGCAAGCGAAGAGTGACCATTTATTTTTTAAATTTGTAGGACCTCTAACCCTTTAAACTCGTAGGATTGGGCGTTTCCTAACTTGCATAAAGAAAGGATGTGGGGCAAAGCTTTGAAAAAATGCCATCTTAGATGAGACATCCTTATTATATGATTGGATCGAGCAGTTTTTATGTGGAGTTCAAGCTCGTTAAAAAATAAACGTAAGCAGTGAGCAAATGTTTCCCCTAGAGTTTAAGCTCATTCATTAAAAAATGAACTAATTCCCGGTAAATAACCATCATGAATGCATTATCATCAGCCTTTGAAGCCTTGGTCATGTTCTCATCATCACCTACACTCTGTATTGGCCGATCATTCACCTCCATTTGATTGTTTACCCTTTTTGAGGAACAATTGCAAAGAGTGATCCTGTTAGCCATCCTTGTGACACTGCCGTGATTGGAAAATTCCAAACCTTACCTGGAATTAGTTGCTACCCGAATTTATCACTCGTTCCTCGAAAAACAAGTCTCCTTTAAGCTCTTTTCATATGACTCGTAAAATATGAAAATATTGCCGAGTAATTGGCCTCTCCAGCTCGTTAAAGTGACCGGAAGTGCTATCCCTCCTTTAGATTTTAATCTTTTTGGACCTGAGGGATTATTACACAAAAAGATCAAGCGCTTGTTTTGTTCGGCTCGTTAAAATTACTGAAAATTCATCCCTTTTGTATTATTTTATACTTTTTCAGACTTAAGGGATTATATGACGAAAAAGGATTGTTGGAGTTTTCTTTACGTCCCTTTCAGACTCTCTAAAATTGAAAAGGATCGAGTTATCTTTGTCGTTAAACTCGTAAAAACTGAATAGCGACAAACTTGTCCATACAAACAAGAACTAGTTTCACTATTGGTAGGCTCGTTAAAACATAGCGATGGGTTTGCCCGAAGGGCAAATTATAGAACAAGCATATGTTATCCTCCTCAAGCTTGACAAAAATAAAGAGGTACTGGTCAGCAATGACTAGGGAAAAATTGGGAAGAAAACTTGAAGAAACTTTATTGGTAGCAAGTCGCTCTTGAACATGACACTTTCACTCCGCATCCGAGTCGGGTTGGGTTGTTCCGTTCATTGGTCATATCACCATTGGTCCATCACACCATCCACATTTGGGGTTAATGCTACCAATCCATCATGTCAGTGTCGCCGATATGTTCAAGAGAAGTCACTCAGAGAATTCACCTGTGTCTCATCCACTGCAATACATTTACGCTCCATTCTTTCATAATTGCCACCCTGAACCTTATACCATCAGATCGCTTTCACCTCCAGTAAAATCATTTGCTCCGTTCCATGTCGTAGATGTGGGATTCATTAAGGCCCTCCTATGACAGATTGCTTCTTGTCGACATCAGCTCATTATCCAGGAAGTCGATCTAGGAACAACCCTTTCAGTACTTTGAAGCTTGCATGCCTCAATGGCAAGTTTCTCACTTCCGGCGACAAGTTTACATCAATGGTCTTCGACCGAAAGATTTTGCGTGGTGTTCGATGCCAAGTCCCTTATTCACCCCACGTGAATTGTACTGTAGTACCTTGAGGGTCATCATCATTATCGATGATTCCTCTTGCGCCTGTTAACAGCTTACATCATTGGCTGGTAATCAGGCGATGTCTTTCAATGTTCGGCTCCAGAACATCTCTCACATGGATCGACTTGTACTTTGAGTGAAGATCGAATGAGATTGAAGACCCCAGATCTAGTTTCATCCATCCGGGCTGCAATATATATTCAGGAAAATAAAGACATCAAATGTACATCATTGCTGCACAGATAATCATCCAATCTAAGGGATGATGGCTCTACCAAAATCATCAGTCCGCACTCAGACGATTGTCTGTCTTATGTACATGAAAATGAATTTATAAAGCTGAACATGGGAAATGCCCGCCTCAGATAGATCATGAAAATATTATGAAGATAATGTATTGTATTGTATCTTATTATAGGTTGCCTTTCAGCTCGAAAAAACTTCGGATCCTCATGATAAAGCATTTCACCCGACATCAACAAGATTAAACGACCTCATGCTTTAGGGGGCAACTATTATAGACATTTTTGGGCATTGCAACCCCAATCAAACATGTCCAGAAACCAAGGGCTCCTAAGTCCCTAAAAGTGTTATTCTAACCCCTAAAAGAACAAGGTCAACTGATTACATCATCTCCAAGAAGTTCTCCATGAAAAACTACTCAGAACTAGTCAAAACTGGAACATCTCACCTGCTCCATGGTCAAAGTGCGCTGCATCCCACCTAAATGCACACAGGAGGTGTGATGCATACTGAAAAGCCCTTCTATGGGGTGCGATGGGTGAGAGTGGACAAATGGCAGAGTCAATTTGCGAGGTGGAGGATCATGGAATCTTCCAGAAACTTCTCCTGTGACACTTGCCTCCTTGCATTCGCCCAGGGATGAGTAAGAGATCATCAATCTCCAAGTGGAATCAAGAACTATCAGAGAGAGGATACTAATCAAATCTCAAAAGCTGACTCACCTCCCTACAATCATCTATATATGGATCCCTCATCCCAAAGATCCAGGGGTTGGAATTTTGTATCTTGTAAGGAAGTGCTGCTAGTTTCTTGGTGTAACATCATAGTGTTGGGTGATCTAAGCTTTTCATGAGGTGAAGCAGGGCTTTCTTGCTGAGAGGATGACGTTGGGTCAGAACAATTGGTTGTAATCCTCTTTGCTATTCTTGATATTAATAAAGCTATTCAAGTTTTCCTCCACATTCTTGTATGATTGATGATATATGCATTTGTGTGGTCAATATATATCTGGTCCTATATTGTTTATGATAGTAGATCTCTATTCTTGGATAGTGTTATGCTGCTGTGATTCCATAGGTGCTCTTTGAAGCTGGGTAGACGAGGAAGCGAGTGGCAAAGATCTATCAGAAGGGAGAGGAATCAAGTAAGGAACCAAGCGTAAGACAGAGGTTGGTCTCCTTTATTCCCCTCTTATCTACTTCTCATAAAGGAAAACGAAAGTAGTTTTAGTTTGTTTGTTTCTAAGATAGCTACCAGTCTTAGTGGGACTAGCAGCTCTACACAGACACTAGATTTCCCGATAATGCAGAGGGAGAAGGCATGTGAGATGTGATCTCAAGTTTCACTAATAGGCATGGAATCCAATATGAGGGCCTTACCTACTCTTATACTGCTATCTTTGGTCAAAACAGGGTCAAACGGGCTGCTACATGAGATCATGTAGCTGCTATAGGAACTTGCTACACGATGTCCTAATCTTCTATAGTAAGTTAGCTTAAGGGTTTAGGGGGGAAACAAAAGTGAGATGAGGTGTTGGAGAGATGTATGATGGTTATAGAAGGTGTAGGGAAGGTGCACATTACCCAAGACTAAGCCCAATACTCCAAGGAGGCTAGATTTTCCTAAGGTATCTTGCTCACAATGGCTACAAAAGAGAGGTTCGGACTATGGGCTGGTATGCCTTGGAAAAAGGTGGAGATGATCTAGGTGAAGCTAGTTGGATGATTTCCTCCCTGTAGATCAACAATCCCTGCAAAAAAACCTGCTTTTCTTTTCATTTATGCATCACTACATGTGAACATGGAAAAGATGAATTGAATTTGAGAAAGTTGATCTATCTATTGTTAAGGACTAGATCTATGAAATGGAATGTCTTTTAAGCTACAATAAACTTAAGGAAACAAGATAACAACTGCAGATGCTTCCAAGAAATGATCAACAATGATCTAGCTAAGAGCGAACCCTAATCTATGCAATGACCAAAAGACAAACTTTGTTTCGGGGGTTGTGACAGTGGGGCCCTCTAATCATGATCCGATGAGGGAGATGAGATAGAGGCCACTGTCATTAGATTTTCTGAAGTTCTTTCCTTCACTGTGGCACCATTGATCTACTTCTTCAAACTAATGGAAACTAGGATAAGCAATAATTCAAATACTTGTTAAGCTAAACGAAACATAAATAAACTTAAGAAGATAACTCTCATTTTAATCTAAGAATACAGATACAAAAAGAGAAACTTTTGTTGCTAGGGTTAGGCTCTAACCCAAGACCTTCAACCCTCTGAGTCAACTCAGTTCTGGATCAAAAAATAATTTCTCATTATCTTCAAAATTTCAATTACAACATAACAATAACAATCACAATGTTTTAGCTAAAAATGGCCTTTTGGCTACAACAAAAAATCGAATCCTAATGAGTCCATTGACTCTCTTATTTATACAAAAATGGAGCTCCCAACAACTCCCTAGAAAATAGGGAGACTTGGCTCCCTAAGTCAAGAATGACTCTTTCTTAACTGTCACTGGCTTGGCTGCCAATGGACTCAGCTTGCTTGGCTGCCAGTAACTCTGAGCTGATGAGATATGGTGGAGGAATCTTAGAATAATTTGAGGAGTTAAGGAGGGAGACCAATCTCCTAAAATATCTCTTGCATTCCCACATAGAATTCCTGCACTTAAGTCAACCCATAACTGCTCCAATTCCTGCATTTAATACATATTAGGCAACATGATATACTAACTCACATTCACCCTTCTCACTAAGCAAAATAAAACGAAATATGTAAATAAATGGGAGAAAATTCAATTTTAATAAGCTAGAGAGTGACATTATGACCTATATAGTTTACCTATTGATGAGCCTCATCAATGACAATTATGGGATTTTGTTTTTGATAATCTTCAGTTTTTCTTTGGTCCAACTATTTACAAACTTATACTCCCAGATCAATGTTTTTGATGATCATTTTCTATCCATATAAAACATTTTATATTAATAGAAATATTTATGTACTAGCTTTAAAAAATGTATGAATAAACATTATTTTACTAAAACTTATAACATTTAATAAAAACCAAATTATTTTAATAAACCATACCATTTCAACAAATTAAAAGATAGTTTTATTATTTTATATAAAATATATATTTTTATAAACATTTAATAAAAACCAAATTATTTTAATAAACCATACCATTTCAACCAATTAAAAGATAGTTTTATTATTTTATATAAAATATATATTTTTATAAACAAATTATATATATATAAGATGTGGATAAATAGATAGATTATTTTAATTAAATAATTGATTTTAATAAAATATATTATTTATATTATTTTAATAAATAATATCATTTAAATAAAGTATTTTGTTCAACAATATATTGTTTTATATAAAATATATAATTTTATAAACAAATTATTCAATAAAAGCAATTATTAAAAAAACCACATATTTTAAATTAAAACAATTTCGTGCAACCAATTAAATAAATAATATATTCTTAAAAAACTATCATAATATAATTTCATCTAAAACATTTTAATTGATGGTCATTCTTGATAATTATGTAATTTTATACCATCATCATAAACAATATAACAATAATGGTAGCTTGAGGCATTTATTTTTAGAATTATGTAATTTTATACCATTTTCAATAACAATAATGTTAGCTTAGACTATATACCTAAATGTACTAAAAAAAATGAAAATAATCCACAATTTATTTTTAAATAAATAATTTCTTAAAACATATAAAATGGTTATAATCATAATTTTTATTATTTCTTATTTATTTATTTTATTTTAATCGCATCAAATAATGTTTTACTTTCTTTTAATTATTTAACGTTTACAACCCCAATAAACCCATGACCTACATTCAAGACTATTCCACACATATATGGTATTTCATACATACATATAGATTTGTGTGTGCCACATGAACAATAAAAAATAATTAATGTTTAAATAAAATGAACATGAAGTAAAATATATCATTCTTTTAAAAAAATCACAAATTTTATCATTATCAATTGGTACCATGATCTCCAATTTGAACTTCTCAAAGGTTGCAACGGTTATTTCTCTCTTTTAACTATATATATATATATATATATATATATATATATATATATATTTCTAATGTTTAATATAATTATCAAGTATGTTTTCACAATTTTATGGGGCTTTACTCAATGAATCTCTAAAATATCACATGCATTCATGACGTATTAAACAATATATTTAATTTGACTACATATTGGAAAATACATCTAAAAATGACATTATTTAACCCCTATCAATACACACCCAATACACTTTTCCAATTTAAAAAACCAATACATTAAATATGATATTTCTACTCTAGTGAATTCTTCATCATCCACACAACTATAAAATAGTATGATTACTTCATTCCATTATATTTTCAATGACCCTTCAATGACCCTTATCCTAATAGTACAAATCTATAGATCCATATACAATTCTAGCATCAAATGAAATCAAATCTTCAACATTATCAATCCCAACATTCAAAAAGAGAATGTAGATTAGAAATGGCAATATATATTTAAAGACCTATTGATTTTTTTATTTTCATTAAGAGAAGCAAATTATACTTTAAAATATGTAACAATAAACAAAACATATGCACATCTTTGCACGTCACTCAACACTATATTATTTTCATGGATTAAATTAAATTTACATCATTGAACGACTTAATTCAATTATACAAACTGATAAATAGAGTGGTCAACATTCCCTAACACCATCGTGCTCTCTTTTTCCATATCCAATCTAATAAAAATTCCAATAATGTGTAATGTATTATTTCGTGTGAAAGTGACAAAAACAAAAGAATGATCACGGGGATTTAAATTGGCTTGAATTTTGATTGAATTCAATGCCATGTTTTTTCAATGAATCACAAATTACGTTGAATAGAATGTGTATCATGTATACCATCATCATTAATATATAGATGGTGTCATTATTATTACTTCTAGCAACAATATTACGTTGAGAAAATCAACAAACATAAAAAAGTGTTCGAAATGATAACATTCACTTGATCACCATCAAAATTAATTGTGGTAAAAATGTGTACTTATTTGCGAAATCGATCACCGTCAAAATTTTCTATATTAGGAAACTTCACAAGATTATTTATACTATATACTATAGGTCTTACTCCTTAGCTTTGCACAAATGTTGGGTGTATTTACAGATATCATTTTCAAACTTATTGAAGAAGTATATCATGCAAATTTTATCCCCATGAGAGAACTTTAAGAAGAGGGGGAAACCATGGGTTGAGAAGTTGTGGTACTCTAACATTCTAATAAATAATATGTGATTCGATACAATTGATATTTATTTTTATCAAATTTTTCTTTTCAGTAAAAATATGGTATGTGAGTGGCATCATCTAAAATGATGTCACATCATTTCACATTCTTATTAATATCCCACGTGATGGATGATGCCACTTGAATTCCTGCTTTCATTAATCTCCTATGTGCCAGAATAGGTGTCTTAAACTCCTTTTATTGTTTCACTTGCTTCTTCCTGGTCGGAATATTAGAACTTCCCAATGTTCATCATATATCCTTCCATATTCAATTGACAAAAATAAATATTTTTCATATCGATAAATGAATAGAAACAAAAGTAAAGTTCAAGTTGCCTCAACCACTTAAGAAACCTATGCATTTCCATATAACCATCATAATTTATCACAATCTTGACTTTACCCAAATGGATTATAGAAATATAAAGGTCATCTTTTTGTTTATTTTTTATTTTTCTATCCATCATAGTCAGAATAGGTGTCTTAAACTCCTTTTATTGTTTCACTTGCTTCTTCCTGGTCGGAATATTAGAACTTCCCAATGTTCATCATATATCCTTCCATATTCAATTGACAAAAATAAATATTTCTCATATCGATAAATGAATAGAAACAAAAGTAAAGTTCAAGTTGCCTCAACCACTTAAGAAACCTATGCATTTCCATATAACCATCATAATTTATCACAATCTTGACTTTACCCAAATGGATTATAGAAATATAAAGGTCATCTTTTTGTTTATTTTTTATTTTTCTATCCATCATAGGACTCTATGTTTTATCCACTTCTCCACTGCATGTTCCTATGTTTTATCCACTTCTCCACTACATGTTTCATCTACTCCGTCTCAGCACATTTCGTATAATACTTGAACATAACCTTATGGTTGGTCTACAATGCCTTCTACTTGCATCTCCAAATTTCAAATCTATGTTTTTAAGTCTTTGTGTCATGGTTATTTATCATCATAATTCAACATTGAGCATAACTATTGGTAATTTTACAGAACAAATATTCTGGTAGAGAATATGAAAATCTTTTTTTAGAATAAAGTCTTCATGTAATAAGAACTATATTCTAATATGAAACTAATACATTTTATTGTGGAAGTTTTAAAATCGGTTGTGGCATCTATACCATAAATTTTGTTAAACAAAATATTGTCTTATGAATAATAAGCTTAGATTTATTTCCTTAATATACTAAAAAAATAAATATACAATCATTAATACAATATATTCATTATTTAAAGAAATAATATTTTTAAGGATAACCTTTTAGACAATAAAATATAATTTATTAACAACTTAGTTTCCCTATAACTAAATTTTTATAATTATAACCTATCAAATTTATGAAATTTTAAATCCATATGATTTTATTAGCAATGCTTAAACTCTTTGTAATTAGATTTTGGTATTTTCCTATTTTTTTAGAAAATATATATTTTCTTTTCTCTAACATATCTTTATTTTTAATGTGGTCTTTCAATAAAATTTCATAGTTAATTGCTCAATCACCAAATTTATCTAACTTTTGTCTTCTAGACAACTAAACAAGTAAAATATGAGTCATTATGTAATTCTCTTTCTTATGATCCATCTTTAAGAGTTAGTTACAATTGTACATTTTTTGTGTACCCTTCAATTTTACAATGATTTAATTCCATTTAACAAATAATACCAACTATTTAGTCAATAAACTAATGGTCTCCAAAATTCCCCTAAAACACAATAGCCTTGCTCATAAGGGTAAAAATAATATAATATTGTTTACAAAGATTTCGCCCAACCTTCCATTAATGATTTTCCTTCAACCTTATTATTGTTTTAACTTAGTCATAAACATGTAGAAATAACTAGCCAATATTTGGTGTCATTAATATTTTTTCAATCAATTAATGGGTATGGTCAAAGCAAGCTTTCTTAGCTAATTAAATCTCTAATTTATTTTCAGTTAGGTGAACTTTTTTATAATACTAGTATTAATATTACTTCAATCCCACATGACCCATTCTTTGGTAGTTTTTTTTCATGCCTAATATTTTACTAATTTTGAAATGTTATAACACATGGATATACATATTAATGAGTTAAAATTATAATTTTATGTGTGTGGGTTTATTTGAATCTATTAAAAACATATACATATTTGAAAGGCTTACAATTTGGTAAGGGTGAGTTATAACTAGGTATATGTGAGTATGAATTAGGTTAAATAGATTATGGAAAAATTAAAAAGTAGCCCTAATTTGGAGAATTCACATTGAGGTTAGTTGTGTCTTATAAGAGTTACATCTTGACACATATTAGGGATAGACATGGAAAATATTCACTCAAAGGTTATGAAAAAAATTACACCTAAGATAATTATTATAAATATAGACATTTATAATTGGAAAGGTGTATTGAGAGGGGGCTTCAACAAAAGGACTTTGAGACTTATTCTTTAATTTCTAGTGAAATGAGGAGTATCAATTATTTATAAATGCACAAACACATGTGTTATGACATAGATTCATTGTGTGAACCCCTCATGTTTACAATCCCCTATTTGACCCATCTAAATATACTTTTATACATCCACCTCTAATCACCTTTCTTCTTCACTCATCCTCTATTGACATGTGACCTAGGTTATGGCCTTGGATTTGACAACATTTAGTACTTCATGATTTTGTCCTTGTTTTGTCCTTATGTTCATAACCTCACATCATAATAGACTAAGCCATTCTCCAAGTCTTTTCTTATGTCACTTTTCCTAGTTAGTGATAGATAATTTTTAAGGTTAATGCCTTAGTTAATTCATCCTGATTAATATATGGATCCATACTTATCTAATCATAATTGAAATATTTTGTGTTAACCTTCATCTTGAATTTCATTAGCTTCCCCATGTCAATCTCATCCCCTACATTTTTGGGAACATTATTATGTGGTAGTTGCTTGCATTGTTTACTTAAGCCTTTAACCAAAAATGAGATTCATTCTTCAATTTGGTATTAGCTTTAAATCTCCTATTATTTGTTTCTTTCTATGTTAAGCGTGAAAACATGTGGATGGATCTAAACATTAGTCCCCTAGTAACATTTATTTTGGGGAAATTTATTGCACCTACACACTTATCATTTAGATAGATAATGGAATTATGGTGATATGGTCCTTGATAGTCACTTGGAATTGAAGGATGTATTTGGTTAATTTATTGCATGTTTTTTTTTTTTATGTACCAAGATATACCAAAAATATTATTCAACAATATATTATCATTGGTATGTTGGATGATATTTCATAGTTACAAGAATTTGTTTTAACACTTTTTTATATTTTTCCTATAGTTCAATGATATTTGTGAAATTTGGATCCCTATTCTAATTCCATTTACCATTTGTTTTCCTACTATCCTATTTTAATTTCCTCCATTAGTTTTTACATCCATCCATAAAAAAAATTAGTAATAAAACTGATGCACTTGTCTAAACTATTCTAAATAGGTATACTCCAAACAACATATTTCCTCATCTCCTTAGATTATGTCATTGATAATGTTAGGAATGTTTTTTTCTGTCAACATTTATGTATTTGGCTAGTAAGGATGGGTTAAGACACTTCCATCATATAAGCTATGAGGTAGGTTAAGATCGAGCCAAAGAGACTTTAGGTTAAGTCATTACTCATATGGTTGGCATAGGGAAATATTGAGTTATTTATAGGTACTGCATGTATAAATTTTACACTTCAATGGCATTTTGTAGCTTATGTTCTTTAAATGTTTAGGGAAAGATATTACTGAATATTTAAATTCTTTCCAATGATTCAATTGAAAGGGAAAAAAGGCTTGAGGAACAAGGAAATGGCTCTCACAAATATGGCACTGTACAATCACGAACTAATAATTTAACAAAGAAATGAACAACAACATATTATCAAAATCATTTAAGTTACATCTTAACTTTGGAAAATGAAAAAGACATTTTACTATGTTTGAATAATGATCATATCATAGGTTTGAATCTCAGACGACAACCTAACAGTGATAAAAGAACATGATCTCCTTTATGATCGAACTATAAGCCGATTATTTCTTCATGGTTGAAAAATGATCAATACATTAAAATATAAATCTCATGTTCTAAATCTAGCTCCACATTAATGATGAAAGTAAATCTTAATGCTTAATAGTATATATTATGCTCATGCTATATTGTAATCATTTTATAGTTAAAATGATTTGACTTTCAATTAGTTTTAAAAAAATTAAAATATTTTATAAAGTTTATTAAAGTTTTGAAAAAAATAATTATTAAATTAAATATTTTGAAAATTAAAAATAATTTTTGAAATTTGAATTTCTATTTTCTTATTGGTCCATATAGATGAAATGACTAATTTTATGGGGTTCTAAACAGAATTTGTCTATATATATATATATATATATATATATATATATATATATATATATATATATATATATATATATATATATATGCTACCAAGTGTCATAATAGTACACATATCAAATCTCAATATTTATGAAAAAAAATACACACATCAAATATCAATATTTATGAAAATTTCATTTGTACTCATGTTTGACTTTTAATTAATGTGTAACTTTTGAAAATAATTTACAAAATTTATTCAAATTTTTGAAAATTTTTAACAATCACATTTTTATTTTATGATTTTTTTTTTTGTGGTTTAATATATATATATATATATATATATATATATATATATATATAGATATAGATATATATATGAAATCACTTTATATGTATATTCGTATTTATATATTATATTGGTATATATAATCTACTTAATATAAGAAAAATATCTAAAGTTATTATGTCACTACTTAAATAAAATATTCCTAAATTATAATGGAAAATCTTTAACAAAATCTCTTTTAAACCTTACTCTAAGGCTTTAATCATATTGCAACAACTACAAAAAAAATTCAACAAACACATTTATGATATTGTATCACTTACTATATCAATATAGAGATATTTTTTAAAATGCAATCTAAGTCCTTCTAAACTCTTATTGCATTTGAGTCTCTTCCTACATTAATACAACTTCTTTATATTGATGATCAACATTTGAATTGAATTATATATATATATGAAAAAAATCATTAGAGTTGTTTTTTACCTTTACAAATTGATTTCTAATTAGAACTCATAGTATAATATCAATTTTACATTTATTTCCTACCTAATCTATTAATAATTTAAATTATCCCAATGCTTATAAATATTTTTCTATTGTTTTTTTCATAAACAATATAAAATGTCTAAAACTTAACTATTCATTTACTAACAACATATTTCAAAATAATATAATGTATTCGTAAGAAAAAACAATGTCACCTCCATTATAAATCTTTATAGTTATTTGGTATGCTCCTAAGTCAACATGCATTTTCATAATTAATTATGTGTTCATTTACTATAATACAATGTTTCTCTTTCAAACATTTTTACCTACCTTTTATAGCTTGCTTGATTTTATGGGCAACTTGTGTAGAAGTCATATAAGGCATTGAAATATCAAGTTGTCAAATAATGCAAGATAAATACTTATAAGCATTTGTAGATGCATTAGTTATTTAAGAATATAGAGAGCAAACAAAGCCAATTGATGTCATTTGCTGTGGAATTTTTTGTTATAAATGCTTTTAATGCAAAATAGAAGTTTCATTGTTTTAACTAATCATTTTTGAATCTTAACTTTGTGAATTCAACTATAAAAATCTATCTACTTAAAAACTTTAACAATTCTAATTTTTTTAATATTTTGAAAATTTGTTTTTATATTCTGAAGTAGAAACCTAATTTCACAAGTTGAAAAAGATCTAAACTATTATAATGTCACCTACACAATGGAACCTGGCATATCACAAGTTTTAATAATTAAAAAAAATTAAGATCTTTATGCATGGAAATGAGGGAATTTTTATCTTAGATACAATACCTTCTACTATCAATTAATTTTTTGCATAATAGGCAGGTGCTAAGCAATAACATTGCATATTACACTTGTTTTATTATAGGTTTTCAATGTTTTTCAATGGTGGAACGTATTTATATGCGATCACCCTTGCTTTGATGTTATCATGGCATAATATTTTAATCATACATTCCCACAAAGTGCACACCATGATCAATTAATGTGAATATAAGGGAGTAATTATGAAAAACACAATGAGAGCAACTGAACACAACATCTCTCCTTACCATAGCTTCTTTTCTTTTGAGCTTTCTACATAGAGGTTTTAGGAAAGTTGTTTAAAATAGCTAATATAGATAAAAATAGCACAACCACATTAGTAAATGTGGTTGATATACGCCAAAGTCATCAATTTCCATAATTTTTCAAATTTAAAATATAAAAATGTGATTAGTATTTGAATTACCATAAATACAAAATGCGACTTCATAAAGAAAAATTCAAAATCCAAGAAATTATGATGCTCTTGGAAATAACTTGATATGCTGGAACATTACTTTTTTTCAATTATTCATGGTTATTTTAAAAGAAAATTGATTGCAATATCCTATTTGAAAATTGAAAGTTCCAAAATGAATACTAATTAGTGCTCCAATAATTTTCATAAATTCCTGATACATTGACAATGCCATGATATTTTATAACTCATTTCTGATGAAAGTGCCTTACCAAAGAAATGCAAATGTCATCAGTGATACCTTGAAATGTATCTTCGCTAACAACAATAGCGTCAACCTCTTTTGTCTTAACAATCCACCAAAACCCTTCTTCCATGCCACAAATATTTACAACAATTAGTATTGTGTATTCAAAAACAATACACAAAAGGAAACAATTGGATGTGCTTTGAAAGGAGACGAAGGGGCCTTCCCCTTCGTATATACTAATACAATCATTATGACACGATCAAAACTTCTATCAACATCAAAAAATTCAAAATCCAAAAGATGTTACTAGTATTTGAATTACCATAAATATAAAATGCACCTTCATAAAGAGAATTTAGAATCCAAGAAATTATGTTTCTCTTGGAATTAGTGTTGGAAACCTTTGAGCACTACTGAGGGGGGCGGGGGGGAGCGGGGGGAGAGGTGGGGTCGAGTGAATTAGTAGTGTGTCTTATTAAAAAAATTAGCAATTTAAACTTCTTATTGAATCGCATATATTAGACCATATAAGCAGTTAAAACAAGATAACCATGAGAGAAAAAATAATCAACACATCCACATAAGAGACACGAGATATCTACTGGAAAATGCTTCACCCAGAAAAATACCACCCTTGATACTAATGCGGTACTTTGAATCTTATATTAAGATAAGTATGTCTTTTACATAGATTTCCTAACTCCCATTAGCTAGGAGACTTGACCTTATATATAATAGGCCAACACCAATAATCCATGAGACCTGATTCTACTGATAAGCTCAGTAGACTATGTTCTCACATGGATCTATGAACTACCATCCACTGAAAGCCACCACAATCAACGATCTCGCCCAACTCTGATTGGACTACCCAACTCTGATTGGATGGAGAAATTGTTCCTCTCACTGAAATTTCACAATCACTACTCCACACCCATGAAGTCATTTCTCCTCTACTCTATGTGAAACTTGTTTCATATATTTTCATAATGGATCCCAGCATAATCTGCTCAAATTGATTCAACTCTACAATACAAACTCTAGCAGCAAGACACAATCAATAAATCAAATAAAATCACCACAATCATATGATGTCCACTCAAGCAAAATAGAGGCCAAAAACCATCCGACAAGAAATTATCAATAATATCACCATCATAAAAAAAATAAACCTCACACTCAATCATAATATCAAACCCTTACTCCAAATTGAAATTTATACATAGTAAAATTAGGACCATACAACACAATGGTTATGTGCCAAATGCATTAGCAACACTTACAAAGGAAAAGTGAGAGACTCAATAGTATGGAGCTATACCAAGCTCTCCATCTCTACCAAGATCTCAGCCACAATTATCTTTTTCTATGATCTATAATCTGAAGTTCTAAATCAAAACACTACTTCAGTAAATATATATGCTCATTCTATTGCCATTAGAACACATACACTGAATCAATCCCTATCACAAATAGGTCTAAAGTATACCCATGAAATTTCGCCTTCTCTCACTCACATTATCACACATCTAACCTTCAACCAACTCCAAAATAAAAAATATAAAACATTAGGGGCGAACTCCACTTTTGGCCTAGGATCAAGAGTGCACAAAGTTGACAAAATCCAACAATAATCATCACTACTTCTGCACTAAAGGTGTTCACACCCATTGGAGGATTTAATTAGCCATTTCCGACCTTTACCAATTAATTTAGAAGCTTCCCCGAACATACAACTTGAAATACATCATATGTGCACAAGGAATCCGAAGAATATTTTTCTAAAGACACAACCACATGCAAAAAACTAGTTGATCTAGGTTGCTACCGTATGTATAGGCTAGTCTCCATGTGGTTGGAGCCTTTCAACCAAATGCACAAGCCTGCATGGGTGTAGTTGGGGAAAAACATATGGAAAAGCATGAGACCCCAATCCAGAACCTCTGCCACATGTTTCGTTACCTTCATTGACATTTGAACTCACCTCCAAACCTCTGTCACAGCCTTTGACACGTTTAACATAGTCACTGATCAAATGGGAACTATTACCTCAAAACGGGTACTCGAGCCCAAAACTCCCAAAAAAACATGAAAAACAACCCAAAAATTAAAAAGTGTTGATTCTGCATCACTATTTTTTTTCAGCATAAATTTTCAATATTTTTTAAAATAACAGTAAAAAACAAAAAAACCATTTTGTTTGGTGCAAAAAAAACTTTGAAATCGAAAAGTATTGATGCCAGAATAATGTCCTTTTTTTCAGGGTACATTTTTTAATAATGACGTTAAAAATAAAATATCATGACTCAGAAAAACTTTAAATTTCCAATGATCTTCAAGCATGACATTAAAGATAAAATATCACGCCTTTCAAAAGCCCTAAAATTCCAACAATTTTTAAGCATGACATTAAATTTAAAATATCAATTCTTTGAAAAATCTTAAAATTCCAACAATTTTCAAGCATGGTGCTAAGAAAAAATACTTATAATTGTTTTCAACCATAGCATTAAAGATAAATATCACGACTTAGAAAAACAGTAAAACCTTGACATTTTTTCAACTATTGAATTAAAACCAAACATTATGGCTACAAAAAAATCTTAAGTTTTCACAATATTTCAAACATGACATTATGGAGAAAAAATTATGACTAAAAAAACTTTAAAAATTAACATCTGAATGAAAGAGTTATTATACCAAGAATAATTTATTTTAAATGCTAAATGTATAGCGATTTTAAAATCTTAGCCTAAAACAACTTGATACATTGCAAAAAAAATAAAAATTAAAAACCAGCTATCAAATTGACATGCAGTGTAGGTCAGCTCAACCCATTGTAATGAAAACTTAAAGACCAACTATGAAAGTAACACATTGTGGGGCAAACTCGATTCATTATAATGAAAAATTTAAAATCAACCATCAAACTGCACATAATGGGATCGGGTTGCTAGACAAACATCGACACAAACTCTACAAAAGAAACAAACAATATATATATATATATATATATATATATATATAAGAAAACAAAAACTCAAAAATTGAAAAAAAAAATTAAAAAATAATAACAAGTAATAAAACATAAAAAACATGACAAAAAAAATCAAATATAAAAAATATATGGAAATGCAAAAATTCAAATATTGAAAAAAATAAAAAAAATAAATAATAACAAGTAATAAAACATAAAATACATGACAAAAAAATTAAATATAAAAAATATATAGAAATGACATAAAAAGCTATAAAATGTAAAAAAAATTAACCATACCATGTAAAATTTAAAAAAGAAAAAGAAAAAAAAAGAGTAAAATAAAATAAAATCCAAATTAAAAATTAAAAATAAAAAATTACAAAAATATTATACAACATTAGAAAAAATAAATAAATAAAAATAAAATTATATATATATATATATATATATATATATATATATATTTCTTGTTTCACCTCGACGCCCAACCGGCCATAAGTGGCAAGGGGATGATTCATGACAAATAATAAATCAAATATGAAAAAATATATAAAAACAAAAAACAAAAACAAAAAACCATAAAAATCAAAATAAAAAATCAAAATTAACTTGCAAAACTGAAAATTTTAAATAAACAAATAAAAAATATAAGAAAAAAAAAAAAAAAAAAAAAAAAAATATATATATATATATATATATATATATAATTTAAGAAAAAATAAATTAAAACCCATTTCTTTAAGTTAAAAACAAAAAATAAAAAATAAAAACATCATTTAAAAAAAAATATTAAATAATTACCAAAAGAAAAAAAATAAAAATAAAATTATTAAAATTAAAAAAATTTATATTATAAAATTTAAATTATAAAAAAAAATTTAAAATATTTAAATTGTAAAAATTTATATTATAAAATTTAAATTATAAAATAATAATAATAATAATTAAAAAAACAAATTTAAAAATTATAAAAAATTAAACAATTAAAATTATATAAAAAAAATTAAAATTAAAAAATCATTTAAAAAATTAGAAATTAAAAAAAAATATTAAAAAAAAATTCCTTCCCATCGCCTCCCCTTCCTCCCTCTGCCCCACCCCACCTATAAGGTCCCTGAGTTCTAACCGAGCGTGAGCGCGTGGTGAACGAGCGCAGGCACGATGGGCGCACGGTGAACGAGCGCGGGCATGATGGGCGAACGGTGAACGAGAGTGGGCGCGTGCTGCATGACAGAAATGCGATGAAGGTTGCGACGTTATGCGATGACACTTGGTGAGCGACTAAGTGTTGTGCGTGGGTTATACCCATACTTGGAGCACGTTATGGTGGAGGGTTGGCCGACCAACATTGGTGGTAAGGCCGACTTGTAGAACGCCCCAAAGTGTGCGATGGAAGGGTGTGTGGGTGGTCGGCTGGGCAGCCCCACCCACACTTACATAGCATATATATTATGGAATGTGTTGAGCATCAAAACATCAATTCGAACAACACATCTTCACTCTTGTGGAGAAGAGAAGTGCGCAGTTCAAGAGGAGAGTTGAGCGCATAGCTCATGCGCTCTCCTTAGTAGCACGCACTTGTTGAAGCCGCTCACGGTGGAAAGGTGAAGGTGTTGGGCAAGGTGTGCCCAGGGTTGGAGTTCGGTTGTGACATTGTGCCGGGACTTGACAAGGGTGTCTTGGTGGCTCGGGTGAGCACCCACTCTTTGTGCAAGGTGTGTACATGTATTGTAAAAGGCTGTTTTGCCTATGTTGTAAAAGTGACTAAGTATAGACTTGGATCTTGCCAAGTATACTTGTATTATTGAAGAAAGATTGATTATAATATATTGTCAGGCAAACTCATTGTTCAGGGAGTTGCCCCTCCCTTTATACTGTGCAATTGTTGTTCTCTTTTATAATTGCTGTGGATAATGAATGAGTATGGGTGTTCATTAGTATAAAGGATAAACATAATTTTACTTGGTTGCGAAACACAAACTAAGTAAGGACAAGTGAATTAGGCGTAGTCCATGAATGTTAGTATTGGTGAAAAGAAAGCGTTCGGTGGTGCCGCACCTCGCTATAAGTGGTTGGAAGACTACCGCAGGTGTAGGGGCGTGACAGGTGGTATCAGAGCTGGCTGATGACCGAGTTGACGACGAAGTGCTGATCCCACTGCACTATCGTGACAGTTGGTATCAGAGCAGGCTGATGACCGGGTTGACGACGAAGTGCTAATCCCATTGCACTATCGTGACAGTTGGTATCAGAGCTCGGTTGGAGCTGGTCTTAGAGAAGGGTTGCTCGTGACGAAGTGCAAGTGTGGGCACACTTGGAAACTTGACAGTTGATGACAGTGGAAGCAGGTACTTGCAGGTGAAGGAAGCTAGTTTCACATACAAGTGGAACAAGGGCCAGTTCATGATTGCAGGGAAACTTGGTGAAGCTGGTGAATGGTGAAACAGGTTTAGCAGAGGTGAAGCTTAGTGCTTGGGCCAAGCTGAATGACAAGGCATGGAAAGTTTGGAAGAATGCGAAGGGAAGCTCTTGCTTACCTTATACAGGTTGAAGCGGTTGAAAGAAGAGAATCCCCGGATTCGAGATAAGCTTGAGGTCTTGGAAAAGAATGTTGAAGACGAGCTTCTACAACTTGGATGGACAATGGAGCAAGATGAAGTTGCAGATTGTGCTATCAAGGAAGAGGAAGCGGTGATAGTTGAATATGTTGCAGATATGACAACGATGGAGGATGAACTTGAGATTGATCAAGTTGGACCAGGATCGTGCAGTTTGCAGACATGGATGAATGAGGATACTCACATGGAGGAGCCTCATGATGATGATGGAGTAAGTATTGGTACTTGTGTTTCATTTGAGCATTTGGTAGATGGACCGTATGCAAGGAAGGGAAAAGCCAGTTTGCCGATGCTAGGGAGGATCTTACCATGGATGACTAGGATGAGACCTTGTATGGAGAAGCAAGGATTGTTGATTGTTGCAGGACTTTTTGGGGTTGTTTGTGACCTTATGGTAGAAGGTACAAAGGCCCTTGACAAGGGAGGAACATGATGATCGTTGTGGAGGAATGGGTCATGCTTTAGCCATATGGAAGATTGGCTAAGTGCCTGGCATGACTCATGGACAGATTGGAGGGCACATTCTTGGGTGGACTTCTCATGGCCGAGACCAAGAGATAGTCTTGGTGGACACTTTGGTGGAGGAGCTATGATGGAGGGACTCATGACATGATGATATGGTTGGGTGACCGAGTTCACTAGACCTAAGATTGCAGCTTGGATGAGGATGACCGATTGTTGTGATGAGTCTACTTGGTTGGACTACATGGACAACTTAGTCAAGGACATCAGGTTGAAGACATGGAGCATGGCAATCTTATGTAGGGACATTATGCGGGAGCACTTGTAGAGGTGCCACTTATGGGCATCCAATGAGGAGTGCCAAGGTAGGGATGTTGTGCAGATGGATTTGCTGATGTGACATGGAGATGTTTTACTTATGAGCCGATGGAGAGGTTGTGCACTCTTGTACAACAAGGCCATGGACTTGGATGGAGTTGTGAGCAGACTATGGAACATTCCTACTACATGGAGAGCTGAGGCATCTTGTAGAGACCTTTAGGCCGAGACTTGTATGCTTGCTGAGATGTTGGTTGGGGATGACTCATGGAGCTCATGATGACATGAGATTGCTGTAACTTTTGGGGACTTCATATATGGTGGACTTGGAGGATCTGATGCATTGAAGAACTGAGGTCAGAGACTTTGATGCAGGATGGGGTGCATACTTTCAAGTACATGTATGGGAATGGCTTGAAAGAGTGACTTGATGTGGACGATCAATATGAGACACTTTGGAGTGATGGAGTTACGATGATGATGATGCCTTGGTGGCTACACTTGGGCATGGGTTGAGCTGAGACTCAACTACTTTTGACACATGGGAGCTGATCGATCTATGATCATGGGCAGCACATCGATAGATGAGACAGGTGTATGCTTGTTTCTATGGCAGACTTGAGGGATGGCACATTGCAGATATGATGGAGGTTGCTTCATGGACTTGGATGTGACACATTGAGAGCTGGTTTGATGGGATGGTCTCTTCATATGGAGGAGATACACATATGGATGATGTTGGGATAGATGTGGCTGATTTCATGTAGCACATTGACACCAAACATCATGGACAGCATGTTGCAGATGAGATGAGGACTACTTCATGGACCTGAGCATGGCTTACTTGTATGGAGATGGACTCTTGATCGAGTTGAGGGTGTGACAGGATGTTTTGAGAAATGACTGATGGTGGCATGAGGATGTGCATTCTCATGGTTTGAGCGTGACAGTTGGACTGATCACCCGACTAGTTCAGACATGGGGGCTATAGCATGTACAGAGATGTGTTAGCATTTGTTGGAGTATCATGGCAGCAGTTCACATGATGAGGTCGACAAGGGATGTTGCAGGAAGCATGTAGCTTAGATGGAGGGGCTAGCCTTCCATGATGGGGAGCAGCATGTGGAGATTGTGACAGGGTGGTCGATGATCATGGATTGAGATGATCTCTGATGTATGACATACCGATGAGGTGTATACCTTGGTATGGTGATCTTGGTGACAGATGGTTGCCGGGACGAGACATGGTGGAGACGGTGGTTCTACATATGTTGCAGAGATGTTTGCAGTATGTGGAAGAGTTGACATCATGGACATTGTTGATCTTGGTGGATGGCTACCAGGATGATATGTTGTCGAGGACGACAACAACTTCAGGTGGAGGAGGATGTAAGGTCCCCGAGTTCTAACCGAGCGTGGGCGCGCGGTGAACGAGCATGGGAACGATGGGCGCGCGGTGAATGAGCGCGGGCACGATGGGTGCGCGGTGAATGAGCACAGGCACGATGGGCGAATGGTGAACGAGAGCGGGCGCGCGCTGCACGACAGAAATGCGACGAAGGTTGCGACGTTATGCGACGACACTTGGTGAGCGACTAAGTGTTGTGCGTGGGTTATACCCATACTTGGAGCATGTTATGGTGGAGGGTTGGCTGACCAACATTGGTGGTAAGGCCGACTTGTAGAACGCCCCAAAGTGTGCGATGGAAGGGTGTGTGGGCGGTCGGCTGGGCAGCCCCACCCACACTTACATAGCATATATATTATGGAATGCGTTGAGCATCAAAACATCAATTCGAACAACACATCTTCGCTCTTGTGGAGAAGAGAAGTGCGCAGTTCAAGAGGAGAGTTGAGTGCATAGCTCATGCGCTCTCCTTAGTAGCTCGCACTTGTTGAAGCCGCTCACGGTGGAAAGGTGAAGGTGTTGGGCAAGGTGTGCTCAGGGTTGGAATTCAGTTGTGACATTGTGCCGGGACTTGACAAGGGTGTCTTGGTGGCTCGGGTGAGCACCCACTCTTTGTGCAAGGTGTGTACATGTATTATAAAACGCTGTTTTGCCTATGTTGTAAAAGTGACTAAGTATAGACTTGGATCTTTCCAAGTATACTTGTATTATTGAAGAAAGATTGATTATAATATATTGTCGGGCAGACTCATTGTTCAGGGAGTTGCCCCTCCCTTTATACTGTGCAATTGTTGTTCTCTTTTATAATTGCTGTGGATAATGAATGAGTATGGGTGTTCATTAGTATAAAGGATAAACGTAATTTTACTTGGTTGCGAAACACAAACTAAGTAAGGACAAGTGAAACCATGAATGTTAGTATTGGTGAAAAGAAATCGTTCGGTGGTGCTGCACCTCGCTATAAGCGATTGGAAGACTACTGCGGGTGTAGGGGCATGACACCACCGATCTGCTCCCCCTTCCTACCTCCCTCACTCCCCCTCCCTCTCCGCCCCCACCACCCCACCCCAGCCACTCTCCTCCCCTCTCCCCTCCCCCTCCCTCGCTCCCCGCCTACCTCATCCCTCACTCGCCTCCCCTCCCCACCCGACCCTCCCCAGCCGCCCGGGCCCCAAGCCTTCAGCCCTTTGGGCATTGTCTTGGGGCCCGAGTGGGCTAGGGGGGGTTGCACGCAGCCCTCCCTGCCCGCCTGGGCCCCCAACCAGGGACCAAAGGGCCGCAAGCTGATTCCAGGAATCGACCTGCGTCCCCTTGTCCGTTGGCTATGGCAGATTCCAGGAATCGGCCTCTGGCCCCTTGGTCATTCGCTGGGGGCCCAGGCGAGTGAGGAGGTTCGGGTGGGGAAGGGAGTGGGGTGAGGGAGAGGGTGCATGAGGGTGGGGTGAGGAGGGGAGGTGGGTGAGGGAAGGGTTGGGCAGGGGTGAGGTGGGGAGGGGAGATGGGGGAGGGAGAGGGTGCGCGAGGAGTGAGGGAGAGGGAGGGGAGAGGGGAAGAGGGAGGGGAGAGGGGAGAAGGGGGGAAGGGGCGCTGAGGTGGGGAGGAGAGATGGGGGAGGGTGGGATTGGCCAAGGAACGAGGGAGAGGGGGGTGAGGGGAGGAGAGTGGGGGAGGGCAGGTGTGGTGGAGTGGGGAGAGGAGGGGAGCGAGGGGAGTGAGGAGGGGGAGGAGGGCGGTGGGGTGCAGTGAAGTGAGGGAGTGGGGAGGATCTCTTTTTTAATATTTTTGTTTTAATTTTTAATTTTTTTTTATGATTTTTTTTTTTTTTAAATTTCTAAATTTACATATTTTTTAAATTGTTTTCTTAATTTTAATTTTTAAATTTGTTTTTAATGTTTTTTAAAATTTTGTTTTTATATTGTTATAATTTTTTAATTTTTTTTTCTTTTCTTTTAATTTAATTTAATTTTATTTTCTTATTTTTCTAATTTTAATTTAAAAAAATAATTCCTAAATAATTATTTTATTTTATTTTCTATTTTGTTTATGTAAATTATTTAATTTAAATATTTTCTAATATTTTTTAATTGAATTGTTTTTGGTATATATATATATATATATATATATATATATATATATATATATCTTAAAAAAATGGTTTTATTTTTTTTTTGGTTTAATTTGTTTTTCTTTAAATTATATATATATTTTTTTGAAAAAAAATCATTTATTTATTTATTTATTGATATTTTTTATTTATTTTTTGTTTTTTTGTTTTTTTGTTTTTTTCTTTTCTGTTAAATTTTTATTCAATTTTTTTTTTACAAGTTAATTTTGGTTTTTTCTTACATTTTTATAGGTTTTTTGTTTTTTGTTTTTTTTTTCTTTTTTATATATTTTTTCGCATTTGATTTTTTTGTCATGTTTTTTTATTTTTATTTTTATTTTTTATTACCAACATGAAAATCAACAACATTTAAAAAAATTATCCACACTTAATTCATTAGAAAATTTAAAGTGTAAAAAATAAGCGCTCTAAAAATGTGTTGATGTTGCATCAACACTTTTGAAAATCAGCATGAAATTCACTAACATTTAAAAAAATTGTTCATACTTCATACATAAAAAAATTGAAAGTGCCAAAAATATTATTAAAAAAAAGGTGTATTCTAAATCACCATTTTTTTAAATCGAGTGATTTTTTGCTAGCTCAAAAAAACGGGTGCTAGGTAATTTTCTCGTTTGATCGGTATCTATGTTCCTTGCAAATAAACAAAACATGTCTCGCAAGTTCCACTGTCAAATGGATCTAAGGGCCAACAAACAAGGGTTGACAAGACTGCCAACAAGTCCTCAACTCTCCACAAACACCTACACAAGATGCAACACTTGTGTACACCACTATAGAATCTCAACAGCATCATCATCGCCATAAAGAGGCCAAATCATTATCTACAATAAGTCATTTCGATGAGCATAAACATGAAGGCCTAAATGAAGACTTAACTACCAACTCAGCTAGTGTGCCAACTCAACAACATGAATGACACATGAGCCATCATATCCAGCTCCTATGGATCTGCATCATCCACCTGTAGTAGCATCTATAATGCCTCTAATCAATGCATAACAAGGAAACACCTCCATGAACACCACTAGCACATGAGGAACCATCCATCACACCAATGCCACCATCTGAGCATCATGAGTGTGACATCATAAGGTTGACATCAATGCCAACACAACAAGTTCAATGCCAACTTAACTAGCTACAACCATGCTACAAGGAAGGCATCTAAACATTAGCTAGTCTACATAAGGTTGACATCAATTCCAACATGAGCTAGCTGCTATCATGAAACCAATTCCAACATTAGCTAGTTAGAACCATGCACACCATAATGGCAACAATTAGCATAGGGAACCAAAGATATATCGAACACTAGTTGGAGTTGTGATAGTTTGTTCCCTTGTCGATTGAAAATTGAAGTGGAACTTGTCCCAAATTGAAATTGAAATAGGTAACGGAAGAGAAACACCAGCAGAATGGAATGGAAGTGACTTCTTAACAGGTGGAAAACTAAAAAATAATTAAATTTAATTTGATATCGTTTGGTTTGAAATTGAAAATCGATTGAATAAATTTTGATATTATCCATTGGATTTTGTATTAGATGAAGAATATTCCTTTAAGATCAAATCTCTTCCATCTATTTAATAAAAAATCAAAATTCTCCAACCCCAATTCCAATATACACCTCGCGTTTGGCTTAATGACTCAACGATCATAATTAACACCTAAGCCATCGTATGCATAATAAATTCAAAATATAACAAGAAACTATGAGTTAGGGATGAATTAACAATTAGCGATAAGACATTATAAAGCCTTATGTATGCATATATTAAGAATTTATTTTTTGGGTTATAGTCTAGAAACACACTAAACTAATATATAAGGCCTGTTTCTTTATGGGTTAATGGACATTCTATAAAATCTTAGCCTTTAATCGCCCACTAATATTGTAATTAATCATGTTAATGTTGCAAGTGGATATTGATGGCCACCTTCCTATTCCACTTCAACCCCTACCATTGTTTCTTTCAGTTTCCTTAGTTGTAGCACAATTTAGTATTTGCGGCAGTTTTTTGTGTCCTGAACTTTCAAAGTCGTTTTGCAGCCTAAATCGACATTTTTTTTGGAAAATGGGTAAAATAAGAACTTATGGAAAGGGTTTTTAATCAAAACTTGTAATCCTCAGATAGATATTTCTAACGAGGTACATGTCAAATGAAGATCGTATGCCAAAGTTACGAACTAGGGAAGTTTATGTACTAATTTACCCTGAGGTGCAGTACTGGTACTTTTAGCGGAAATGTCCCTTGTTTTAGCTCCAATGGCCACGTCTCCTCTTGCTCCGCTTTGGCTATAAGCCGAACTTCAAAAGTATTGCTCTCGCATCTATAATTGCATCGGGTCCTGATCCAAATGGATCCAAATATGCTCTCTAAGTCTTCAAAATCTCGTAAAATCATGCCAAAGATCAAAACAATCGCATGAGAAGAGCCCTTAGAATGGTGGAGAAACACTATCGAGAGGCCAAAAACACATAAAAACAGTGAAAAACAGAGTATCGGAGGCATAAACAAGTGAAGGCACAGTAGTCGTCAGATCTGGTCGATCAACAGTCCAGATCTGATTGGCAAATCACAATCGGCAACCACAACAGAGCACTTACAATGGCCCAGGGCTATTGCGATATGCGATTGCGACTAATCACATCGCGATATCGCAATCGGAGAAACATTATGGAGCAGGGCCTATACCCATACATGTATGTGATGCGATTAGTTGGACCCAATGGCTATATAAACATTATTCCATAGATTTTGAGATCTGCCAAAAGGCGTTTTTTAATGCATTTTCACATATTTCATTATCTAATGAAATACAAAGAAACAGCGTCGATGCAATAAGACCCAAACCCGAAAGGGTTCATAAAGGCAAATATATAATATCTGAAGTCAGGAGGGAGCCAATTTTCATGTTATTTTCACGATTTTTAATGTATTTTTAAAATACAAAGGAGCAAGGCCGAAGCGACTTGCGATAGCGATGAGGATGGACCCAATAGAGGAATAGATTGTAGTTAAGGACTTTTGAAGACCGGAATGAACAAAGTTTTGGCAAAATTTCATAATGTTGCAACGTTTCTCCGTGTAAAACAGAAAAAAGTCATTTTTGGTATTCGAAAGGATTTCAAAGGCCCGAAGACCCATTCCATTACAGGACAAAGGCCAGGAGACAGATGGATGGAAGGGCAAAAAGCCATAGCATGATGCAGCCAAACAAGCAGAAGTGATCATGGAGCATTGCTAGCACAAGCGAGCTACCTGATAGCGTGGCAAAATTACCAAGAATTTGGTTACTGTGTTGTTAGAAAAAGAGACCTTTGGCTCATGTCTGTCTAATCATGGCATCAAGCAGTTAGAAGCCAGAGGGGATAGATTAAGACACCGCGAGCCTCAGAGAGCCTGAGAGCATTGTAAAAATCCTATAAATGGCTGAAAGTTAGAAGTATCATGGGTTCAACTTTTGCAAACTATGGAGACTCTGCTCCTCTCAGCGTCTCATCTTCATTCTAGTAATACAAGCTTCTTTTGTTGTTATATGTTCAATCACCATCTTTCCTCTTTCTAAGCTTACACTTGAATGGGTTATTCATGTTTTCTTCTCTGTCGAATGCCAGATAATTGTTACCTTATCTCTGCATTGATAAATTAGATTTGTAAGCTTCATTTACTTTCTGTAGCTGGCCATTCATATGTGTTTATGTATGTATCTACTGGTACAGTCATGTTTCTCCATCTTTTCATTGAATCTATAAACTATTAAGCATTAGTGGTTGAAAGCCTTGTCAATCTGAGGGTGTTCATGCATGTTTTGAGTGAAAATAGAGTTTAAATAGTCATTTGACTTGATCCAAACACCAATCCATTCCAATAGTTTAGAGAATGATATTGAAGATTTATATCTTTCCAGGCATCTCCGACCTACAACCTAGGAGAGCTTCTGGAGTGCTAACATAATTGGTGCCACTGCTGGGGACAGGGGATTGAAGCTCAGCTTCCCTAGGGGATGACACAGATCCAGCTTTGATGATAGACAATGTCTGGACACTATTTTGGTTGTAATCATCTATTTGGCGACTCTACTGGAGGACGAACCTCTTGGCGACTCCACTTCATAGTTCTAGCTCAGTTTGTGAGGCATACTCTGAGAAATCCTTAGAAGCCACAAGTTGACCCAGTACCTGACCCTGAAAAAATCATCAAAGAAAGAAAGGCATTGCAGAAAGGAGCATCAGGTCTAGGTAGTTCTAAACAATATTCTATATCTCTTCAAGAAAATCTTGTAATAGAACAAATACATGTTGAGAGTATAGCATCTAATACTATCAGTGAAGAAAAAATCTCAGAGATTCATAGAGCTCCTTATTCTTTAGGTTCTCCTTTCGTTGTAAGCCCAAAGGAAGCCTTTCCTCATATCCATCATACTCCTTTGGTCTTATTAGTCACTCCTCAACCCTCTGTCATTCAAACTTCCAATACCCTTATAGCCACCACAGCTATTGCAGCACCTACCAAAATGGAAAGAATCATAGTTGCTAGGTATGGACCTCTGGTACTACCCACTCCTTTGAATGCCATGCTTACTGGAGAATACCAGAATTATAGGCCTAATTTCACTGGAATTGAAGGTTTTATAGCTGAGGAACATCTTGAATCACTCTATAGCTATGCTGATAACCTGGACATTAGTGAAGATGATGTATGGATGAGAGTCTTTGTCCAAAGTCTAGATGGAGAGGCTAGAAAATGGTTCAGAGAACTGACCCCAAGTTCTATAGCAGATATTGAGGCTTTAGATGATGCATTCCTAAAGCATTGGGGGGATAAGAAGGATCTACTCTACTACCACATCGAGTTTTGGAACTTAAAGAGGGAAAATGGTGAGTTGTTGTCTGATTTTAATAAGAGGTTTAACCGCATGTACAGCAAGATACTAGCTGAAGTAAAACCCACCACTACCTCTGCTAAACTCACCTATGCCAGTGCCTTTGATTCTGACTTCTGTCTACTATTGAGGGAGAGACGATGTGCTACCTTGGCTAATATGCAGGACGCAGCCTTGGAAGTCGAATCAAACATCATGGCTATAGAGAAGCTCAAGGGGAATGTTGATAGAAGGAGACAGAGGGGCGAATATTCAACATCTTCAGATCCCAAGATAGATAAAATGACCAAGATGATAGAGTCATTAGCCTTTGAAATATCCAAATTAAAGGTTGAGTAACACCCTGGGAAAGGAAGAGTTCCTAATACCTTTGCTTCTAGAAATCCAAATCCATATAGAAGAGCTAATGAGCCATTGCAGATTCTGTGAAGAAGTAAAGATGCCAATGAAGACCAAAGGGTGAAGACCCCTTTTCAGAATGTAGTCATGGAAGAGGAGTAGTTTGATGAAGATAATGAGATCCATTGTATGGAATACAAAGGTAGTGCCTCATTTTTTACCTTAGTTGCCTATGAAAAGTCATTATTCAATGAACAGATCAGCCAAGAGTGGGATGGTGGAGCTATTCTGCAAACTGACGATCAACACATATATGATCTAAGGTCGAAGATGAATAATGTCAACGAAACTCCTGTTCAGAAAGCTGATTTCTTTGCAAGACAACAAGCTAAAATGTAGAAATTACTGATAGTTGATCCCATCATCCTCAAAGCTCCAGCTCACGAGGTAAGAGGCCTTGACAAGTCTTCTTCTCCTTTCAGTTTCGAATCATAAATTCAGAAGCTAATCATACCTATACCTCTGATTGAACTAGTGAAGAATGAATCCTTCAAGATATCTATCCTCGAGGCACTTGAGCCTAAAGCCATCCCAACCTCTACTGACTATGTAAAACTACAAGATGACAAACCAGCTGTTGTTCTCAGCAAAATGATTGAAAATTGTGATGATAGCTCCCCATCATTCTATGTCTCTTTGACTATTCATGACGAAATCCTTCACAATTGCCTTCTGGACACAGGAGCCAGCCATAACCTAATGCCCAAGGCTGTCATGGATGAGTTGGGTCTTGACATTACCAAGTCTTATCATGACCTATATTCTTTTGACTCTAGAAAAGTGAAATGTTTGGGATTAATCAAAGACCTAGCCATCACCTTGTCTTAGATGCCTATGAAGAGAATGATGATAGATACTGTGGTAGCAGATGTACCCCCCAAGTTTGGCATGTTTCTTTCTAGAGGTTTGATCAAGATATTAGGTGGAACATTGCAAAATGATTTGTCCTATGCTACTATCCCAATTTTTGGAGGTGAGAGTAGGAGATTATATAGAGAAGCTCAGTTGGCTTATATAATCAGAGATGAAAGGAATCCCACTAATCATCCCATCTATGCTGTCAACACTAATTTTGGAGCCTGTATTATTCATATTGAAGAATCCTAGTTGGCCTCCACGCAGCTTAAGAAACCGGTTTGCCATATCATAGACAAAGAAGCCCCACAAATTTGGGACATGTTCTTTGATGGAGCTTGCTCTAAGGAAGCTGCAAGGGCAGGTGTATTCCTTGTGTCCCCCACATAATAATGCATTCATTTATCTTTCAAGTTAACTTTTCAGGTCACAAATAACATAGCAGAATATGAAGCCTTGATATTAGGCTTAAACATTGCTAAAGAAATCGGCATCAAAGGTCTGAAGGTGTTTGGAGATGTAGACCTTATCATTTAGCAGGTCAACAAAACTTTCCAAGCAAAGCATCCAAGGCTAAAATCATACAAAGATGAGATATTGAAGCTCAAGGGCTCTTTTAATATTTTCAGCATTTCTTACATCCCGAGAATGAAGAACCAGCGTGTTCATTCCCTTGCTATGTCTGCTAGCACGTTTATTCCTCCTTTGCCTCCTAAATTGACTTATGAATTTCAGGTGAAATATAGACATCTCTACCTGACAATGTCAAATACTGGAAAGTTTTTTAAGATGATGATGAAATTAATAGGTTTTTACAAGTCATTGATGAATTTTCTGAAATGCACATTGACCAAGAAAACAAAACCATTTAAGAATGCAACCAGTCCAAGCTAAAGGATGAGATTGGTCATGAAAACATTGTTCAGTTGCCTAGTAACCATATACCCAAAGGATTGGTGCCCCTAGAGAAGCTGTTTGATCATAATGATGTACCTTATAAGCTTGCCAAAAAAGAAAATGAGTATATTGTTCATAAACATAATGTAGGGAGTCCATCCCATCCAAAGCACATAAATCTGTCCACTCACTTGTCTTCTACCAAAAATTCCGAGTATTGCACCCTGATAAAATAATTTGCTGATATTTTTGCTTGGGAGTAGAGTGATCTTAATACCTGTGACACTAACATCATCTAGCATAAGATTCCGTTGGAGAATAACACCATCCCTTTTAAGCAGAAATTAAGACCTATCAGCCCTCTCTTATTGCCTTTGATTGAAAAGTAAATCAAGAAGCTGTTGGATGCCAAGGTCATAGTTCCCCTAATATATTCAAAGTGGATAGCTAAACTTGTGGTAGTAAGAAAGAAGAATGGAGGAATCAGGCTTTGTGTTGACTTTAGGAATCTGAAAAAATGCTCTAAAAAAGACAACTACCCCCTGCCTAAGATGGAACACTTGCTGCAAAAAGTTTCAGGGGCTAGAGTCATGTCTTTCTTAGATGGATTTTTAGGATACAATTAGATTGTTGTACATCCAGAAGATCAGGAAAATACGCCTTCACTACTCCTTGGGGCACTTTCATGTACTCTAAGATGCCTTTTGGACTGATGAATGCTGGGCTACTTTTCAAAGGGCCATGGACATAGCCTTTGTGGGAGAGAAGGACAGGTTTGTCCTTATTTACCTTGACAACATAACAGTCTTTTCCATTAGCCACAAGGACCATTTGTAGCATTTGAAGAAGGTGTTTCGAAAGTGCAGACGTTTTTGAATTTCTATAAACCCAAAGAAGTCACAGTTTTCTCTAGAAGAAGGCAAACTGTTGGGACATATTGTTTCTGCTAAAGGTGTGAAGATCGATCCAGCAAGAGTTCAAGCAATTCAGACATTGTCCATCCCAAGGTCAAAAAGGGACATTCAATCTTTCCTGGGTAAGATTAACTTTGTCAAGAGGTTTATTCCAAACTTCGCAGAGCTAGTGAAGCACATCACTTCCATGCTGAAGAAAGGATCAGAAATAAAATGGACAAATGGTGCAAGAAGCTCTTTTGAAGCCATCAAACAAGCTATCATGGAAGCTCCCACTCTAATCAGCCCAGATTATACCAGGGAGTTTTATATCTTCTCTTTTGCCTCTTATGATACACTTGCAGCGGTTCTATTGCAGAAAAATGATGAAGGCATAGAACACCCTGTGGCCTTTTTTAGCAAAACTCTGAGGGACGCTGAACTAAGGTATGACCTTATTGAAAAACAAGCTTATGCTCTCATAAAATCTTTAAAGGCATTCAGAATTTATATTCTGCATTCCAAAGTGGTTGCGTATGTACCTTCAGCCTCAGTAAAAGACGTCCTAACTCAGCCAGATATTGATGGAAAGAGAGCTAAATGGATTGCAAAATTCATAGAGTTCAACATAGAGGTGAAGCCCACCAAGCTTGTTAAAGGCTAGGGCTTGGCTAAGCTTATGGATGAGGAAAATTGCAGTTTGTTAGACATCAATTGCATAGGTTCAAATTCAGGTGGTGAGCATACAGAGGAAGCAGCAAAAGAGCGAGAGCAGAATCAATCCCTGGCTGAAAATCTAGCTACTTGTGAATGGTATTCTAGTGTAGTCCATTTTTTGCAGAAGCTAGAAGTCCCTCCAGGGCTTAGCTTGATTCAAGCCTAGGCCATTAAGCTCAAATCAGCCAAATTCTTCATTAATGAAAACCTTCTCTATTGGAAAGACCCATCAGGGATCCTCTTGAGATGTTTAGACAAAGGAAAATTCGCAGAAGTCACGCACAAGTACCATTCTAGCATCTGTGGAGGGCATCATTATTGGAAAACCACATCCCACAAAATCGTGAGAGCTGGGTATTATTGGCCTAATCTATTCTCTAATGTGTTTTCTTTTGTGAAATCTTGTGACAAATGTCAGAGGTTTGCAAGAAGACAACAGCTAAAATCTCTGCCCTTGAAGCTAGTGCATGTCAATTGGCCCTTCTAGCAATGGGGCTTGGACTTCATAGGTGAGATCAATCCACATTCCAGTGGCCATCACAAATGGATCTTGGTAGCCACTGATTATTTCACCAAATGGATTGAGGTCGTACCCACTAAAAATGTTAATCATCAGGTTATCATGAAGTTCTTGAATGAGAATATTTTCACTAGATTTGGTTGCCCAACCAAACTAGTCACTAATAATGCAGCAGCTTTCAAGGCAGAAGAATTGGTGGACATGTGTGAATCCATGGGCATTCAATTGGTACATTATACCTCATATTATCCTCAAGGCAATGGCCTGGCAGAATCATTTAACAAGAGCCTTGTAAGGATAATCAAAAAACTGTCGGAGCACAACAAAAGAACTGGGATTCCAAGTTGAAGTTTGCACTATGGCTTGACAGAGTTACCAACAAGAAGTCCATAGGAAATTCTCCATTTAAGCTGGTTTATGGCACTGATGTTCTTTTTCCTATCTAGCTGATTCTCGTTGTGGCAAAATTCTTGCAAGAAGAACAGGATGAAGAGGATGACATAGCGAGGAGAATGAGTAACTTGGTTGAATTACAGCAGATCAGAGAACAACTGGTTGAGAAGTCTAGAATTCATCAGAAGAAGATCAAAGAAACCTTTGATAGAAAGGCAAAAATGGACAGTTTTCATGTTGGTTACTGGGTTCTCAAATGGGATGCTTTGAAGGACAAGAAGGGCAACCATGGTAAATTTGATGCCTTATGGATAGGACCATTTGTCATTGCTCAAGTTCAGATGAAAAATACTTTCATTCTGCACAATTTGGAGGGGGGAGGTGTTTTTGATGGCCTAGTCAATGGGCGGTTTTTGGAACTTTACTTCATATGAGGCTTTAAGGTCTTAATGTTGTAATAGGTTTTTTCAGTTTTTGTTTTCTATGCAAATAAACTCCATGCCCAATGGAACACTAGGAAATAAGTTTGTTTTGGTTGTTACTGGAAAGGCAGTAGTCTGCAGTTCTTGAAACCTCATAGGGAGGCTTTCATCCCCAGAAGGAGCCAGTGTTAGCCCCTGAGGTGCAATGCTACTATTTTTAGCGGAAATGTCCCCTGTTTTAGCTCCAACGGCCACATCTCCTCTTGCTCTGCTTTGGCCATAAGCCGGACTTCAAAAATATTACTCTCGCATTTATAATTGCATCGGGTCCTAATCCAAATGGATCCAAATATGCTCTCTAAGTCTTCAAAATCTCGTAAAATCATGCCAAATATCAAAACAATCACATGAGAAGAGCCCTTAGAATGGTAGAGAAACACTATCAGGAGGCCAAAAACATCTAAAAACAGTGGAAAACAGAGTATCAGAGGCATAAACAAGTGAAGGCATAATAGCCATCAGATCTGGCCAATCAACGGTCCAGATCTGATTGGCAAATGACAATCGGCAACCACAATAGAGTGCTTACAACAACCCGGGGCTATCGCGATATCCCAATCGGAGAAACATTATGGAGCGGGGCCTATACCCATACATGTATGTGATGCGATTAGCTGGACCCGATGGCTATATAAACATTATTGCGTAGATTTTGAGATCTGCCGAAAGGCGCTTTTTAATGTATTTTCACATATTTCGTTATTTAACGAAATACAAAGAAACAACACTAATGTGATAAGACCCGGACCCGAAAGGGTTCGTGAAGGGAAATATATAATATTTGAAGTCCGAAGGGAGCCAATTTTCACATTATTTTCACGATTTATAACATATTTTTAAAATACAAAGGAGAAAGGACGAAGCGACTTGCGATAGCGATGAGGATGGACCCGACAGAGGAATAGACATATTTAAGGACTTCTGAAGACCGGAATGAATAGAGTTTTGGCGGAATTTCACAGTGTTGCAGAGTTTCTCTGTGTAAAACAGAAAACAATCGGTTTTTGTATTCGAAATGATTTCAAAGGCCCAATGACCCATTCCGTTACAGGACAGAGGCCGGAATACAAAGGCCGAGAGAAAAATGGTTGGAAGGGGAGAAAGCCACAACATGATGCAGCCGAACCAACATAAGTGATCATGGAGCATCGCTGGCACAAGCGAACTACCTGACAGCATGACAAAATTACCAAAATTTGGTTACTGTGTTGCTAGAAAAAGAGACCTCTGGCTCATGTCTATCTAATCATGGCATCAAGCAGTTAGAAGCTAGAGGGATAGATTAAGACACCTTGAGCCTCAGAGAGCCCGAGAGCATTGTAAAAAGCCTATAAATGGCTGAAAGTTAGAAGTATCATGGGTTCAACTTTTGGAGACTATGGAGACTTTGCTCCTCTCAGTGTCTCATCTTCATTCCAGTAATACAAGCTTCTTTTGTTTTTATATGTTCAATCACCATCTTTTCCTCTGTTCTAGGCTTACACTTGAATGGGATATTAATTTTTTCTTCTTTGTCGAATGCCAGATAACTGTCACCTTATCTCTGCGCTGATAAATTAGATTTGTAAGCTTCATTTACTTTCTGTCGCCGGCCATTCATATGTATTTATGTATGTATTTGCTGGTACAGTCAGGTTTCTCCATCTGCTCATTGAATCTATAAACTATTGAGCATTAATGTTTGAAAGCCTTGTCAAGCTAAGGGTGTTCATGCATGTTTTGAGAGAAAATAGAGTTTAAACAATCATCTGACTTGATCCAAACCCCAATCCATTCCAATAGTTCAGAGAAAAATATTGAAGATTTATATGTTTGTAGGAATCTCCGAGCTACAATCTAAGAGAGCTTCTTGGAGTGCTAACAGGGCCCGCAAACTTTTGGTGCTTCATCTCCTAGGGATAGGTTTCTGGATGTTTAGGGATTTCCGTTGTTTCACAATAATAGATAGGCCTTCAAGCCTCATTGTAACAAAGTTCAGAAAGCATGTAGTTGCCACATATCTCCTCAAAGATAAGATACCATTGCCTATGATAGTATATTTCCATTCTCAATGTAAATAGTTTTCAGCACTTTGTTATTAATGGATTGAATTTCTATTCTTGGTGTATCTCTATGTTTTGGTTTATATCTTTACTTCATTTTTTTCCTTCAAAAATCTGGATCAGTTAATGATGCTTGTATGGACATGTAAATGTAAAAGGATTAAAACAGTCTAAACACTCATAATTATATTTTTAATAACAATTGATGAGGAGGTGGAGCCTTGACACATACCATTAGAAGCCTTGGAAGAGGGAATCCAATAATGGGGACATTATCACAAACCTAACCATCAAAGTATCCCTTCCAATAAATTATCTGCCTAAGCCCAATATTTTACAATATCAAAGATAGTCAATTTTTCCTAAGAAAATAATAAATATGGGTGGAGTTTGTAGTGGAGCTACAACTCCCATAAGTATGGAAGTAGTTGAGCCTATATCCAACTCTATCATCGAAGGGATGGGTAGAGTCCATCTAAATAATTCTGGGGGGTCTAACCAGAAGCTTTTGATTTGAGCATGAATGGGAAAATCTAACAGGGGGAAAGCAATTAGAGAACAAACAAGCAACTAGATATTGTGTGTATCCATAACTAGATAGTAAAGAGGTTGTCAAAAAAGATCGAAACATAATGAATTATGAGAGAGATATGATCCTAGCCTGACAGATTCAAGGGAATGTATCCCAAACATGATCTATTATGTAGAGTTGCATTATGAGGGCTTATTAGAGCAATAGTCACTAATAAAGGGACGGTCACCAAGAAACTAGTGGGGTAGCAAAGGAGCTTCCTTTGTGTTGTGGAATGTAGTTGAAAAAACACCCATAAACCTATGCAGCCTCTTAGATATTAGGGATATGAGGAAAAATTGCTAGTTTTTAATGGATCAAGGAGAATTTCCTTCCTGATTACACCACTGGTAGCATAAGAGAGAAATGTTCCTTCAAGGTATTTGTTGTGAAACATAGTTGAGAAACCACCCATAAAATTTGGGTAGGCTCTAGGATTAGTGGGGTTTTAAGAGTATTATTGAGTTTGAATTGATGGAGAGTGGCATTCATGACTCTATGATCGATGACTAAGTCTAGCATAGGAGTGGCTAGCTACAAAGGATAGAATAGAAAATTGAGCCTATGGTTTAGTGAAAATTGGCTCACCCTTCATCAATTATAGGTAGTTATTGATATTGATTGGAAAAGTTCCCTCATGGACCATAAATCTATAATTTAAACCTCAATGAAATAGAAATGTTGTCCATGAATTATGTATACTTGTGTTTTTTCATAATGAATTAACATCTCGTTTCAACTGATACCTTATCATTGTATGAATTGCTAAATATATCTGTCATGATTTTTTAATATTCACCTTTCCTACCTAGTGATCATTAATGTTATATTATGATGTTCTCTTCACAAATATGGGCAAGGATGGAATGGATCACTTGAGCATGGGACTAATATTTTTTTTTATAATCATGGTTATCCTTAATGTTTATGGCTATAAAAGGCCTTTGTAAATTATGATGTAAAGTTAAAAATATATGGTACATTAACCACTCAGGCTCTTAGGAAACTAGAATGGCTGGCTGGTTTTGTAAGACCCTTAATGAGTCTCAACAATGGTAGCCTAGTCTACTCTAGATAGGTTAGTGAAGCTTTGAATCTACTGTTTATGAGAGAAGTGTCCCATTATTGATAGGGAGCTATATGTAAGATTAAAATCCTTGGTTATAAAGTGAAAACTCAAAGGAAAGAATATTCACAAAACATCTAATGTAAATTTTCAAAGAGTTTATTGAAGAACTCTTGAATGAGTCACATATGTTGAAGAGGCTCGATTATTCCTTGAATTCATTTAGACTAATTATAAATGTGCAAAATTCTTGAAGGGATAGCTCTATGATTGAACAACTAAATCATATCCTTGTTTTAGGGTAGTTAGGTTTGGAGGAATTTCGGCACATGTTTCTTATAAGGATTGTGCTTCCTGTGAAAGTATGCCATGGTGATAGAATTTAGATTTTTTTCATAGTAATTTTAAGCCATGTGTTTTTTTGGTTGAAAGAGTGAGGTGTTTCACTCATATAGATAGATTGTGAATAGTAGGATATTTTGACAGTGTAGAGAAATAACATTATTAATAGTCATGGAGTAAAGGAATTTGGTATCCCTATGTGGATCTCAACATCCCCATAAGGATTTAGGAAATTATAACGCATATTAGAGTTTATTTTATTCATTGGAAGTAGGTGGAAAGTCCCTATTAGAATATATAATTTGTAAATTTAGGCATTGAATTTTCAGGATTAAAGATTTAAGCCCCAACTCCTAGTCACATGGGCTGGTATGGGCTATGTATAATGGTCAACATGAAAGGAGATAAATGGGTGGAGGAAATATGGAAGTGGATGCTTCTATAATCTAAAATCCATATAAGTGATATTTGGGTGTTCTTCCTTAAGGTGCTATGCGAATCCATGATTTTGTTAAAGCCATGAAGTGAGAGTTTCAAGACGGTCTAGATATATCGACATCTAGGATTTCTCTAAATTTTAGGCAAAGTAATACATATGTTAAGGGGTTTGAGTGGGTGGAATGATGAAGTTAATGAACTCTACCTATGGTAACCTTGGTATTAGAGATATCTAGGGTATTTGGAAATCTATAAGTCCTCTTAATCCTGCAATGAGGTGAAAAACAAAGTTAACGAATGTAGATGCCAATAAGGTAGGATATATGGGGAGCACATGGAGCCACATATGAAAAAACAAGATCTTGTAGGTAGAATATGGTAGGACATGGAACGTTGATGTAGATGAGTGATGTGGAAAGATGATATGTCATTGTTTACAAAGCCCAAAAGATAAGTTTCGAATGTGGTATTACATGTGGCATGATGGTGTGGCATTTTGGCATGGCATAGATGTTAGCCTCACTCTCATAATAAAACAATTCTAAATCCAAATATCATAATTAAATAAATCAAGTCTTGATAATTAGGAGTTAGTTCCTCAAACTAGGGAGTTTAGTTAGGATGAGAGATTCTCTCCAACTAGTTCTCCTAGATTAGTGTTTTGTTGAGAAAATATCTGAACCAAGTTTGTTCAAGATAGACACACTATCTTGAGACAACTTCCTCATGTATTTATGTGTACTATTATCATTCTTTGTAGATTGGATTGATTAATAATTAGAATGTGAATTACATGAGCATGAGAGACCACATGATGGATCTCTGCCTTTTCCGCCAGTTTAATTTTTGTGTGTTAATTTGTTGTGCATATGGTTATATGGCTTTGTGATTTTTCTTCACGTGGTATCAGAGTTGTAGCCTGTTGAGGAGTCGATTGTGCATTCAAACACTATGTATTCTCTTTCGGTGGAGTAGCTTGACTGTCTTGTGCATTGAGCCACATAACTATGGAAAGATCCGAGCCACTTGACCAGTGTGTGATGCCAGATGTTAAGTCAGCCTTTTGAGGGAGATCATGGATTATTTTGGAGCCGCATGAGGGCAGCCGGGGATGCCTCTAGATCTGAGAAGTCACAGCGTCCTTTTGGAGTGTGGATACGTGAACTGGTGGACGTGGTTGCACAACAATTTTGGTTGGTGTCCCAGGCCTGGCAAATGGTGTTACGCATCCCAAAGAGCTAGAATATGTTGCATGGCATGTTTTCCTATTTCCATATTGAAATGGACTTAGCAAGCACCAAATAATGTCTTCCATATCATAGCATTTGGTCTGAATGACATTCTTTCGATGAAATTCTCTACATCCTCAAGGTTCCCAGCACGACCATATCAGGCCTGCGTGGCTGCATGCATAAAACACACAAATGAAGCATGGTCAATTTCCTCTGATCCACTAGATGACATCTTCGATAGCAATGTATAGCGATTAAGGTAACCAGTTTGGGACAATCAGCTCTATAATCTTCCGCTCGCTCATCACCGTTGTTCTAAATCTCAAACCTTCGACCTTGCGCCCTTCGCAGCATCCAAGCTCCTGTTTTTCCATGGCCACCTATCTCCATCATCATTTACAAATGGGCACTGATCAACCTTCAAGTACTCTAAGCCCTTGAAATGTGACAGTACTTTCATATCTTTAACCCCCTCGCACTTCACCAAGCTTAAGTGCTGAAGGGTAGTCGCATTGTTCCAAATATCCGATGGCTGCTTTGCAACAGTGCCTAGCACTGCCACACACTCATCTGTTTGATTTTCCATAGCAAGTTCAACATCTTCAGGATTCATGTCATATACTGATAAAATATTTTATGCACTTCAAAATCAGGGCTGGACAAGATTCCTCATGAGTAACAACACAATTTCAAGATCAATTGGATCCATTTCTTTAAGCTTCTTCATGTGATCATTTATGCTCGGGTCAAAGGCATTGCCCAGCAATCCCAGTGTAGAATAAAATAAATCCATCACAAAATTCTTGAATATCAACTAGAACAGCCAAATAACATTCGTTTTATTGCTTTGATCTTGCACCAATAATACAAATCCTCTCTTGGTCAGTTGAACGAAGTGCCTGGGAAACTTCTTTGAGGTGTGAATCACAGCTCTAGAAAGTAGAATAGTAGAGGGGAGAATGCACAGATCTGCCATTACTGTAGGATATCCAATTATAAGTGACTGGTTATTTATCTCTCTACACCTTCTGATTTCTATTACAGTCCACCACAACCTATTCTGGTGTGACTATATTTTTTGAAATGTTTCCGAGTGTGGAGAAAGAACTCTCTGTCATGGGCTTGGAGGAGGCCATAGTACAAGGTTATATTCCTGTAGTTGATGATCTCGTGAACATTGTCAGATATCTGGAGCGAAATTTTGAAGATAAAGAGCCTCCTTCGTCAGACTTCAGAATGCTTTTTTTCCTTAAGGGCCACTTACTGTTGAAATCCAACAGTAGTATTTTACTTTGAGGTAGCTTAAATTCATTTCAAAGTCAAAGTCAAAGTTAAATTGTAATTGAGAAGTCATAATGACAAGTGAGAAAAGTGAGGGTTGATGTGAAAGAGGTAAAAAAAATATTAAAGTTAACTTTGACGCTTGAGCTTGGCATTATCATTGTTTTAGAGTCAGTTTTTGAAGACAATTTGACGCCAAGGAGTTCTCATTCTCTGCTTGAGACGCCTCACTGAAGACATTGTCATGATAAATATATTGAAGGTTAATAAAAACATCTCTTTTTGTGGTGATTATGTCCTAGATCCACCCGAAATTGAATAAGGGGATCATAGGTACACTCTATGCCGTGAAAGTGCTTGCATGATTTGAGTCGAATTTGTAAAACACTCTCTTTATTATGCTTAAACAAAACAACTGCATGAACAGAAGAAAGTTTACATAGACAAGTCATCGATCAAGCTCCTGAAATCAAAGCTCCCATAATCAATTAAGTTCATAACCACAAAGTGTCACATCATCAACTTGATAAAAGTAATATTCTGCAACAACATTTCACAACAGCTAATTCATGCCATCAAGTTAAGGATGCTACAAATCAAGCACTTCAAGCCTAATGACATCAACAACACTTTTTATTTTAAACGGAATTGTTTGGGCGCATTTTCGGTTGTAACCGACACCCTCATTTGATTTGTACAGTGCACACATTAAGTCAAGTCAGTTGTCACTTGGACATTTATCATTTGGGTGCATTTTCAAAAGTGTTCGACACCCATCATTTTTTTAGCACATTTAGTGCATCACTTAGTGCAGTAATCACACAACAGTTCAAGACAACAAGTATTTCAAGCAAGTACAATCAAGCAAGGAAGAGTGATTATTTCATTCAAGTGCGCATAAAACAATCAAGCATGTTCAAGCACATAATCAAGCAAGCCATCATCATCAAACAAGTTTGATTTCTAGTATACTCTAATCTTCAAGTAAGCATCAAAACAAGCATGTGTCTACAACAAGCGCACTAAGATCAAGGGAGTGTGTCAAGTAACCAGATCAAGTATAACAGTTCAACCTGGAACAAGCGAGCCTGTGTAAAGTTCCTTAAAGCATTCATAACGTTTCATTCACGCAAAGCGATCGTGATCAAGCGAGTGTACAATCAACATTTCAAGCAAGTGTTTAAAAGCATCAGTAATCAACAACCAGTACAAGCAAGCGTGTCATTTCAATGATCGACTCAAGTGAGCAATTTTTTCAAGTACGACTTCTACGACAAGCAAGCTTGACTTCAAAGTAAGCAAGGCAACATGGTGACACACATTCAATTGTCCCAAATTATTAACAATTTAATGTTATCATCAGTCAGTGACATGGTGCACATCAGCAAAACCACTCTTGCTGACATTCAAGTGCATATTCAACATGCACATGAAACGATTGAGTTCCTTCAACTAGAGTCACAACTGCAGAGAAATGAGTTGCAAGAGAAGTGTGTTGCTTTCAAGTCTTTAACCAATCCAGAGACAGCTGATCATTTGACTTCATTCATCTAAACAACTTTAAGTGTTGAAGTTTTTCTAGTTCAACTTTCTTCCAAACCCATCATCAAGCCATGGGAGGAAATTCAAAGTAATCAAATTCGACGTGGCCTAGGATATGTCAAAGATAACGACAACATACATATCCCTGATTATTCAAAGCCCATTAAGTTCATTACTGCCAGATTACTTGAACAAATCACCTTAGTAAGTTCTCAACAACTTGCAGACCGACATCAACACACACAAACTAAAGTTGTAGATAAATAGAAATGCACACAAACTCAAGTTGGAGACAAACCGAAATGTTCTCATTGTCAAAGAACCGATTGTCTGGAAAATCAATGTTTTGATCTCCATCCTTGTAGCCATTGCGGTAAGTCAAATCATACATCAGAGAAATTCTACAACCAACGACAGTAAGCCAGATTGAAGATAAATTATTCATGGATTGATCTCTGGGAATGGTCATCCACAGCCAGAAGATTGTACAAGTTTTACAATCGAATTCACTCACACATATTGCGAATTCACTCACACATATTGCAACCAATAGTAAAAATGAAGATGGTACTCTCATGCAGTTGAAAGCAGGAGTACACCAGTGAAAATCTCCTACACCTGCAGTGGGGGAGTTCAGAAATAAAGTGTGGATAATTGTCTCTCCTTTCAGCTGACAAAGGGGGCAAATGTCAATGAAATTGAAAGTGGTTGTCAGACTGAAAGTATTGACAACATCAGTGAAGTAGCTAGTGGGCATCAACAATAAAAGCTACAATGAGAAGTTTTCGACATGAACAAATTCGCTAGGGGGTGATCGACAACAAAGACAGGAGTGAACAGTTTCAAAAGCAACAATGAGTTGTTTTTCATCTAGTGGGTGATCATCATCATCATATATGTCAGTGGGCATTCGTCAACTTTTGTCAGTGCACAAAGGATGATGATTGCAAGCAAATTACAAATGGATCTTTTTGTAGCTTGGCACATGATGGAGTTGTCAAGAAACATTCAGAGATGAATTAGACATACAGCTGACTCATGGTCTCTTCATATTGCAGTTTCTTCAGCATCCAACTTTGGCGGTTTTTCAGGGAAATTGTTTTTGAGGATCAAATTGAGAACTTGGAAAAGGGTTCCTTGTTCTTATTTTGGATTTATCATTGGGGGGGGGGGGGGGAATGTTAGCCTCACTTTCATAATAAAACAATTCTAAATCCAAATATTATAATTAAATAAATCAAATCTTGAGAATTAGGAGTTAGTTCCTCAAACTAGGGAGTTTTGTTAGGATGAGAGATTCTCTCCAACTAGTTCTCTTAGATTAGTGTTTTGTTGAGAAAATATCTCTGTTATCACTCAGGTTGTTCCCCAAAGTTGTAGGAAAAGGAATACGGCCGAGGTAACCACAAACCAATATTTTAGATACAGGTTCTAGCCAATCTGCATCCAGAGAGGGCTCTCTCTTTATAATTTAGCTTTGCTTTGAGGTGTATTAGGCTAGTTATGAAGTACAAGGGTTTTGTTTTGAGTTTGGTTGGGGGAATGGACTTTCAATAGAACGGTGAGGTAAAACTGAAGAGTTTTAGTCCATTGGGCATGATGGAGTCAAAGGAGGATAGCTTTCTGGATTTTTTTTTTTCCATCAAGAATGGTATCACAGAGCAAGGTAATCAAATATGGAACAACTCATAGGCTGGAGTAAGGAGGAATGAAGTCAATGGGTGAAGGGAAATTAAGAATCCTTCATCATGTTGATAGAGGGAAAATGGCTGATTACTGTTAAGGAGCAGTTAAGAATTCCTTAGAAATTATTCAAGATGGAAGAACCAGGGGAAACAAGAGCAATTAAGAATTCACTGTTTATTCTAATTCTGAAGAAAACATTAATAATAACAAAGACTGAACACAGAGTGCAAACAAGAAAATTTTGAGTTATTCTTTTTCTTTATTATTTAGATCATGAAACATAGATGATATAGTAAACACAGAAACTATAAAACAAAAGTTAGAAGGGACTTATTGATCCATGAGATGATTCAAGAATTTTGTAGCATGACCCTTAGCAGCCATTCCTCATTCAGTAAGCAAGAAAAAAATGGTTCCAATAGCCTTTTATTCCAAAAACTTCAGAATTATAGCAAAGTCTGAGAATGCATCCCAATCAACCAACCCCAAATACTTCTTTTTTGGGGGGTATTTATACAAAAATGTCAAGATATCATACAAAATATCTGATAGAAATAATATCTACTGACAATTAATGCTTCTTTTACATAGATAGAGACAGGCAGTCTCGAAAATAGGGAGATAATAAATAGATGCAATAAATTCATGCTGTGCTGGTTGTTCCGTCTTTATGAGATGTATTGGAGGTAGGTGCTGCAAGTCGGTTCCCAGTTGTCTTCTACTGATCCTCTGTGCTGGTTATTCTACTTTGGCTAGATTTTCTTTAACTCTGATATGATGCGATTTGACCCGCAGGACCGTGATTGATTTCTGTTCTGCGCATTATAGTAGATGGTGCAAAATTCTGCATTGACCAAAGATAAATTTACAGGATTTCTAACATGCTTTTCCACCACTCTGGTCATGGTATTTTATGTCTCTGCAGCTTCCTTAAAGTCTCGTCAGTCTCTGTGTACCTGAAGAAGTTAGGAGGGATGGTGAACAGATGCTTCACCTCATGCTCTATGTAGAATAGATTTTCCAGGCTGTCATAAAGGGACTGGCCAGATGGAAGTGCCCTCTCTCCTGAAGTGCTTGAAGATGCATTAGCTTGATTAGCAGCATATGTATTTAATTTATGTACATAGTCCTTGTGCTTCATCAGACGATCATTATTTCCCAAAGGACTTGGCAAACCTTTTTGATTTAGGACTGTAGATTTTTTTGTGAAAGAATCAATTTCTACCTGCATGTCCTGGCATCTTCTGTCCAATTTTTGCATTAGAGTTCTCATGGTTAGAACTCTCTTGATGTCCAGAATGGTACCTGTTCTGTCTCTAATATCCAGTGCTTCCAATTCTTCACAAGTCTTGGTATTCAAAAAACGTATTAGCCTGTTAGCTTGCTCAGGCATCTGTCCCAATAAGGCTCCTGTTTTTTGAATTTCCACTTGGGCCACTTTTATCAGGTCAATCTGCTCATGAATGGTCTAAATAGATCTCCACACATCACTAAGGTATTGAGTGATGTTGGTCCACAAAATTCCTCTAATTTTTGCCAGAGGCTGATCCAGAGAGAGATCCTTTCCTAAGGCTCTTACCTTGTTCTCCAATGCTTTGACTTCCCTTGTTTTGTCTACCACATTCATCTTGGACTTATCATAGCTTTGCTCAACCTTTGCCAATTTTTCTTTCACTTGTTTTAGCTCTGATACTTGGAGTTTCAACTCCTCCATGGCTTTTATTAATTGCTCTGTAGTCATAGTTGTACCACTGCCTGTTGTTGCTGTTGTTGCTGAGGTACCTGTGGTGATTTCTGTTGTTGACGCCGGGCCAGTGGGAGGCACTGCTGCTATAACTATGGGAGGGACAGTTGTGACTGTTGGAGCTACTTCACATGGCTGGGAGGTCAACTCTCCCTGCTTTTCTTGTAGTGCTTTCTCCAATGCCTGCTCTATCTCACTCAATCTCTCTTTCAACCTCATGAGCAGGTCCATCATGTCCTCTTCGGACTTTTGTTGTACAACATCTGTTGTCTATGGATGCATAGAAGGAGGCATTTTGAGCTGTTTTCTGAGGGCAGCAATGTCCTCTTCCTTTTTCTTCATTAGTGCTTTTATGCCTTTGGCATCTTTGGGATCATGTCCCAATTCAATGATGATGTCCTCCAAGGATTTGATCCTGTTGTCCTTTGCTAGAGAAGAAGCTTTCTCTAAATCCAACTGAGCTGAGGTATTATTTAAGGAATTTTGTAATTTATGAGCCAACATTGCTTTATCAGCTAGCGTGGAATACACCATCTCTCCAATCTGTTTGTGCAGCTCAATCTGGTCTATTAGATGAATGTCTTTGGCCAAGACTTCCAGATTTGTCTTGATATAATCAGCTGCCGACTACGATTGTTGCACCTTGGGCTTGAAATAGCTCATAATCATTTTTCCCTCCTTTATGTCATAGGTAGACATCAATCTTTGCTGTTTTGTGGGGGCCATCTTAAGATATTGGTTATAAATTTGCAGCCTCAATGGATCATTTCTAGCCTTTATCTCTGTGAATGGTTTTTTGATATCAGAGGTCTACTTACTTGGTGGCCTAGTGGATGAAACTTCCACACTATGCTTCCTTTCTAGCTCCTGCCTGTGTGAGCTGGTTGATGTGTCTATCACTTGGGAGGTATGTGGGCTGGTTGCCCTCTCACCTCGTAAACTTTCTATTGTTTCTTCAAAGATTTCCTATTCAGATAGAGGATTCAGTCTTTGCCTTTTTGCCCCTGGCTGTTCTATAGGTCCACTGATGGGTGTGACCTCTTCCCTATCTCTTTTCTTGCCCTTTTCCTCATTTAGAGGAGTCTGTAACGCTGGTATCTCTGGTGCTTTAGTTTGTACCGGAGGAATTTTCCCTTGCTGATCAGTCATTGCTTGCTGCTCTGTGCCTGCTACTTCCTTGCCCTTAGAAGACCCTGTAGCTGGGACACTAGTTTCTTGTATAGGTTGCTGTGAAGCTCCATTAGAGGAAGTACCTACTCTAGTTTTCTGAGGTAGATTGAAAGATACCTGTCCAAAAGAGTCCAGGTCAAGGGTCTTTTCAAAAATTTTCATAGCTTGTTCCATCACTTCTTGTTGAGTAAGCTCTTCTATTAATGTACCGTCTACCCACTCATCCTGATTAGCAAATTGCTCTATTTCAGGGATCCTAAAATGTTTATAGGTCGATAGCCTGTTTTTTACTTTTCTGTCACTTATAAAGCTATTTGGGTCATATGGCACCCACCAGAAGCTTTTCTTCAATTGAAGGTCTTCCCCTAATATCTTATCAACATCTTCCCATGCTTCCCTCTTGTTAATGATAAAAGGGCCTAACTGGTTTCTTATTCTCAACTGAGCCTTCTTCTTTACATTGCAAAAGTGAGTTAAATCTGCATTGATAAGTTGTCTGAAATACTCTAGTGCAAATAGTCTCATAGGCACATATTTGGGCAGCTTATAAGGGCATAGTTCACAGCCATATATCCTGATTTCAGTGTGATTCTAGTAGAGGTACCAGTCACCTATTCTGTAGTTTTTGGAGAGCTGTAAAATCTTATTTATATCCCCAGAGAGCCTAGGAGGAGGAGCTCCTATCAACAAGGTGGAGGCTGGATGTATAAACCAGTCAATGAATTCACAGTAGGTATAAGGGGATTTAGAAACATTGTGGAAGACTGAGGTCCAAAAGATCACAGACCTACTCTCTCCTTTGGAATCCAATTTTCTGATAGGAAATGAAAAGTTGTCTGTCTAATAATATAGCAGAAGGTGATATATGAATGAAGTGTACTTGAAGACTCCTTCTCTTTCCAAATTTATAAACTGCTCATTGATTTTATTGGCAATGAAAGAGGCATAATCATGCTTGACAGTAGGGGGCTGTCCTGGAGTAAACATTGACAACATAACAAATATGGTCTCATCAACAAATTCACTGGTTTTGAATCCCAATATAAAGGATATCATGTCAAGAATAAGCTTGCCAGTTTCAGTGAACCAGGCATGTACATAGGGAGGTGGGCCTTGAGGATGGCAATCTGGCTTCATAAATAACTTATCAATCTGGGTTATTTCTGCATTGGACAATTGAGAGCTTTGCTAAAGCAAAAATCCCATGGAAAGAGGAGCAAGAGGCTGAGCTAGATGGAAGTGCAACATTTCATTGATAGACTCGGCAGTTATGTAGAAAAGAACAGTTTGTGATGGATTCATAACTGCTTTACTGATAGGGCCATAGTTTGCACAACAATGGTGGATAAGATCAGGGAAGACATTAACTGAGGGAAGGTAATATCTGGGGAGATTGGACTCCCATATTCCAAGAATATCAGAGTTACTCAGATGAGTATTTCTAATTTTGCAAAATTCTTGGAGATGGTTCATATCACCAGATAACTCCTTAATTTGAAAATCTCTGTCAACCAAGGGCAACCAATCCTGGTCTTTGCAAGGTGCATTGAGGGGCGTGACATTGAGGGCCACTAGGGATTCCATGTTCAATTCTCTGTGTTTTTAAATTGGAAGTCAAGTTTCTGTGGGAAAAACGGGAAAAATAGCGGTTCTGGATGTCTTGGTATGGAAATTATGAACTGCTTCAGTTTGAATTTGGCTCTTATAGGTATAATTTTCCAGAGGAAAACCGAAAATACAAGTTCGGGAGGTGAAAATAGGGTAAATAACTGTATTTTGGAGGCGAACCAGTGTAATTTGCAGGTTGACCGATGAGTTGTGGAGCAGGATGCTGGACTTTGTTCGTCGGGTGGCGGACTAGAGCTTCTATAGTTGCTTGGACGTAGTTCACATGCAACAGTTTCACAGAAAAGACGAACGAAAATGGGTGAAAATGACGTTTTCACGAGTTTTTTAACAAAAAATTGGCTTCGCGGGGCTTTTGGCGCTTTTTGGTCGAATGACGTCATCGGGATGTGACGTTTTGTCATGACGCGAGAGTACAGATGCTAATATGGAGGTGACATGGCGATGACATCAGCGGGCTGGGTCAGCAGGAGGGCGGTAAGCGGTATCAGCCCGCACCGCTTATGAGCTAAGGCGGTTTCGGGTGGAGGGGCTGCGAGCATGGCGGGAGGGCGTTGCGTGTCCCTGGTACAACGGTAATACCACTGGCTCCCTGGGCGGTAAACATTGGCTATAGAGGGCCTCACGAAATGATCGTGGGCTGTCGGATGCATAAGCCCAGATCCAATGGTTGGCGCTTAATGGAGCTGGCGGAGGGTTACGACACGGGGACCCACGTATAAAATCAAATATTTTAATGCGGTTTGGGCTTGATATGGTTGGTGTCGGGGTGATTTTTTAATCAATTAACATGGGGTTAATTGATTTCAAACAATGCATGGGCGATGGTTATTATATGGTTCTTGATGAACCTATAATCCTTGTTTAAACAGAAATATGGCCATAATCAACCGGGGGCGAGATTATTACACATTGGGGGTTTTATTGTATAGATATATTAATACGGGGGAAGGGGAATTTGTAAGGGATTTATATAATAATGTTAGCAGTTAATATGGGTTTATGAAAAAAAAGGCGCTAAGTTATAAAGTTTGATAACTTAGGCTGAGGGAACAAAAGGATTTTTACACAAGAAATGTGGATTCTTTGCCTAAAGCAAGAATGTTATTTTACTCAGGCTTTTTTATGAAATGAGGTGGAGTGATTTGGGAGTATTTGAGCAGATCTCAATCTCCTTGGGGGGAGGTTAGTAAGTGATTTTGGGAGAAGTGTGAAGGGAAGTTAGACATGCCTCACTTGATTTGTAACCAAGCAGTTGCCATAGTGCTTATGATATCAATAAGATGAACATCTTGGAGAGACAAAATTAATCATAAGCCTACTTCTGCAACACCAAAACTAGCTACCCAGCCTACAGTACCTAACATTTTTTCTTCTTTTTCCCCGGGTGCACTTGGACTAGCAAACCCTTACAAATTTTCTTTTCTTTTCATGGGAATCCTATCTAAGTCTGCCCTTATTTCTTCCAAGGGCTCAGATTTAACTATTGAGCTCCTTTACTTATCTACCTATCTATTTATCTGCCAAGATTGAACAGTTTGAATAGATTTTATTCTCTATCTCTAAAACAAGAAATTCAAAGATGAACTAGCCATGATTAAGCTGTTTGGTCATCCATCAATTGTGGCAAGAGTCAACCAACTGCACACAATGAGATTCTTTGCAAAAATAGAATAGTAGTGGCATTTTGGATTAGCACACTTTCATGGTCCTTTTCTTTGGGGTTCACTTCTTTCATTTTTTCTCTTGACCATTTCATTCTTTTTACCCTTTGATCTTTCTTTTAGGGTATACCCTCTTTTCACTTTTTAATTTTTTCAAAATATGGAAAACCTTTGCAACAGGGAAAGGATGAACATATTAGGGATTTTAACCAGTCAATCATTAAATATGACACCTATTGGTATAGGAGCATAATACTGGCTCCACTTGGGGATGGCTTTTCCTGGTGAAAAGTTAAGAAGAGCAGGTCAGATGGCCTTATGTACAATTCTTGTTGTAATTCTGCAATTTTCCTTTGCTGTAAGTGAAAAAACTGTACAGAGGATGATGTAAAATATACACATCTCTCATGAGCTGATTCAAACAATTACACCTCTGTTTTGGATAGTTTTTCTGAATGTTTTTTCTCATATTTTCAGCTCCCAAGTCCTTTACAATTTCTGGTAAATTAAAAAAAAAGGTAATACAAAAAAGGTGGTAAAGTTCCTTGACTGTTCCTCAAAATTTCCTACACATTCCTTCCCATTCTTATTGCTATAATAAACTGCAGAAACTAAGCATTGTTATGTACAAGTTAGAGTCCTGACATATCAACAAACTGGATCAAAATAATGTTTCAGCATCCAACCATTAACTGGTCCATCTTCTGCTTCTGTACCGTTCAATCTTTTCAAAAAGTAGGTATTGTTTCCCTGTGAGGCCTGAATAATAAAAGGTCCCTTCCATAGGAAGTCAAACTTTCCATGTTTTCCTTTATCTTCTCTTCTGGAGTCCCATTTCAGAACTTTGTCTCCTATGAAAAAATCCTCTCTCTTAGTCCTCTTATAAACTATCTTCTTGAGTTTTTCTTATAGCACTTGAGATCTTTGATATACCTCTTCTCTAGTCTGTTGCAAATGTATAGTCTGATTTATCCTTCTTTGAATGTCATTGGGCTGTATTTGAACTTCTTGCAATAATTTCATTATAGGTATTCCCAAGGAGGAGGGAAATACAACCTCCATACCATAGACAAGCTCATAGGGACTAGTTCCAATGGATCTCTTGGTAGTCAGTCTGTCTACCCATAATGCATTTATAAGCTTCTTATGCCAATTTTTCTTGTTTTCTTCCAATACTTTCTTAATAATATTCATCGAGCTTTTATTGGATGACTCAGCTAGACCATTACCTTGGGGGTAATAGGCTGTGGAGTGACCTAGAGTGATATGGTATTTGTGACAGAAACTGATCATTCTTTTCAGGACAGCCAAATCTAGACAGGATGTTGGTTTCTAAGAATTGCATGGTTACTGAATCATTGGCTTGTCTACAAGGGATGGCCTCTATCCACTTGGTGAAATAATCTGTTGCAGTCAAAATCCATTTGTGCTGGCCAGAAGAGGGAGGGTGAATTTCCCCAATGAAATCTAAACCTTATTGTTGAAATGGTCTTTTGGTAGAAATTGGTCTAAGGGGTAGAGGCAGAAGTTTCCTCTTTCCTTCAAATATTTGACATTTATGGCAAGTAGTAACAAACTTTTTGACATCAGAAAACAAGGTGGGCCAGTAAAATCCAGCCCTTAGGATTTTATCAGCAGTTTATTTCCAGTACAAATGCCCACCACAATCCCCTACATGAAATTCTTTGAGCACCTTGTCAATTTCATCTTTTATTAGACAATTTAATAGAACACCTTCATGATTTTTCCAAAAGAGAGCACCATCTAAAATACAAAACTTTAAAGCTTTCATTTTTATAAACCTTTTCTTTGTTCTAGATAACCCTGGAGGAGCCTGCAGGTTTAATAATACATAACATATATCAGCATACCAAGGTGATTCTAGGAAGGCTTGGCTGATTTGTGGAGTCGCCATCTCCTGTTCATTATCCAGTTCATTAATATCTAGGGCTTGGCAATTGGTTTCAGTCAAGAGTTTAGCCAATCCCTGTCCTTTTATAAGCTTTGTAGGTTTTATTTCAATATCATACTCTAATATAGTAGCAATCCATTTACCTCTTTTGCCTTCAATCCCCTCTTGGGTCAGGATATCTTTGACAACAGTGCTTGGCACATAAGCTATTATATGAGAGTATAGTATGTAGACTTTGAAATCTTTGATGGCTTTCACAAGTGCATAAGCTTGTTTTTCCATGATTGGGTATTTTAGAGGTGCATCCCTCAGTGCTTTGCTAAAGAAGGCTATGGGTTTTTCACATCCTTGATCATCTTTCTGTAGCAAAACAGCAGCAATAGTGTGTTCTGATGCAAATGAAAATATCATGAAGTCTCTGTCAAATTTTGGGCTTGTAAGGACTAAAGTTTTGGTTAAATCTTTCTTGATTTCTTTAATTGCTTGCTTGGCTTCTAGTGTCCATTTGACCTTGGAATCTTTTTTCAACATATTATTCAACAATCTAATTAATTCAGCCAAGTTGGGTATGAATCTTCTTAAAAAATTTATTTTCCCTAGGAAAGCTTGGAGTTCCTTGACATTTCTGGGATATGGTATTTGTAAAATGGCTTGTATTTGGTCATGATCAATTTTGATGCCATCTCTTGAGATTATGTGACCTAACAGTTTGCCCTCTTCTAGGCCAAATAATGACTTATTTGGATTTAGTGATATACCATATTTTTTGCAGGTTAGAAACACTTGTCTCAGATGATCCAGGTGCCACTGATCTGATTTGGAAAACACAGTGAGATCATCTAGGTATATGACTAGAAAATTATGAATTTCTTTAGCAAAAGCTATGTCCATTGCGCGTTGGAAGTTTGCCCCAACATTCTTGAGTCCAAATGGCATTTTCACATATTTGAAAGTTCCCCATGGAGTTGTGAAAGCAGTTTTTTCCTGATCATCAGGGTGAACTAAAATCTGGTTGAAGCCTGAAAACCCATCCAAAAGTGAAATTCTAGAGGTGCCTACCACCCTTTGTAAAATGTGATCCATTTGAGGTAAGGGATAGTGGTCTTTCAAGAAAACTTTATTTAGGTTTCCTAAATCAACACATAGTCTAATTTCTCCTGTTTTATTCCTAGTGGGCACTAAATTAGAGACCCATTTTGAAAATCTGATAGGTGCAATTATCCCCGCTTCATACATTATTTTGACTTCTTTTTCAATTAGAGGGAGGAATATAGGGTTGACCCTTCTGAGTTTCTTCTTGAAATGTTTTTGACTTTCATTGAGGGGTATTGTATGTTGAATCACAGAAGTGTCATAGGATTTGAAATCTTCATAGCTCCATGCAAAAACATCCTGGAATTCCTTAAACAGTTCAACATATTTAAGCTTTTGGTCAGGAGGCAAAGTTTTGGACAATTTTATCATTTTAGAATTTTGTTCAGTTCCTATGTTATAGTCCTCAATCTTTGCATTTAGAGGCTGCATTTTGGGTTTCCTTGGGATATCATTAGAATCAAAAATGTCTTCCAGAGGAGTTAATCCTATGGGTAAATAATTGTCCTTTAGATCAATAACTTCAAATTCTCCTCCAATGGTTTCATCAACGTCTATTTCTTTAAGCTCTTGCAACTCTTTGCTAGTAAATTTTGTTGGATGTAGTATTTGTGTTGCAGTTTCTGCTAAAATATGTGTTTCAACTTTGTCTATTTGATCAACTTCACAAACAGTGCCCATGTCTATATTAGTGCTGGAAAATTCCTCTTTTAAGGTTAGGAAATTATTAATCTAAGTGTCATTGTCAAACACTTGCCAGTTTTTTACATTGTCAGGTACAATTGGTCTGTGTTTAATCTCAGCTGTAAAATGATGATTAGGCTCAAATGGCAGTTTACAAGTGCTGGCAAATGTTCCCAAACTACGAGCATGCAAATTGTGTTTCCTTGTAATTTTGGCAAGCTAAGTTTCAAGAAAGGTATTGAGTATTTCAATTGCTGCCCCTCTATAAGATCTTAATCTGAGATCATTTGTGAGGAAGTTTCCTTTCATTTGTTGAATAACTAAATCAGAGTCTCCCAAAATTGATACCCTAACTGCCCCTAAGCTTTTGATCAATTTGAGTCCTAGCAAGAGGGCTTCATATTCAGCCATGTTATTAGTACATCTAAAATTCAACCTATATGCATGTCCTTCAGCATGATCATTTTCCATATTATGTATCCAAATCCCTGCCCCTGCTCCTAGCTTATTGACTAATCCATCAAACTCCAAGTACCAAAGGATTTCTTGATTATAGCTAGTATTAGGATTCTTAGAAATTTGCTTACTAGGGAGATTTGGATTTTCAGTTTCATGTGGCTTCCCTTATGTGTCTAATATACCATTGTTCATAGAAATCTCTTGAATTTGAACACTAGATTTTACATTTATGATTTTTTCTTGTGCTAATGCTAAAATCTTGACATCAGTTAAGGGTAAATTTCAACATTGTATAAGATGAAGGAGTCCATATTAGAATGCATAGAATATATGGGAAATTTTTGGGGTTTCTCCTGGCTGCTAAACACGTATTTCATCAAAGTTTCTCGATACAATCTCTTTGGTGGGCCAAATACTGAAATGGTGGCATAGGACATGTCCAATTGTAAAGATCCCTGGAGCTTTGCACCCCAATATCTAGACAGCAACATGCCATATTTTGGTGGAATATCAGCTACCACTACATCCATTAAAATTGTCTTGGCAGGGTATTGAACTAATGATACACATAAATCTTTGATCAATCCTATACATCTAACCTAGCTTGAATCAAAGGAGAACAAACCTTTGTATGGCCTGGTAATATCTAGGTCCAACATTTCCATCACAGGTTTGGGCATTAAATTATGGGAAGCTCCAGAATCAAACATTGCATTGTGCAATATTTTGTCATGAATATTCATACTTACATAGAAAGGAGGAACCCCACCATCTATAGATTTACTATTGACCTCAGGGCCAAAAATTAATTCTGGTTGATCATCAAGGACATTTACTGCATCTCTATTTTCTGAAATTTGAAGTGATCTGTTGATTTGTTCTCTATAGACATCATGTTTAGCCAATTTTGACAATGGAATTGCTATCTTTAATTTTCCTATTTCGGTCTCAAGGTTGAAAGGTTTTTCTGTTTGAATTTTTTCATTTCGGATAGTGAGATTTTCTTTTTTTGTTGTTTTTTCAATGCTTTTTCCTTTATCAGGAGTAGTGTTATGGGCTGAAGTTGCTTGTATGTCAATTTCTGAAGGCTCTCCCACAATTTCTTTGGAAGGAACAGAAGTTGAAGACTATTTATTAGGTTGTTGATTATCTGAAACATCTTCAACTGTTGGATTGTCTGAGTTAGGAATTGCTTTAGGAAGAGCTTGTATAGGAGGGTTCTTGATTTTAGCTTTGGTAGGTTTCTTAGTATCCTTGTGTTTATTGTTTTCAGGGACATCTATCCTTTTGCTTCTCAGATTATATTGTTTGTGGACTTCATAGATGGCAGTGTCATATCCCTCCCTAAAATCAAACGATTCACCTGATTGGATCTGGAATTGATTAAGAGTATGAGCTTCTTGGTCTTCTTGGGTCAAGAAAATCTGTTGTTCACTATTGAGCCCCATTAAGTTAATTTGAGTGTCTTCTGTTGGTTCACTAGAAGTTGAAGCTTCAGCATAGTTTTCTTGGAATGGAGGTCTAATGTTTTGGTCAGGGCCAACCTTTCCAGTATTGGGATTCTGATTTTTTCTGAAATTTGGGTTTCTTGCAGTGTTGCTCGGTTGACCATCCCAAGGGGACTTCCTCTCAATTATTTCTACTCTATCACCAAGTCTGTCCATTCCTTTAATGATAGCATCTAATTTTTGTTCAAAGGCAGAAGGTTCTTCTTTGATGGGTATCCTCCTTTCAGCTCTGGCCCGAGCTCGTTTAGAAATCAGGTTGGCCTCAACACTGACAGCTATACTTTGCATGTCTTCTAGGCTTCGAGGAGCCCTTTCCCTAAGCTGGTATGCCATGTCAGAGTTAAATGCATCAAGAAATTTGATCAAGGCCAAGTCTGGTGGAGGTCTGAGATTCTGAGGAATAGCATTGTATACATTGTTAAATCTAGTGCAGTAATCTTGAATAGTTTTTTGTGGACCTCTCTTTAAGTTTTCATACTTTGATAAAATGTGGAGAGGATCTTTTTTCTTTTCCCCTCTGTTTAAGAAGGTCTGATAAAGAGCATGTCGATCATTGATAGTGTTTGCAGGGAGTGCTCTAAACCAGGTTCTAACATCTCCAGTTAAGCTTTGGACAAAGACTTTCATTCTTACATCATCATCATCAATCTCATAGTTTTCAAAATAATCCATATTTTCTTGGTGTGTTGTTGAGTTGTGTAAGTGTCAGTACCATCAAAATAGGTGATTTTGCTTTGATAATCTTAAGGCATAGCCCTTGGACTGGCAAGTAATTGTAGGGGAGCATATTGGTTTTCCTTGTTTGCAAAGATAAGTGTAACAGCTGGAAGAACAGGGATACCAGTTGAAATATGTGCTATGGATGGGGGAGTGGAAAAAATGGTTTGAAGTGCTAAGGGTGAACTAAGAGATGCAACAGTAATGGCAGAAAGGACTGGTGCTTTTCCAGGAGTAAGCTCAGATTGGATAAGGTTCTGCTGGCTTCTAAGGTTCTTAGGAATCAGATTAGGATTTTGAAACACGGGTGGGGGATTTGGATCTGGATTTGATCTAGTGTAACGGATCTTGTTCTTTGGAGCCGGCTTCTAAATGTGTTTTTTGTTTTCCTTGAAATATCTTAACAATACAACTTTGACAGTGTCTTGTAGGAAGTTTTAAAATATGGGAGTTTTGAATTTTCCTAAAGATCTACTCAAATAAGGAACTGATCAAGTATTTGAGACAACTGTTCAAAGTATAAACTAGACTGGAGATAGACTGAAGCAACTTTTATTTACTCCTGCAATTGCATAGCAAAAGTAGTTTCAAAGGCTACCTGGCCAACTTCAGGCTCCATCTGTAGTTTATAAAATAATCAGCAGTAACAAACAATTTATTCAAATCCCTAGTTGGGTCGCCAATGATGTTATCACTTAGGTTGTTTCCCAAAGTTGTAGGAAAGGGAATACGGCCAAGGTAACCACAGATCAATCTTTTAGATACAGGTTCTAGCTAATCTGCATCCAGAGAGGGCTTTCTCTTTATAATTTAGCTTTGTTTTGAGGTGTATTAGGCTAGTTATGGAGTACAAAGGTTTTGTTTCGAGTTTGGTTGGGGGAATGGAGTTTCAATAGAACGGTGAGGTAAAACTGAAGAGTTTCAGTCCATTGGGCATGATGGAGTCAAAGGAGGATAGCTTTCTGGATTTTTTTTTTCCATCAAGGATGGTAACACAGAGCAAGGTAATCAAATATGGAACAATTCATAGGTTGGAGTAAGGCGGAATGGAGTCAATGGGTGAAGGGCAATTAAGAATCCTTCATCATGTTGACAGAGGGAAAATGGCTGATTACTATTAAGGAGCAGTTAAGAATTCCTTAGAAAATATTCAAGATCAAAGAACCAGGGGAAACAGGAGCAATTAAGAATTCACTGTTTATTCTAATTCTGAAGAAAACATTAATAATAACAAAGACTGAACACAGAGTGCAAACAAGCAAATTCTAAGTTATTCTTTTTCTCTATTATTTAGATCATGAAACATAGATGATATAGTAAACACAGAAACTGTAAAACAGAAGTTAGAAGGGATTATTGATCCATGAAATGATTCAAGAATTCTGTAGCATGACCCTTAGCAGCCATTCCTCATTCAGTAAGCAAGACAAAAATGGTTTCAACAGCCTTTTATTCCAAAAACTTCAGAATTTACAGCAAAGTCTAAGAATGCATCCCAATAAACCAACCCCAAATACTTCGTTTTTGGGGGGTATTTGTACAAAAATGTCAAGATATCATACAAAATATCTGATAGAAATAATATCTACTGACAATTAATGCTTCTTTTACATAGATAGAGACAGATAGTCTTGAAAACAGGGAGATAATAAATAGATGCAATAAATTCATGCTGCGATGGTTGTTCCATCTTTATGAGATGTACTGGAGGTAGGTGTTGCAAGTCGGTTCCCAGCTGTCTTCTACTGATCCTCTGTGCTGGTTATTCTGCTTTGGCTGGATTTTCTTTAACTCTGATGTGATGCGCTTTGACCCACAGGACCGTGATTCATTTTTGTTCTGTGCATTATAGTAGATGGTGCAAAATTCTGCATTGACCAAAGATAAATTTACAGGATTTCTAACATGCTTTTCCACCACTCTGGTCCTAGTATTTTATGTCTCTGCAGCTTCCTTAGAGTCTCATCAGTCTCTGTGTACCTGAAGAAGTTAGGAGGGATGGTGAACAGATGCTTCACCTCATGCTCTATGTAGAATAGATTTTCCAGGCTTCATAAAGGGACTGGCCAGATACAGAGGAGATAGGTTCTTCTCTGGGACCACTGTAGGCTTCGTCCCTACAACCAAACTGAATGCTATGCATCTACTTGTAACTTTTTATCTATCTTATATAAAAAGTTCATTTTTTTCTTTGGAAAAAAAAGGGACTGGCCAGATGGAAGTGCTCTCTCTCCTGAAGTGCTTGAAGATGCATTAGCTTGATTAGAAGCATATGTATTTAATTTATGTACATAGTCCTTGTGTTTCATCAGATGATCATTATTTCCCAAAGGACTTGGCAAACCTTTTTGATTCAAGACCGTAAATTTTTCTGTGAAAGAATCAATTTCTACCTGCATGTCCTGGCATCTTCTGTCCAAGTTTTTCATTAGAGTTCTCATGGTTAGAACTCTCTTGATGTCCAGAATGGTACCTATTCTGTCTCTAATATCCAGTGCTTCCAGTTCTTCACTGGTCTTGGTATTCAAAAAATGTATTACCTTGTTAGCTTGCTCAGGCATCTATCCCAATAAGGCTCTTGTTTTTTGAATTTCCACTTGGGCCACTTTTATCAAGTCAATCTACTCATGAATGGTCTGAATAGATCTCCACACATCATTAAGGGATTGAGTGATGTTGGTCCACAAAATTCCTCTGATTTCTTCCAGAGGCTTATCCAAAGAGAGATCCTTTTCTAAGGCTCTTACCTTGTTCTCCAATGCTTTGACTTCCCTTGTTTTGTCTGCCACATTCATCTTGGACTTATCATAGATTTGTTCAACCTTTGCCAATTTTTCTTTGACTTGTTTCAGCTCTGATACTTGGAGTTTCAACTCCTCCATGGCTTTTATTAATTGCTCTGTATTCATATCTGTACTGATGCCTGGTGCTGCTGCTGTTGCTGAGGTACCTATGGTGATTTCTGTTGTTGATGTCAGGCCAGTGGGAGGCACTGCTGCTATAACTATGGGAGGGACAGTTGTGACTGTTGGAGCTACTTCACATGGCTGGGAGGTCGACTCTCCCTGCTTTTCTTGTAGTGCTTTCTCCAATGCCTGTTTTGTCTCACTCAATCTCTCTTTCAACCTCATGAGCAAGTCTATCATGTCCTCTTTGGACTTCTGCTGTACAACATCTATTGTCTGTGGATGCATAGAAGGAGGCATTTTGAGCTATTTTCTAAGGGCAGTAATGCCCTCTTCCTTTTTCTTCATTAGTGCTTTTATGCCTTTGGCATCTTTGGGATCATGTCCCAGTTCAATGATGATGTCCTCCAAGGATTTGATCCTGTTGTCCTCTGCTAGAGAAGAATCTTTCTCTAAATCCAACTGAGCTGAGGTATTATTTAAGGAATTTTGCAATTTATGAGCCAACATTGCTTTATCAGCTAGCGTGGAATACACCATCTCTTCAATCTATTTGTGCAGCTCAATCTGGTCTATTGGATGAATGTCTCTGGCTAAGACTTCCAGATTTGTCCCGATATAATCAGCTACCGACTGCAGTTGCTGCAACTTGGGCTTGAAATAGCTCATGATCATTTTGCCCTCCTTTATGTCATAGGCAGACATCAATCTTTGCTGTTTTGTGGGGGCCATCTTAAGATATTGGTTATAAATTTGCAGCCTCAATGGATCATTTCTAGCCTTTATCTCTGTGAATGCTTTTTTGATATCAGAGGTCTGCTTACTTGGTGGCCTAGTGGATGAAACTTCCACACTATGCTGCATTTCTAGCTCCTGCCTATGTGACCTGGCTGATGTGTCTACCACTGGGGAGGTCTGTGGGCTGGTCGCCCTTTCACCTCGTAAACTTTATATTGTTTCTTCAATGATTTCCTCTTCAGATAGAGGATTTAGTCTTTGCCTTTTTGCACCTGGATGTTCTGCAGGTCCACTGATGGGTGTGGCCTCTTCCCTGTCTCTTTTCTTACCCTTTTCCTCATTTAGAGGAGTTTGTAATGCTGGTATCTCTGGTGCTTTAGTTTGTACCGGAGGAATTTTCCCCTGCTGATCAGTCATTGCTTGCTACTCTGTGCCTACTACTTCCTTGCCCTTAGAAGACCCTATAGCTGGGGCACCGGTTTCCTGTACAGGTTGCTGTGAAGTTCTAGCAGAGGATGTACCTACTCCAATTTGCTGAGGTAGCTTGAAAGATACCTATCCAAAAGAGTCCAGGTCAAGGGTATTTTCAAGATTTTTCATAGCTTGTTCCATCACTTCTTGCTGAGTAAGCTCTTCTATTAATGTAGCCTCTACCCACTCATCCTGATTAGCAAATTGCTCTATTTCAGGGATCCTAAAATGTTTATAAGCCGATAGCCTGTTTTTTACTTTTCTGTCACTTATAAAGCTATTTGGGTCATATTGCACCCACCAGAAGCTTTTCTTCAATTTAAGGTCTTCCCCTAATATCTTATCACCATCTTCCCATGCTTCCCTCTTGTTAATGATAAAAGGGCCTAACTGGTTTTTTATTCTCAACTGAGCCTTCTTCTTTACATTGCAAAAGTGAGTTAAATCTACATTGATAAGTTGCCTGCAATACTCTAGTGGAAACAGTCTCATAGGCACATATTTGGGCAGCTTATAAGGGCACAGTTCACAGCCATATATCCTGATTTCAGTGTGATTCTGGTAGAGGTACCAGTCACCTATTCTGTAGTTTTTGGAGAGCTGTAAAATCTTCTTTATATCCCCAAAGAGCCTAGGAGGAGGAGCTCCTATCAACAAGGTGGAGGCTGGATGTATAAACCAGTCAATGAATTCACAGTAGGTATAAGGGGATTTAGAAACATTGTGGAAGACTGAGGTCCAAAAGATCACAAACCTCCTCTCTCCTTTGGAATCCAATTTTCTGATAGGAAATGAAAAGATGTCTGTATGATAATATAGCAGAAGGTGATATATGAATGAAGTGTACTTGAAGACTCCTTCTATTTCCAAATTTATAAACTGCTCATTGATTTTATTGGAAATGAAAGAGGCATAATCATACTTGATAGTAGGGGGTTGTTATGGAGTAAACATTGACAACATAACAAAGATGGTCTCATCAACAAATTCACTAGTTTTGAATCCCAATATAAAGGATATCATGTCAAGAATAAGCTTGCCAGTTTCAGTGAACCAGGCATGTACATAGGGAGGTGGGCCTTGAGGCTGGCAATCTGGCTTCATAAATAACTTAGCAATCTGGGTTATTTCTGCACTGGACAATTGAGAGCTTTGCTCAAGAAAAAATCCCATGGAAAGAGGAGCAAGGGGCTGAGCTGGATGGAAGTGTAACATTTCATTGATAGACTCAGCAGTTATGTAGAAAAGAATAGTTTGTGATGGAGTCATAACTACTTTACTGATAGGGTCATAGTTTGCACAGCAATGGTGGATAAGATCTGGGAACACATTAACTGAGGGAAGGTAATATCTGGGGAGATTGGACTCCCATATTCCAAGGATATCAGAGTTACTCAGATGAGTATTTCTAATTCTACAAAATGCCTGGAGATGGTTCATATCACCAGATAACTCCTTAATTTGAAAATCTCTGTCAGCCAAGGGCAACCAGTCTTGGTCTTTGTGAGGTGCATTGAGAGGCAAGACATTGAGGGCCACCGAGGCTTCCATGTCCAGTTCTCTGTGTTTTTAAATTGGAAGTCAAGTTTTTGTGGGAAAAATGGGCAAAAGAGTAGTTCTAGATGTCTTGATATGGCAATTATGCACTACTTTAGTTTGAATTTGGCTCTTATAGGTATAATTTTCTAGAGGAAAACCGAAAATAAAGGTTCGGGAGGTGAAAATGGGGTAAATACCTGTATTTTGGAGGCGAACCAGTGTAATTTTCAGGTTGATCGATGAGTTGCAGAGAAGGATGCTGGACTTTGTTCATCGGGTGGCAGACTGGAGCTTCTGCAGTTGCTTGGACGTAGTTCGCATGCAATAGTTTCCGGAAAAGACGAATGAAAATGGGCAAAAATGACGTTTTCACGAGTTTTTTAACAAAAAATTGGCTTCACGAGGCTTTTTGGCGCTTTTTGGTCAAATAACATCATCGAGATGTGATGTTTTGTCGTGACGCGGGAGTACGGATGCTGATGTGGAGCTGACATGGTGATGACGTCAGCGGGCGAGGTCAGCAGGAGGGCGGTAAGCGGTATCGGCCCGCACCACTTATGAGCTAAGGCGATTTCGGGTGGAGGGGCCGCGAGCATGGCGGGAGGGCGCCACGTGTCCCTGGTACGGCGGTAATACCACTGGCTCCCCCGGTGGTAAACATCAGCGGCAGAGGGCCTCGCAATATGATCGTGGGCCGTCGGATGCGCAGGCCCAGATCCAACGGTTGGCGCTTAATGGAGCTGGCGAAGGGTTACGGCGCGGGGACCCACGTATAAAATCAAATATTTTAATGCGGTTTGGGCTTGATATGGTTGGTGGCGGGGTGATTTGTTAATCAATTAACATGGGGTTAATTGATTTCAAACAATGCGTGGGGGATGGTTATTATATGGTTCCTGATGAACCTATAATCCCTGTTTAAACAGAAATATGGCCGTAATCGACCGGGGGCGGGATTATTACACATTGGGGGTTTTATTGTATAGATATATTAATACAGGGGAAGGGGAATTTGTAAGGGATTTATATAATAATGTTAGCAGTTAATATGGGTTTATGAAAAAAAGGCGCTAAGTTATAAAGTTTGATAACTTAGGCTGAGGGAACAAAAGGATTTTTACACAAGAAATGTGGATTCTTTGCCTAAAACAAGAATGTTATTTTACTCAAGCTTTTTTATGAAATGAGGTGGAGTGATTTGGGAGTATTTGAGAAGATCTCAATCTCCTTGGGGGGAGGTTAGTAAGTGATTTTGGGAGAAGTGTGAAGGGAAGTTAGACATGCCTCACCTAATTTGTAACCAAGCAATTGCCATAGTGCTTATGATATCAATAAGATGAACATCTTGGAGTGACAAAATTAATCATAAGCCTGCTTCTGCAACACCAAAACTAGCTACCCAGCCTACAGTGCTTAACATTTTTTCTTCTTTTTCCCTGGGTGCACTTGGACTAGAAAACCCTTACAAATTTTCTTTTCTTTTCATGGAAATCTTATCTAAGTCTGCCCTTATTTCTTCCAAGGGCTCAGATTTAACTGTTGAGCTCCTTTGCTTCTCTACCTATCTATTTATCTGGCAAGATTGAACAGTTTGAACAGATTTTATTCTCTATCTCTAAAACAGGAAATTCAAAGATGAACTGGCCAGGATTAAGTTGTTTGGTCATCCATCAATTGTGGCAAGAGTCAACCAACTGCACACAATGAGATTCTTTGCAAAAATAGAATATTAGTGCCATTTTGGACTAGCACACTTTCATGGTCCTTTTCTTTGGGGTTCACTTCTTTCATTTTTTCTCTTGACCATTTCATTCTTTTTACCCTTTGATCTTTCCTTTAGGGTATACCCTCTTTTCACTTTTTAATTTTTTAATTTTTTCAAAATATGGAAAACCTTTGTAGCAGGGAAAGGATGAACATATTAGGGATTTTAACCAGTCAATCATGAAATATGACACCTATTGGTATAGGAGCATAACAATCTCAACCAAGTTTGTTCAAGATAGACACACTATCTTGAGACAACTTCCTCATGCATTTATGCATATTATTATCATTCTTTGTACATTGGATTGATTAATAATGAGAATGTGAATTACATGAGCATGAGAGACCACATGATGGCTCTCTGCCTTTTCCGCCAGTTTAATTTTTGTGTGTTAATTTGTTGTGCATATGGTTATATGGCTTTGTTATTTTTCTTCAATAGAGGTGAAAATAATTTAATGCCGAATCCAGTGTGGTTCCTATCATGGTGAGTGACATGGAATCCAAAATTATGATCTTTTTCCTAATCGAGACTTCTAAAGTTTTCCTGGATCTAGGCGTTGATCATTGTTCGGTGATTTTTTGGATCTAGATGTATTCTAAAGTTTTACACTTTCTAGATGTATATGAAATACTTGGAAATCCATAACACTAGAGATATAAAATTCTTATAAAAGGGTATTATTAGATATCCCCAAATTTGGATGTGAGTTATAAGTCTGGTAGATGTGTTTGGATGTGGTGATGACACATGGGATGAGACTACCATATATCACTCACATGTTGGTTAATGTGGCATCATATGGTGGTGGGATGTGACAAAAAGAATATCACACATTTTCCATGTTTCAATGGTATGAATGCTAACATGGCTATCATAGGAGTAAATATTTTGAAGGCCATAACTTAGGGTCCATAGCTCAAAATTTGGTGAATTTATATCATTAGGAATCTCTTGACATGTAGAAGAAGACGATGATCTCAAAAAAGGGTTTCACATGGAAGAGAAATTTTAATATCCCCATCTGTATAAAACAACCTTGCAGGTTGGGTCTATATGCATTGTACCCGTAGAAAGGCCTCGAGGGGACTAGATTTGTTGTACTCTGCATGCAAGAATTTTATTATTTTCTTTACAGATGTGCATGTATATTAACCTCTACATATTTTGACCTATGGCCCTTAATGATGAAACACATATTATTAATCATTAATGTAACACCCCTGACCACCCCCTTGGATGATCCGTTGGTACCAAATGGTGTTACTTTCATTATACCTAACCTACATAGTCTTGTCATGGAAATGGGGTCCAAAAACTACTTAATGTCCAACTTCATTAAATCTAAAACCTAATTCCACCATCGTGTTTGGCTCATCGATAGCTTTCCAATGATATAAATTTTCCTCAATCTGACTTATTGATAATAAACTATGGCCATTCAAAGCTTAACACTTTTTAAACCTTTCCATGTGAGCATGGCTACCACATGACACTCACAATATGGCCCACGTACTTTTACCTATTAGCAGGTGAGTCCCTTGTGATAGGCCACATCTTCGCGGGCCTTGCCACATCATCACGACCTACCAATTGCTATACCACCATGGAATATGCAACATCACCCTCACTTAGGCTGGCCTGACTGACCCCTTAGCTTCTTTTGCAACCACTTTCTCATTATAAGGTATTTTGGCATATATTTCCATGCATGCTACATATGACACGTCAACAAATAACCTAAAGTGTGATAGAATTAACTCTGCATTAAAGGATGGGAGGACTTCCCATCTTGACCCCACTCAACCTCGACCTCTTCCCTTTTGGTGCACAATACCAACTATTTTGTGGTTCCATGGTCCTTAGGTTTGTGACATGAATGTTTTCATGTCTAGTGCCAAGGATAATTCCAATCCCTTGACCCTGTTAATCGTAACCTTCTCCTACCACTTCCATTACTATAGTGGGGGCCACCAAGATTTGAGACCCCATGACATATTTTTTTTCCATCAAGTGTCGACATTATTTCCCATCCCATCCTTGCTAATTTTGGCCTTCCCTAAGTCACACACACTACAAATCCTCCTAGAATCCCGATGCCCATAGTCTTGAGATGACATCATGGTAATGTCAGCCCAAGATGATGTCATGATGACATCATATCATCATCGTGGTCCTATTTAAAGATGCCATGTGTCACTCAGTTTTGGGCCACTTGGACTTCTAATATATTCTTTTGTGACTACCACGTGGCATTATTTTTTCTCACCACATTGAACCTTTCTCAACATCCATCTTCCACCTTAACCTCAAGCCTGGGTCCCACTAGGGTACAAGCACTTCTGTAAAATGTGAATTCCTTGTTATAAAGACTTTTGCCCTTTTTTTGCGGAGTACGATGGTTTCGGCATTGTTGGGTAATTTAATTTTTAGTTAAATTACTTCATTAAATTTTCAAACTCAAGGTTCATATTCTTGTGAAGAGTATGTGCATTATATATGCTAGGAGGTTTATCTTTTATTATGGATTTTAAGTTTAAAGATGAAATGTAAGGTTCAATTACTCAAGACTAGCTCTTGTCAAGTTACACACATGTTCTTTTGTAAGATCAACCAACTAAACTAAAATGCAATAAACTAAAGCACATTAATCTAGGAATTGAAATGTGTATTTTACCAAATCGAAATTAAATGTTTATTCTAATTTACCAGAATTAAAATACTACGCTAATTGGTAGAATTAAAGGTCTATGCTATTTTTCATAATTGAAAATTCATGCCACTTTGTAGAATTGAAAGTCTATGTTATTGGACAAGTAAAGGAACTCTATTTTAATGATTTAGAAAGGAAACATATTTAATATAATCAAATTAAAATAACCAGTATTCTATGAGTACATAAGAAATCAAAATAGAAACAATATCAACTTGAAAAGGAGTGAATGGATAATCTTAACAAATTATTGATGTGTGTAGTCTTAATGAGATTTAATCCAAGCATGAAATAGAAATATGAGACTAAGCTGTGAAGGAATTCAAACAAGCAACTAATGAAGGAAATGTTTTTGTTGTTTATTATCTTAATTGAATGTTGAGCCTATTCTATTAAATTGACAATGAAATAAACCAAGAATAATTAGAGCATGGAATTTATAACTAGGAAAAGGAAAATATAGAGTGAAATAACTACTTAGAAACAACGAAATTAACAAAATGATACATTCTTGCAACTCTTTAGGGGGAGCTCTTGTTGAGTGTGAGTAATATCTAACTCAGATTAATGAATCAATCCACTAACACATTCGCAATATAGTCAAGAACGTAATTGTATTACTAAAACAAACTCTTAGATAACAATAATTCCAAACTAGAACTGCCTATTGTCTTTTCTATCAAAGATATTTATAACATTTCTAACTAAAAACTTCGAAGAATTACAAGCTGAGAAACTAGTTCTTTGTTTGACAGATAAATATTCTAATTGAAATAGGAAATCCACTTCTCATGATATTCTACGAGAAGAGAAAATCATGAGAATATTTTAGATCAACACATCATTGATTTTAAATCCAAGTCTCACTAGCTTGATTCCATGCTCGCCTCATAATGAAATTGCTTTCCTTGAAACCCTGTGTGAGAATAAACCAAAGATGACTTTCTCTTTCACCAAGAAGATTTTGAAATATGTAACTATGTTCAATCTCCATAATGACATAAGAAACCATGATTTTATGTATTTAACGTAAAAAGAAAAATAAATTAATTATTTTTGTTCTTGAGGCATGGGTTTCATGCTCACGGATAATTAATTTTTAGGTCAAGAACCCATTGAGTGCTTATAGGGTTGGTTATTTAGTCTACAAGTCAATTGAATCATTTTCATGTATTGAAGACCCATTTGGGCATGTTACATATTGTAAAGAGAAAAACTTATTAGAGTCCAAAGACCCTCCAAGACCTTGTCATGGTGCAAAAATAAGTCACCCTACACACATGGACAAGTCGGCCTAGAAGGAGCAATTTGACCTAGTGGAATACCTATATATAAGGGAGAATTTGACCTCACTTGAGACACTAACTTCACTCAGTCAAGTTCAATCACAAGAGAGAAAGGTGCGAAGAAGAGGAAGATAAGAAGGAGAAAATAAAGTAGAGTTTTTGGGATTATTTATGGGCTATCTTTCTCACACGTGAGAATGGATTAGGAAATCTTGCTGCAGTAGTGAGGTTTAATCCATGTGTTTTGTTGGTTGAAAAGAGTGAGGTGTTTCATTCATATGGGTAGATTGTGAATAGTATAATTTTTTGACAGTGTAGAGCAATAACCTTGTTAATGGTGGTGGAGTAAAGGAGTTTGGTATCCCTATGTGGATTTCAAAATCACCATAAGGATTTTGGAATTGATAAGGCTTCTTAGAATTTATTTTAGTCATTGGAAGTAGGTGGAAAGTCCCTATTAGAAGTCTATCATTTGTAAATTTAGGCATTGAATTTTAAGAATTAAAGATTTAAGCCCCAGCTCCTAGTCACATGGGCTAGTATGGGCTATGTATAATGGCCATCATAAAAGGAGATAAATGGGTGGAGGAAATATGGAAGTGGATTCTTCAATAATCTATAAATCCATATAAGTGATATTTCAGTGTTCTTCATTAAGGTGCTAGCAAAATCCATGGTTTTGTTAAAGTCATGAAGCGAGAGTTTCAAGACGTTCTAGATATATCGATATCTATGATTTCTCTAAATGTCATGCAAAGTAAAATTACATATGTTAAGGGGTCTTAATGGGTGGAATGATGAAGCGAATGAACCCTACCTATGGCAATCTTAGTATTAGAGATATGTAGGCTATTTTGAAATCTATAAATCCTCTTTATCCCGTAATGAGGTGAAAAACAAAGTTAGCGAACGTAGATGCAAATAAGGTAGGACATATGGGGAGCACATCGAACCACATATGAAAAACCCAGATCTTGTGGGTAGCCTATGGTATGACATGAAATGCTAATGTAGACAAGTGATATGGAAAGATGATATGTCATTGTTTACATTGCCCAAAAGATAAGTTTGGATAATGTGGAATGTTGTTGCGGCATGACGATGTGGCATGGATTTATGGAATAGAGGTGAAAATAAGTTAATGTGGAATCCAGTGTGGTTCTTGTCATGGTAAGTGATGTTGAATCCAAAATTATGGCCTTTATCTTAACCAAGACTTCTAAATTTTCCCTGGATCTAGGTGTTAATCCTTGCTAGGTGATTTTTTTGGATCTAGATGTATTCTAAAGTCTTAGACTTTCCAGATGGATAGGAAATACTTGGACATCGATAATACTAGAGATATAATTTTTTTATAAAAGGCTATTATTAGAAATCCACGAATTTGGATGTGAGTTATAAGTTTGGTAGATGTGTTTGAATGTGGTGGTGACACACGGGATGAGACTACCATATATCACTCACATGTTGGTTATTGTGGCATCATATGGTGGTGGGATGTGACAAAAATAATATCACACATTTTCCATGTTTCAATTGTATAAAAGGTAACATGGCTACAATAGGAGTAAATATTTTGAAGGCCATAACTTAGGGTCCACAACTCAAAATTTGGTGAATTTATATCATTGGGAAGCTCTTGACAAGTAGAAGAAGATGGTGATCTCAAAAAAAGGGTTTAACATGGAAGACGAATTTTGATATCCCTATCTTGATAAAATAACCTTGGAGGTTGGGTCTATATGCATTGTACCCATAGAAAGGCCTCGAGGGGACTAGATGTGTTGTACTCCCCATGCAAGAATTTTATTATTTTCTTTACAAATGTGCATGTATATTAACCTCTACATATTTGAACCTATGACACTTAATGATGAAACACATGTTATTAACCATTAATGTAACACCCTCGACCACCCCCTTGGAGGATCCTTTGGTACCATATGGTGTTACTTTCATTATACCTGAGCTCTATAGTCCTGTCATGGAAATGGGTCCCAAAATTACTTAATTTCCAACTTCCTTAAATCTAAAAACTAATGCCACCAATGTTTTTGGCTCATTGATAGCTTTCCAATGATATAATTATTTCCTGAATCTGACTTATGGATAAAATATTATGGCCATTCAAAGCTTAACACTTTTTAAACCTTGCCATGTGAGCATGGCTACAACATGACACTCATGATATGGCCCACATGCCTTTACCTATTAGCATGGGAGTCCATTGTGGCAAGCCACGTCTTCTCGAGCGTTTCCACATCATCGTACCCTACCAAATGCTATACCATCATGGCATATGCCATATCACCCTCACTTAGGCCCACCTAATCGACCCCTTAGCTTTTTTTGCAACCACTTTCTTGTTATAAGGTATTTTGGCATATTTTTCCCTCGCATGCTACATACATCACCTCACCAAATAACCTACAATATGATAGACTTAAATCCACATTAAAGGATGGGAGGACTTCCCATCTTGACCCCCCTCAACCTCGGCCTCTTCCCTTATGCTGCACAATGCCAACTATTTTGTGGTTCCATGGTCCTTAGGTTTGTGACATGAATGTTTTCATGTCTGGTGCCAAGGATAATTCCCATCCCATGACCGTATTAACCATAATAATCTCCTACCACTTCCGTTACTATAGTGAGGGGACCCAAGATTTGAGACCCCATGACATAATTTTTTTCCTTCAAGTGTTGACATTATTTCCCATCCCATCCTTATTAATCTTGGTTTTCCTTGAGTCACACGCACTACAAATCCACCTAAAATCCCAAGGCCCATAGTTTTGAGATAACATCATGCTAATGGCAGCCCAAGATGATGTCATGCTAACATCATATCATCATCGTGGCCCTATCCAAAGATGCTACATGTCACTCGGTTTTGGGCCACCTGGACTTCTAATATGGTCATCTGTGACTACCACGTGGCATTCATCTTACACGCTACATCAAACCTTGCTCGAAATCACTCTTCCACCTTAACCTCAAGTTTGGGTACCACTAGGGTACAAGCCCTTCTATAAAATGTGAAATCCCTGTTATAAAGATTTTTGCCCTTTTTTGATGGAGTATAATGGTTTCGACATTGTTGGGTAATTTAATTGTTAGTTAAATTACTTCATTAAATTTTCAAACTCAAGTTTCGTATTCTTGTGAAGAGTATTTGTATTATATATGCTAGGAGGTTTATCTTTTATTATGGATTTTAAGTTTAAAGGTGAAATGTAAGGTTCAGCTACTCAAGAATAGCTCTTGTCAAGTTACACACATGTTCTTTTTAATATCAACCAGCTAAACTAAAATGTAAGAAACTAAAGCACATTAATCTAGGAATTGAAATATCTATTTTACCAAATTGAAATTAAAAGTTTATTCTAATTTAGCAGAATTGAAATACTATGCTAATTGGTAGAATTAAAGGTCTATGCTATTTTGCATAATTGAAAATTCATGCTACTTTATAGAATTGAAAGTACATGTTATTGGACAAGTAAAGGAACTCTATTTTAATTATTTTGAAAGGAAACATGTCTAATATAATCAAATTAAAATAACCATTATTCTACGAGTACATAAGAAATCAAAATAGAAACAGTATCAATATGAAAAGGAGTGAATGGATAATCTTAACAAATTACTGATGTGCTTAGTCTTAATGAGAGTTAATCCAAGCATGAAATAGACATATGAGACTAACTTATGAAGGAATTCAAACAAGCAACTAATGAAGGAAATGTTTTTTTTGTTTATTAACTTAATTGAGTGCTCATCCTATTCTGTTAAATTGACAATGAAATAAACGAAGAATAAATAGAGCGTGAAATTTCTAACTAGGAAAAGGAAAATTTAGAATGAAATACTGCTTAGAAACATCGAAATTAACAAAATGATACTTTCTTGCAACTCTTTAGGGGCGCCTCTTGTTGAGTGTGAGTGAGAATCAAATCAGATTAATGAATCAATTCACTAACACATTGTCAATATAATCAAGAACATAGTAATTGTATTACTAAAATAGGGTTTCTGTTAACAATAATTCCAAACTAGAACAACTGCCTATTGTATTTTCTATCAAATATATTCATAACATTTATAGCTAACAACTTCGAACAATTGCAAGATGAGAAACTAGTTCTTTGTTTGAAAGATAAATTTTCTAATTGAAATAGGAAATACACTTCTCATGATCTATTACGAGAAGAGACAATCATGAGAATATTTTAGATCAACACATCATCGATTTTAAATCGAAGTCTCGCTTGCTTGATTCCATGTTGACCTGATATTGAAATTGTTTTCCTTGAAACCATGTGTGAGAATAAACCAAAGTTGAATTTCGCTTTCACCAAGTAGATGTTGAAATGTGTAATTAGGTTCAGTCTCCATAATGACATATGAAAACATTATTTTATGTATTTAACGTAAAAATAAAAATAAATTAACTATTGTTGTTCTTGAGGCATGGGTTTCATGCTCATGGAAAATTTATTTTTAGGTCAAGAACCCATTAAGTACTTCTATGGCTTGTTATTTAGTCTACAAGTCAGCTAAGTAATTTTCATGTATTGAAGACCCATTTGGGTATGTTACATATTGTAAAGAAATAAACCTATTAGATTAAAAAGACCCTCTAAGACCTCGTCATGGTGCAAAAATAAGTTCGCCTACACACATGGGAAAATCAACCTAGAAGGAGAAATTCCACCTAGTGGAAGTCTTACATATAAGGGATACTTCGACCTCACTTGAGACACTAACTTCACTCACTCAAGTTCAATCACAAGAAAGAGAGGTGCGAAGAAGAAGACGATAATAAGGAGAAAAGAAAGTCGATTTTTTGGGATTCTTTCTGGGCTATCTTTCTCAAACGTGAGAAGTGGATTAGGGCATCTTTCTGCAGTAGCAACTACCAAATTGCAATCATCATTAAGGGCCAAGTTTTTGGTCAGCAAAGGTCTCCTTTGCAAGTCGAAGTATCAAATTTGCAAGAGGAATCTGTTGGGCAGAAGAATTTTCTAGAGGTCGAAATTTACATGGTCTTAGAGGGTCTTGGTTAAGGGTCATAGGTCTTGGAAGTCATCAGTTGAAGTAATATAATAAGAGAAGAATTCTGGTGGGTTTTCCTCTAAATTGGAGAGGTTTTGGCCTTGGCTGATAGCCTACATTTTTTGTCTTGTTGTTTCATTGTTATTTATGATTTAGTAGTTGTTTGATGATAGATAAAACCAATAATAATAAGGGAAAGAAGAAGTTAAGTCAAGTAAAGTAAAAATACATCACAAGAAGTTTTCAAAGAAGAGAAATCACCTACTCCTAGCTTCCCTATATTTCTTAATAGGTACTAGAATTAAGGTGATAAGACAAGGAAAAGCAACTTAAAGAAGGAAACTCAAGGGACAAAGCACAAGAGGATCATCTAAGGAACATCAAGAGAATCAATCATCAAGAAGGACTAACCCTCTCATCATCTTGAAGGAAGTAACTTAGGAGCATCAAATAAGACCTCAAAACCCTAACTCATTCAAGGAAGGGTTTTTCAATTAAAAGCATTCTTAGGAAGCCTACATATTGAACAAGGAAAAGAAGACCTCAAGGACCCAACATCCACTCAATTAAAGGAAGACTCTACATTTGAAGCACCTTGGGAAATCCACTACATCCTACTCTATCATCCAAGGAAGCAAGGATAAGGCATTATCGTCATCATAAAGAAATCAAGGTGATCTCCCTCTCTTTGAGCGAAGGATCACTTCTGAAGGAAGACATCTTCATCAAGAAGACATATTCTATTATCAACGTCATCATCAAAATCAGGAAGGCATCAAGTTGACGATATTTTCATCAAGGAGTATCTTCACAACTAAGTATCTTTATATATATGTCTGAATCTATTAACATGACTTAATTTGCAAGGAGAGAAACAAATCGGTTGGGGCAACAAAATATCTTGCATCAAAGAAGAGGACATATTTGATCCTCATAGAAAATGAATTCATTGGTCATGTTAACAGTTTAATTATTGAACCACCAAAAAAATAATTTCATGCTCTATAAAAATACATGACAGGGGAAATAAGGGCTCAAATAATCATTATAGAACCAATCAAGGATTCTCTCATCACATATATAGTAAAATTAGAGAAGTCAAAAGACATCTATGAAAAACAGGTAGAATTATTCTTCGTAAGCACTACAGGAGAAGTGATATCATTGAGAACTGAGCTCTACAAAATGATGATATCAAAGAAAGAAGGAATACCCTCATACTTTATGAGGGTGTCAGAAATACAAGACCAACTGTAATAGTTGGGGGAAATAATGTCTGATAAGGAAATGACGATTTTGGTGCTCAAAACACTACCATAAGAAGGGGAAATTTCATATCAAACATCTATGGAAATAAGGAAGCTTCTTTATGTAAGATTGAAGAAACCAGGTTGAAGGAAAAAAGTAACATGGCATCAAATGGAAAAGTTCAAGCATTTGCTACCATAGCTAAGAGAAAATGAAATTTTTGGAAGAAGAAGAAGAATATGTCAAATATCTAATGCTATGGTTGTCAAGAATATGGGAACTACAATGGATATTTTCCAAAATTCAAGGAGGACAACAAGAAAAGAAATGAAGCCCATATCATCGAAGAAGTGGAAGAACCAGAGAAGAAGAAATAAAATAAGGAAGAAGTGAAATATCTCTACTATGACAGATAATCTTCTTTACTTAGTGATTTTCAGGTTTGTAAAATATAGCTATCATGGTAGGAAACATTATAAGCATGATAGGATGCATCATTCAGGGGATGGAATCATAATAGCATTCTAGTGAAGAAAGAATCTCTGGACATCATTATAAGAAGCTTGAAATATAGCTGAAGTAGGAGTCTATAGCAATCATCATAGAAATGAAGTAGCTCTTAGTAACCTCATCGAAAGCATAAGTATGAATTATGTGTAGAATAAATTCATCTAGCATAGAATTCATACATCATCATAATTAGAAAGAAACATTTTTTGATTGAGAATAATCAAAATCCTCTGTTCGAATCTTCCTTAGAAGGTTCACCTCTCTTGGGAGAAGCAAGTGTCTCGCTAAGAATTCCACCTTGTATGGGATTCATATCTTAAGAAGGATGATGGTATGGTGACAAAGGAATGCAACATAATTGAAGAACTTTCCAAGCAAGGAAAGGAAGTTGATGAAGGAAGCATAGACGACCAAAAGAAGGAAAGAGGTATGTATGAATTTTTTTGATTGAGTCATGTTGTCATATGGTTGCATGGGTAGATTCTCTACATCATGAGAATGCTCAAGGAAAAGGGATATCTTCCTTTGGAAAGATGCATGAAGACATCATTTACATATTGAAAATATGAAATCAACATAATATTTTCTCATATGGAATATGAGGTGGTTGACAAAGATGAAGGAACTATGGATGGAAGTTCCTGGGGAGAAATATGTGAAGAAAGAAATAAGAGATTGTGAAAGATGAAACTATGGTCACATAGAAAAGGAAATCAACATCCGATCACTAGAAGAATTGGCCATGACATCTCCATAGAGAAGGCATGAAGACCCTTATAATATCTATAAATAAAGGATATTCTTGACATTGAAAGTCTTGGAGATGTGCTTATGAATGTGTAGGATGTTGATGTTGCAAGCAAGACAGCATGATGAAAGGCCATCAAAAAAGGTAACTTTGATTTGATGTTCATTTTTTAAATTTTTGAACGACATCTGGATGGATTGATATAGGCCTATCGAAAGAGAGTTGTAGATGTCACCTACAACTAGCACTCATGGGGTTCGATGAAATATCCTAAGGGAAACATGACTTTGAAGAGGAATTTGTATGAACAAGAGAGAGATGTGGAATAAAATATCACTTTCTGGTGAAGGAAAGGATGACATGGCTGACATGGTTCATGAAGGAAAGTGATGGATGGTCGATGCCCTACAAAGAAAAGATGAAGGCTCCAAAATGATGAAGATGAAATTCATGACATCGAAAGGAGGAGTTCTACAAGCAGCTAAAGGTCCCATGATCTCCACCAAAGAGAAAAAAGCTGCTGGAAACAAGTCCCTAGTTAAGAGGGAGCTTGAAAAAGTCCCTAGATAAGAGGGAGCTTGGGTACATTGCTTTATAGGAATGGGTATATCTTCCCTAGTTGAGAGGGAGGTGCAAAAAATAGTTTTGCACCTCAAGAGATTTGATCCCTCTCAGTGCTTGATAGATTTGGAGTTACGTTTACGTTTACATGTTTACGTTTTTACATGTTTACTTGTTTACATTTTTATGTGAGATCTAGCCCCATACTGGGTTGTAGAGCGCCTATCAGTGCAACAAAAATATGCACTTTTTGGTAGCCATAGTAATGTTTTAATTCATTTTCACAAAGAAACTATAGATTATAAGCTATGAATGAATGATGTCTTTTATTATGTCTAAGCATGTCCTAGATGACCTTATAGTTTGGAAATGTATCAAAATTATGTATGAAAAAGATGGAGGTGATGATAAAAGGTTGTGAAAAATGGAAATTTAGGACCTCAATAGGAATTTTATGGTGGAGCCTGACCATAGGAATCCATGTCATCTTGCCTTGGCCTATCTTCAATGATAATGTCATGATCAACCCCCTCCATTCATTACAAAACTAATTAGTGACAACAAAGAATACACTACTTTCTCACCATAGACATGAACATGCATCCACTCATCAACACAACATGGACATAGATTCCTCATTGCTAACACATGCATTTTATCAATATGAATAAGCAGTTATATTTCATTCATACACAAAGGAACATAAGTATCCAAATTATCTTGTAGTTAGAAGATTTTCAACTCAGATTGGGACTTCAACTCTCCACCCAACCTTAGATTGGTTGCACTACAAACTTTCTTGCAGCTAACCACCCCAAATATAAGTTCAGATACAGAGGAGGAGTGATTAAAGGAAATAACACAATAGATTTAACTAAGACAAGGAATCCAGATTACACCATCTTCACCCACCACATAACTGGGAAACATTTCCTCCAGTGTCTCCACCCTAACCTGGGAATCCATAGCACATTGTAACCAACTACAAGTTGTATTCCAATGATAAAAATTAGAGGATACCTCTACAACCTAGGAATCTAAATGATGTGGGGCCTCCACCCAAAACTAATAAACAAAGACTTTCTCCGTCACCTAAGTAATTATTCTTCTCCACACTATTATTGCATGCACCGATGGACTAGCCCTAGCCAATGGAATTTTTTTCTTGCTCCCATGCTATGGAAATGTGTTATAAGTTCCCCAAGGCGCACATAAACTATTTGATACACTTGTCTTATTTCCTAACATTGTTCCCTTTTCACTGTCTACATCACTCTTCCTTAGATATGGCATGTGTTGTTTCCTTCCAATTTTCTCCACAACAATTCTTCAAATCCTCTTTGAAATGCTTCCTCCTTTTCCCCAGGATTTTCAAGCGCTCAAATTTTCTCATCCTCCACTTATCAATGTTATTACTCCCTTTCTTGTTTACTTTCCCAAACATGGTCCACAAGATAGGGTAGAGGGGTATGGGTTTTTCCTCCATTAAGGAAGCTTATGCTCTTCCTCAAAACAATTATTAATATTATCTAGCTTCATAAAATCTAACCAACCAATGCATGACTATCATTAATGAGCATTTTACCTAATTTTCCCAAGCAATTTCCTCCTCAAGGTAGCAAAACCTGTGTCCATTTTCTTAGCAACATGATTGTGTCTAGATTTCCAAACTTTATTTACAAAAAAGAATTTCATAAATATTTACAAGAGGGATTTTAACCACCCCACCCCCTTGGAGGAAAAACATCCTCAGTGTTCTATACTGAAGCACAATTACAAACATGCTTCAAACCAAGTATAAAATGTCTAATGATAGCTTTATATACACATCTCCACATATTTAATTATACTTACATCTACATTTACTTAACCAACAAACAAAGATGGGTATGACACCTACATTTGATCATCCATCTCCCATGTGGCTCCCTTGGGTCCAAAGTGCCTCCATTACACCTCGACTTGCTCAATTAATTGATTCGATTGCATGAGAAACCTCTAATCTTGAATGCATAGAGGTTATAGCTGGAAATATCCTTCTATTTCTACCTGTAGCACCAAACAATCAATCACATGATTAACATCTTGCACATAATTTTTAAGTAAAGAAACATGGAAAATATTATGAACCTTTATTATTGGCAATAATACCAATCTATATACCACCGAACCAATTCTTTATAAAACCTTAAATGCCGCACAAAACTTTGGTGCCAACTTGGCACATGACCCCATTTTCAAAGAGTGTTTCTTGCCTCTGACTTGTAAGTAAATATTTTCTCCCACTTAAAATTGTTTGTGGACTCAACGTTGGTCCAAATAGCTCTTCTTCCTATCTTGAGCCAAATTTAAGTTATGCCTGATGGTCACCATTTTCTATTCCATATCTCCTAGCATATCAAGCCCAATATGGACCTTATTCATTGGATCACTCTAGCTAATGGGAGTGTTTCATTTTCTCCCATAAAGAGCCTCAAATGGACTCATCCGCAAGGATTCTACATATCCATTTTTATGAGAAAAATCCACTAGTGGAAGAAACTCTTTCCACTTCCTTGGATGATGCATGACATACTACTAAGCATGTCCTCCAATGCTTTGCTTTTCCTCTTTGTCTACCCATATGTTTGTTGATGGTATGTTGTACTAAAAACTAATTCTATTCCCATACCAACAAATAATCCTTTCCAAAAAATTGAAGTGATTTATGCATCTCTTATGAAATAATTTACTTGGGTACCCCATGTAACTTCACTATCTATTTTATGAAGCTTGGCAATATCACTTGCTCAATAAGTGGATTTGATAGCCATAAATGAGCGGTGTTTCTCAACTTGTCTATGATGACCATGGTAACATTATGTTGTTTGGCTCTCCTTGGAAAACCTAAGATAAAATCCATGGAAATCTCCTTCTACTTCCATTCTCGAATGGGGATTTGTTGTAGCAATCTCAATGGATGCTTTCACTCCACCTTCACTTATTGACACTATGAATTTTGAGATATAATCATCCACCTCTCTTTTCATACTGAGCCAATAATACAACCTTTTCATGGTTATTAACATCTTTTGATATCTCGGGTGGCTGGAATAAGGTTTATTATGGAATTCATTTTAATATGAGCTTCTTCAAGTTGTCTCACAAGGTATGTATATCCTATTTTTAAATCTTACCAGTATGTCCTTGGTGAGAGAGAAGTTCTTACTTGTCTCTTCTTTTGGCTCTTACTGCAAGGTATCTGTTATTTGTTGGTACTACTTTTCTTGCTACTCAACCAATTTAATTCTTTATTGGAGGTTTGTCCCACACAAACTCACAATTGCTACATGTGATGCATGAAACCTCCTACTAAACAATTCAACAACATTATTATCCTTGCCCTTTATATATTTTATTTCAAATTTGAATTTACTAATGAAGTCTAGCCACCAATCCTATCTAGCATTTAACTTAGGTTGATCGAAAAAATACATCATCCCTCCATGATCTATCAGCAACATGAATTTTATCCCAAGGATATAATGCCTCCACATATTCAATGCATGAATAATTGTTGTTGATTCTGTTAGCCTCCTATACCAATAGGTTTCATTTTTCATGATTGACAGTGGAAGTGCTAAAAATGATCATCTTTGATGATACAAAGGTTCCATTTTTATGGACAAAGCAGAAGGTTAAAAAATGTAAAGAGGGTATGCCTTAAAAGAATAATCAAAGGGCAAGAAAATGAATTGGTCAAAAGAAAAAAGAATTGAAATGAACCCCAAAGAAAGACCAGGAAAGTGGCCAATCAAAATTCCACTGCTATCTTGAAGTATGGCTCAACAGCTTAATTTGGGCCATGCTATGTTTTAAATTGCTTGTTTTAGAGTAGGTAATGAGTACCTGTTCAAACAGTTTAAGCTTGACAGATGACTAGCTGGATAGAGAAAGAAAGGAGCCCACTAGCTTAATCTGGGCCCTTGGAAGATATAAGGGTAGATTTAGGTAGGAGGGCAGCAAAAAGAAAAGAGCATATGAGGGTTTGCAAGTCCAAGTGCACCCTCCCTGAAGAAACAAAAAATGCTAGGAAATAAGATGGGTAGGTAGTGGGGTTGCGGAAACATGTCTCCTCTCATATTGCTGGCCCAGCAAAGGAAACCCATGGTGGCCAGAGCAGATTCTCTTATTCAGCATTTTGGTGGTATCAAAGTGAAGCATGTCTAACCTCCCAAACATTCCCTATCAAACTCCTTGCTAACATCCCACTATCACCTTTATTCATAGCAGAAATCAAACTCTTTTGGTTGATTCTTGTTATATAGAAGAGCCACATTTCTTGTGTAAAAATCTTTTCATTTTGATCTACTCTCATAACTAAGTTTGTTCCTAAAAAACTTAGTGTTGCTTCATCTCTTCCATATCTCCCCCCCATATTAACTACTAACCATATTATTACTTAAATCCCTATGCTACCCTTTTCCCCATTAATATATTGCTTTTAAAAAGGAAAAAACCCCAAAAATATGTATATACCCCTTCCCCTAGGCAATATAGCCTTATAGTTCCAAAAGGTCTAAAGGTCGGAGCACAAAGAAGTTTAGCGCTAAGGCAAAAGCGTGCTAAATGGTCTATTTTGGGATTAAATCAACATCTGGTTGATTTAACAACCCAAGCGCATTTCACCAACAAATACATGAAAACCCATTTGTTCTAAAAACATTGCAAAATGCGCAAAACCACCGTTGTCCTAAGTCTTGGTCCTGGCGCGGCTTTCCAGAAATATCATTTGTTTATTCTTCGGGCCCCGCCGTATTGCCCGATCACGTCTGCAGCCCGTCTACCGTCGGATCTGGGCCCTCCCATCCGACGGCTCACAATGATTTCGGACCGCCTCCGATTCCCAGACGATAGCTCCCGAAATCTGTCAGAGCGTGATGTCAGGGCTCTGACACGTGTCGTTCCCAGGTTGTATCGGGAGGCCGCCTGCCAAAACCTCTCCCGTATGATAAGCGGTCCGAAATTACCGTTTACCGCTCTGCCAATTCCGCCATACGTCATGTCCACGTCACCCGTACGTCACTACCACCTCAGCGTCGCGTCACCGCCCCGTCCACTATCGCTCCGAGCTGTCCGCCATGTCACCTACCCACGTGGAGCCACTCACCTGTCGCCATGTCATCATTCCGTACCCGACCCCACCCATGACGTCATGCTGACGTCATCCGTCAAAAACGCGCCAAAAGCCAAATTTTCGCTATTTTTGCCCAAAAAGCCCGTTTTTTCGTGTTATTTGCATTTTTCACTCACTTTACTCCTGCATGTAGAAACACGTCGTTTACCTGTCAATTTTGAAGACGGCTCCTTGCTGCTGGCGCCCCGAATTCACCTGCATTTCCACCTTTGTGCCAAGTATACCAGGTATTTATCAGTTTCCCCCCTCCGCACCTGGTTTTTACATAATTCTCTGTGGAAACTAAGAAAAGAAGAAAGAACAGTGATAACCAGAAATCCTCATGAACCATTGGTCTTTCTCCACACTATAAGCCCAATTTCACTTACAGAAGTCCCCATCGTGCCAAATTTCCACGAACTTACAGTCTGTTTGCGCATTCGCAAATTCGAACCTCTGTTACACAAATCCACCGAGAAAGTGACCCTTAAATCCCAGTATTTACTCATGAAACCTTTTCCAGGAGCATTTCAACTTGGTTTCACCCTAATTCACCCTGTTTCCCCTGCGAATTGCCCTGCTCTTTGAAAATTCATTGCTCTGTGTTGCTGTGCCTAGAAAAACAAGTTCAAAGACAATTCCAATTTCAGTTGACCATGGAGGCCCCTGTAGCTCTAAACACTGCACCTTTAAATGCCCCTCACAGAGAGCTAGAATGGCAGGCCCTGGCTGAGAGAGGCTACCAGATGGCAGAGGTAATTCCAGACTACAGCAAATACCATATTCATCTAATCAATGAACTAAAAGCCAAACATCTCAATGGAACTGATATTCTAGGGACTTGGGAATCCTATTTGCCCATTTTCAATCTTCCTCAAGTCAATGTCTTTCCTGATTTGATCCATCAATGCAGTGCTAACTATGATCCATCTCAGAGAGCTATCCTTAGTCAGAGCCCAAAAAGAAAGTCAAAGAGCAAGGGCATCTCTAGGCAATATGCCTCAGATAGCCAATAGGATGATCAATGTCCTTAACAATCGCACAGGCCCCCAGCTGGCAGCAATGGGTATCTCTAACAGAACTGACACCATTTTACTAATAAAGAGGGTACTCTCTCTAAGAAGTCATGTGCAAACATTGGAGAGAAGGAGTCAGGAGATGCAGACAGAGGTAAACAAATTCATTGGTAAAATTACAGCATTATATAACAGAGGCCTTCCTAGGTTAGTAACCAGTGCAGGAAGATTACTATCTCATGAAAACTATGCCAAGAGGGTCAATGCATATGCCACAAATCAGATCACTGCAGCATCAAGTACCCCAGAGGAAACAGGGCCTCCATCTGGGCAAAGTCTCTATGATAAACTAGAGAATTTGTTTTTTATTATGAATGAGATTAGACATCTTTTTGAAGTGCCTCCAAACTACTACAAATATACTGAGGCAGATGAGACTTTGGGCGCAATCCTAAGGCACCAGTTGCCTACTCAGGAATGGTGGACAGGCATGATACAGACATTGCTGTGAAGAAACAGGTTTTTTGGTAAATTTTTATATATTAATCATGAGTCATCATTTTCAGAAAATTGCTATATTCACTATGACTGGGAAAACAATTGAAAAGGCCAACTCAACACTCCAGCTTGACCAGCAAAGGCAGATAACTACAGATGCAGATGATGGGGTTGAGATAGCCGCACCTCGGCAGAGCAATAAAGGGCGTATCACTCAGAATTAATACGAAGCACCCAACCGACTCAGTGACCTCTAAAAGTCAAAGAATTCCTGACAGAGCTGAAAAGGCATTCATTGTATATTTAAAGCAGCAATAACTTTCATATCTGCTATTTTTGAAAGTTGGTAAACGCAGTTATTGAGCAAATGACTCAGAGTTAGATATTTTGTAAAAACGATTGTATATATATCCCCACGCATGAACTTGCTGGGGTTGTTGATTTTTCTTCTGGAGAAGCTATGCTGTAATTTCAGACTTTTACTACAGGAAGTTAATGGAATTTCTGAAGTTCTGAGTCGTTTTGATGTGTTGTGGTGTGATTGCTTGCTGCTACAGGATTCCTACGCTGTTTCATGTCACAATAAGTTTTCTGAACCATCTTGTTATGTATTTCGTTCTTTCATAATCCGCTCATGCTCTATATTTCACAGGTTTAATAGCACAGAAAAAGAATAGTTCAGGATTTGTTCATTAAAACACCCTGAACTCAATCTATGCTGTTATGAATGTTTTCTTCAGTCTTAGTTATGAATGTGTAATTCTTAGTTGCTCACCTTCATACTAAATCTTTCACAGTAAATACTGTTCAGGAATTCAAATCTGCTCCTGAGTGATATTTCCTTTCCCCACATCACCAGCTTAGTGAAAGATTCTTAGTTGCCTCTCACTGGCTGGACATATTCCATACTCACAAATTGAAGTTTGTTTCATGATATATCTATATGGCCCTGCAATTTCATCACTCTAACTCAACACCTCAAAGAACCCTTAATCACAGACTCCATTGCCCAATGGACTGAACCTGCTGAAGATCTCATCTCAGCTATTAGAAGACATCATTCAACCAAAACTTTAAACAAAATTTAGTACATCATAACTAGCCTAAAACATTATCGAAACAAAGCTAAATCCTAAAGAGAGAGCCCTCTCTGATTGCAGGTAGGCTAGGACCTGTGATCCAAAGATTGGTTTGTGGTTACCTCGGCCGTATTCCCTTAGGAGTCAAAGGGAACAACCTGAGGGATAACATAACTGGCGACTCCGCCGGGGATGAACTTATGTGTCAACTGCTGTCTGCTCTAGATAGTGGTTCCAAACTTTAAGCATTTCCCTGACCATTCTGAAAATATTCTCAAAAATTACCAAAAACAACTTCAGAAGCTGGCTCCTAAAAAGAGAACTAGGCATACAAGGTCAAATACTGACCTAAATCCTCCACCTGTTTTCGATAACCCTAGTTTGATCGCTAAGACTCTTAGGAACCAAAAGGAACCAGAACAACCTCCTGAATCCAGCCCTGAGGCAGTTCAGCAAAGTTTTATCCCAACCCCTACTAAACCATCAGTTCACCTTCATATAACCCTTTCTTCTCCCTCTTCCTCATCGACTTCACAAAACATATTGTCTACACCCAATACACAAACTGTTACTGCTTCCCCTATTGTTCCAGTTGTTCCTCTTCTTCCTCTTGTCCCATTCATCCCTATAAACATGGCTAATCATTATGCTCCCCTCCAATTGCCTGCTAATCCTGCGGCTTTACCCCAGGATTACCAATCCAAAATCACCTATTTTGATAGTGCCGGTCCTCTTTCAGCTCTTCATCATGCCAAAAAGATGCAAGACTACTTCGAAAACTATGAAATAGATGATGATAGCATGAGAATGAGAATTTTTGTTCAGAGCTTGACTGGTGATGTAAGAACTTGGTTCAGATCACTCACCGCAAACTCCATAACTACTCCAGATGAGCTTTATCAATCCTTCACTAACAGATGGGAAAAGAAAAAGGATCCCCTACACATTTTACCTGAATATGACACCATAAGGAGATGCCCACAAGAAACTGTCTTGGACTATTGCACTAGATTCAACACTGTCTATAATGCCATTCCCCGAAACCTGAGACCTCCACCTGATCTAGCTTTAATCAAATTTCCGGATGGGTTTGATGCTGATATGGCATATCAACTAAGGGAAAGAGCCCATGCAACCCTGACAGACATGCAAAACATAGCCGTAAGTGTAGAAGCAAATTTAATTGCTAAAAGAAACCGGGCTAGAGCTGAAAGAAGAACCACTTTTAAGGAGGAACCCTCAGCATTTGAGCAAAAGCTAGATGCAATCATCAAAGGCATGGACAGACTTGGGGACAGGGTAGAAACGATAGAGAGGAAATCATCATGGGAGGCACCACAGAATAATCCTATCAGGAATTCCAATTTTCGAAGAAATCAAAATCCCAATGCTGGCAAGGCCAGCCCTGAACCAGAAATTAGACCTCCATTCCAAGAAAACTATGCTGAAGCATCCACTTCTAGTGAGCAGATAGATGATGCCCACATTAATTTGATGGGTCTAAACAATGAACAGCAAGTTTTCTGAGTCAAGAAGATCATAAGGATGATGACACTAATCAGTTTCAAACTAAATCAGGTGAATCATTTGACTTCAAACAAGGCTATGACACAACTGTTTTTGAAGTTCACAAACAATACAAATTGAGAAGCAGAACTATAAATGTGACACAGCCTGAGAAAACAAAAGATAGCCAGCAGCCCAAAAAGGTTATTATCACAGAGCCAATTGATAAAACTGATTCAATCACAAATGAAGTAATAGTTGAAGAGGTAGCCGAAGCATATCCCTTAAATCAACAGCCATTGGCCACACCGCCTTTACAGCACAATCCAAGTAACATTTCTCAAAAGTTGAGCAAAAAAGATGAACCTCAAGATCAGATAGAAAGCCAAGAGGAAACCTCTAAAAAATCAATTGACAAAGAGAAAGTTGTTAACCATAACACCAAGATCCAATCTGAAAAACCTTTTGACTTAGAAGCTGAAATTGGTAAAATAAAGATAGCCATTCCTCTTTCAGAGCTAGCTAAACATAACATTTACAAACAACAAATCAGGAAATCTCTTCAACTGACCCACAATAAGGGTGATGTCAATGTGTTGGATGATACCCCAGAATTGCTTTTCGGTCCAGAAGTTGATGGAAAGATAGCAAGTACTGGAATCTTACCTTTCTATGTCAGCTTACATATTCATGATAAGATATTACACAATGCAATGTTTGATTCAGGTGCCTCTCATAACCTTATGCCTAAGTCAGTAATGGAGAGATTGAATCTAGACATCACAAGACCATATAAGGACCTATTTGCTTTTGACTCCAGCCAAGTTAAGTGTTTAGGCTTGATAAAAGATCTATGTGTTTCCCTTGTCCAGTACCCAAACAAAACAATTTTAATGGATGTTGTGGTTGCTGATATCCCACCTAAATATGGAATGTTGTTATCAAGATCATGGGGAGCTAAACTCCAAGGTTCCCTACAATTGGACATGTCATATGCCACCATCTCTGTCTTTGGGCAACCAAAGAGGCTATACAGAGAGACACTCATGAAATACATGGTGAGCAGTGAAGAAAAACCTCAAAATTTCCCTATTTATGCAGTCCATTCTGACATGGATTCATTCATTCTGTTCAATGATGATATAAGCCCAATACGTGATCACAAATCTGTCATCCTTAAACAAGATCTGCATATGAATGAGCAATCAAATTCCCAAGAAATCGAGGTTGAGCAATCAATTGATGAGACCGTTCTAGAAGACAAACCAGATGAAAAACAAGACCTCCAGCTTTTAATTCCAAGTCATAGAGAGGCTGTTAAACCTCCCCTAAATCAAGAAATCCTTTGGTTTCTTGAGTTTGATGGATCAGTCAACAAATTAGGGGCAGGAGCTGGAGTATGGATTCATAACAAACAAAGCAATCATGCAGAAGGTCGAGCTTATAGGCTTAATTTGAGATGTACTAATAATGTGGCAGAGTATGAAGCTCTGTTGCTAGGCCTCAAACTGGTAAAATCCTTACAGGCCACAAAAGTTTCAATCATGGGAGATTCAGACCTCATTATCCAACAAGTGAAAGGCAATTTTGTCACCAATGACAAAAGACTAAGATCATACAGGTCTGCTGCTATTGAAATACTCAAGGCCTTCACTGAATTTCAAATGACCAAAATATCTAGAACCCACAACCTTCATGCACATAGTTTAGCTACATTTTCCAGTACTTGCAAATTGCCTTTTGAACCCAACCATTGTTTTACAGCTGAGATAAAACACAGACCTTCTATCCCAAACAATGTTAAAGATTGGTAATTATTTGAGGATGACACACAGATAAATAGTTTCCTGACCTTGCAGCATGAATTTTCAGGGTTAAACATTGATGTTGATTCTGTGAAAGACACACAACTACTAAGTGAACAGGACCAAACAACTATATCTGCCAAAGCAGCAAATCAAATACTTTGCCCGACAACCTTTGACAAGCAAAATATACAAGAACTCAAACAATTACATTTTGATGAAATAGCTGGTGCAAAGGCTGAAGTCATACAACTAAAAGACAATTTTCTACCAACAGGCCTGACTCCTTTGGAGGACATTTTTGATTCAAATGATGTTCCTAGGAAACCAAAAATGCAACCCCTTAATGCTGCCATTGAAGAATGCAACATTGGAACTACTGAAAAACCCAAGATAATAAAATTGTCTGCATCTTTACCTCCCGACCAGAAGCCCAAATACATTGACCTCTTTAAAGAGTTCCAAGATGTGTTTGCATGGAGTTATGAGGATTTTAAATCCTATGACACCGCTGTCATTCAACACACCATCCCTCTTAAGCCTGATCAAAAGCCATTCAAGCAAAAATTAAGGAGAATCAATCCTATGCTTCTCCCTTTAATTGAGAAAGAGGTACAAAAAATGTTTAAAGCCGGTATCATAGCACCAATCAGATTTTCAGACTGGGTTTCAAATTTGGTCCCCACAAGAGAGAAAACTGGTGAGATTAGGCTTTGTGTTGACCTAAGGAATTTGAATCAAGTGTCCCTCAAAGACAATTATCCTTTACCCAAAATGGATCACATTCTCCAAAGAGTGGTGGGGGCTTCAAGAATCTCATTACTTGATGGATTTTCAGGTTTTAATCAGATCTTAGTCCACCCTGATGATCAGGATAAAACAGCATTCACAACCCCATGGGGAACTTTCAAATATGTCAAAATGCCTTTTGGGTTAAAAAATCCAGGAGCTACATTTCAGAGAGCAATGGATATTGCTTTTGCTAAAGAGATTCATGATTTCCTTGTTATTTACTTAGATGACCTCACACCTTTTTCAAAATCTGACCAAGAACATCTAAAACACCTGAGACAGATATTCATAACATGTAGGAAATATGGAATTTCCTTAAATCCCAAGAAGTCTCTATTTGGTTTGGAAGAGGGTAAGCTATTGGGTCATATCATTTCAAAGGATGGCATTAGAATTGATCCAGACAGAATACATGCCATCTTGCAAATGCCCCATCCAAGAAATATTAAAGAATTACAAGCCTTCTTGGGAAAGATCAATTTTTTAAGGAGATTTATCCCAAACTTAGCAGAATTGATCAGATTACTAAACAACATGCTAAAAAAGGATTCTAAGGTGAAGTGGACAGTAGAAGCAAATCAAGCTTTTGAAGGTATTAAATTGGCCCTTACCCAAACCCCAGTCTTAACAAATCCTCAATTTGACAGAGAATTTATCATTTTCTCTTTTGCCTCTCAGCATACCATTGCTGCTGTCTTATTGCAGAAAGATGATCAAGGGAATGAAAAACCTATTGCCTTCTTTAGTAGAGCCCTTAGAGATGCACCTATGAAATATCAGATCATGGAAAAGAAAGCTTATGCTTTGGTTAAGGCCATCAAAGACTTTAGGATTTACATCCTATACTCTCATGTTATTGCTTACGTACCAAGTTCCATTGTGAAAGACATATTGACTAAAGAAAGCTTGGAGGGAAGAAGAGGAAAATGGATTGCTAACATTTTAGAATTTGACATTGAAATAAGACCTACAAAACTGATAAAAGGGCAAGGTTTGGCTAAACTAATGTCTGAAGCAAACTTTCAAGCCCTGGATATTAACCAACTGGACAATGAACCGGAGCTGGCAACTCCAAAGATCAATGTAGCCTTTGAACAATCCCTTTGGTATTCTGATATCTGTTATGTATTGCAAAACCTGTGTGCTCCCCCAGGATTGTCCAGAACCAAATCTAGATTTTTAAAAATGAAAGCTTCAAGATTTTGTGTTATAGATGGTAATTTACTATGGAAAAATCATGAAGGTATATTGCTGAATTGTTTGAATATGGATGAGACTAACAATGTTATGAAAGAATTTCATGCAGGTGACTGTGGTGGACATTTGTACTGGAAGTCCACTGTGGATAAGATATTAAGGGCAGGTTACTATTGGCCCACTCTGTTCTCTGATGTTAGAAATTTTACTACTTCATGTCACAAGTGTCAAATATTTGAGGGAAAAAGAAAGTTACTACCACTTCCCTTAAAGCCTATTGCAACAGAATGGCCCTTTCAGCAATGGGGCTTGGATTTCATTGGGGAGATTCATCCTTCGTCTTCAGGCCAACACAAATGGATCCTAACAGCCACAGATTATTTTACTAAATGGATTGAGGTTGTTCCATGCAGACAAGCAAATGATTCTACTATCATTCAGTTCCTTGAAACTAATATTCTTTCCAGATTTGGTTGTCCTGACAAGATTATCACAGACAATGCTGCTGCTTTCAGATCCAAGAAGATGGTGAACTTTTGCCACAAATTCCATATTACTTTGGGCCATTCTACTGCATACTACCCTCAAGGCAATGGTTTAGCTGAATCATCTAATAAAAGTCTTATCAACATCATTAAGAAGATATTGGAAGAGAATAAGAAAAATTGGCATAAGAAGCTTGTAAATGCCTTATGGGAAGATAGGCTAACAACTAAAAGATCTATTGGGGTCAGCCCATATGAGTTGGTTTATGGAATGGAAGCCAAATTCCCTTCATCATTAGGGGTCCCTGTCATGAAGCTACTTCAAGAAAGTCAAGCTGAACCAAATGACATGCAAAGAAGAATCAACCAGATGATTTGTTTACAGGAAACCAGAGATCAAGTGTAAAACAGAGTTCAAATCCTACAAGAGAAGCTGAAGAAAGCCTTTGATAGAAGATCAAAGGCTGAAGATTTTTTCATAGGTGATAAAGTGCTTAAGTGGGATTCAAGAAGAGAAGACAAGGGAAAGCATGGCAAATTTGATTCCCTTTGGGCAGGACCTTTTGCTATTCAAGCAGTGCAGGCAAATAACACTTATTTTTTGAAAAATTTGGATGACGCTGAAGCTGAAGAGGGCCCTGTGAATGGCCGGATGTTAAAGCACTATTTTGACTACTTCCCATGTATATAACATGGCTCTGCCCTGTACATTATCAGCTGTATATAGTATTTTCTTTCAGCATATAGATACTGTTGCTTCACAAGTTTTGTAAATAAGCAGGAAAAGGCTTTTTACTTCAGAAGTTCCACAATGGTGCAAGATTCCAGTTTTGTAATTCAAGGAGCAAACCTTCAAGTTTTGATAAGAAGTCAAGAGCCAAGGCATTCTGACCTGCTGTTCTTGGTCTTTCAAGTTGAAAAACCATCCCCAAGTGGAGCCACTGTTAGCCTCCTATACCAATACGTTTCATTTTTCATGATTGACAGTGGAAGTGCTAAAAATGATCATCTTTGATGATACAAAGGTTCCATTTTTATGGACAAAGCAGAAGGTTAAAAAATGTAAAGAGGGTATGCCTTAAAAGAATAATCAAAGGGCAAGAAAATGAATTGGTCAAAAGAGAAAGAATTGAAATGAACCCCAAAGAAAGAACAGGAAAGTGGCGAATCAAAATGCCACTGCTATCTTGAAGTATGGCTCAACAGCTTAATCTAGGCCATGCTCTGTTTTAAATTGCTTGTTTTAGAGTAGGTAATGAGTACCTGTTCAAACAGTTTAAGCTTGACAGATGACTAGCTGGATAGAGAAAGAAAGGAGCCCACTAGCTTAATCTGGGCCCTTGGAAGATATAAGGGTAGATTTAGGTAGGAGGGCAGCAAAAAGAAAATAGCATATGAGGGTTTGCAAGTCCAAGTGCACCCTCCCTGAAGAAACAAAAAATGCTAGGAAATAAGATGGGTAGGTAGTGGGGTTGCGGAAACATGTCTCCTCTCATATTGCTGGCCCAGCAAAGGAAACCCATGGTGGCCAGAGCAGATTCTCTTATTCAGCATTTTGGTGGTATCAAAGTGAAGCATGTCTAACCTCCCAAACATTACCTATCAAACTCCTCGCTAACATCCCACTATCACATTTATTCATAGCAGAAATCAAACTCTTTTGGTTGATTCTTGTTATATAGAAGAGCCACATTTCTTGTGTAAAAATCTTTTCATTTTGATCTACTCTCATAACTAAGTTTGTTCCTAAAAAACTTAGTGTTGCTTCATCTCTTCCATATCTCCCCCCCATATTAACTACTAACCATATTATTACTTAAATCCCTATGCTACCCTTTTCCCCATTAATATATTGCTTTTAAAAAGGAAAAAACCCCAAAAATATGTATATACCCCTTCCCCTAGGCAATATAGCCTTATAGTTCCAAAAGGTCTAAAGGTCAGAGCACAAAGAAGTTTAGCGCTAAGGCAAAAGCGTGCTAAATGGTCTATTTCAGGATTAAATCAACATCTGGTTGATTTAACAGCCCAAGCGCATTTCACCAACAAATACATGAAAACCCATTTGTTCTAAAAACATTGCAAAACGCGCAAATCCACCGTTGTCCTAAGTCTTGGTCCTGGCGCGCCTTTCCAGAAATATCATTTGTTTATTCTTTGGGCCCTGCCGTATTGCCTGATCACGTCCGCAGCCCGTCGACCGTCGGATCCGGGCCCTCCCATCCAATGGCTCACAATGATTTCGGACTGCCTCCGATGCCCGGACGATAGCTCCCGCAATCTGTCAGAGCGTGACGTCAGGGCTCTAACACGTGTCGTTCCCAGGTTGTATCGGGAGGCCGCCTGCCAAAACCTCTCCCGTACCATAAGCGGTCCGAAATTACCGTTTACCGCTCTGCCAATTCCGCCATACGTCATGTCCATGTCACCCGTACGTCACTGCCACCTCAGCGTCGCGTCACCGCCCCATCCACTATCGCTCCGAGCTGTCCGCCATGTCACCTACCCACGTGGAGCCACTCACCTGCCGCCACATCATCATTCTGTACCCGACCCCACCCATGACGTCATGCTGACGTCATCCGTCAAAAACGCGCCAAAAGCCAAATTTTTGCTATTTTTGCCCAAAAAGCCCGTTTTTTCGCGTTATTTGCATTTTTCACTCACTGTACTCCTGCATGTACAAACATGTCGTTTACCTGTCAATTTTGAAGACGGCTCCTTGCTGCTGGCACCCCGAATTCACCTGCATTTCCACCTTTGTGCCAAGTATACCAGGTATTTATCAGTTTCGCCCCTTCGCACCTGGTTTTTACATAATTCTCTGTGGAAACTAAGAAAAGAAGAAAGAACAGTGATAACCAGAAATCCTCATGAACCATTAGTCTTTCTCCACACTATAAGCCCAATTTCACTTACAGAAGTCCCCATCGTGCCAAATTTCCACGAACTTACAGTCTGTTTGCGCATTCGCAAATTCGAACCTCTGTTACACAAATCCACCGAGAAAGTGACCCTTAAATCCCAGTATTTACTCATGAAACCTTTTCCAGGAGCATTTCAACTTGTTTTCACCCTAATTCACCCTGTTTCCCCTGCGAATTTCCCTGCTCTTTGAAAATTCATTGCTCTGTGTTGCTGTGCCTAGAAAAACAAGTTCAAAGACAATTCCAATTTCAGTTGACCATGGAGGCCCCTGTAGCTCTAAACATTGCACCTTTAAATGCCCCTCACAGAGAGCTAGAATGGCAGGCCCTGGCTGATAGAGACTACCAGATGGCAGAGGTAATCCCAGACTACAGCAAATACCATATTCATCTAATCAATGAACTAAAAGCCAAACATCTCAATGGAACTGATATTCTAGGGATTTGGGACTCCTATTTGCCCATTTTCAATCTTCCTCAAGTCAATGTCTTTCCTGATTTAATCCATCAATGCAGTGCTAACTATGATCCATCTCAGAGAGCTGTCCTCAGTCCCTCAGGCTCAGTCTTGTTCTATGTCACCCCTGAGGCTATAAATCAAATGCTGCACTTCCATGCTACAAAGCCATTGACTCCTCTATCCTTGATGCACTTGATAGACCAAGGAGGCAAACTGTCCAGTGCCCAAATCATAAGGATTAATCAGCTATTCATTCAATCAGGTTCTCAAACTGTGAGGTCTCCTCCTATTGCACATGTATATCTCAATGAGTTGGGCAAGATTCTTGTAGATATGATCAGTTATATCCTGGGTTACAAAACAACTGACTTTGTGGATGAAACCACTCTGGTTATGATGTCTGTCTTCTCCCCTGGGAAGCCTCCTTCAGTTCACTATGATTATGCTACATTCATTGCCGACAAAATTCACCAGCAGTTGATGAATTTACAGAGGGAAAGGGTGTTTAGATACACTGCTTACATCTATCACTTGTTTCTATTTAATCAGCCTGACAGCTTCCCTGTTACTCTCAAGAAGTTTGATGCCCAGGGAAACCAAAGGTCTGTGATATATTGGTCTTCAATCTTTCATCACACATCTTTTTCGCCATATAGCTACTGTGAAATTCATATACCTTTTCATCCATCCAACCATGTCCTTGCTGTTGAGTTCTCCTCCTCCAAGATTGACAGATGATATGCAAAGAATCCTCCAGCTCTCAAAGGCCTACAACATTGGGGATTGGTACTTCCATCAGCACCAGCAATAGCACCAGATCAGGGACCCAGCCTGAGCATGCAAAACATGATGAAGGAGCTGGAGGCTTTGGAATCACAGATGGCAGAACTGAATGAGACCAAAGAAAAATTGGCCACAGTTAATGAAAAATATGACAAATCTAAGCAAAGTATAGCTGAAAAGACAAGAGAGGTAAGGGCTCTTGAGAAGCAAATAAAGGAATTAGAAAAAGAAAAAGCACTCTCTCTTGATAAGGCTGCAATTGAAATCAAGAAGATCCTGTGGACCAATATTGGTCAATCTATAACGGACCAGTGGCAATATATTGAAACTATCCATGAGCATATGGATCTGATAGGCAGAGCCCAAAAAGAAAGTCAAAGAGCAAGGGCATCTCTAGGCAATATGCCTGAGATAGCCAATAGGATGATCAATGTCCTTAACAATCGCACAGGCCCCCAGCTAGCAGCAATGGGTATCTCTAACAGAACTGACACCATTTTACTAATAAAGAGGGTACTCTCTCTAAGAAGTCATGTGCAAACATTGGAGAGAAGGAGTCAGGAGATGCAGACAGAGGTAAACAAATTCATTGGTAAAATTACAGCATTATATAACAGAGGCCTTCCTAGGTTAGTAACCAGTGCAGGAAGATTACTATCTCATGAAAACTATGCCAAGAGGGTCAATGCATATGCCACAAATCAGATCACTGCAGCATCAAGTACCCCAGAGGAAACAGGGCCTCCATCTGGGCAAAGTCTCTATGATAAACTAGAGAATTTGTTTTTTATTATGAATGAGATTAGACATCTTTTTGAAGTGCCTCCAAACTACTACAAATATACTGAGGCGGATGAGACTTTGGGCGCAATCCTAAGGCACCAGTTGCCTACTCAGGAATGGTGGACAGGCATGATACAGACATTGCTGTGAAGAAACAGGTTTTTTGGTAAATTTTTATATATTAATCATGAGTCATCATTTTCAGAAAATTGCTATATTCACTATGACTGGGAAAACAATTGAAAAGGCCAACTCAACACTCCAGCTTGACCAGCAAAGGCAGATAACTACAGATGCAGATGATGGGGTTGAGATAGCCGCACCTCGGTAGAGAAATAAAGGGCGTATCACTCAGAATTAATACGAAGCACCCAACCGACTCAGTGACCTCTAAAAGTCAAAGAATTCCTGACAGAGTTGAAAAGGCATTCATTGTATATTTAAAGCAGCAATAACTTTCATATCTGCTATTTTTGAAAGTTGGTAAACGCAGTTATTGAGCAAATGACACAGAGTTAGATATTTTGTAAAAACGATTGTATATATATCCCCACGCATGAACTTGCTGGGGTTGTTGATTTTTCTTCTGGAGAAGCTATGCTGTAATTTCAGACTTTTACTACAGGAAGTTAATGGAATTTCTGAAGTTCTGAGTCGTTTTGATGTGTTCTGGTGTGATTGCTTGCTGCTACAGGATTCCTACGCTGTTTCATGTCACAATAAGTTTTCTGAACCATCTTGTTATGTATTTCGTTCTTTCATAATCCGCTCATGCTCTATATTTCACAGGTTTAATAGCACAGAAAAAGAATAGTTCAGGATTTGTTCATTAAAGCACCCTGAACTCAATCTATGCTGTTATGAATGTTTTCTTCAGTCTTAGTTATGAATGTGTAATTCTTAGTTGCTCACCTTCATACTAAATCTTTCACAGTAAATACTGTTCAGGAATTCAAATCTGCTCCTGAGTGATATTTCCTTTCCCCACATCACCAGCTTAGTGAAAGATTCTTAGTTGCCTCTCACTGGCTGGACATATTCCATACTCACAAATTGAAGTTTGTTTCCTGATATATCTATATGGCCCTGCAATTTCATCACTCTAACTCAACACCTCAAAGAACCCTTAATCACAGACTCCATTGCCCAATGGACTGAACCTGCTGAAGATCTCATCTCAGCTATTAGAAGACATCATTCAACCAAAACTTTAAACAAAATTCAGTACATCATAACTAGCCTAAAACATTATCAAAACAAAGCTAAATCCTAAAGAGAGAGCCCTCTCTGATTGCAGGTAGGCTAGAACCTGTGATCCAAAGATTGGTTTGTGGTTACCTCGGCCGTATTCCCTTAGGAGTCAAAGGGAACAACCTGAGTGATAACAGATTCCAAATCAGGAGTCATATATTTTTTCTCATTCTCATTCAACTTTCTAGAGTCATAACAGACCACCTAACCTTCCTACATAAAAAATCCACCAAGTCCTTCTTTGTAGGTATTTGTGCATATCGAAAAGTATTTGTCTCGGTATATTATTCTAAGCAATGGTGCATCCATAAGTAACTTCTCCAATTTCTCAAAGATTTTATCATAATCAAATTTCCACTAAAATTTATTTCCTTTTCTTTGAAATGTTGTGATTGAGCAACCGATCTTAGAGAAGTTCTTGATGAACCTCCGAAATCAACCTTCCAACCCCATAACTGATCTAGTTTCATCCCCATTTCTTGGTGTTATCCATTCCATAATTAATTTAACCTTATTTTGGTCAAATTCTACATCCTCCTCTGAGACTATAGTCCTAAATACTAGATCTAAGATTGAAATAAATCACACTTCCTAAATTTTTCATAAAAACATTTCTCTCTTAACAATTGTAGCACTATAGCTAGATCCTTTTCATGCTCCTCTTTGTTTTTGAATAAACCAATATGTCATCAATGAAAAATAATGATATTTTTTTCTAAATAAGGGCTAAGAATATTGTTCATTCGACACATGAATGTCATAAGAGGATTTTTAAGCTCAAAGGGTACAGCCACAAATTCATAATGACCAATCATAGTCCTAAATGTGTTTTTATAAATATCCTCCTCAATGTGCACATGGTGATACTCAGATCTCAAATCAATATTTGAAAAGATTGTTCCTCCTCGTAATCGATCAAACAAATCATTAGTTTGTGGTAACAGATATCAATGGGGATTTATTAAGATACTTGTAGCCTATGCACTGTTTGAGTTTTTCATCCTTTCTCTTCACAAATAAGATTGGCGCTCCCCAAGGCGACACACTTAGCCTAATATAAGCTTTGTCTAACCTTTCTTTAGCTTGTAGCTTCAAATCTATCATCTCTAGAGTATTCATTTAATAATAGGTTTTGGATGTTGGCATTTTCTCAAGAATTAATTCAATTAAGAAATCAACTTCCTTGTCTAATGACAATCCTAGGATTTCCTCAAGAAAAAATCCTCAAACTGCTTCAGAATTAGGTATTCCAATAAGCTACTACTGTTATTTCTCCCTCAACCATTTGTTATTTGAAAAACAAATAAATTACACCGTTTCTGGCTACATCGCATGGCTTGTATCACTATTATTAGTTATATTGATATGGTTTTTTGATTTTCCTACAACATCATTTTTTCACCACCCTCACTAAGGTATTCAATTGATATCTCAAAAAAATCGAACTTGGTCCTATGAAGGGTCAACTAGTCTATTCTAATAAGGGCATTGCAACATCCCAATGGAAATATATTAAAATTGGTTGTTGTTGGCATGTCGCTCAACACAAAGGGGCTCAACTTCAGTTTATGATTAACTCACTTCTTTATCCCTATGGCCAATTGAACTAGCCAAGATTCTATGTGCACTGCTTTCTTCAATGCACATTTTTCAACCATCGACAGAATTATGTAACTAAAGTTCGAACCAATGTTAATTAAAATAAAATTCTCTTATTGTTAATCATACCTTCCATTTCAATAATCAATGTGTGATGATAATCCTATATTTCACCCACCACAACATAAATTTTAGGCATTCTCTAAGAAACATCTATGTATGTCTCTACTTCTTGTGTGTTTTATAGCCTCAAGCCATCATTCTTGCATTGGGGGCAGTCCCTCTTCCTTAATTTTTCACCATAGGTCCAACATTTCAATTGTTACCCTCCATAGCCCTGCACCTCCTCTCCCATATTTTGAGTGAATCGATTTCTCCCAACATTAGTAAACCTCTACTAGAAATTGCCTTTTTTAGTAGTAGTTGAACTCCATTTCTTTTCTACAACTCACTTCATTGCAATTCGATGTTTCTTTCCTTTGAATCCGAGGCTTCCTTTTTATTTCAAATCATCCCTATACTCTAACCTAAGCTTGGATTTCTCATAGAAATACTTCATTTTTCTAATATCCTTCTCAAGAGTTTGTTTCTCAACAAAAATCTCTCATGTCTTTTAATGTTTGTGGAAACCCAGTAATATACCTCTTAATCATTTTCTTCTCCAATGATGGTATTTTCTAGTAGTAGTACCATATTTATAACCATGGTCACTTGTCCTCCTTTCTGGAGTACTTAGTGAAGTACCTCCCTTCACGGTATCCTCAGTTGACTCTCTGTGCCTCTTCCTAGATCTATTGCCTTCTACATCATTATTCCTCGAATCCTATCTTCCATGTCCTGTTGAACTGTTCTTGAACTTGTAACTGGCTCCTCTCTCATGTTGCTTTTGTCTCTACAAATTTGGTAGGCTTCATAGTATAACTGCATTTAATTCAACTTGTTTCAATTGAACTTCGAAAAGCCTCTTAATGTCATCCTTATAACTTCTTAGCTCAGCGTTTAAAATTCTCAATGTATCCATCCACTGAGGAGACCCTCCCTCTCCTTTCTTCTCAATGATTCTTCCTCATGCCCATGTTGTGACCTATCAGTGTTATACTCCACCATTATATTTTTAATTCCCTTTCTTCTTCTTTGTTGTTCCTTAGTGTCCACTTATGTGCTATCATACACACATAATTGTTATGCCACCATAAATATCAATAAAGTCATTCATTATAGCCTTGGTAATCCTACCACAACACATGGTTATAATAAAATATGAAACATCAAGTTGGAAATTTAGTACACTTTTAAAAAAAAATTAACTTATTAAAACATAATTATAATAAGAATAAAATCTATTTATTCAATGGTTATAAACAACACATAGAAACATTCATGTCTAGATATATATTATGAAATAGGTCTTAAAATAATATCGCATTGTGCTAAAGCCCCAACTCATATCCAGAGGTCCAGTGTTGAACCTTCTGCTATGGTACCACTCTATAACACTCCCAACCACCCCCTTGGAGGATCCTTGGGCAAAAAAAGGTGTTAATTTCATTTAACCCAACATCCATAGTCCTCTCATGGAAATGGGGTCCAAAATTCATCAATTTCCAACTTCCTTTAATCTAAAAACTAATGTCACGTCGTTTCCAACTCATCGAGAGCTTTCCGGTGATATAAATTGTCCCCAATCTGACTTACAAATCAAAATTTATGGCCATTCAAAGCTTAACACCTTTGAACCTTGCCATGTCAGCATGAATTCCACGTGATGCTCACAAGAGTCCCACATGACTTTCCCCATTATCATGAGAGTCCCATGTTGAAGGTCACTTCTTCTCAGGCCCTACCACATCATTGTGCCCTGCTAATTGTTTTGCTACCATGGCATATGCAACATCACCCTCTCTTAGGTCCATTAGACCAAACCCTTAGGCTATTTTATAACCAATTTATTTTTATAAGAGATTTTGGCACATTTTTCCTCAACTTGATGATGGGCCTCCCAAATAGGTACAATTCAAGGCCCATTTGACCATCCTTCAACACATTTTAACCTCTTGTTTTGGGAAAATTTAGTTTTTTAACAAATGCCTAACCCTCTAGACTTAGTAGCTAGTCTAGAAACAACAGACAAAATAATTCGCTACCTTTTCTTTAATCAACAGATAAGAGAGGTAAGAAAAGAAACCAACCTGTAGCTTTTGCTTGCTCCCTCTCTCCCTTGATCGATCCTACTGCTCCTTTCCGTACTTAACCCGCTTAGAAATTACCTGCACAAAAGTCGAGACAGAAACCAATCAAAGCATACAATAAAGATCTGTTAATTAAACATATCATAGAATCCAGAATACGATATACACAATATAATAACACGAATGGAAAAAGCTTTGAATTCTTTATTGATAAAAGGAAAGATTACAACCCATGAATGTTCATGCTTGATTTAGTGTCTTCCTTCCAGTTTCGATCCCTTCTCTCCCCGTGAAGCAACAATTCGACATCATTACAATACTCTTACTAATCTCATTCAAACAACATCTCCTTAGCTCAAGAAATTCCAACCTAGACCAGCGTTTGAATGCTTGGTTAATTTATAGATGAATGGAGGAGGTTAAGCCATTAATGACCTTCATGAATGCTCTGCCAAATTTGGGAAGTGGTTCCATGGAGGAAGGGATAATGGATTAAGGTTCATTCATCCACTTCCTCATCCAAATGCAAGATCAACCAACTTGAAAACTTCTAGAAGTATCCATTGGATGACGAATCCAATGGATTCATTTAAAAAATTAGTTAAAACTCACTCAACACAGGTGAAACAAAGGGTATGTGTGCTGTGACGCATCCAGTCAGTGCAATTCTTGCTTTGCAATGCAGCTTGATAGAAGGCTACCTACGCTGATATCCTTAGGGACACTTTTTGGATGAATGGTGTCATGGAAACTCTTGGGAGGCAAGCACGATGTAGGTTGACCTCATTAGGGAATGAAAACAACTGAATTAGGGATTGATGGACCCTAATAGTACTGATCTGGAAGTCGGGGTTGATGTGCCCAAATTGACCTATAACAGTTGCCCCCTAAAGCATGAAGTTGAAAATAAACATGTCAAGTGAGATTCTTTACCATTTGGAGAGAAGGTTTCGAAGTGGAAGGTGACCTACATTAGTTACAATACAAATATCATGATAATTTGATTTTTTCTCATGAACTAGTTGAGGGAAGGCATACCCATGCTCAGCATATAAATTTTCATTACATGTACAAATATAGTCGTCTACAGATATAGACCCATGAATGGATGACCATGAATGTAAGGCCATTTGTACATTTGATATAGTACTCCTGAAAATATATCGTAGCCTGGATGGATGAAACTAGATCCAGGGTCTTCAATCTCGTTCAATCTTCACTTGATGTACAAGTCTAACCATGTGAATAGATGATCTGAGGTCGAACATGGAGAGACATCATCTAATTACTAGCCAATGATGTAAGTCATTAACGGACGCGAGAGGAATCACCGATAATGATAATAACCCTCAAGGTATTGCAGTACATTTCGCAAGGTGTGAATAAATAATTTGATGTCGAACACCATACGAAGTCTTTCGGTCGAAGGCCAGTGATGTCAACCTATAGCGAGAAGCAAGAAACCTGCCATTGATGTATGCAAGCCTCAAGGTACTGAAGGGGTGTTTCTAAGTCAACTTCTTGGATGATGTGCTGATGTCGACAAGAAGCGACTTGTCGCAGGAAGGCCTTGATGTATCCCACATCAACGACACGAAACAAGGTAAATGATTTTGGAGATTTAATATTGACTGATGACACAAGGTTCAGGAATGGCGGTCATGAAAATGAAGGTTTACAATATTGCAAAGGATGAAGTTTGAACTGAATGACTTCTCTAGAACATGTCGGCGACACTAAGATGAATTGGTAGCATTGACCCAAAACAAAGTAATGGATGGTATGATAGACCAACAGTGTGATAACCATCAAGCTAAATAACCCAACCCACATAGTCATGGTGATGAGGTGAAAGTTTCATGTTCAAGAGCGACTTGCTACCATAAATTTTTCTCGGTTTTTTCCCATTTCCCCAGTCATTGCTGACTAGTACCTCTTTATTTTTTATCAAGCTTGAGGAGGATAACATATGCTTGTTGTATAATTTCACTCTTCAAGTGAATCCATCGCTATTTGATGCTTTAATGAGTCTAGCGAAGGTGAAACTCGACCTTGTCTAAATGGACAAGTTTGTCGCTATTTGATGTTTTTAACGAGTTTAACGACAAAGACAACTCAGTCCTTTTCATGTTTAGAGAGTTTGAAAAGAAACAAAAATGAAACTCCATAAGTTCTTTTTCGTAAAATAATCTCTCAAGTCTGAAAAAGCATAAAATAATACAAGAGATATGTCGTTTCCAATCCTTTAACGAGCTAGAAAAGACAAGCGCTTAGCAATCTGTTCATGTTTAAAGAGTCTGAAAAGAGCTTAAAGAAGACTCAATTTTGAGGAACAAGTGGTGTCTAGGGTAGAAACTGGTTCCGGTGATGTGGGAACTTCTCCAAACATGTTGATTTATGTGAAGAGGCTGGATAATAAGACCACTCATTCCAAATTTTCCTCAAAAAAGAATAAAACAACCAAGTGAAAGCATATGATTAGCCAAAAGAGATGGTGGTGATGGAATAAAACAACCAAGGCTCATCTGATAGAAAAGGCTGATAGAATGACAATCACAAGGGTTCAAATGAAAATGGGTTCATTTTTAAACAAGCTTGAAACATAGGGAACTATGCTTGGATTCAGTTTCATGTTTAAACAAGCTTGAAACGAAAAACTATGCTTGAGTTCAATTTCATTTTTACACAAGCTTAAAACAAAAAACTATGCTTGAGATTGGTTTACATGCCCCCAGCATGATGAAAGGAAGAGTCTCCTATAACCAGATGGAAGTCGCTGCAATGAAGCAGGATGGTTATCCAACACTTTTTGGCTTCGTCTCGATAGGGACAAAGGTGAATGGGGTGATTCCCATCACATAACCTACAAGGAGACTAAACTTTATCATTAGGTGCATGCCCCCAAGCTTCATTACATTCACCTAAGTAGACTACTTGTGGCTATGAAGTGGATGGAATGAAGGTTCATTTATGAGATCAAGTGAAAGACTCGACTGGGATTTTACGAGATCTAATCAAAGACTCGAATTGGAACTTGGGACCTTGTTTCATTTTTTAATGAGCTTCACACAAGACAAGGAACTCTGCTCAGATTCCTTGTTTCATTTTTTAACGAGGTTGACATAGTAAAAGAACTATTATCATACTCCTTGTTTCATTTCTTAATGAGGTTGACATAAGACAAGGAGCTATCCTCATGGGGCCTATTTCATTTTTTAACAACATTGACACAAGACAATGAACTATCCTCAGACTCCTTGTTTCATTTTTAAACGAGGTTGACACAAGACCAGGATTTGTCCTCATTTTCCTTGTTTCATTTTTTAACGAGGTTGAAACAAGACCAGGAATCATCCTCATGGATCTGTTTCATTTTTTAATGAGGTTGACACAATAAAAGAACTATCCTCATGGACCTGTTTCATTTTTTAACGAGGTTGACATAGTAAAAGAACTATCCTCATATTCTTTGGTTTCATTTTTTAACGAGGTTGACACAAGACAAGGAACTATCCTCGTATCCTTGATTTCATTTTTTAACGAGGTTGACACAAGACAAGGAACTATCCTCATATTCCTTAATCACAACTCATAAGTGGTCATGAATGAGAGATCTGGTTCCAATGCCCCCAGTACATGATGTACAACATCATTGAATTGATCATCAGTTGATGTAGGTATGGAACAGGTTGCCACATAATTAACCCGTGGCAGGGATGATACCATTGGTACAAAAGGACCAATTAGGGAAGATGGTTGACTGGGAGCCATATTTGGACTGGGAAATGAAAGATGGTCAACGGTGATAATTCTTCCTTTGTGCACGAAACAAATCACTTGAAAGAGTGTGGAAACAATAGCTCCCATGCCATAAACATAGTCGCGCCCTAGAAGTAAATTGTAATCTAATGGGCCTGGGACTACCATCACATTCAGATAAATGAGTTTTCCTCCCAAAGTAATAGGTAACTAAGGGAGGATCCATAATGGTTGACTAGTTCCTCTATTAAAACCCAACAGATTCTGTGTAATAGGCACAAGTTGTGGCAAACCAAGCACTTGCCGAGTAGTTGAGGACATGATACTTACTGAGGCATCTTCATCTATAATAGTGCCAGATACAATCATATTACAAACTTGGACTATGATCTGAAAAGGTACATAAGAAGGAAGATGAAATCCTGCCAATCAGTTCCAATCAAAGGAAGTGACTAGACTACTTGGAGGGGGTACCTAGAAATGGGAGAATTAACCCCTTGAGTTACGAGAACTGGAGGATTTTCCTCTTGTCTTGATGGAACAGGAGGATTACCCCCAAGCTTATTTGAATCTGAAGAAATGAAAAGAACTTGAGTGGTATCATATTCACTCTCTTCGAGAAAGGTTCGGTTTACTGAAGGTGAAATTGGGTCAATTGTTACCTCGACCGGTTGATTTAGGTCAGGTATAGACTCATAGGATTCACTTTCAGAGAGTGGGTTCGACTGACAGTTGATTTTAATTAGTCAATTCATCAAGTAGTGAAGGATTTAGGGGGAGTTTCCTGTAACCATATGGAAGTTGTTGCGGCAAAGCAGGATGGTTATCCAACATTTTTCTGGCTTCATCCAGATAGGGACAAAGGTGAATGGGGTGATGCCCCTCACATAACCTACTTGGAAACTTAACTTTTCCCTTCTTTCCATGATCTTTACTGCCACTAGTTGATGGTGTGTCACCGGCATGATCTCCAGAAGTTGATGACACCAGATGATGTGAACGGGAAGACCATTCTTCTAAGATCTGAAGAATGTCAGGACAATTTCAAATAAGATGGTCTCCCATACAAAGTTTGCATGGATATCGAACTTTGTGAGGCTTGATGGACAGTTTCTCATCTAATGTTGCATTTAAAGCAATGGTTGCTTGGTTTTCCCTCTGCTGAACTTGATTCTTCTTCTTCTTCTTCCCTTTCTTCTTCTTCTTAGCCACCTGGTTACTAGTACCAATACTTTCACCAAGTGAAGAGGAAGAAGAGGAGGAAGAAATGATCGAGGAAGAAGGCAAAGGGTCGACCTTCGGATCAACTGGAGGTTGATTTTGTCCAGTTGGAGGTGTACTTGATTGCAGAGAAATAATGACATTTTGAACCAAGGAGGTTGAATACAACCATACTAGCAAGCCAATGGTAAATCCTAGAAGGGACAATGTAGCCATATATGGAGCACCAATATTTCCGAAAGGAGGAAAAGGACTAGGATTCCCATCAAAAGGAATTCCTTAATCAGTGAACTCTAGATTTGTTTCCATATGTTTCAACCTATGATCAACTAAGGAGCAAGCATGGAGGATGTTATCCGCGGTCAATTAATCTTTACAACACTGGAACACAACTTCACTTTTTCATTTTTAAAGAGTAGAGAAAAAACAAAAGATGACTCTAGTCGCTTTCGACGTTTAATGAGCTTGAAAGGACAAGTGCTCAAATGATCCTTTTACTTTTAAGGAGTCGAAAAGGAACGAAAATGACTGCTCTGGAGATTCTAGACAAGAGGGTTTACCAAACAAATCGTAAAACTGCAATATACACCTTGGTGATAAATGAAAGATAAATTACCAAGGACTTTACGTATGGCAATCAATCTTCCTGAATGTTGTGTTCGGTGCATTGCGATTGCTAAAGCGGAAAACTCGGCTTCCTAGGGATAAATGATTTCAACCTATTGGGGTCTCCCACCATATACTCGATGGTATAGGGAGCACAAGTCTGTACTAGCACTTATTGAATTAGAGGGGAGGAATCACCCAACCTAAGTGAAAACGACAGCCACTAGGTTTAAAGACGCCAGAACACATCTCTAGCCTAGACCTCTAAATGTTTTCGTTAAGTTCCAATGCATTATTAGATTAATTTAGATAAATTTTAAGTTGATCTTTTTTATAATTTTCCTTCCAAGGTTCACCACATGATGTTTTTCGAAATTCCTAAGAATACAACTAGAATGAGAAGCACTCTTTCCATTTAATTTCAGCAATGAAAATCCTAGCTATGAGGGATAGAGCATACAAGTACTTTTTGAACAAGCAACAAAGAGCACAAACTAATGCAATTCCCTAAACCATTCCTTTCAAGCATTCACAAACTCAAACTCTAAAATGCAAATTGCATGTATTTCTTTTCAGTTTCTCTTAATGTGAATGATGCAATAAGAAAAACTAATGCACAAACGATTCAGAACTCTTTTCATAAAAAATGACGATTTGTGACAATTTCTTTTAAAGGGAAAGGAAGACTGTATGACACTTTCGATTTTAAAGAAATGAAGATTTTCAACACTTTAAATGAAAATACAAATCAAATGCACACATCAATCAATCAATCTTTCATGAATGAATACTTTACGACAATTCAAATTTCGAAAGAAAAGACAATTTTACGACACTTTCTTTCGACAAAGATCAATCAACTATATTCTAACTTTGACTATAGACTGATAATGACAAAGAAAAAATTAAAGAAACATTAATCAATCCAATCAAAGTAGGGTTGGATTAAGGAGATGAAAAACTATTTTCAGAGATAAGACATCATTGACATTCAGCAACTCATCCAAGCAAGAGAAAATTGGCAAAAACTTTCGGTTCCTAGATGGGAAAACTGACCCTAAAGGGATTAGCACAGGCAGAAGTTAGAGACAGTGCATTGAATTGCACTAGCTCTATGTGGGAAGTGTGCTACAGTTCACTGTGTCCTTCATTGGACTGCACTAGTGACAGTAAGCCATTCTAAAGGCAATTTTGACACAGTTTCGACTCAATTTTCAATGAACGAAGATTGAAATTCAATCAACGACCACAAGTATAGTATGTAGAAATGTCTTAGGAGGCTGATAAGCTACTAAAAGGGTTAAAACATTCCCCAGTGGATTCACTAATTTGTTTTGGGCAAATTTAGTGTTTTAGCAAACGCCTAACCCTCTAGACTTAGTAGCTAGTCTAGAAACAACAGACAAAGTAATTCGCTACCTTTTCTTTAATCAACAGATAAGAGTTAAGAAGAGAAACCAACCTGTAGCTTTCACTTGCTCCCTCTCTCCCTTGATCGATCCGGCACTCCTTTCTGCACTTAACCCGCTTAGAAAGTACCTACACACAATCCGAGACAGAAACCAATCAAAGCATACAATAAATATCTGTTAATTAAACATATCATAGAATCCAGAATACGATATACATAATATAAGAACACGAATGGAAAAAGATTTGAATTCTTTATTGATAAAAGGAAAGATTACAACCCATGAATGTTCATGCTTGATTTAGTGTCTTCCTTCCAGTTTTGATCCCTTCTCTCCTCGTGAAGCAACAATTTGACATCATTACAATACTCTTACTAATCTCATTCAAACAACATCTCCTTAGCTCAAGAAATTCCAACCTAGACCAACCTTTGAATGCTTGGTCAATTTATAGCTAAATGGAGGAGGTTAAGCCATTAATGAGCTTCATGAATGATCTGCCAAATTTGGGAAGTGGTTCCATGGAGGAAGGGATAATGGATTAAGGTTCATTCATCCTCTTCCTCATCCAAATGCGAGCTCAACCAACTTGGAAACTTCTAGAAGTATCCATTGGATGAGGAATCCAATGGATTCATTTAAAAAATTATTTGAAACTCGCTCAGCGCAGGTGAAACAAAGGCTATGTGCACTGCAACACACCCAGTCAGTGCAGTTCTTGCATTGCAATGCCGCCTGATAGAAGGTTACCTGTGCTAATCTCCTTAGGGACACTTTTTGGATGAATGGTGTCATGGAAACTCTTGGGAGGCAAGCATGATATAGGTTGACCTCATTAGGGAATGAAAACAACTGAATTAGGGATTGATGGACCCTAATAGTACTGATCTGGAAGTCGGGGTTGATGTGCCCAAATTGACCTGTAACACCTCTCTTTTTACATTTGATAATATCATTTTGAGCTATAATGTGTTCCTAGGAAAGTTAGAGAATCTTTATTTAATCTTGTATCCTAATGAGTTGAATGTGTAGGGAAAAGAGGATTTCCTATGCTGAACACATTGAAGAGCAAGAGGAGAATATTTAGGAGGCTTGCTTTTCACATTAGCTCATCAACAACTCAACTCGCTTATGGGTAGTTACTACCCCTCAGTGACTGCGAGAACCCTAAGAGACCAGATCCACTTTTGTAGGATTTTTGGAGGGAAGCAACCCTCCCTTCAAAGAGACTACCCCTCACTCACTTTTGTATAAATAAAGGAGACTATCAGCTCAGTATGATTCAAATTTTAGAAGTAAGATAGTGACTATTAGAGCAAGATATTATTTCTTGTTATTTCCATTGTCATGTTATGTATTTGAAGAGTTTTTGAGATTAATACAGAGCATAATTTTGTTTCCAGTATGAGTTTGCTTTAAGCGAGCTAAGTTTCCTTGGGTTAAGGACCAATCCAAGTACTCAAGCCCCTCCTTTTGTACATTTTTGTTATTTATTTCTTTTTCATCTACTTAGCCTAATTGTGTTTCTTTCTGCAAATTTGTTTTATAAGAAAAAGTATTGTCTCTGCACGTTTATGAGCAAGATCTCTTGAGAATCTTGGTTATGTACCTTGTGTGGAAAACCATGAAAAATAGTTTTCCTTTATGCAATAATTAGATTCTATTTGAAATTCAACTCATCCTTTCACATGCATTTTGTTTTCTGCGATTAGTGTTTTAGCAACTATTTGATTACATTGTCTTTATTAGTTGAATTTTCATTTTGTGTGCAGATGAGATCTACTAGTTCATAGGGTAGAGTAGCATCATTTTCCATGCACAAACGTCATCTCCTTCAACACTCATCCTTCCATTTTCATTTGTTTCTCCAAACTGTTTGCATAGAAAATTACACTATCGATCTATAGGAGATTATTAGTTTTTCTTTTCCCCTTGTACAAGCTGGTCTACTAAACATATCTGAGCTTGGAAAGGTCCCTTACGCTCTTTCACAAATTCCTACCACCTTCTGCTAGAACCTTTTAATTTCTCTTAGATGCAATCTTATAGCTATACAGGGAATCTTATAGCAATCTTGTGGCATTACACATAATTCTTCAAAACATGCCCAAAATTTCTTTTAAACCTTTCTTTTTGCTTCTCATCACCCCACAAAGTCCTATAAACTCTAAAAACAAACTTGAGAAGACGAGAGATCCTTTATATATATTCCTTTCATCATTGTAGTTTTAATTATGAAACTATGGTTTATTGTTTTGGTTATGAGTTAAGTACCATAAAAATAATTTACATTGATCACTTTTGAGCATTTGATGGTTTTGCAAATAGAATAGAATTTACCTTGATTGCAATACTATATACCTCTTTTTCCTGCAAGATAGATTAGAGTCACTTTCATGGCATTTAATTTCATGCAACTAGCTTAGGAATACTTTCCTATTATTTATCTTCTGCAAGACATATTAGGATTTCCTTTCTAGAATTTGCTTCCATGCAACTAGATTAGTGATTATTTCATGTACTAGGACAAGTAATGTTTCAATTTCCTCTTTTCTTGAAAAGTTAAGTTTAGTAGTCTTCCTTCTTTGGAATTTTTCAAAATGGTCTCTACACAGTTTAGCTCAATCTATTACTTCAGAGAAGCTTAGGTAGAATCTTCCTTGTTGTGCATATAACACTATTGCCTCTTAAGTTTTTACGAACTCTGAATTGACAAATTAAATATTCTAACTCTAGGATTTGAAACATTCTTTTTGTAATACCTGTTAGTGTCAGTCTTTGAAGCCTTCCTCCAGTGATCAATTATGCTCTTACAAAGTGGTCTCAGAGTGTCAAAGTCAAATTTTGTCATTTCAGTGAGTTTTCAAGTAAAATTTTGTCACTAGGTATTAGGTCTAGGGTTTGTTCGCACTCCTTTCAAAATTGTCAAGAGATCGGTCCATGTCACCATTCAGCTGAGTGTACCATCATTCAAAGGGTTGTCATCATCATGTCAGGTTCCAATGGGTCATTTTGCACCTTGTTCATGCTTCAGTTGTGCCCAAGCAAGGTTCATTTCCCTCTCTTAGGGTTTTGAAGGTAATTTCTCTTGGATGGTCAAATCATCGACAAAACTTGTATCCTGATGTTCATACACCTTCCCCTATCCTTAATGTACCTTATTAAACACTTCTCATCACTGATATCCCTCAAATTCCTCATTTTCGCACAACCCTAGTTTCTTGCTACAATTTGACAATTTTTTAGGCTAGAACTGTGTTTTTCCCTTTTGTACCGCTTGCCCTCACTCAATATTTGAAATTACACTTTCCCCTGCTTCCTAACATCCCTCCCTACATCGAAAATTTTTCTCAAGAATTTAGAAGCCCCTTATCGCTTTCATTTCACTTCATTTCGACAAATCCCCTCTTCCACACATCGAGGTAGGTTTTACTCAAAGGATGTTTCTGAGCAAGAAAACATGAATTTGGAAAAACTTAGAGAGTTTTTTTTAACAAAATGGTCCAAGGAATAAAAACCTCGTTCACTTTTTACACAGCTGTCATGGTTTTAGAGAAATGTGAAAAATACAGTTGCCTCAAGAGAATTGATGCACCTCTGAAATGACCTTGGGAAAATCAAGATCTCTCCTAGCTTGGTTTGCCAAATGACTTTCTTGATCAGTCAAATGATAACTAGTCATAAAGATATTTCCAATGAGCTATCATGAGATCAATTTGCAGTTGAGGAAGACGTTCAAAAGTTGACTGCAACAGCACTCTGCCTTTAAGCAGCCTCATTTTGCACATTTTGACCAGTCTTGGGAGATTTGACTTTTGACAATGAAAATGAACTCAAAAATGAAAAAAACAAGTTTTTTTGGAAATTATACTTGATAATATTTCCAACGAGCTATTCTGCGCCCAATTTGGACATCGGGAAGGTCTGAAAAAAGGCGTTACGCACTTGTTCCTCGGCGCGGCGCACCTATCAATTAAGCTCAAAAACTCATTTCATTACCTTTCTAAGCCTCCAAATTTGCAAAAAACCTCTCTACAAGTAAGTACATCCTCCCATTTTCCCTAGCAAGATATTTTGTCATCCGTGATGGTGATGTGAGTGCTTAAAAAATAAAACCCTAGTTGCCTCAAAGTTGTGTTGTCAAAACTACCTAAGGTTTTTGTTTTTCTTGTTGTTTTCACTCCCTTGTATGATTTTCCCACATCCCATACCCCTACACTAAAATTTCCCTAATTCCCTTCCCCTTTCCCTCTCCCATTGACACCCACCTTACCCCCTATCACCAAACCCTAAACCCTATACATATTTCCTACTATTTCCCAAACCCTAATTCCATTTTCCTAGACCCTATCATTCCCTAAAAACCATACAACCATCATCAGAACCCCTTTTCACTCTTTTATTACCCTAATACACTCCATTTATCCTAATTTCCCATATCCCACTCCCCTAAAGTAACTAATTCCCTCATAAAACCCTAAATCCCTCACTAAACCCTAATCTCCCAAAACTATTCCCTTCTTTCCCTAATTTCATTTCCCAAGAGTAAAATCTCTTCATACTCATCACCATTGTCCTCTTTCATCCCTCTTTCATCATCATTTTTTTCACCATACCTTCATCTCATCATTTTCCTAAGACAAGCATTATGGAAAGAGACAGTGAAAATGACTATGAGGAAGAGACACTCAGTGATAGTTCTATGGAGAAACATAAGCAGCAAAGCAAATGCAAAGAGAAGATGCACGAAGATGATATAGATGACAAACAAGAAAGATAACAAATAGTTGGAGGACAAGCAAAGCCTAATGGAGCTAGAAATGTTGAAATTGAGGAAGCAAAATGAAAAAGAGGACCATGTCACTTTGACTTCCATTGAACAAGAGATAGAGAATGACAAGGAGTCTTGGTCGGAGAAGATGAATATGCACTTGGAGAAGCTGCTTGAGAAAGCTAATAAGGAGAAAAAGATGTTGAGGCACATGGCTTTCATTATTTGGCAAGAAACAAGATTTGCAAAGCGAGAATAAGGAGCCTAAAAGCCAAGTTGAGGAAAACTTTGAGGAGCAAGAAAAAGCAAGATAAGTTCAAGATCTTGGCTGAAGCTTGCTTGGCCCAACATAGTACTTAATGCAGGTCACTCATCCCAAATTTCAAAGAAATTTGGCACACTTTTTGACAATTTTGAAATTTTGAAGGAAAAAACAGGTTTTTCTGCCTGGTGCGTAGCGCCACCTGGCGCTTGCTTTTGATAGGGACCTCCTTTGGAGGAACACTCTACATTTTTGGATTCCTCATGAGAAATCATGCATACCCAGAAATGGCTAGAAATTTTTGTCAAGTTTTGAGCCTCCAAAAGGGTCAAAAACACCTCAAAAATGCCCTCTCTGCCCCTTTTTGGCCACACAGGAAGCAATGTTGGGAGAACTCACTTTTGGAGGGGCAAATGGACTCCAAATTCAGAAATTCCACTTGTTCTGGAAAGTAGACAGGTAGAAATTTCCAACAAGCCCACTTGGAGCAAATTTGGTGCACGGGAAGACCTCCAAAATCAGCTGCAAAAAGGCGCTATGCACAGGGACAGTGGCGCGGCGCACAGGATGGAAAATTGTCATTTTTGCCTAAAAAAACTCTGTTTTTCGCCCATTTTTTTCTTAGTTTGACTTTTTTATCTCTCATGGTCGAACTCATGATGTAATTTGATGTAACTTGATGGATTTTGATGTAAACATTTTGAAAATTCACTCTTGGAGGTAGATACATCATGAAAAGGTAGTTTTGAACTAAATGAATCAGTTTCCTAGATTTTAGAGGCAAGCTGTTCCACTGCCTACTTTTCAGTTCTTAGTTTAGATCTCGTTGGAAAAACTCCTAAACTCATGAATTCGACCCCTAAAGGCTAGCATGAGTTGTTTGTTGCCTATAGCTAGTACTTTTTCAGTCATTTGTAAGGGTTGGACTCTTGTGAATGCTTTGAGCATTATTCTACATTCATCTGTGCAGTTTGGCAAGGAAACGGACTAGGGTTTGCAACATTTTGTGGGATTCTTGTGGCAAGTTGATTTGGTATTGTTTTTCCTTCTGTGATTCAAGTTTACATGTGTTTATGTGTGCCATCATCTCTCTCTTTTCAACTTAACTAAATGAATCAAGTATAAAGGTGGAATTCATTGATGTTGCAGTGCTCTACCTTAGGGTTTGTTTAGTTTTACATGTTTTCTACTGTTTGCAGAGGATTCATGACCTCTCCAACTCCTCATCCATCTTAAGACTCTCCATTTCACTTAATTCAAAGTACTAAAGCATTTGCCTACCTCGCCCCACAGAAATCTCTGCAAGACTGAGTCCATTCCTCGGACCCAAATCTACCTTTCACATTTGATCCAGCAAACCAAAATAAAATTCAATCAAACTCTATTGAGCATATACCTAGCCTAAAATTAGTCTTTGCATCAGTCATCTCAAGCTTCATTTTCTATATTTTCTTGAGATTGGCAAGGAGAGAGCTCTCTCCCGACCTGGTAGGGCTAGCTACCAAGTTAAGAGTGGTTTGATGTTACCCTAGATCCTACCTTTCTCAGCCTGAGGTAGATTTAGGCCCTAACATAGTGGCGACCATACTGGGGAAGACAAGTTTGTTTGCTTGTTATTGTTGTTTGCTTTATGAACTACAGGCGGAGCCTAAAGTTAGCCAGTTAGCCTTCGAACTGCTCTTGCTTTGCAAGTGCATAAGTAGATGAACGTTGCTTCGGTCAATCTCAAGTTTAGTTTATGAAACTGAACAACTGACTTGCAAATTTTATGTTCCCTAGTAAAATGTATCAAGTTAGATCTGATTGTTGATAGTGAAAAATGATCAGACACCGAAAGGCTGAAATCATTCACCTGGCGACTCTGAATCAGTTTCGAGATCAGATCCAAGGACTCCACTGAAGGATGATCCTAACTAGCAGAAACATGAAAGGACAATATAGAAAGATCAGGTATTCAAGTTGGAATTTCGTGCAAGACATTATGTTCTTTACTGTAAATTATTTCTTCTCTTTTCCCGAGAATGGCAGGAAGGCTTTGCAAAGTATATTGTATTTGAGAAAAGATCCTCAGCCTGCATTTGATTCCTTCCCTTTGAACATTGTGAATACCAAAGATTTGCATGCCTTTGAGCTTGATCAAGATCCTTTTTCTGAAGCTTGTGATAACCGTCTTCAAACTGATGAGCCTAAAGAGACCAAGACTGATTCTACACCTTCTGTACATACTCCTGCACCTTGTAAAATTCCAGATTGATACAAGCTTCTAATTTTACCTCCTATATCCCATGCTTTCCCTAAAAATCATGACCTATATCTACCAAGATTTGATGGTGAACGCGACAACATCACTGCTGAAAGACATGTACTGAATTTTGAGTCTTTCCTTGACCTTTTTGAAGTTGATGAAGAAGATGTCAGTATTAGGCTTTTTGCTCTTTCTTTGCAAGGCAAAGTTAAGAGTTGGTTCAAAACCCTGCCTGATGCAAGCCTTTTATATTTCCAGCAATTCATCAAAGTTTTCCTCGACAGGTGGGTGGTAAGACAAAACCCTTTATTGATTATAGAGGAGTATAACCAACTGAAAAGACTTCCAAGGGAGATAGTACAATAGTTTTCTGCTAGATTTAATCAAGTCTATTTTTCGATGCCGGTTAATATAAGACCTCCTCCTGGATCCGCTCTCTTGCACTACCCGGAAGCCCTTGGTCTGGAAATGGAGTTTCAGCTGAGAGAAAGGAACCTTGCAACACTTGAAGAGATGCAGAATAGTGCAATAGATGTAGAGGCTCATTTGCTTATCAGAAGGGCAAAGTTGAAGGAAAAAGAGATGAAGAACATAGATCCAGAGGAATCGACATCTTTAGAGGTAAAGCTTGACATTTTGGTAAGTGTAGTGGAAGAGATGATGCAGAAGATCACTACAAGGAATGAGTATGATGTTCAAGATCATGGCTCGCTGATTGAAAAAGAACAAGTGGCTGATCCAAAACATCTTCTTTCTTATCCTAGTTGTCATAGATCTGATAATGATTGTTTTATAGATCATCTTGGAGAAGAGAGATCAGTTGATATGACATGTATGCTTGATAATGTGTTTTATACTGATGATTTTCCTCAGTTTGATCAGTATGATGATGATTATGTTCTCCAAACAGAAGCCAATCTTGTAGACAAAACAACAGCTAGTTTGTGGGAGGAAGAAGTTCACTTTCAGTAGCTCGAATACAGTGATCAGCCATTGCATATCAGTTATGGAAGTGAGAAGGAAAGTGCAGCAAATTGTGAAGTAAGTGAAGGATCTTTACCTTTTTGTTTTTCTTCGTTTCAGTTCATCAAAGACAACTTTCATGCAATCAAAAATCAACTATCGACAAGTCTTGATCTAGACCATCTTGAGGGCAATGAAAACCTTGTTCAAGACTTTTCATATCCAGAGTTGCAACCCCTGAATTCCTTCGATTCTCAAGTTGCAAATGAAGACTTGGAAGCTGGACCATATGATCAAATGATGCCAGATGATTCCGTACCATTTTGTTTTGAATCATTTCAGTTTTTGAAGGGAAAATTTCATAGTATACCTTCAAATGTGCAGACTGTAGGAAATCATGTAATCTCATCAAAGCCAATAGAAAATGGGTTGCAACAGTCTTTTCAAGTTTTTCACGATTCAGTAGTTGATGTGTTAGATGATGTCTACAGTCAAAGTCCTTCTCCATTAGCTACCTGTGAGCTTGAAAAAAGTATTGATACAAACTTGATCCGGCAGCCGGTTTCTTTGTCATTTTCAGCAGGAGTCTCGTCACAAAGCTCAGATGAAAGTTTGCATTCATGGTACGAGGAGAAGAAAAGCAATCCATTGGATGAGTTAAGTCCCAATGTGCATGAAGTTCAAGATCCTTATGCAGTGTTTTTGGAGTCAGATAGAGAATCCATATTATTCAATGGATCCGTTTACAAGTTTTCATGGGAGTTTCCTTTCAGTAGTTCTCTCTTGTTGTTCAGAAGCAAGCACTTACGGAGAATTCAAACAGCAGCCGGAATACTTACTTGGTTGCATTGTTTGTTTCACTTCACTTGATCAGGTGATGAATGGAACAACTAGAGTAGGTTTTAATGAATAAGCTCCATTTTGAGCATATTTTCCAGTTCGTCAGTTGTGTTTTAGTATTGAGTCAGTTTCAAGTTAGTTTGTGTCGTCAAGTCGTCATTTTTCAGTCATGCATTTCAGTTTGAGTTTTTGATTCCATGCCCAATGGATAAGGCACTGGTCTGCTCTCCCAAAGATCTACAGTTGTTGGCACCTCCAAGGAGCTACCATCCCCATTGGAGCCAATTTTAGTGTCAGTATTTGCAGCCTTCCTCCAGTGATCAAATATGCTCTTACAAAGTGGTCTCAGAGTGTTAAAGTCAAATTTTGTCATTTCAGTGAGTTTTCAAGTAAAATTTGGTCACTAGGTATTAGGTCTAGGGTTTGTTTGCACTCCTTTCAAAATTTTCAAAAGGTCGGTCCATGTCACCATTCAGCTGAGTGTACCATCATTCAAAGGGATTTCATCATCGTGTCAGGTTCTGATGGGCCATTTTACACGTTTTTCATGCTTCAGTTATGCCTAGGTAAGGTTCATTTCCCTCTCCTAGGGTTTTGAAGGTAATTTCTCTTCGATGGTCAAATCATCAAAAAAACTTGTATCCTGATGTTCATACACCTTCCCCTATCCTTAATGTGCCTTATTAAACACTTCCCATCACTGATATCCCTCAAATTCCTCATTTTCGCACAAACCCTATTTTCTTGCTACAATTTGACAATTTTCTAGGCTAGGCCTGTGTTTTGCCCTTTTGTACCCCTTCCCCTCACTCAATATTTGAAATTCCACTTTCCCCTACTTCCTAACATCCCTCCCTACTTCCAAAATTTTTCTCAAGAATATATAAGCCCCTTATCCCTTTCATTTCACTTCATTCTGACAAATCCCCTGTTCCACACATCAGGGTAGGTTTTACTGAAATGATGTTTATGAGCAAGAAAACATGAATTTGAAAAACCTGAGAGAGGATTTTTTCCACAATATCCCAAGGAATAAAACCCTCCTTCACTTTTTACACAGGTGTCATGGTTTTAGAGAAATGTGAAAAATACAGTTGCCTCAGGAGAATTGATGCACCTCTGAAGTGACCTTGGAGAAATCAATATTTATCCTAGCTTGGTTGGCCAAATGACCTGCTTGATGAGTCAAATGATATCCAGACACAGCGAGATTTCCAATGAGCTATCATGAGCTCAATTTGGAGTTGAGAAAGACCTTCAAAAGTTGACTGCAACAACACTCTACCTTTAAGCAGCCTCATTTTGCACATTTTGACCAGTCTTGGGAGATTTGCCTTTTGATAGGGAAAATGAACTCCAAATTCAAACCTTCAAGTTGTTTTGGAAATTAGACTCGATAGGCTTTCCAACAAGCTATCCTGTACCCAATTTGGACATAGGGAAGGCCTCAAAAATGGGTCCGCAAAAAGGCACTACGAACCCATTCCTTGGCGCGACGCACCTGTCAACTAAGCTCAAAAACTCATTTCATTACCTTTCTAAGCCTCCAAATTTGCAAACAACCTCTCTACAAGTAAATAAATCCTCCCATTCACCCTAGCAAGAGATTTTTTCATCCGTGATGGTGATGTGAGTGCTTAAAAAATAAAACCCTAGTTGCCTCAAAGTTGTGTTGTCAAAACTGCCTAGGGTTTTTGTTTTTCTTGTTGTTTTCACTCCCTTGTATGATTTTCCCACATCCCATGCCCCTACACTAAAATTTCCCTAATTCCCTTACCCTTTCCCTCTCCCACTGACACCCACCTTACCCCCTATCACCAAACCCTAAACGCTATACATATTTCCTACTATTTCTCAAACCCTAATTCCCTTTGCCTAGACCCTATCATTCCCTAAAAACCCTGCAGCCATCATCAGAACCCCTTTTCACTCTTTTATTACCCTAATACACTCCATTTATCCTATTTTCCCATATCCCACTCCCCTAAAGTAACTAATTCCCTCATAAAACCCTAAATCCCTCACTAAACCCTAATCTCCAAAAATTATTCCCTTCTTTCCCTAATTTCATTTCCCAAGAGTAAAATCTCTTCATACTTATCACCATTGTCCTCTTTCATCATCATTTTTTCCACCATACCTTCATCTCATTATTTTCCTAAGATAAGCATTATGGAAAGAGACAGTAAATATGACTATGAGGAAGAGACACTCAGTGATAGTTCTATGGAGAAACATAAGCAGCAAAGCAAAGGAAAAAAGAAGATGCACGAGGATGATATATATGACAAACAAGAAAGAGAAAAAATAGTTGGAGGATAAGCAAAGCCTAATGGAGCTAGAAATGTTGAAACTGAAGAAGCAAAATGACAAAGAGGACCATGTCACTTTGACTTCCATTGAACAAGAGATAGAGAATGACAAGGAGTCTTGGTTGGAGAAGATGAATATGCACTTGGAGAAGCTACTTGAGAAAGCCAATAAGGAGAAAAATATGTTGAGGCACATGGCTTTCATTATTTGGCAAGAAACAAGATTTGCAAAGCGAGAATAAGGAACCTAAAAGCCAAGTTGAGGAAAACTTTGAGGAGCAAGAAAGAGCAAGATAAGCTCAAGATCTTGGCTGAAGCTTCCTTGGCCCAACATAGTACTTAATGCAGGTCACTCATCCCAAATTTTAAGAAATTTGGCACACTTTTTGACAATTTTGAAATTTTGAAGGAAAAAACAGGTTTTTCTGCCTGGTGCGTAGTGCCACCCAACGGTCGCTTTTGCTAGGGACCTCCTTTGGAGTAAAACTCTACATTTTTGGATTCCTCATGAAAAATAATGCATACCTAGAAATGGCTAGAAATGTTTATCAAGTTTTGAGCCTCCAAAAGGGTCAAAAACACCTCACGAATGCCCTCTCTACCCCTTTTTGGCCACACAAGAAGCAATGTTGGGAGAACTCACTTTTGGAGGAGCAAATGGACTCCAAATTCAGAAATTCCACTTGTTCTGGAAGGTAGACAGATAGGAATTTCCAACAAGCCCACTTGGAGAAAATTTGGTGCATGATAAGGCCTACAAAATCAGCTACAAAAAGGCACTACGCACAGGGACAGTGGCGCAACGCACAGGATGGAAAATTGTCATTTTTACCAAAAAAAACTCTATTTTTCGCCTAGTTTTTTCTTAGTTTGACTTTTTTCTCTCTCATGGTCAAACTCATGATGTAATTTGATGTAACTTGATGGAATTTGATGTAAAAATGTTGAAAATTCACTCATGGAGATAGATACATCATGAAAAGGTAGTTTTGAACTAAATGAATCAGTTTCCTAGATTTTAGAGGCAAGAAGTTCCACTGCCTGCTTTTCAGTTCTTAGTTTAGATATTGTTGGAAAAACTACTAAACTCTTGAATTCGACCCCTAAAGGCTAGCATGAGTTGTTTGTTGCCTATATCTAGTACTTTTTCAGTCATTTGTAAGGGTTGGACTCTTGTGAATGCTTTGAGCATTATTGTACATTCATCTCTGCAGTTTGGCATGGAAATAGACCAGGGTTTGCAGCATTTTGTGGGATTCTTGTGGCAAGTTGATTTGGTATTGTTTTTCCTTATGTGATTCAAGTTTACATGTGTTTATGTGTGCCATCATCTCTCTCTTTTCAGCTTAACTAAATGAATCAAGTATAAAGGTGGAATTCATTGATGTTGCAATGCTCTACCTTAGGGTTTGTTTAGTTTTATATGTTTTCTACTGTTTGCAGAGGATTCATGACACATTCATGCCCTCTCCAACTCCTCACTAGTCTTAAGACTCTCCATTTCACTTAATTCAAAGTACTAAAGCATTTGCCTACCTTGCCCCACAGAAATCTCTGCAAGACTAAGTCCATTCCCCGGACCCAAATCTGTCTTTCACATTTGATCCAGCAAACCAACATAAAATTCAATCAAACTCTACTGAGCATATACCTAGCCTACAATTAGTCTTTACATCAGTCATATCAAGCTTCATTTTCTATATTTTCCTGATATTGACAAGGAGAGAGCCCTCTCCCGACCTGGTAAGGCTAGCTACCAGGTTAAGTGTGGTTTGATGTTACCCTAGATCCTGCCTTTCTCAACCTGAGGTATATTTAGGCCCTAACAATACCAAGACTCGTCACTTTTCGAATATGACACCTCACCAAATGCCCTTGGGTAAGACAAAATTAAATTCACATTAAATAACAAGAGGACTTCTCGTCTATATCTCCATCAACCTTAGCCTCTTCCCTTATGGTGCGCAATACCAACTCTTACGTGGTTCTACGGTTACCAAGGTCTATTATAAGTATGTGTTCCCATCAGGTGTCGGGGATAATTCTCATCCCTAGGACCTATAAAATTCATATTTCTCTTTCCACTTCCATTACTACAGTGAGGGGCCACAAGGTCTGAGACGCCGCAACATAAAAAAGTTTCATCAAGTGCCGACAATATTTCCTATAATGACCCTTATTAATCTCGGGCTTCCCTAAATCGTGCACAATATGAATCCTCCCAAGGTCCCAAGGTTCGTGGTCCCAAGATGACATCATGTTGACACCATATCATCCATGTGGTTGTCTTCAAGGATGCCACATGTCACTCAGTTTTGGGCCACTTGACCTTCTAATATGATTGTTTGTTCCTACCATGTGGAATGTATCCTGCATGCCACATTAGCCGTCTTTTCCACCTCAGCCTGAAGCCTCAGTCCCACTAGGGTTATACTCCACCTAAAATTCCAAAAATGGTTTACAAGGGATTCCTCATTACAAATGTATTTGGCCCTTTTCGATGGAGTATAATGGTTTCAACATTTTATGCTAGAAACCAACCCTACACCTCCATGTCATCTCGCCCCTTCCTGAACTTAGTGGCAATCCCATGGAAAAACACCCTCCTCATGGCTGAGGCTAAGACTAAGACATCAATTTTTCCATCTTGTTAGAGTAAAGTTTGTCATCTCTCACCCCACCCTACCACCTTTTCTTAGGCTTGTGTTACCAAGGCACAACCCTCTTCATTGCATGAACGAGAACCCACTTGTTATACAATGAGAAGTGACCCTTTGTCAAGCCTCTCAATAGTTAGAAATATTTTGGGGCAGCCATCCCTATTGAGTTCTATATATATATATATATATATATATATATATATATATATATATATATATACATAGGTAACTCTGGACACTTAGAAATTGAGCATATGGTTGCAGAAATGCTAGAGGCTGGTATAATTCAACCTAGTCAAAGTTCTTTCTCTACTCCAGTAGTATTGGTGCACAAGATGGATGGATCATGGTGCATGTGTCTAGATTATAGGGAGCTCAACAAGCTCACTATTAAAGATAAATTTCCCATTCATGTCATTCATGAATTATTAGATGAATTGCATGGATCAATTTACTTCACCAAGTTGTATCTTCATTCAGGATATCATCAAATCAGAATGAAGAAAGAAGACATTTCGAAAACAACATTTAGAACTCACGAGAGTCATTATGAATTTTTGGTCATGCTTTTTGGCCTTACCAATGCACCTTCTAAATTTCAAGTTTTGATGAATTCCATTTTCAACTATTCCTTAGAAAATTTGTGTTAGTATTTTTTGATGATATACTAATCTACAACAAGTCTTGGAAGGATCATGTTGAACATGCTGACAGGGTGCTCAAACTATTGGAAGAGAAACAATTATATGCAAAAAGCTCCAAATGTTTCTTTGGAGTACAAGAGGTGGAATATTTGGGTCATATTGTATCTCATGAAGGTGTTAAGGTAGACCCTAGCAAAATTAAAGCCATTAAGGAATGGAAAATCCCCACATCCATAAAGCATCTGCGAGGATTTCTTGGGTTGACAGGGTATTATCGCAAGTTTCTTAAAAATTACGGGAGAATAGCAACACCTCTAACAACATTATTGAAGAAAGATGCATTTTCATGGACTACAGAAGCAACAAAAGCCTTCGAACATCTTAAAGAGGCAATGTGTCAAGCACCATCTTAGCAATGCCGAACTTCACAAAAACCTTTATTGTGGAATGTGATGCTTCAGGAAATGGAATTGGTGTTGTTTTAATGCAAGATGAAAGACCCATAGCTTTCGAAAAGTCATCCAATCAAGGGAAATTATTTACACAAAGCTATTTGTGAGAATGAAATGTTGGCAATACTACATGCACTTAAGAAATGGCAACCCTACCTAATGGGAAGACACTTCAAGGTAAAAACGGATCATGATAGTCTTAAATACTTTTTAGAACAAAGATTATCCTCTAAAGAGAAACAAAAATGGGTCACAAAGATGTTGGGTTATGACTTTGAAATCATCTACAAAAAAGGGAAGCAAAATGTTGTGGCAGATGCACTCTCAAGAAAGGATGAGGATGTCGAAGCATTGTTGTGCACCATTTCTATTATCCAACAGAATTGGATAAACGAAGCAAGGGAGGAATGGAAGAATGATGAAGAAGTGTGGGCACTCATTCGAAAGTTACAACAAGATCCCAGTACATCTGATACATTTAGTTGGAAAAATTATTTGTTATGGTACAAAGAACGCTTATCCCTATGTAAGAATTCCCAACTCAAACAAAATATTCTGATGGAATTGCACACTTCTCCCTTAGGAGTGCACTCAGGATTTTTAAAAACTTACCACAGGGTTAAGAAGGATTTTTTTTGGGATGGCCTTAAATCAGATATTCAAAATTTTGTGGCGGAATGTTTGGTTTGGCAACAAAATAAAGTTGAAACAATTAAGACCCCAGGTCTATTACAACCTTTATCCATTCCAAGCCAACGTTGGGAGGAGGTTTCAAGGATTTTATCACAGGTTTACCCAAGTCTGAAGGAAAGAGTGTCATCATGGTGGTAGTTGACAGACTTACCAGGTATGCACACTTTTGTGCATTATCACATCCATTTAAAGCCAGTACAGTTTCTACTGCATTTATGGAAACAATTCAAAAGCTACATGTAAACCCAAATATTATTGTAAGTGATAGAGATTCCATTTTCACTGGAAATTTTTGGAAAAAATTATTTTCTTGTCTCGGTACTTAGTTAGCTCATAGCTCATCTTATCATCCTCAATCTGATGGGAAAACTGAGATAGTAAACAAATGTTTGGAAGAATATCTTTGTTGCTTTGTATATGATAAGCAGACACAATGGGTCAAATGGTTGCCTCTGATTGAATGGTGGTATAACACTTCCTTCCATACTGCAGCAAAAATGACCCCATTTATGGCACTTTATGCATATCATCAACCATCCATCACATCATATTTAAGAGAAAATTATAAGGTTCAAGTAGTGGAACATCACATCGAGCATCAACAAGAAGTTCTCCAACTTTTAAAGGATAACCTCACGTTGGCACATAATAGAATGAAACAACAGGTAGATCAACATCACAGTGAAAGATATTTTGATGTAGGTGACTGGGTATTCCTACAGCTACAACCATATAAACAAATGTCCCTCAATCAAGCTAAGAAGGATAATAAATTATCACCAAAGTATTATGGTTCGTACAAGGTGTTGCAAAATATTGGTACTATCGCATAAACATTGGAGTTTCCTGCAGCTTCCCGACTGCACCTAGTTTTCCATTTTTCATGTTTAAAGAAGGTTATAGGTGACAAGCTCCCAGTTCAAACAATATTGCCAGAACTTGATGAGGAAGGAAAATCATATTGGAACCAACAGCAGTCACAGAAACAAGAACTCGACAGCTATGAAATTGATTAATTTCAGAGTATCTCATCAAGTGGAAGAACTTATTAGCTGAAGATTCCACATGGGAGGATAAGAATTTTATACAAAAGCATCCACAACTACTCAAGCGTTGAGGACAACGATTTTCGGAAGGAGAGGGGCTTGTTAGGCCCCTATAATACTAGTGATTCCCCCATTACTATTGTCATTGTATCCCTTATTGTTATTATTATTCCCCTATTGTCCCCATATTGTTATTAGTATGCCCCATAGAAACCCACCATTGTTATTTTTGTGCCCTTACGTTATTATTGTTATGTCAACTTGATTATATTGTAACCCCTTAGACTCGTATATATAGAAAGGAGGTTTATTCATTTGTATCATCCAATAATTGTTCATTTGTGTAATGTAAAGGAGGTTTCCCCCTCAAAGAGGCTGAATTCTAAGGCGTTGATCTATCTTTTCTATCTTTTTGTGAGCTGGTTTCCTAACATCTTAATGCTCCTTGATTTGTTAAGTGGATCACATTTGATTATGCTTGTTTCACTTTTATGCTTTGTCATGTCTTTGGCCTCTTGTGTAGGTATTCAAATGCTATGAGCAGCAAGGACTGAGCTTGAGGAGCAAGTGATTAAGATCTTCAACAAAGGAGTGCATTATAGCATCAGAGCGAGGTAAGTCTCCTTCCTCTTCTCTTATTTCGATTGTAATCTAGGAAAGTGTCTTATAAATTGTCTTGTTTGTTTCTAGACCCACTCATTGGGTTAGAGGGATCATGTTTGTCCACAAAGAGGATTTACCTACTCAACAAAACGGTGACTCCACTAGGAAATCTATAACCTTTCCATCTATTTCTTCAAACTGATCCTCTAATTAGTTTGACCAACCATTGATTTATTGACTTGTGTGCATCACTGTAAGTTTATAAAATCATTGGATTTTACTTAAGAGTGTTGAGTCTGGTCTGATTTTTGAAACTTTTTGTTTTTTCCTTCTTTTCATCGCCCAATACGTTTTCTAGTTTTACAGAACTACTTCGAGTGCTGATTTTGGATTAACAGTCACACTGCTTTGCCTTTCAGCGCTACTTTGCCTTTCATAGGCGCGTTGATCCTAGAGGCTAGAAAAAATTTAGGGTTTCTTCTCATTTTCAGTGTGTCTCAACCTCTGTGAGTGTTTTTCTAGTGTGATCTCATTGTGTTTGCCTTGATTGTTGTCCTTTAATGGTTGCAATTGTCTCTTTGCTTATGTTGGTGTGTGATTGAAGTTAGATTGTCTTCTAGGGTTTCTAGGTCTAGGTTACCCTTCACTCATCACTTGGCTTGTCTTTGTGAGATCAATTGTCTCCATTTAGGAGTTTTACTGCGATCAGAATATTACCATGTATTTTAAATATAAATTAATAAAATAGCTAAAAAATATAAAAGAGTTTAATTATTTTATATAATTGTAAACTAATTTGGTTGTATATTTTTTTCACAAAATTATATCTATATATATATATATATATATATATATATATATATATATATATATATATATATATATATATATATATATATATATATATATATATAATTTTGTGAAAAAAATAGAGCGTTGAGTATATTTAACTTTTGGTTTATAGTAAATTTTATATGAAGATGTTTTTTTACTATGTTTGTTGACCATGTTCTTCTTTATTTTTTAATTTTTTTTGGTTTTTTTGGGTCTTAATTATTTTAAATTGTGGCAAGCGACAAAATTGTTAAGTTTTATTGGTTTTACTTAAAATTGTGGATGGTTGAAAAATGAATTAAAGTTTCAATGAATGTTTTAACTATTTTGACAAAACTTTATAAGGGACTTAGTTTAAAGTCACTAGAATGTGAATGTGAATTTAAATTGTATTTCAATTTTAATTTAATTTTATTGATATATTTTGTAAATTAAGTATTTGGAATATTAAATAATTAATTATATTTATATATATAATTTTAAAATATCTAAATAAACTTAATATTTTAGAATCCATTATTTACAATTTTAATTTAAATAAATAATTTTCAAATTTAGAACAAAATTGATTTAGGAAAGGGAAAAAAAACCTCAACCATAAAAACGATTTTCTTCCATATTTATATTTTAAAAAAATAAAATTAAATTAGCCATTTTTCTTGGTACATGTCAGGCATTGAATGCATAAGAACTAATTTTACTATATATTTAACTTTCAATTCATAACATATCAACTAATGGTAGACCTCGTAATAGACCTCATTTAAGTCGTTTAATAATCATAATAATAGTAATAATAATAATAGGAGTGAGCCTGGATTTTAGAAAACAAAACCCAAAAAATATATTTTCAATCTGTATTGAATAAAAAAGCACATTAGAAGCCAAATATGTATCAGTGTTGAGAAATGATAACAAGAAAATCTAGTTTAATTTGTCCTTGAATTAAACTAAGAATTAAAAATTGAATTATATTCTCATAGGAACTTGTAAATAGTTAATTAAGTTTAATTTACTTAATTAGATTAGGAATTTCGGGTTGGAGTCTTTTTGTAGTCATGTATATGTTCTCCCTTAATTTTAGGGGTCCAGGATGAGTTTATTTGAGTTGTAATTAGATAACTCAATTTGACTAAGTTACGGTCGGTTTAACTAGGTCTAACTATTTGTGGCACTAGTAGAGGATTAGTAGTGAGTTGGTGCACTGGTGCATCCTCAGTGCCACTCCAGCTAACTGGATATTCACTCAAGAGAAACTCATGCATGTCGAATCAAAGAAATACCTAGTCAAGACTAGAGTGCAGGAAGAGTGTACTATCAGTTGTAGAATGATCCAAGTTGTATAGATCATGCATGAAATCAGAAGGGAACCTGGATTTGGATTGCGCAGTCATGGAGGAAGGAATTCCCAATTAAATATGGGCTATTCCTCACAGGAATTATGCAAGGAAATAGGGGCATAGAAGGCAGAAAAAATTGGCTAAGTGTTGGTCAATCTGGGCTTGTGAGGTAGAGATTTGATCATACTTGTGTAGGAATTGTTCTTGTGAGAACAAGCTTTGTATTATCACTCATATTTCTAATTAATGCAATAGATAGTCGAGGTTTTAAGTAGTGGATTTTCCCACAGAAATAATTATGTTATGTGTCTTTGATTATCTTCCTCTTGTCGATTATTCTTTTCATTGATTCTTGGTTTCCATTGTTTAAAGAGTAGAGTAGATTCTCATTTTGTGTTTTAGTACATTACATGAGCTGTGAATCTACAGGAAAATCTACACGGTATCAGAGCTGAAGACAATATACTAGAAGAGATTTCGAAGTTTTGAGTTTTGGGTTACAGGTGAAATTTTAATTTGCAATACATACTTTAGGATCGATAGATGGTGTTCTACGGTTTGTGGAACGAGTATGCCTTGGAAGGAACTCGAATTATATAACCTATAAGGACATAATGGAGGTTGTGCTGGAGGATAATGGCTTGAAGGAATTCATTTATCAAGACATTCCTAAGCTAGTAGCATCAGATGCATAGAATCTGGCCGAATGAAAGAAGTGCATGGCGAAGGCAGATAATCCTTGAGGGAGTTCGAGACCACATTGTCTCGAGTCTCCATGGGTAGGAAACTTGTAAGCTATGTGAAAAGCATTGACGGTCCTATTCCAGAACAACAATGACCATAGGAAGTTGGCACTAAAAGACAAACTTCGAAAAATCAATATGGAGAAAGTCGAGACCATTCCAAAATACTTAACCAAGTTCACTCATTGTCGTGATAAGCTTGGAAGTGTTGGAATAACCATTGCCGAGGATGATATGGTGAGGCTAGCTCTCCTAAGCCTTCCTAAGAGTTGGAATAAATATTATCTCTATGAATGGAAGGCAGAAGCTATCAGATTGGGAACAATTATGGTCAGATTTTATGTAGGAGGAGATCAGAAGGAACACTAGAGACGATTCCTCATTAAACACTGATGATGAGGAAAAATGTGCCTTAGCGATTAAGGCAAGGAAATGGAAAGGGAATGTGTCCCATTCCAAATTGTATTCTTGACATGGAGGTAAGAAGAAATACATGATGAAAGTTAAGTGATTTCATTGTCACAAGCTGGGCCATTTTTCTACAAATTGTCTGCTCAAGAAGTCTAAGAAGAAGTCCTCAGGAGGAGCGGTGGGTGAGGCTTTGGACTCTCAATTTGAATTGGACTTTACCCTCATTGTATGCATGGTGTCATCAATGATGGGCAGTGTATGGTACCTTGATAGTGGAGCTTCCTTCCACATGATTGGTGACAAGGAGTTGTTCAGTGACCTAGAGGAGAAAAATCTCTAGATGCATATCAAGATGGGTGACGACCAGAGGTATAGTGCTACTAGATTGGGCATGGTTACTTTTTAGAGGAAGGGTGCTCCTGAAACCCTTAGAGATGTTAAGTATGTGCCTGGGTTGAAGAAGAACTTAGTATTGGTCGCCATGCATGAGGATAGAGGCTATGATGTGATTTTATCGAAAGGAAAGGTATTCCTTCAACACATAGCCACAGGTCAAGTAAACAAGATAGGGATTCGAGTTAAGAATCTCTATAAGTTGGAGATAGAGGATTCTGCTGCTTTGAGCAAAAAAGCAAAGAAGCTGCAGAGCTGAGACATTGGCGAGTTGTGGCACAGGCGATCAAGCCAATTGCATCATTGGGCTTTGAAAATCATGCAACAGATCTCTACTGGTCTTCCCAAAGGTACGCTTGAGCAAGTTGATACATGCAAAGGGTGTAATTTGTGGAAACAAACCAAGGCTTCCTTTCACGACAAAGATAGTCGAGCAGAGGCGATTCTAGAGCAAGTCCATTGAGATGTGTGTGGACCATTCTCGACAACATCCATGGCTAAACATAGGTATTATATTATATTTGTTGATGAATTTTCTCATAAATGTTGGATATTTCAATGGAGAAGAAGGATCAAACTTTCACAAAGTTTTTTTAAATTTAAAGAATTGGTTGAGAAAGAGTCTGGAAAGAAAGTAAAGCTCTAAGTAGCGATAACGGTGGTGAGTACATATCAAATGAGTTTAAGTACTTCTATGCAACAGAAGGGACTAAATGGGAGTTGATGACACCCCATAACTCACAACAAAATGGGGTGGCCTAGAAGAATAACATAAGCATTGTAGGGGAAACAAAGGCGATGTTGCATGATCAGGGCCTACCACTACACTTGTGGGCTGAGACATGCAACATAGTGGTTTATATGCAGAACTGTAGCCTGCATTGGATACTTTGGATGAAGACACCAGAGGAGGCTTATTCCGGTAAGAGGCCATATGTTGGTCTCTTCAATATTTTTGGGTCATTGGTATATTTCCATGTGACTAAATATGCATGGAAGAAGCTTGAGCCGAAAATAGAGTTTGGGATATTTGTGGGGTAAACTAATACACCTCACAACTATCTAGTGTACTTGCTGACTAGTAGGATGACAATGGTTCATAGGGATGTCAGATTCGATGAGGAGAAGGCCATGCAAGTTTCCCTTGAGAGGGAGCTTGAGCTACATGGGGTTGAGGAGCTTTTAGCTCCTAAGGTCGAGGAGCCTCATTATGATGTGGATCAACCACATGAAGAGGATATGGGAGTGGAGACATCCACTCAATTAGATTCTTCCAGAGATGGAGAAAGCGCACCAGAGAGGCTAACAGGTTATTGCATGATGCACGAGAGAATGTGGGAGCGCCCACTTCTCAGTGTAGGTAGAGGAGGTCACCTGAGAGGTACACTGGCTACATGGCTCTTATGTGTGGATGTTTTGAGATAGAGCCATCTTCCTTTGAGGAAGAGGAGCAACAACTGGTTTGGGTTGATGCCATCGTGGAGTATGGCTCCATAGTTTGTAGCAGTGTTTGGGATGTGGTCCCGAGATAGAAGGACAAGTTAGTGGTGAGCTCCTGATAGATTTACAAGGTAAAGCAAGCTTTAGATGGTAATGTAGAGAAGCATAAGGCAAGTTGTGTGGCCCATAGCTTTTCATAGGTAGAGGGGATTGAATATGATGAGACCTTTCCTCATGTTGCAAGGTGCTCATCGATCAGATATATACTAGAACTATCAACGTAGATGGGTAGGAAGATACATCATATGGATGTAAAGAAAACATTCCTTAATGGCATGATTGAGGAAGAGGTGTACATAGAGCAACCTAAAGGTTTTGAGACCTACGACCATGAGCCACATGTGTGCCGATTCAAGAGGATGTTGTATGGGCAAAAGCAACAACCCTGTCCTTAGTACACTAGGATCAAGAGCTACTTCACAGGGTTAGGCTTCATTAAGAGTGAAGCAGATGAGAACCTGTACCAGATAGTGGTGGAAGGTAAATTGTTGATCATAGTTTTTTATGTTGAAAATTTGATTTTAATAGGTGATGATCAGTTGATCAAGTCTATCAAGGAGGACCTTGCAAGAGAGTTTGAGATGAAGGACATGGGGCTCATGCATTAATTTCTGGGCATGGAAGTATGGCATGGTGATGGGGAATTGTTTTTATCTCAAGGAAAGCATGCCAATGCGATACTCAAGAGATTCTGCATGGAGAGAAACAAACCCATGGAGACTCCTCCAGTAGGTAACTAGAGGAAGGAGGATGCTACTTAAGGGGAAGTAGTGGAAGCTACTATTTACAGGCAACTTGTGGGTTCACTCATGTATTTGGTCAACACACGATCAGATATGTGCTATGTAGTTAACGAGCTTAATCAAGCGATGGTTAGGCCTACCAACTTGTATTGGAAGGTAGAAAAGCATGTGTTGAGATACCTCAAGGGTAATACTCAATATGGATTGTGGTATAGACAGATAGAGGGAGTGAAGCTTCAAGGCTTGATTCATGTAGATTGGGTAGTGATTCCTTCTGAAAAGAAGAGCACATCAGGATGGATCTTTAGTATTGGGTTAGCGTCAGTTTCTTGGTACAACAAGAAACAGAGATCGGTTACACTTAGTTTGGAAGAGGTAGAGTACATGGCTGCAAATCAGGCAGCATATGAGGCCATATGGATGAGGAAGATTTTGGTTGGTTTGTTTTGTCAGCAGATGGATCCAACTGTGATTTACTATGATAATAATAGTTGTATCAAACATCTCTGAAAATCCAGTTTTTTGTGATCGTTCCAAGAATATTGATATCTGATATCATCATCTTCGAGATTTTGTATTGAGGCGGATTATGTTGTTAGAGTACGTTCCCACAGAGGAGCAAGATGCTGACATTTTGACAAAGGCATTGTCAAGATGTAAATTCAAGTTTCACAGAGACAGGATCGGGTAGCTGATAATCCCTTTCTTGTTGAGAGGGAGTGTTGAGAAATGGCAACAAGAAATTCCAATTTAATTTATCCTTGAATTAAACTGAGAATTAAAAATTGAATTATATTCTCATAGCAACTTGTAAATAGTTAATTAAGTTTAATTGACTTAATTAGATTAGTAATTTCGAGTTGGAAGTATTAATGTAGTCATGTATATGTTCTACCTTAAGTTAAGGGGTATAGGATGAGTTTATTTGAGTTGTAATTAGATAACTCAGTTTGACTGAGTTATGGTCGGTTAAACTAGTTCTAAGTGTTTGTGGAACTAGTAGAGGATTAGTAATGAGTTGATGCACTTGTGCATCCTCAGTGCTACTCTAGCTAACTGGAGATTCACTCAAGAGAAACTCATGCATGTCGATTTAGAGAAAGACCGAGTTGAGACTAGAGTGTAGGGACAATGTGCTATCCGTTGTAGAATGATTCAAGTTGTACAAATCATGCATGCAATTAGAAGAGGACCCATATTTGGATTTCACAGTTATGGAGGAAGGAATTCCTAATTAAATATGGGTTATTACTCACAAGAATTGAGCAAAGAAATAGGGGCTTAGCATGCAACAGAAATTGGATAAGTGTTGGTCAGTGTAGGGTTGTGAGGCAAATAGTTGATCATACTTGTGCAAGAATTGTTCTAGTGAGAACAAGCTTTGTATTATCACTCATATTTCTAATTAATGCAATAGATAGTCGGGGTTTTGAGCAGTTGATTTCCCCATAGAAACAATTGTGTTATGTGTCTTTGATTATCTTCCTCTTGTTGATTATTTTTTTCATCAATTCTTGGTTTCTGTTGTTTAAAGAGTAGATTAGATTCTTGTCTTGTGTTTTAGTGCATTACATGAACTATGAATCTACAAGAAAATCTGCAATCTAATCTGAAATAAAACATGCACGATGGAATAAGTTACAATTTGTAGGTAGTAAATGGTATCATTACTCTGAAATCTCGACACAAATGATAAAAACCATGAAGCAAGATAATTTGACCATTACTGCTCATTTCCTCGTAAAACAAAAGAGCACTTTAATCTCACCTAATATCAACATTAATGTATATGTGAATAATTTTGATTAAAATAATATTTAAATATAATGCATATTGCAACCTCCATTCATTTTTTCTTGCACTAGCGTCCATGCAGTATTGTAGCTGGAGCCGATTTGGCCGGGGACTATAATTAATCAGGATTTTCCAGAGAGACCATTCAAACGATAAGGGTGACTTTCGACCTCATATTGGGGTTTATCTTTTGACTTGCTTTCAGGAGCGACCACAAAATAAATATGTGCATATAGTTGGGAGTGTTTACAAGGAGTCCAATTGGTCACGAAATCTCATAGCACCATCCAAAAGACAATGATGAACTCCAACCTCATAGCCAGCCTGACCACCAACATCTTTAGAGTAGGACTCACAAAAGAAACATATATGTATAGTTGACCCCTTTATATTTTTTTTTTCATATAACACATTGTTTGATAAAATTAATTTAAAATATTTTATTTTTTTATCAATAAAAATATAAATTGAATAAATTATTCTTATAAGATAAAATGTTTAAAGCATGGGAACCCGTTATCCCTTCTTTAAAGAAAATGATAATGTAAATATGCTTATTTTAATTTTCTTTTTCAAATATTAATGATACAAATTAATCAACAATATACAATATATATTATTATAAAAATTATTTTGTTACTTATTTATATTTATAAAAAACATAAATTTGCATAAACATTTTTATCCTCAAAAAAAATGTCAAACAGTGAATGTATAATAACAATTATTTTCATTATATTTTTAAGATTCAATTTACAACATATAATAAACCTAATCATAGACCTTATTTAAGACGTTTATAAGAAGTAATAATAACCAGAGCTGTCAACCGAGATTCTAGGAAACAAAACATAAAACTTTATATTTTCAATTTATATTGAATAAAAAAACAAAATTAACAAAATACTTTAATCTTGCCTATTATAACCATTAATGTATATGACAAGAATTTTTATTAAAACAATATTTAAATAAAATAGATATCACAACCTTCGTTGAGTTTTTTTGACCTCGCACCTACTTGCATGAAGTATTGAAGCTGGAGCCGAATTGGCCAGGGAGTGTCAGTAGTCGGGAGTGTCTAGAGAGACCATTCAAATGACAATTCCAACCTCCGATCTCATAGTGGGGGCCGACCTCCGACTTGCTTTCAGTAGGAACCACAAAAGAAATATGTGCATATAGTTATGCGTGTTTACAATAGCCACCTCTGACCTCATAGTCAGCCCGACCTTTGACTTGCTTCTATGAAGGCCCACAAAACAAACATATGTGTCTATAATTTATTATTTTGTTTTCCCCCTAACATATTATTTAATAAATATAATTTAAAATAATTTATTATTTTATCAACAAATAAATAAATTCAACAAATTATTTTTGTAAGACAATTATTTAAAGCAATTTTATAGAAAGATTAGTATTCCTTCTATCTAAAAGTTTAAGATAACAAATCCAAAAACTCTGTACAAATTAAAACAAAATTATAATTAAAATGTGTAAACTATATGAACATGTTATTCCTCGTCTAAAGAAAAAGATAATGTGAATATGGTTCATAAATTAAAAAATTCGAAAACAATTAACTTAAATGTTAGTTGCAACTTCAAGATCACTCGAAGCTCAGCCTTTGCCAAGATGGGTTGGAGCTCCGCCTTTTCCTTATGATTCTTCTGCACAGACACGCTGACTACCTAACCATGAAATCGGTCTCAACCTCAACTACGAGTTTCCTCCGACTCCAAACAAACCCAAAAAACAAAAATGGAGAGGGATGCCCTTATTCTAAATTTGACTTTTTTTAAATGTACTCTCACAACTGTGGCTCTAACATGTTCCTCATTGCATAAAATTCAGGAAGAACGTACATTGCAAATCCCATTGTTGGAAACTCAAAATATTGGTAACATTAGTCTAAAAAGTTCTCCAATATCATTGAAACTTGAATTTTGCCATCAATTCTTTTTCTATTTTTGGTTTCCTAGTTTCCAACTATTTGAGACTGTAATCCCCTGTTGGTTAAACTATAACTTTGATTCCAATCAATTTTGTGTTTTGAAAAAAAAATTAATAGAAGCAATGTGTCCTATGACAATGGAAAGAACATAAAAGGAATGAGAAAAATCACATACACGAGACTACTAAAACAGAAACATGCGTTAACTTCTGACACTACAAATTTTAGAAACTTAATAATTAACGCACCCTTGTGTTTATGCGTCGTGCTCTATTGAGGTCAAATTTATTTTCTTCCCGAGGTAGATGTTTATGTCAATAGAACTCTGACCCCCCCCCCCCCCCCCCCCCCCCCACTTTCTAAAACAACACGATATGTAGTCATAACTGCCACCTTGCTCACGAAGCTTCTGAAAATGAAAATATCCCTATACTCCTGATTTCACAATTTTTAGAGTAAATATCTAGGAAATATTTGTCGTAACCACTATAGAAAATCATGGAATTGAGGTCAAAAAATAATTTAAAACCATAACATATGGAATTAGGGTCGAAACTTTGTTCAAAGGACTTCCGCAAATGCAAATATGGGCCGACGTCTCACATAGTTGTGGTCAGTCAGTATTGGTTTATTCCTACAACATTGCATTCAAACCATCAAAACTCAAGCTCATAATGTATTTAACACTTATGACCCATTAAACCAAAGTTTGCTCGCAGAGAGAACTCAAAAACTTACTAAGTTTTCATTGGTAGAATCCAGCGATCTGCTTACCCGAATAATTGTTATGCTCTAAATTCTAAAGTCTCACCTGCAAATTCTATGAAACAATGAACCATTAGAACTCCAAATTATGCACCACGACGATTAAACCAGAAAATAATTTTCATATATTTACTTGTCAAATCGTTGTCGAGGAGGTTGGAAAACCTATGTCCTACCACATAAATAAACATCTTCATTTTTCTGCACAAAAATTTTACTGCTCGCATCCACCGAATTAAAAAAGAAAAAGAAAAAGAAAAAAACTCACTTAGTAACAACAAAAAGCTGTGAACGAGGAGTTATGCCACACAGAAAACATAGGCACAAAAATAGGAAATCCAACCTCAATGAGCACCACAACACCAAGAAAAAATAAAATAGGCACTTTGAACATCGAAAACAACTAAATCTGCTTGTCGATAATCCATTAACCATAATAATAAATTCTCCTCCAACACTCTTAAAATGAAATTTACACCGCCAGAGCTCAAAGAATCCCAATTTAACTCCCAATTGTATGAAGTATCTCCCTTTCTTGTACCTACACTGTATCAATTCTTTTATGTTTTTTGTTTCCTAGTTGCCAACTATGTGAGAATATAATCCCCCGTCGGTTAAACTATAATTTTGATTCCAATAAATTTAATGTTTTGAAAAAAAATTAATAGAAGAAATGTGTCTGATGACAATGGAAAGAACATAAAAGGCATGAGAAAACTCACATACACAAGTGTACTAAAACATAAACATGTGTCAATTTCCAACACTGCAAATTTTAGAAACTTAATAATTAAAACAAACTTGTGTTTATGTGTCATGGTTGACTAAGTTCAGAGTTATTTTCTTCCCTAGCTAGATGTTTATACAAATAGAATTTTGAACCCCTGACTATATAAAATAACACGCTATGCAGTTAGAGTTACCACCTTTCTCACGAGCCTTCTAAAAATGCAAAGATCCCTATACTCCTGACTTCACAAGTTTCAGAGTAAATTCTGGGAAATCTTTGTCGTAACTGCTATAGAAAATCATGGAATTGGGGTCTGCATATAATTTAAAACCAGAACATATGAAATAAGGGTCAACACTTTGTTCACAGGACTTCCGCAAATGAAAATATGGGCTGACCTCTAACGTAGTTGTGGTCAGTCACTATTAGTTTATTCCTACAAAATTGCATCCAAACCATCGAAACTCAAGTCGAAAATGTATTTAACACTTCTGACTCATTAATCCAGAGTTTACTTGCATAGCGAACTAAAAAAATTGCTCAAACAGTTTTTCTGCTCTAAATTATAAAGTCTCACCTGAAAATTCTACGAAATAGTGAACCATTAGAAGTCCAAATTATGCACCATGACGATTAAACCAGAAAATAATGTCCATACATTTACCTGTCAAATCATTGTCGAGGAGGTTGGCAAACCTGCGTCATGCCACATAACTAAACATCTTCAGAATTCTGCTCAAAAAGTTTACTGCTCGCATCCACCGCAGTAAAAAAAAATTTATCACTTGGTAACAACGAAAACCTAACAACGAGGAGTTATGCCTCAGAAAAAACACACGCATAGAAATAGGAAATCCAGCCTCCATGAGCACCACAACATGAATACAAAAAATATAATAACCACTTTTAACAATGAAAACAACTAAATCTTCTTATTGATAATTCATTAACCATAATAATAAATTCTCCACCAACACCCTTAAAATCAATTTTCCACCACCAGAGCTCAAAGCAGCCCAAGTTAACTCCAAGTTGTATGAAGGATCACTCTTTCTTGTGCGTAAGTTCTAGAATTGGGTCAACTCGGTCTACCTTGCATGGTAGGATGACATCAACACTCCAAATATGGAGCAGGGGATGCGGCAGCAAGCTGATGTCACCCAAAAATTTCAACCAAAAACCTAATGTTAACTATGGATAATTGAAAAATTACACCAATACAAACAAACTAATAGCTTGGAACCGATCATAGATTTCATTGCGTAAACAATGACATAATAAATGGTTTTGATGCAGGAGCATTTAGCCCAATAATGTCATTGTATTTTAGTAGACATAGGGGTCTTGTGTTTTCAAGGGAGTTGGTCTCTTAAGTGTGAATTAATGTGTATTCAGGCTTTTGAGTTATTTTAATGAGAATATGATTTAATTGAATATAGTGAGGCACATTTGTAAATGTTCTCGAATGTAGGAGAACATGAGGGATTTAGGATAACTGTGAGAGGAGAGGATTTTAAAATTAATTGTAAAACTCAGATTAGGAGTTAGTTCATGATTTTATGGATTAGAGAGGATCCTTGGGGACGGGGAAGAGATTTTAGGATTTTTTTGAGGAATCTATGGATCTAAACCAGGAATTGGTTTTAGAAACCCTTTGTATAAATGTAAGCCTAAAAGGCAAGGACAGAGGTTAGAAAGTAAGAAATTAGACACGCTAGATAGATAGCTAGAGTGTGGTTTTAAGCCTACGGGCAGACTGTAAACAAAGGCCATTGATATTAGAACATTAGGCCAGAGAGACAGAGATCTCATTCTGTAATTAATTGTTTGTAATTATATATACAGAGATTAATTCAAACCCTGTATAAGTGCGTGATTGAGTGTTGAATGATAAATTAAGTGTATCAGAGAAGTGCATATATATATTTATGCAGGCGAAGTGCAGTGAACACAAAGAGGTAGAGTCGAGGCGAAGTTCAGTGAATACACAAAGGAGGAGACGATACAGAGGATCGTAAAGGGCCATAGAACCAATTGGAGAACCTAAGTGATGCTATGGAATGATCAGGATTAAGAATTCATAGAGTTAAGCTCAAGCGGAAGTGAATTGAGCAGCGGAAGAGCGAAAGGGCGAAACCTTTGAAAAACTCGAAAACCACAGAAAATTGAAGAAATGGCGTAAAATCTAAGTGAAGCGGAAGAGCGAAAGAAATGAAGTATCGGTGAACCGTAGCCATTGGATCTTTATGATCAACGGCCAGGATTAAATCGCATCAGTGAAATCCTTTTGAAATTATCGGAACCAGGCTTTGGACAAGTGCGATGAGCAATCACCGATTGATCGAGGATCGTTGGATCTGACCCAGATCAACAGTCGCCATCTAATCACAAATCAAAGATCGCAAGGGCAAGCGACAGTGGACCATAGAATTGCGATGTTGCGACGGCCGATATGCCGATCGCCGATGAAGCACTGATCGGGATCGGAGGAGAGTAATGCGACATGCGATGGGCAGACCCGATAAGTTATTTGGACACTGTTAATAATATTTGGAATCTGATATTGCGTTATCGCATATCAGAAAAGCAGAAAGAGTGTGTAGTGTGACCGCAGAAAGCCGATACCCGATTGTGATAAAGGCATGCATCGAAAAATATACAGAGGCAGTATGAAGGCAGAAAAGGTATGTTTTATGGTTAAATTCCTTTGAAAAGGGTTTATAATGGAAAATAGTGCGGAGATGGAAGGTTTTATGCGTTAACATATATATAACCAATGTTAAAGAGGGGAAGGCTATATATATGTGAATAAAGGGTTAACGAAGGTTATAAGGAGTTATAATGTCCCGATAGGAAGGCTTAAAAGAAAGGTTTGAATAAAGTCATATATGAAGAATAAGGGGTGATTAAAGCCCTAATACATGCATATTGAATGAAGGGTTAGACTATGTTGGCTTTTAATAAATCATTCAGCATAGGAATTGATGAATGGGGCCTTAACCTTAATAATGAAGATTTAACTTGGCAGAGAGTTAAAATTCCTAGGACTGACAGGATATGTGCATAATTCATGTATACTGTGGGTGAAAGTTGGGTAACCCTGCATCATTTGGTATCATAGCATAATTGTGATTGAAACAATTGATAGTAGAACAGAATAAGGGAATTTTGTAGAAAAGGACTTAGAACAGAGTTATGTGTTTTAATATGTATATGTAGGCAAGAGGGGATTAGATTCTAGTTTGACAAACAGAAGGTACACAGAGGTGATGTGTAGCAAATGTAAGAAATAGAGGACAATCCACTCAAAGTACAGTCGAAATGGTGGAACAAGATCATGCAGATATCTTGAAGGTGAGATGACATGTTTTGTTTCGATTTGATTTGAATACTGGATAATATGTGGTTTTTATATGGTTGCACAGGTAACAACATAAGGAGGTGAGAATATTATAGCAAGCCTAGAGCAAGGAGCACTCAATTGGTTCCAAACGAAAGAACCAAAGAGATGCTAAAAGACTAAGCTCAAAGGAGAGAAGCTCAGTGAGGCATATGTAGCAAGGAGGAGACTTGTTATTGCAGAGGTATTTTTGCAAATCACAAAGGTAATTCGGATGTGGGTAGAATTTCTAAGTAATGAAGGAAGTTGGTAAGACTTTCTAAGCAAAAGAAGAAGTGGTTAGAACCAAGTATTTCATGGTGATTGAAATAAAAGAGGACATTTGTGTTCTTCAGAAGGTGCAGATGAGTGCTCAAAAGAGGTTCTAGAGACAGAGAACTAAGTGTTAGCCAAAAGACTGAGTACAGAGGAAAGCTTGGTGAGGTAAGTTGCAACAAGGATGACTTGTTGTTGTAGAGGCTTTAATGCAACTCATAGTGAGTGAGTGAGGAGCTCACAAGATAGAGAAGAAGATGGCTACTGATAGTCATAGGAAAGGTTCTGAGGAAGATCACGACAATAGAAAGATGAAGAAAGAGGATGCCAAGGAAAATGGGAAGAGGATGAGTCAAGAGGAAATTGACAAACAAATTGCACAGATGAAAGAACAACTCGATGTATTGAGGATGATACTAGAGGAAAGCCAGAGACAATGTTGGGTATTAAAGAAGAAGCCAGTGAAGTGGCATAAGTTGCAAAGAAGGCTACAGCAAAGGCAAGTAAGGTGGTTAATGGGAAAACTCAGAGATGCTGAGTTGGAAATGGAAGTGTCCATTTGTGAACCAGAGCAGGGTGAAGTTCTGGGTGAAGATGAAGACTTTAATACTGAAACTTCAAGTGAACCAGAAGGTCTAATGATTTTAAATATGATAATTTGTGTATGTTTACAGGTGAAACATGTAAAGAAGGATAATTTGTTGATATTGTCATAAAGAGGGAAGAAGACAGACAGAATCTAAATTCTATTTTAAAAGAGGAAGTAGAGAAGGATATCAAGCAATCAAGTAAAGGACTTGATGAGATTGAGGAGAAGACCATAGAAATATTTCTAAGTCATGCAAAGGACTTGGAACAACAGGAGAAATTGGTGATTCATCAAATGAGATGATGAGGTCTCATGGTTTTACAACTGAGAGGTTGTGTATGAATGTAGGTATTGCAGAAGATAAACCATTTTATGGAAATGTCTTGAATGAAGCTGAAAATTTCCAGGTAAAGTATGATGATGACTACCTTTCAAATAAAGATCAAGTTGAGTTATTATAGCAAAAGGAGTTCATAAATTCCATGCTTAATGGAGGAAATATCCCTAGTAGGGATGAGACAGTTATGTCCTATGATAAGAAACTTTCTATTGAAGAGAATAACGAAGAATTGATTTTCTTAAATGATCAAAGGGAGAGTGATGGACAAACATCTAAAACTATCAAAGGGATAGAGGATCAGAATTTTATTCTAATCAAGAACAAAGAAATAGTGTCAATAAGTTATGCTTGTGACAAAGAAGAAGATAGTGAGGATTGTACAGAATTTTTGGGAGAAATTCCAAGTGAGATGGCAAATTTGTGGTAGGAGTTAAGTCTTTTGGAGAAAAGGCTAGAAGACCAAAAAGTAAGTGTTCAGGTTGTAAAGTTAGAACTGAATGAGAATGAAGAAGTTCACTACAGTGGACAAGGACAAAAAGACATCATTAGAATAGATGGTGTGGAGGAGAGACTAGTTGACAGTCTCATGAATTCTTTTGAGAATTCAAATCAGCATACTGATGTGTTGATAGAGGAGGAGAAGACAGAGCAGCAAAATGAATTGTTGCCAAAGGAGGAAAAGGCGCAGAAGCCTTATGTTTTTTATTTTAATAATTGTTTTGTGAGTGCAGGTTTAGTTGCAGATGCTAGAGGAAATTTGGCACAGATGAGTAGCCAAATAAAAATGGAAGAAGAAGATTCTATGGAAGAATTTAATCCATGGAACAGAGATGGTCAATAGCTGGAGAGAATGTTGGAAAGTCAGGATTCAGTGCAGAAAGAGATAATCTTGACAGAGGGTAAGGATGAAAGGGATGCAATCAGAATAAGTGAAGAAAAAGTAAGCATAGGATCCAAAGCAAGAGCAAGAGCAATGTCCACAATGGTAGCAAGAGCAAAAGTAGACGAAAAAGTAAACCAACAACCACAAAGTGAAAGTAACCAACAACAGTTTGAAGAGTTAGTGGACAACAACGACAACCTGAAGTAAAGAGAAAGAGGAATAAGTAAGAGGCAGAATATGGACCAGTCCAAGGATGAACTAGAGAGAGAGATTGAAGAATTATGGCAGTTAATGACGAATCAGTCCATATGGAGGAAATTGATAGCAGCGGGAAGCATGATCATTCAGAGTATGAACTTGATTGACAAGGAGAGGAAGATGAAACAGAAGACAGCAAAATTATAACAGCAACAAAGGAACAAAGAATTTGGACAGCTACAAACTAAAGTTTGGGACCCTGGAGGATTTTCTATCAACTTATAAAGACACATGATCAGAATATCATGAAATTTTTCTACTTTGGGAGTCTGATGCAGAAGCATTCAGCCCAATAATGTCATTGTATTTTAGTAGACATAGGGGTATTGTGTTTTCAAGGGAGTTGGTCTCCTAAGTGTGAATTAATGTAATTATTTAGGCTTTTGAGTGATTTTAATGAGAATGGGATTTAATTGAATATAGTGAGGCATATTTGTAAATGTTCTCGAATGTAGGAGAACATGAGGGATTCAGGATAATTAAGAGAGAAGAAGATTTGAGAATTAATTGTAAAACTCATATTAGGAGTTAGTTCATGATTTTATGGATTAGAGAGGATCCTTAGGGATGACGAAGAGATTTTAGGATTTTGTTGAGGAATCTATGGATCTAAACCAAGAATTAGTTTTAGAATCCCTTTGTATAAATGTAAGACTAAAAGGCAAAGACAGAGGTTAGAAAGTAAGAAATTAGACAGACTAGATAGATAGCTAGAGTGTGGTTTTAAGCCTATGGCCTGAGTGTAAACAGAGGCCACTGATATTAGAACATCAGGCCAGAGAGACAGAGATCTCATTTTGTAATTATATATACAGAGATTAATTCAAACCCTGTATAAGTGCCTGATTGAGTGTTGAATGATAAATTGAGTGTATCAGAGAAGTGCATATATATATATATATATATATATTTATGTAAGCGAAGTGCAGTGAACGCAAAGAGGCAGAGTCGAGGTGAAGTTCAATGAATACACAGAGGAGGAGATGATACAAAGGATCATAAAGGGCTGTAGAACCAATTGGAGAACCTAAGTGATGCTATGGAATTATCAGGATTAAGAATTCATAGAGTTAAGCTCAAGCGGAAGTGAATTGAGCAGCGGAAAAGCGAAAGGGCGAAACCTTTGAAAAACCTGAAACTCACAGAAAACTGAAGAAATGGTGTAAAATCTAAGTGAAGCAGAAGAGCAAAAGAAATTAAGTATCGAAAAACCATAGCTGTTGGATCTTTATGATCAATAGCTAGGATTAAATCGCATTGGCGAAATCCTTTTGAAATTATCAGAACTGGGCTTTGGACAAGTGCGATGAGCAATCACCGATTGATCGAGGACTGTTGGATCGGAACCAGATCAATGGTCGCGATCTAATCGCAAATCAGAGATCGCAAGGGCAAGCGACAATGGACCATAGAATTGTGATGTTGCGATGGTCGATATGCCGATCGCCGATGAAGCGTTGATCGGGATCGGAGGAGAGTAATGCGACATGCGATGGGTGGACTCGATAAGTTATCTGGGCACTGTTAATAATATTTGGAATCTGATATTGTGTTATTGCATATCAGAAAAGCAGAAAGAGTGTGTAGTGTGACCACGGAGAGCCGATACCTGATTGCGATAAAGGCATGCATCGGAAAACGTGCAAAGGTCATATCAAGGTGGAAAAGGTATGTTTTATGGTTAACTTCCTTTGAAAAGGGTTTACAATGGAAAATAGTGTGGAGATCGAAGGTTTTATGCGTTAACATATATATAACCAATGTTAAAGAGGGGAAGGCTATATATATGTGAATAAAGGGTTGATGAAGGTTATAAGGAGTTATAATGTCTCGATAGGAAGGTTTAAAAGAAATGTTTGAATAAAGTCATCTATGAAGAATAAGGGGTGATTAAAATCCTGATACATACATATTGAATGAAGGGTTAGTCTATGTTGGGTTTTAATAAATCATTCAACATAGGAATTGATGAAAGGGGCCTTAACCTTAATAATGAAGATTTAACTCGGCAGAGAGTTAAAATTCCTGGGACAGACAGGATATGTGCATAATTCATGCATACTGTGGGTGAAATCAGGGGTAACCCTGCATCAATTTTGAAAATTGAATAATAAATAAATTTATAAAGAAAAGATATACTTTGTAGAGGTTAAATAGATTTATTATACAAATTTAATGATTGAGACTAAAAACCATGAAATCTATAAATTTCTTTAAAGAATGCATAACATATATTGACATTGTAATCTTTGGATTGGATACCCTCAACACTCATATATGTTATAGTCTGGCCACAATATATGCATTAAGAAAAGGAGGAATTGAAGTAGTAAGTTAAGGGTTTGTTTAGTACATCTCGGAAAGAAACAAGTTTTGCATATGAAAATGCTTCATTGTTTAAATCCTCTAAGTACACACAAAATCAAAGCAAATATTGCATCTTTCAATATGTTATAGTCATAGAATAAATAATGGTAATCAAGTTATTTTCCATTAAATAACTTGGTTGTTAGTCCATAGGGTTCCCTATATTAACTGTAATCTATTATATTCCCCAGACAGTTATCGAAGTTCACCAACAAGATAAAGGTTTTACCTGGGAAATAAATGACCATTATTTAAATCTTGCTTTCATATCAAAGCCCTCTTCGAAAAATTCTACCACAATAATTATTGGGTTGATAAGATTTTGTTTGACACTTTCCATGCAGGGTTTGTCAAACATTTAGCATGCATCCATGTGATCAAAGAAAATTTGAAACTCACCACCTTCATATTTTAGCTCATAATTCCCTTCGAAATGCATGGCATAACTCACCTAGAAACATGACCTTGTGAAGAGAACCATACTCAACATATCCCCCTAATACACATTACAATAAAGGACATGAAGGGAAATCAAACTTTAATTTCATACTCAACATATTCTCCCCTAATACACATTACAGTAGAGGACATGGGAGGAAAACGAAACATCAATTTCATTTCAGCACCCATCACTCCTATGCATGTCTCCCTTTTTGTGATATGTATGCATTTGTATAAAACACTTATTTTATGGAGGAATTGTAGGCCATGCTTAGATTCATTGCCATGGCTTGCCACCTTTGTTGCAGAAAAAACTGGAAATATTTGGCCCCTATCTGCATGCACACTTGTGAATATGTTCCCATTTCTCTATGTATGCCTCCCCTCTTGTAATACAAAGGAATTAATAGAAAAAAATAGTTTTATAAAGGATTTGTAGTCGATGGTTTGTTCTGCTACCATGGCCTTCCACTTATGCTTAAATTTTTTTTGGAGTTCCTTGGTCGTTCCATTTTTCATTCATGTATGTAAAGCTTTATCAATTGCTCTAATTTTCGAGACTGTATTTCCTTTTGTTACAATAATGGATGAGTGGTTCTTCCCATTATAAATGTTACCAAAGTGTTTTTTTTCCAAATAAAAAATCGAACTTTCTATTAAGGCAATAAAATGTTACACAGTATATGCAATTAAGCATTTTCAAAAATGTATGCTTATCATCTAAACATAGAGTTTGATCTGAGATGGCAAGCAAAAACATATTACTTTCCCATATCAATATGAAAAATAGGTAGCTGAAACCAGTTCCTGGGCCTCCTCAAAGAGGAAAATAGCCCAAACAAGAGTAGGATCAGTAGCCTGCAATCCAAACCAAAAAACCAAAACTAGTTTTTTCTTTGTTCCATGGCATAAGATACAAAAACATATTTTAAAGGTCTGAGTGTCCATCATAGAAAAGAATAAACCAAAAGTATGATAAGAGCTGAGCAATTAAAACTATTTAAACATTGGCTCAGTAAAATTTCTCTAAAAAAGGAGGCAGACCTGACACACAGATCTCTTCGTTTTCTATTTCTTCTATGTGCCAACGATCCAAATCCTGTTGCAAACCCTCTTTAGAAAGTTGGCCTACTGCATTGTTCCATTCCCTGTAAATGTGACATATAGTAATATCATTAAAAATCTGCTTGAGATATATAGCTTCTTCTAACAAAGGAGATAGAATATAATTCTGACATCTGCTCTCTCCATTGAACCATTTGATAACATTCATTGAATCCTCAAAAATCTAAACCAAAGAAATTCCCAGGTGTGTGAGCAAGTAGAGTCTATTTCAAAGTTTGAAGTTCACCAAAATTATTAGATCCTTCTCCTAGCCCCACTGAAGCTTTTAGGCTTCTTTGAGCATTCAAGTGAATCACCATGCCTGCCCCACATCTATTCCTTTGATTGGATGCCCCGTCAAAGTAATCCCAAGGAATTTTTCCCTTATTATGTTCCTCCCTTATCCCCCTAATGTTTGGTTTCTGGATTGGTTCAGGGACACTCTCATAAATTGCAGCACATTCAATTGCAATATGCACTGATGAAGGAGCCTAATCCTTAAAGATACTTTGGTTCTGAGCTAACCAGGTGCCCCAAGAAATTATTAGTGGTAAATTATGCATGTTTTCCTCCAGAGAGTCCTTCCACCAATTTTTTCATACCTCCTTTAGAACTTCACCCTCCCATCTCTTACCATTCTTTAACATCCTCCCTGTTTCTAGCCACACTACTCTACTGAAGGGGACCTTTAGAAATAGGTGTTGTGTTGATTCTTCATCTTTTTTCCACAAGGAACACCAACTCGGTCCCACCTTGGACCTCTTCTGTAGATTGTCCCAAGTAGAAACCTTATTTTGTAGAATACACCAAAAAAAATTTCTTTCTTTTGCTGGACATTTAAGCTTCCAGATGTGTTTCACCCACCACTCTGGAATCCACCATCCCTTCTTAGACATAAGAAAGTTGTATCCAAATTTTGGGGAATAATTTCATGTTGGAGCAAATGCCCACCTCAACCAATCTGGTCTGTCTCTAAGATGAACATTTGATCTTGTCATTTCCTTGATAAATTGTTGCCACTCCTCCATCCATTGTTGTTCAAGGTTAATATCTTCTCCAGATAACCATGCTTGGCCCCAAATTGTTGATTGGCCAACTTTCTCAATCTAGCTTAAATGATGGATCCCTCTTGTTTCAAGCTAGTTGATGATGCTTGCAGATAGGGAGACACCTTCATTACAGCCCACCCATGGGTCCTTCCCTATTCTTCCTTTGTCTCCATTTCCCACCTTCTAGGAGAGTCCTTGCTCAATAATTTTGATTGAGTCCAGAGTTTCTTTCCAAACTACTGATGCTTGAGATTTTTTCTTATCTGGCTTCCTGATCCATTCATCCAGGGGGGTGGGATCAATATACTTTCTTTTTACTACCATTGTCCATAGGTTTTCCTTCGTTAGCAGTCTCCATCCCAACTTTCTTGCTAAGGATGGTCCAAAATATGTGAGATATTTAATACCCCACCTGCCCCACTCCTTTGGCCTAGCCACCTTGTCCCAAGCCACACAGGGGAGTACCGAGTCCTCTTTATAGCCATCCCACATAAACCTGCTTCATAATCTCCTCATTCTTTCCAAGATTCCTTTCATAATGTAGGTAAGTGCCGCCCAATATACAAGAATTTCCATTAATACAAATTTAATAAGGACTAGTCTGCTTGCTCTAGATAACCATTTGAAGCTCTAATGATTAATCTTGTTTTCAATCTTAGCCACCAACCAATACCAGACCTATTTTTTATATGAGTGAGGTTTTAAGTAGAACCCTAGGTATTTGAAGTTGTCAACCATCTTCCTGTCCTCAAATGGAAGATCCTCTGCAATATTTCTAGTGTCCATCCTATTGAAGCCTTCCAAAATGAGAGATGATTTTTCTCTATTGATGCACATTCCCGTAGCTTTGAGAAATAGTTCTAATAAAAGTTTTAATTCCTTTGATTCATTCCTGCTACAATTACTGAAAAGAAGAATAACAACGATGAACAACAAATGAGTTATATATAGGTTGACTACCACTTCTATTCCCTTTATGCCTCCTCTTCTCCTCTTTTCTAGTATCATTTGACTAAGGCCTTATGTTGCTAGCAGGAAAAGAAGCAGAGATAGAGGGAATCCTTGTTGCATTCCTCTTTGACTCTGAAATAAATGGGTAGTCACCCCGTTGATCAAGATAGAAAATCTAATATTGTTCAAACATCCCATAATCCAATTTATAAACCCAATGTCGAATCCCAAGTGAGTCAACAACATTCGTAAATACAACCAACTGATACGATCATATGCTTTAGATAGGTCAATTTTCACTACAATACCTTTCCTTTTGCTTCTTTTAATGTTGTGGATGGTTTCCTGAGCCACTCCTACTGCTTCATGTATATGTCTGCCATCTAGGAACCCAAATTGTTCTTTTGAAATATTCCTTGAATGGATCGGTTTCAGTTTGACAACGATTACTTTTGTAATTATTTTGTAGATGCAGTTACATAATGATATTAGCCTAAAGTCCTCAAAAGATGAAGGGTCCTCCTTTTTTTGGATTAGGGCTATGAAAGTGGAATTGAAAGGTTCACAGATCGCCCATTTTATCCTGGACTCTTCGACTACCTCAGTCAATTCATTCCCCAAGGTCTCAAAGAAATGTTTAAAGAGCTCCATTGTCTAGCCATTTGGGCCTAGATTCTTATCCTTTTGCATTGACTTTAATATTCCTTCAACTTCCCCTCTAGTTACTTCCCCCATGATAACTTCATTTTCCTCCTCTCTCAGATACCTTGGGAGAAACTGAGTTGTCCTTACCACCTCCGTGATTGACACTTTTGAAGGAGCTTCGAAAAGATTTTTGAAATGGCTCCTCCCCATCATGGACAATTCCTCAAAAGATTTGGCCTACGTCCCATCCTCTGATTTAAAGACCAAATAGTGTTTGAGTTTTTCCTTCCTTTTGCATAATTTTGAGTTTTTTTTTTTTTTAATTTTCATCCCCAACACTTAGTCAAATTTCACTACTTTTAAGTCGCCACTGTTCTTCTCTTGTAGCTAGGATATTTCTACGGTTAGACTCCAACATTTTGATCCTATCTCTTTTACCTTATGTTTCATATCCATCTTCTTCCGGACTTTCAAGCTAATCTAGTTCCACTCCTATCTGCTTTAGGTCTTCTTCTTATTTAACTTTCTTCTCTCTAGCCCATTCAATAGTTGCATTCTTTAAGCGTTTCAAATTTTCCATGAACCATAAAGATTTTCCTCCTCCCTCGCTTGGGTTCACAGATCTCCAGGTTTTTTTAAACAAAATCTTGTAAGAGTCCTCCTTTACCCAAGATGGATTAAATTTGAATGGAGCAGCCGTTTTTTATTTGGCCCTTTCATTTCAAGTAGCACAGATAAATGATCAGAGTCTCCTCCTTCTACTACCCAATGCCAAAATACTGGTATCTTTACCACTAGTTATTCTCTCATGAGAAAACGGTCCAGCCTCTTGGCCACCATAGCTTCCCTTGTTCTCCTGTTCCTCCAGGTAGGTCTTGGCTTCAACAAGTTTATATCCATTAGCTTCTTCTCTCTGATTTTGTTGCAAAAAATTTTTAGAAATAGGGTCAGCATCAGCCGATGGTCCCTAGGTTTCAAAGATTCCTAGAGAGAAATTTAAGTGCCCCCAATCACCAAATTCGGATTTTCGATAAAAGACATTAAGAACAGATTATTCCAATATGTTACCCTATCCTGACAGGGACCATAGATGTTAAGGATAAGTATATTTGAACACAAATCCAACGAGTAGACTCCTAGTCCTAAAACCTAGTCCAAACCACACGAAGAAAGGATCTTCAACCTTCCCTCCTTCACTCCAGTTTCCAATCCCCTAGATCTTCCTTTGACATCCAATGCCTAGAAATTCCATCCAGTGAACATTTTCAATAGAGCTTTGTTAACCTCCACTCCAACACCCAGTGTCTCTTGTAATAAGAGCACATTTGGATTATAATTATTAATCAGTACCTTCGGGGCCAGTTTTTTAGGAGCATTAGCTAAAACCTCTACAATTGAAAGACATAATAATCATTGAGAAACAAAGGGGGGGTTCTGCGCTACTCTAAGAACCCCTGAGATGGATAGCTTCTTGCCATCCACATTGTCAATCTTCGCTCTCTATTGGGCCTTAGATATATTTTATTTACTACCTCTAGTTTTACGAGGCCCCAAAGGTATAGATTGCAGGCCCAGCCCTCCCACAACCTCCCAAGGAGAGAATTTTTTATCACGAGGTCTGAGATTGTAGTGAGGTTTTATAGAATGGGTTATAGCCAAAGCATCAACCTCTTCACATGACCCAGGGCTTTGGTTCAGATGAAGTTTAGGGATAGAGGTGATAATACTATCCAATTGTTCAATTACACTATTAACATGAATATTATTTGGATTCATAATCCTGGAGCGACCAGGCTTGAACAATGAATTAAGAAAAGGTTGAAAAGATGAACTGAGAGAGGGGTTAGGTTCTAGAGTTGTACCTTCTGGCAGGAGAGTTGGACCCCTTCCATCTCCCTTAGCTGACACTGGTATAATCAGATCTTCTTGTTATTGTTGTATTCTGATGAGATTTTCCTCCTCTTGAACTTCCATTTTTTCCACTGTATCCTCCTGCATCTTATATACTTCCATATGATCCTCTCCTGAGCCCAAAGTATCCTTATTCTTGTTCTTTTTCCCATCAGGTCCTTCCCCTCCCCCTTCCTTTCTCCACCTCCTTCTTCATCTAAACCTCATAGAAGATTCCCTTGTAAAATGTCCATATTTGTGGCATCGATGACAACGAAAAGGAAGGTGTTCATAGTCTAACTTCTGAGTATATGAGAAATCCCTATATTTCATATTGATTTCTTCCACCAAACCTTCCTGAGGATTTAAAATTAAACCATAATTCTAGCCATCCCTTTATCTCTAGTTTGTAAAAAGGACATATATGCTTCTAGAAACTGTCCCAAGTGGTTCCCGAATGCCCTGAAAACTTAATCAAACCACAGAAAAGGAGGGAGCCCAGGCATTCTAACCCACATCGAGGATTCATCCACCTTTTCTGTCTGTGCATCGAATAATGGGTTCCATTTTTTGAATAGTATCAGGTGTCTCCCAAAAGTCCAATTCCTTCCTAATACCCACTCCAAAGCTTCTTTCTTAGAGAATTTTATCATAAACAAGCCCTTGGCAAGAGATGAGATCGCAAATGATTTTTTCGTTGCATACTGCTAGTTTTTCTCTGTCCATTCTTGAATATATTTTGCAGTGTACTTCTTCCCTTTTGCCTGGCCAACCATTGCTAATTACGACACCTCCATGGCCTCATCAATTTGTACATCCATCCCAAGAACTAGGTTAGCGACCTCCTTGGTCTTCTTTATTAGCTTGTGTTTTTTCCACTTTTCCCGAGTCTTCCTGTGCCTCACCCCTTCCCCCCTACCCAAAATGATTTCTTCTGCATTGACTGCATCTTCTTGGAGCATTTCAGAATGCCCCTCCTTCCTAAAAGTTCTGAAATTGTCGAAATCTCCTCCTTCCTTCTGAACTGTCTCCCCGGTCCCTAGTAATGGCTCCCTTCCTCCCGCAACCCCTTCTGCCTCCATGTAAACCTCCCTTCCTTCAACAAGTATCGGGTCTTCACCACCACCTTCCTTCCCAACCTCTCCCCTTCCTATTCCTCCCACCTTCCAGACGCTGGTCTGTTCCTTCCCCTATCCTAGTAGAATAGTTATGCCCACACCTAAATATTATTCGTAAGGAAGGCTTTCTCTTCTATTTGCATGAAGAGGGCTTCTACATGTAAGGATACTATCCATCCGAAGCCCTTTTCCACCCTCTTCTGGCTCCAAGTATTCCACAACGAAGGATCTCAGGCCTTCTTGGCCCTTGTCCTCGCAACTAATAACAATGTCTTCTAAACCCCCTGAAAAAACTCTTTAGGTGAGCAAGGAACAATATTACTTACTTGGAATACGCATTTCCCGTCGCACAATGCCCAGGGAGTAAAGGCGTCTGCCTTCCATTTAGCTCCTGCCCTTCCCAGTTATCTAGGTAAGTCGTTCCTAGGTTCTCCTCTAGGAGACCTAGTGTTGTACCCTGTTTCTGACCCGCTCCCGAGCCACCTTTCTTCCCTCCTGGTAGTCCAACTGGACGAATACACCTCTTGATGTTTTGGTCTGTGACCTCCAGCCCCAAACTGACAATATATCCTCAGGCTCAGGGCTAGATTGACAACATCCCTTTGTTTGACCATCTTCCACCCTACATACTATTGTTTTAAGGTTTCCACAGAACCCGACTGCCTGATCTTCTACTGCGAGCACGTGCAAATGGATAGGGACGAAAGTGTAGCGAGAAAACAAAATGCAAACAATGCTACCAAAGTGTTAAATGATGCTCAAAATTATAATCTTTATTTGTGATCTTGAGGGAAAATTTTAAGCATGAAAAATTGTCTTAAATTTTAGAAACGGCGAGGAACCTTACTAGTTTCTAATATGCAAACTATAAAATGTTTGGTGATATTTTTGCAAAAGTTTTCAAATTACTAACGATTTGATATAGTCTCTATAAAATTTTGGCAAATCATTTTTAGAAAAACTAAATAAAATTAGGGAATTCTTTTTTTTTGGAAAAAATTATGGAAAATTAGCCCATTTGAAAAAATATTAGCCCCTAAAATTTTCCCACAAACATGCATCATGGTTTATAAATTATCATTAATAATTAAAATCATTTATTTATTTTTAAAAATCATAGATTCAAATTTTTAAATGTTAGATGATATACATCTTTATATGTTAAATAGTTAAATTCTATAAAAAATATATCCATCAATTTAATTGGTTAATAAAAGGGTGGTGTGAGTAAGAGGAAATGACATTTTTTTCATAAAAAAATTTATTAAATTTTGCTCATGGTCTTATAGAGATTTATAAGAATCATAAGTTTAAGTTGTTTAATGTACAGAGTTGAGCGCTTCAAGGATTTTTCAAGATGTTGAATCTATTTATGCATTCAAAAGTTTATTTTATATAAAAAGAAAATACAATTATACTCAAAATTGTAATATCAAATGTAGACCAAAATAACCATTTCATATATGACATAAACTTATATATTAATAATCTATATCTTAAAAATTAAATTATTATGGTTACTTATAATTAAAATATAATTTTATATATAGTTTAGTTATAGGTTCATCATTCACTCGTAGTTGTTCATTGCATTTTGAGTGTATTATTGATATATTATCACTTTAGCCTTTTTTTCCCGTAAGAAAAAGCCGTAATTTTATTCATATGAAAAAATTACATGTTGTAGATGCTATAAAGCATATGCAGATGGTTGTCCATGTATTACATGAGACAAAAGTACAATAAAGTAAATAATGAGATCAAGTTGGCCTATGCTTTTCTGCCCTTTTTCTTTTCCACCCTTCGCCAACCATCAGAGTTGGGAGAGGGTGTAATAATGGCAAGCTGATTTTCCATTGTGTTCATAGGCATTTCTTTGTCAGATTCTGATCCTTCAGATCCATGTGTTCTTTTGATGCCGCCTACTTCCAACAGAGGTTCTTGTTGTTGTTGTATATTGTCTGGCCCCATATGAGAATCTGGGGGATCTACTTCCTGAGTATCTTTCTGTCCCAATTGTATGTCAGGTGTTGATTGGTTCCCTGTAGGTTTTGTCTGCATGTTCTCTTCTTCCTCTTCTTCCATCAGGTCGGTATGCTGCCATCCTTTGGGCTTTTTTTGTTGTTTCTTGTTTCCCTTGGGGTCCTTTTTGGCCAGTGGGCAGGTGTATTGGAGGTGCCCTGTTTGCATGCATCTGCGGCATCTGAATGCTGTGTTCTCATAGTCAAGCAGTTGAGTTCTCAGTGTATTGTTGTAGTTCAATGTAATGTGATCAGGTAGTCCCTGACTCAAGTCCACTTCTACGCATATTCTGGCAAAAGTGAAGATTCCCCTGCTAACTCTGTCTTCATCTATTTTTAGGAATTTCCCCAAGGTATTCCCAATGGACATTAAAACTTTGTGATGCCAAAAATGAAGAGGGAGGTTATGGAGCCTCACCCAAATAGGCATTGATGAGATTTTCATAGTATTTGCATCAAAATCAGCGAACCAGGGGGTGGTGAAGAGGCCAGCATTGCCCCAAAACCAAGGCCCCTGATTGATAATACTGTCTCATTCTTGTTCTGTGTTAAATCTAACTATGAAAAATCCTTTTGAGCATAGGTGTATTTCACAGTTTGGTGTCCATGTGGAGAAAATCCATTGATGCAGAGCATCTGATTTTGGCCAGAACCCATTAAATCTACAAATGATAGCATTTTTGGATAGATCAGTGTGTAGATCAGTTACCTCAGGCAGAGTTACTTGTAGCATTGGGGATTCCAGTTTTTGTTCCACAATATATGGTCCTGGTAGTTCTGGTGCTGGTGCTGATTTGTGCTGCATTTTTTCCTTTCCTTTGACTGCATCACGAAAGGAGCCTGTATTTTTTGAGCTGTCTCCATTGCATCCGCCACGCAGTCTCAGATTAAGAATGATGGTTGAATCATTTGTGATACCATATTCCTGAAGTGTATGGAGATCCTGTAGACTACGTCCTGTATATATCAGATTTTGATATTTTTTGGGGGTTCCTAGTTGGTTCTGGATTTCCTTTTTTAACTCTTGTATATTCAGCCCCTTCCTGAGCCGCATGTAGTGATGTCTGCCCCCTAACAATCTGATAAAGATTTGTATCTATTCTTGATCCATGCAATTTGAAACATCCTTTTTGGAGCCTTGATCCGTAGGATTGAGCATTTTCTCTGTATTCCCCAATGCGCCCCTGTTTTTTGTATTTTGTCCGCATTCTATTTATATTAGTGATAGTAAACTATTTTAACAAAATACAGTTAAAATTATATGGTGCTTAATTATTTTTTGGGTTTACATTATTGCATAGTTGCGAAGCATGCGTTCCATTATTTGAAAGTCGCTACTAGTTTTTGTTGGCTGTCCCCGTGGGGCCTGGCTTTTTATGCTAAAGATGATTTCATGAAATATTTTTAGAATGAAGTGACAGAACGAAAGTTCATAGTGGAATTGAATATTCACCAAGTTTGAGACACAATTGAATACGAATTTTTTAGAATAAATTTTTTTGGTTTACATTATTGCATAGTTGAAGTATGCGTTCCATTATTTGAAAGGCCGTATTAGTTTTTATTGGATGTTGCCGCGAGGCCCTATCGGGTTTACATTATTGCATAGTTGAAGTATGCGTTCCATTATTTCAAAGGCCATATTAGTTTTTATTGGCTGTTGCTGCGGGGACCCTGTTCTTTGTGCGAAAGATGATTCCATGAAATATTTTCGGGATGAATTGACAGAAAGAAAGTTCATAGTGGAATCGAATATTGACCAAGTTTGAGAGGCAGATTGAATAGAATCTATTTTGTGAGGAGTATACTTATTACGGTGCACATTATCCTCTTCAAATGAAATAACATGCTGCTGTTTGCGCAAACAAGGATCCCACCCACATACTGACTAGTGCTCTGAAATTGAACATATATACAAATAAATTAAAGCATGCATACTCAGAGATGATTTGGATCTCCAAATGAATCAATATTGCTCTCCTCCTATTTTATCATTGAAATGGAAACTTTAATTGACAATAAACTGGATAGCGCGTTTTCACAATGATTCAGCGCACAAAAAGATGCGGAGATTTTTGTTTTTTGTTTTGTTCAATTATTGCGCTATGGATGCTTACGTTATGAGAATGACGTTATCGGAATCAATATTATGACTTTTCTTGAATGGACTGAAAAAATAGCCATTGATTTTTTTCCTCTTTCTTTTTATCAGTTTTTAGAAAGTAGAATTTCGATTTTTGGGAATTTTATTTTCCCTTCTGTATTGTTATTCATATGTTTCTCAACATTTTGGAATGGTTTTATGTTCGCTTATTTTTTGGTTGTTTTTTCTTTCTTCCTTCGGTTTTTCTCTATTCCAGTGAGCATGCATTGGCATTGGCAGCCTAAAATCTTTAAGATGTCTTCATAAATCTCGAAAATGTTCTTATCATTGACAAATCCAACACCAAAAAAATTACATTTTCATAATTCAAACTTTGACCCATCTAATAATATCATCATGCCTAATAAATCTTAGCTGATGTCAATCTCAAAAGAGATTTAAACATGTGTAAGAAAACCAAACCTAAACTAGTCAAGATATGTTTTTGAATGGTTGGTCAAGCTATTATTGAAATCTTAAAAAATTGATAAATGCCAAAATTGTAGTGGCATATTTAGAAGACAAAGTTAAAATATAGGAACCATGAATTATCAAAATGATCAACTCTTCCCTAGAGCTAGTCACTCTCCTTAAAAACTTCCTCATAATATTCACAATTTAATAATAAAGAGATACATATATATATATATATATATATATATATATATTAGAGTGCTTTATGGAGGTGAAATTGATCCATTGATACAAGTTTGATGTTGGAGGCTAGAAACTGTTGAATATGCAAACTAGAATAGAGGATCAATAAAAAGAGGGATGGATTGTAAACTTCAACTTGGACGCATCCTAGAAGGGCAACTATTATAATTTATCCATAATATACACATTAATAAATAGAGCCTTTGAAGTGGCTAAAGTAGAAGGCTTGTTTTTAGCTATATCCTTGAAATAAACGAGTTTTGAGAATGAATATGGTGTATCCCTTCACTCCAAGTAGACACAAAACCAAAGTGGGAATTATGTCTTTGTGTATGTTGTAATAAAAAAACCAATAATGATTCTCAAGTTTTTTTCTTTCAAACGACGTCATTGTCGGTCCATAAGAATCCCCTCCAATGATCTTTACACTACAACAGAACAAGGAAATCGAACTTGAAATTGCGTTGGAATTTAGTTTTTTTCAGTTCACGAATTGGGCACCTTTCCCCCCGCAAAAATGGGCGTCATCAGGTATGTTTGTATTAGTGCCAAATTTTGCGACGTAATTTTCTCTAGAAAAATCATTGGAAATAGTGTGTGACATTGCGTCGGAAAAATAGAGCCCTAAATACCACCTGGAATATCATCCCACAATTTGTTGGAAGTTGCGCTAGAAATAACGTGGTAAGTAGTGCCAGGAATGATGTCATAAATAACACCTGGAATAACCCCATTTTAGCACCGAAATAGTGCCCTTCCAATTTGTCTCTTGGTTTGGCTTCTAGTTTAAGCTCCAATTTTGCTTTGCATTTTTCTTCGAGTTTCACTTCTAGTGTGGATTCCAATTTTTCTTCCAGTTTTGCTTCTAGTAATGGCCACCCACCTCTTCCACTTGGACTCTCAACATTGTTTCTTTCAGTTTTTGAGTTTCCTTCATTGTAGCACAATTTACTATTTTTTGTAGTTTTTCAGGTCCTAAACTTCTAGAGTAGTTTTGAGGCCCTAAACAAAGTTTTTTTTGGGGAAAAAATGCAAATGTGTGGCTTTGATTGACGTTTGCAGTCGAAATTTATAGTCATCAGATATATATTTCTATTGAGGTATCGTGTACGTCAAACGAAGATCATATGCCGAAGTTACGACCCCAAGAAGTTGATGTACCAATTTAGCCTAACATGACCCATAGTTTTGGCGCTTCATCTCATAGGGTTAGATTTTTGGATTCTTAGGGTTTTCCATTGTTTCTAAATAATAAACATGCCTTCAAGCCTATGCCATTTTATTATTGGATGTTTTTTAGGTCCCTATACTACTAGTTTAACTCCTTATTGTTATTAGTACAACCCCCTTATTATATTGTTGTGCCCATGTAGTCCCCATATTGTTATTATTGTGCCCTTACATTGTTATTGTTATGTCGGCTCTGATTATATTATGTCCCCTTAAACTCCTATATATAGAAAGGAGGCCTTGTCATTCGTATCATCCAAGAATTGTTCATTTGTGTAATGTAAAGGAGATTGCCCTGCCAAAGAGGCCGAATTCTAAGGCATTGATCTATATTTTCTATCTTTTTGTGAGCTGGATTCCTACCATTTGGTATCAGAGCTTCGGATTCTAGGATTTCGCTGCTCCAAACAGGCCATTGTGTAATTTTCGCTATCACTTTTTTTCTGTGTCGTTTCACAAATTAACAAAAAAGCACATTTGAGATGAAACCTCACTAAACCTCAGGTCCGAATTTCAAATCTTGTCTCACTATGGTTTCAGAGATATGATATTAGGAAGTTAGGGATTTTGCAAGCTCCATAATTTCATCTAAAATAGGTCATCGTGGAAGTTTCGCTATAACTTGTTTGCTACAAAGTTTTAGAAGATAAAAAAAAAACAATTTGAGAAGAAATCAGTCTGAACCTCGGATCCGAATTTCGGATCTTGTCTCACTATGTTTTTAGATATATGATCTAAGGAAGTTAGGGTTTTTGCAGGCTCTCGAATTACATCTCAAATAGGTGACCTTTGGAAAATCGTCATAACTTTCTCTTTAAGCATCAGATTAAAATTTCGTAAGAAGTTACACAAAGAGGATGGACTATAGTTTTCTGTGCATATTTTTCAGATTCAAAGGTCAAAATAGTGACACGTGGAACTTCATACAAGTTCGCTCTTCTTAAAAGGTATATAATTAGGTCATCTTGGGAGATTGTGCATAACTCTTCCTTGGAGAATCCAATTTTGATCAGACTGGTGCCATTGGAAAGAGGACACAAAGGGCTACTGCAGGTCATGATTTCAGAGCTGGAAGATTTGAAATTACAGAGTTACAGTTGTTTCAAGATCAAGCTCATAAAATCAAGAAAAGGCAATATGAGGAAGTTTGATGGCAAGGATCTAATAAATTGGATACTAAATATCGAGAAATATTTTGATCAACATGAGGTGCAACTGTTATAAAAGGTACATATTGTTAGGATATTCCGACACATAGGATATAGTTAAGTTCAACTTGGTCTAGTATAGAGTTAGGTTAGAGTTAGGTAAAGTGTGTTTCTTTACCGTTGTACATTTTGTAACTTACAATCCGACGGTCACGATATGTAGTGATCCGACGGTTCACTCTCACCTCGGTATTACCGACACTTGATCCGTGGCTTGACACCCGATTGGTCCATGAGTTCTATTTAAAGCGCATGGAGGGTCATTGTTCGGGGAATCCGTGCATGAGAGAAGCTTATGTAAATTTTCATTCTTTGATTAATAAATTGCCTGTAGTACCCACGTTGGGACAGGCCGTGGACTGTTTCCCTCCTTGCACTCTGAGGGTTTTAACCACGTCAAAAATACTGGTGTATTGATTTGAGATCTGGTTGTGAGCGGTGTCCTTTTGGTATTCTTTCTGTGGAACTTACCCTGTAAATTCCTACATGGTATCAGAGCTATTTGAGGGCCGCGTCCGTTGGTGATCCAAATCTGAAGCCGGTAGAACTGCATGCGGCTGTCGTTTCCTAGATCTGCTGTTTCTGACTGCTTTCGGGCCGAGAGGACTGCTCTGTTGCGTTCGGAGCATCTGTTCCAGTGAGGAACCCCTTTCGTTTCACGCGAAAAGGTTTCCGGTAGCCCTAGCTGCGTCATTTTTCAGATCGGGAGGTATACAGTGTTTTTTTGCAGTTTACTGTTATTTTCTCTCTGCTTATTTCGGTCTCAGTTTATTTAGCCTTTTTTTAACCGGATCTATACCTTTCATTTCTGCGTATGCTCTTTGCCCTGCGACTCTGTGCGATCTGGGCAAATCAGAAACAGAAAGGAAGGATTTTTCTCATGCGTATGCTCTTTTCCCTGCACCTTAGTGTGATCTCGGAAAATCAGAAACATTGAGAAAAATATTTAGTTTTTCGGCTAAAGCTAACTTTGAGATTTTTTTTTAAAATTTCTAGTTTTTTTGGCTAAAGCTAACTTCGAGCCGTAAGGTTCGTTTTTCTTTGCATATTCGTGTTGGGTTTTGTGTTTTGTGTTTTGTAGGGAAAAAGAGCTTTCTCAAGGCAAGCACGCAAACCAAGGCCCCCCCCCCCCCCCCCCTCTCTCTCTCTCTCTCTCTCTCTCTCTCAAATTTTTTGTATAGATCAATTGGTTCAAAGCTATTTTAAGAGAGTAGAGGTCTTGGGTTCAAGTCTCCATTTTGTGGGGGCGGATTTTTTCATTCCCGCACATTCGCGCACTTTGCCGGCAACGTCAACATTTTTTTTTCAAAAAGCCATAACTTCTTCATCCGGAAGCCTTTTTCAGAGCCGTTTTTTTTAAAACCGCCTATTTTTTCGAGATCTATCCATTGGAACACTTACTTTCAGCATCTTCAGCTTCAGTTTTTTTTAAAATGGAAAGTCCATGCCAAGTCATTCTTGACAGCACTAACTACTTCCAATGGGTAGCCTACATGGGAGATTTACTTAGAAGTAAAGGTCTCTACAGAATAGCCACAGACCAAGAGAAGAAACCAAAAGATGAAGACAAGGCGGCAAAATGGGAAAATAGACAAGATCAAGCACGTGGTTTGATAGGGATGTCTGTTTCTCCTGATCTTAGATTCCACATTGCAGAACTTGAGACTCCTCATGAAGCATTAGAAAAACTTGCTAAAGTTTTTGGAATTAAAAATGAAATTAGAGCCCATCAACTTGAAAATGAGCTGCTTACTTTGGATCCTAATAATTTTTCTTGCATTGAAGATTTCTTGTCCAAATTCAAGACCCTTAGATATCTCTTGGAAGGTGTTAAAGTTAAGAAAGAAGATGGTAACCTTATTTATTCCATCCTTACTAAGTTGGGACCAGCCTACTCTGTATTTGTTTCCACTTTCCATTCTACAAGGGAAGCTTTCATTTGTCAAGGACAAGACTACAAGGCCCCTTCCTTTGACTCCTTTTGTGATTCCTTAATAAGAGAACAAGAAAAACTCTTACACCTTGGTCTTCTTAATCTTGGAAACTCTTCCACGAAAGCGTTAGCCGCCCAGCAGCAACCAAATTCAAAGAATCCTAAGAAGTCATATCCTCAAAAGAATGGTCCTAAACCATCTCAGCCTCAAAATGAAAGATCATTTCAGCAAAATGATAAGACCAATAAAAACAAATGGAAGAAGACTGATAGACATTGTAACTTTTGTAATCGAGATGGCCACTTAGAATCTAAATGCTTTAAGAAGATGGAAGCCTTGGAAGCCGCAATGAAGAAACATAACATCCATGTGGAGCCTACTTCAACTTCAACTTCCGGAATGGCACTTTCTGCATGTCATTGTCAATCATCTCAGTCTGGTTATGCATTAAATGTATCTTCTTCTTCTTCTCATTCTCATGAGTGGCTCATTGATTCTGGAGCCTCTTGTCACATGGCCAAAAACCAAGCCATGTTTTCTTCTTTAAATGATTGTAACACCAAAAATATATATATTGGTGATGATAGATCTCTTAATGTTGTAGGGACTGGAACTGTTCATCTAGACAATGGTCAGTTTAATGATGTATTATGTGTTCCAACCTTATCCTGCAACCTTCTATCTGTCTATCAGATAACTCATTCAGGTGAAGGTAAAATTGTTGAATTTTCACCTCATGATGTTGTAATCAAGGATCTAAAAGATCCTAAACAGATTCTAGCTACTGGTCTTGCTGATGATTCCAAAAGGTTGTATAAGTTTCACAACTTTGGGTCATCCAATCTTCCCTCAGTATTTGTTGCTCATAATGATGAAGTGAGCAAACTTTGGCATGAGCGATTTGGTCACTTAAACTATCGCTCCCTTCAGCATCTATGTAAAGAAAATATGGTGACAGGTCTTCCTATGGTATCTTGCAGAGATGGTGTTTGTTCCGGATGTGTACTCGGAAAACATCATCGGGACAGTTTTGACAAACGTGCCTCTTGGCACGCCTCAGCCCCTTTACAGCTTGTGCACAGTGATTTATGTGGTCCTCTTCCTGTTGCTTCATTCTCTGGCTGCAAGTACTTCTTAACTTTCATTGATGATTTCTCCAGACGCACTTGGGTATACTTCTTAAAACTCAAGAGCGAAGTATTTAACACTTTTTTGGCCTTCAAAGCCTTTGTTGAAAAACAATCTGGACATCAAATTCTTAAGCTAAGAACTGATAATGGTGGAGAATATGTTAAAAACACATTCATCAACTTTTGCACCGAAAATGGAATTCAAATGCAACATACTGTTCCATACACTCCACAACAAAATGGTGTAGCTGAAAGGAAAAATCGCACCTTAAAGGAAATGGCTAATTGTATGCTGCAATCTAAAGGACTCAGTCTTAGTTTTTGGGCCGAAGCAATTAATTGTGCAAATTATATAATCAATCGCACTCCTACTAAGGTTCTAGAGAATATCACTCCAGAAGAAGCTTGGAGTTCCATTAAACCAGATGTAAGTCACTTTCGTGTGTTTGGAAGTGAAGCATGGGCCCATATTCCAGATGAAAAGCATAAAGCTTTAGAACCTAAGAGTGAGAAATGTACTTTTGTTGGATATTCTGAAGATGTAAAAGGTTATAGACTTATTCCATTTAAGTCCAAAAATGTTATCATTAGAAGAGATGTAAAATTTGATGAAAATAAATCGGCCTGCGAGCCTAGTCCGGCGGATGTGCCACCTCTTCCTATCTCTTCTACTTTTGAAAACATTTCTTCTTCAGATGATGAAAGCGAGGATGATAATCCTCCCCCACCTTCTCAGGATCCTCAACTTCCAAGATGGGTCCGTGCTACTCGGGATGCAGCAGGTGATCTTGCCGGTGATCCTACAGATCAGCGACGTACACGTTCTCAGTTTGAAAGAGCCTCTTCTTTACTGGCTCAAGCTCCAGTAAATCATGATCCTGACACTTTTGCAGAAGCTTCAGGCCATCCACATTGGGAAGCAGCTATGAATGAAGAATATCATTCATTGATGACAAATGATACATGGGATCTTGTTCCTCTACCAAAGGGACGCAAACTTGTTAGATGTAAATGGGTTTACAGAACCAAGTATGGACCAGATGGGAAAGTTGATAAACATAAAGCTCGTCTCGTTGCTAAGGGCTTTTCACAGGTTGAAGGCATTGACTACACTGAAACCTTCTCCCCTGTTGCCAAAATGAACTCTATCCGCCTTGTTCTTTCCCTTGCTGCCTCTTTAAAATGGGAAGTCCATCAGATGGATGTTAAATCTGCCTTCTTGCATGGGGACTTGCAGGAAGAAATCTATATGGAACAACCCATTGGCTTCATACAAACAGACTCCAGCCTTGTTTGTCGACTTAAGAAATCCCTTTATGGCCTCAAGCAAGCTCCTCGGGCTTGGTATGCCAAAATGGATAGCTTTCTTTTAGAATCTGGCTTTTCTAGGTGTCATTCTGACAATACTGTCTACACCAAGAAAGTGGGCAACTCTCTTATCATCCTTGTTCTTTATGTTGATGATCTTATTCTTACTGGTAGTGATCCCAACCTTATAAACCATGTGAAGTCCAGCCTTAAAAAGAAATTTGAAATGACAGACTTAGGACACTTACACTATTTTCTCGGTCTTCAAGTCTTGCAATCCCAAGAGGGTATTTTCCTTTCCCAGTCCAAGTATGCTTGTGATATTCTTCGTCATTTTCACATGGAAGACTGTAAGCCAGCCCCTTCTCCCTTTCAGTCTGGAGTCAAACTTTCAGTCTCTTGTACTTCTCCTGAAGTTGATGCTACCTTATACCGTCAACTTGTCGGAAAACTCTTGTATTTAACCCATACTCGTCCTGATCTTTCCTTTGTTGTTGGCCTTGTTGCTCGTTTTATGCAAAACCCCCGTGAAAGTCATTGGAAAGCAGCTAAAAGAATACTTCGTTATGTTCGAGGTACAGTACAGTTTGGGATTCATTACAGTGCCAAAGCAGCTCCTCTGTTAGTTGGTTTCACTGATTCTGATTGGGCTGGTGACCCTGATGATCGGAAGTCTACTGCCGGTTATGTCTTCACTCTTGGTTCAGGACCTATTACATGGGCTTGTAAGAAACAGGCTGCCATTTCTCTTTCGTCAGCAGAAGCAGAGTATCGTGGTGCCGTGGAAGCTAGTAAGGAAGCCTTGTGGCTTCGTCAGATCCTATCAGAGTTTGGCTTTGAGCAGCAGCATCCAACCACACTTTGGTGTGATAATCAAAGTGCCATTCAGCTATGCAAAGATCCAGTCCAGCATCAGCGCAGCAAACACATTGAACTACACATGCACTTCATCAGAAAGCTCATTCATGACCATGTTCTTGAAGTGCAATATTGTCCAACAGATGATCAGGTTGCAGACATCTTCACAAAGGCTCTCACAGAGGCGAAGTTCACTAAACTTCGATATATGCTTGGAGTTCAGGAAGTTGTCACTAAGGGGGGATAGGCTCTAGTGCCTCCTTCCTTCTCCTATTGTGTCATATTTGTAAATCCTTCAATCCTATCCCAAGTTGTTCTTAAGGGGGGATGTTAGGATATTCCGACACATAGGATATAGTTAAGTTCAACTTGGTCTAGTATAGAGTTAGGTTAGAGTTAGGTAAAGTGTGTTTCTTTACCGTTGTACATTTTGTAACTTACAATCCGACGGTCACGATATGTAGTGATCCGACGGTTCACTCTCACCTCGGTATTACCGACACTTGATCCGTGGCTTGACACCCGATTGGTCCATGAGTTCTATTTAAAGCGCATGGAGGGTCATTGTTCGGGGAATCCGTGCATGAGAGAAGCTTATGTAAATTTTCATTCTTTGATTAATAAATTGCCTGTAGTACCCACGTTGGGACAGGCCGTGGACTGTTTCCCTCCTTGCACTCTGAGGGTTTTAACCACGTCAAAAATACTGGTGTATTGATTTGAGATCTGGTTGTGAGCGGTGTCCTTTTGGTATTCTTTCTGTGGAACTTACCCTGTAAATTCCTACACATATTGCATCTTCATATTTAGAACTAGATCAATTTTTATGGTATAAATGATGCAGGAGCATACATCTGAGCAATTTCATTATGTTTTAGTTGACTTAGGTGGTCTTGTGTTTTCAAGGAAGTTGGATTCCTATGTATGTAATCTTAATGTTTCGAGTGATTAGATTAGGAATTAATTAGATATTGTGAGGATATTTGCAAATTCTGTCAAATGTAGGAGAACATTGGTGATTAATGATGATGAGAGAGTTAGAAATCAATTGTAAGTCTTGGACTAGAGAGTGGTTTCATGATTCGAGGAGCTAGAGAGGATTCTTAGGGATAAGTAAGAGTCCAAAGTGGATTTAGAGGATATTTAGGAATTAGTTCAACAGAACCTTTTGTATAAATGTAAGCCTACAAGGCATAAAGAGTCAGTAGTTAGAGAAGGAGTTAGAGAGTAGTTAGTCATTCAGATTGTAAGCCTATGGGCAGGAGAAGAAAGGCCATTGAAATAGAACATTAGGTTGAGAAAGAATTCTCTGTGTAAATATTTGTTTATTAATACAGATAACTCGATTCAAAGTTTGTATAATGTGTACTGTGTAATTGAATTATAATCTGCATGTGGCTAGAGTAATTCTGTGTAACATAGGTTGCAGGTACAGAGCCAGAAAGGAGGCGAAATAGTAACAGAACAACTTCCAACTATGGTTGGATAGAAGTTGTTGAGGTAGCTCCACAGTTGCGGTTATGGGTAGAGTTGTCTTGGAGATAACAATTCCAACAAAAGAAGTGTTGGGTAGAATTACTAGTCAGTAAGAGGTTCGAGGAGAGAACCATAGAGCTTGTGTTACGACTTTGTACACATTAACAGTTTAGGAGGAAGCCTTTAGTGTTATAGTGAAGGTGGAAGAGCATAAAGGCATGAGTGGAGTTAAATTAAGGAGAGAGTTGTGGCAGAACAACAAAGGACCATAACCTTGAAGAAAGTCGAGTCCATAGGAGGACATTGAAGAAACGACATAAAAACTAAAGTAAAGTGTAGGGGGGGTAGGAGAGAACAAATCCCCTAGATTGTGGTTGAAGTCCCGCAAATGATCTTAGCCGTCGATCATAAAGTCAATGCTCATGTCATAGTCAACTATGGGGGTTGAGAGGTTGATAAACGATGTGCTAGTTGAAGGGCTGCATATCATAGGATTTAAAGGTCTCATCATCCAACAGATATCGAGCTGTAAAGAGATCGAGCTTTAAATGCAAGGGTGGACCCGAAATTTTATAGATCGGAGGCTTATAATTCTCATTGGCTCCGTAAAAGCGTAAATGTCATGCAAGTGATCAACTCGATATCGCTGTGGATCGTCGGATCAAGCGAATTTTGATCAATGGTTATAAAGTGTCGGGCTAGTTTGTTGATCGGGAAAAAGTGTAAACATCAGATATAGGGTAAGATCAACGGTGCAGATTAAAGCGAAAAGATTTGTGGAGAGCGGACTTGAAGAGGTTATAGGTGCGGCTTTAAATTTATTTGAAGTCCGGTTGTGTTGTTGCATGTTTCTTGTGAGAGGCGATGAAAGCACATGTTGATGTGATGTGATATTGTGAGAGCCGTTGATCTGATGAATGAAATCAACGGTGGGGAAAGGCAATCACATATCGCAAGTCAGGAGTTCCAAAGGCATGTTCTATTGAGTTGTAAGGTTTCATGAAAAGGATTAACCAAGGGTAAGACTGAGTTAGCGATTAACTCATTCTGCATGAGGGTTTAATTAAAGAGCCTTAACCTTAATTTATTAAGGTTTGACTAGGTAGGTCATAGAATTCCTAGGATTGATAAGATTATGCATTTTATATGCATACTGTGGGTATAGCGGGTTTACCCTACGTCAAAGTGGTATCAGAGCTAGCTAAAGCTCTTTTTAATTAAAGTAGAATTGTGCAGAATACAAGTATGATTGTAAAAGAAAGAGGATATTAGGTTATTTGAACCTGATAAGTAGAAGACATGACATAAGATGGGAGTAAGTGATACTCTTAAGAAGAAATTGCAGAAACATAAAGAGGATAAGAGTGTTCTCAAAAAGAAGCTGAGAAGCAAGCTTTTGAAAGCTTGGGAATGATCTTTGGTTTCAATAACATTGATATGCAGGTGACAACAAAAGAAGGTGAGAAGATTGCAACAACCTAGAGCAAGGAATGCTCAATTGGTTCCATGGGAAAGAACCAGATAAATGCTAAAAGACTGAGCTTAGAGGAGAGAAGATTAGTGAGGCATATGTAGCAAGAAGGAGACTTGTTACTGCAGAGGTATTGTTGCATCTCACAAAGGAAATTCCACAAAGGATGTGGGTAGAATTGCTAAGGGATGAAGAAAACTGGTAAGAGTTTCTGAGTAAAAGAAAAGAGGTGGTCATAACCTACTATTTCATTTGTGATTGAAGTACAATAGGACAGTTGTGTTCTTAAAAGGTGAATATGAGTTGAAGCCTAGAGGGAGCAGAGAGAAGTGCTCAAAAGAGGTTCCAGAGAATAGAGAACCAAGTGCTTGCCAAAAGACAAAGTACAGAGAAAAACTTGGTGAGGTAAGTGGCAGTAGGGAGGACTTGCTATTGTAAAGGCTTTAATGCAACTCATAGTAAGTGAGTGAGGAACTCATGATGAAAGAGAAGAAGATGACTATTGATAGTCATAACAGAGATAACAGAGGTTCTGAGAAAGACCACAACAGAAGAAAAATGAAGAAAGAGAATGCCAAGGCAAATGGAAAGAGGATGAGTCAAGAGGAAATTGACAAAGAGACTGCTAAGATGAAAGAAAAACTCAATGTATTAAGGATGATACTTGAGAAAAGCCAAAGATTAGGTCGGGTCTTGAGGAAAAATCCAGTGAAGTGGCATAAGTTACAGAGAAGGCTACGACAGAGACAAGTGAAGAGCCTGGTGGAAGAACTCAGAGAGGTTGAGTTGGAAATGGAAGTGTCAATTTGTGAACCACAACAGGATGAAGTTCTAGGTGAAGATGAAGATGGGAGATCGGTGGAAGATCTTATGAATCATATGAAGGATTCAGAACAGCAAGGAGTTATGATGACTGAAGCATCAAGTGAAACCACAAGGTCGTATGTTTTTAAAACTGATCGTTTGTGTATGATTGCAGGTATTGCAGGAGAAGAGAAACCCTTTGAAGATGTCTTCAGAATAGTTGAAGATCTAGAAGTAAAAGGTGACATAGAAAATTTCTCAGAAGATGAAGAATTTGACTGGATATAGCAGGAAGAGTCTATGGATGAGTTACTCAATGAGAAAAGACAGTCATTTAAAGTTGTCATAAAGATGGAAGATTAGGATCTTATTCTGATGAAGAATGGAGGAATATTGTCTTAGAAAGGTAATCTAATGAATTTGATTAATGTTATTGATGAAGAAAAAATGCAGGAGAATGCAGATGATGAGACAAGGATAGCTTTGGAAGAAGGGTTATAGAGGAACCAACAACTACAAAGTGAAGGTAACTAGTAGAAGATTAAAGGCAAATTTAAAGAAGAGACTATGTTAGCTAAAAACATAGTAAAGGATCATCATTCCATCATGATGATAGGCACAATGGAGATAAATAGGGAAACTGTTGAGGTAGTTAATAAAGAAGAAGGACTAAACTCTCATAAAAGGATTAGTGAATGTTAGACAGAATTGGAGCTACTAGAGAAATGGCTGAAAGCACTAGTAGGGAAGAAAGAACCTAATGAAGATTGCAAAGGATATGCAAGAGAGGAAGAGGAAAGAGTCCATCAAAGAAGAGAGTTGGAAAAGCAGAGGATATATACTCAGGATAGATTGGTGAAAAAGGAAGACAAAGAAATTGTCATGAATGACAATCTTAAGGAAAAGGAGATGGTAATGAAAGTTCAGCAAATTGACATTACAGAAGGAGGAGTTCATTATTGTAAACGAGAGTAGAGAGATATCATTGAAACAGATGATACGGAGGAGAGCTTAAATCAACATACTGATGTGTTGACAAAGGGATTGAAGGAAAACTCAGAGTAGCATATTGAGATGTTGCCAAAGAAGGAAAAGGTAAATTGTAGTGGGGGTAGGAGCTAGTTGAAGTGCCACAGATCATAGGATTTAAAGGCCTCGTCATCCAACGAATATCGGGCCGTAAAGAGATCGAGCTTTAATTGCAACAATGGACCTGAACTTTTATAGATTGAGGGCTTATAATTCTCATCGGCCCCGTAAAAGCGTTAAATGTCGTGCAATTGATCCACTCGATATCGTTGTGGACCTTTGGATCAACCGGATCTTGATCAACGGATATAAAGTGCCGGGTTAGTTTCTTGATCGGGAAAAAGTGCAGTCATCGGATCGAGGGTAAGATTGACAGTGGAGATTAAAGCAAAAAGATTTGTGGAGAGCAGACTCGAAGAGGTTATAGGCACGACTTTAAATCTATTTGATGTTATGAAACCAACTCACAAAAAGATAGAAAAGATAGATTAACACCTTAGAATTTAGCCTCTTCGAGGGGGCAACCTCCTTTACATTACACAAATGAATGATTCTTCGATGATACAAATGAAAATACCTCCTTTCTATATATAGAAGTCTAAGGGGTCATAATATAATCAAAGCCGACATAACAATAATAATGTAAGGGCACAATAATAACAATAGTGGGCTTCTATGGGGCACAATAGTAACAATATGGGGACTACATGGGTACAGCAATATAATGAGGGGGTTGTACTAATAACAATAAGGGGTTACACTAGTAGTATAGGGGCCTAACATGCCCCTCTTCTTCAAAAAGTGTTGTCCTCAATGCTTTAGTATTTTTTGATGCTTCTGTATAAAATTCTTGTCCTCCCATGTGGAATCTTCAGTGGTTAAGTTCTTCCACTTGATGAGATACTCTGAAATTGATCGATTTAGTAGCTGTCGGGTTCTTGTTTCTGTGACTGCTCCAAGTTCCAATATGATTTTTCCTTCCTCTTCAAGTTCTGGCAATAGTGTTTGAATTGGGATCTTCTGCGACTTTTGAATGAGTGGTTGTACTTCTTCGTTCTTCTTCCATTCATCCCTTCTTATCCAATCTGGTTAGATAATAGAAATAGCACAAAACAATGCTTCCACATCCTGATCCTTTCTTGAGAGTGCATCTGAAACAAAATTTTTCTTCCCTTTTCTATAGATAATGTCAAAGTCATAACCCAACATAATTGTGACCCATTTTTTCTGTTCTTCTAAAGATAATAGTTGTTCTAAATAGTATTTAAGACTATCATGATCCATTTTTACCTTGAATTGTCTTCCCATTTAGTAAGGTCGCCATTTCTTAAGTGCATGTAGTATTGCCAACATTTCCTTCTCATAAATAGCTTGCTTGAGATGTAGCAGTAAAAATACCCAATCACCTATATCAAAACATTTTTCACTATGATGTTGATCTACTTGTTGTTTCATTCGATTTTGCACCAAAGTGGAATTATCCTTTAAAAGTTGGAGAACTTGTTGTTGATGCTCGATGTGATCTTTCACTGCTTGAACCTTTTTCTTCTTGATGTGTCCTTCTATCTTGAGAGTTTGAGGAGTGGTAATTTCTTCCAATGTTTTAGAAGATATGGCCGGATTCATTTCTTGATGCTCGATGTGATCTTTCACTTCTTGAACATTTTTTTTCTTGATATGTCCTTCTATCTTGATAGTTTGAGGAGTGGTAATTTCGGCCAATGCATTACAAGATATGGTTGGATTCATTTCTTCTTTCTTGATGTGATCATTCACTTCTTGAACCTTTTTTCTTCTTGATATGTTCTTCTATCTTGAGATTTTGAGGAGTGGTAATTCTTGCCAATGCTTTACAAGATATGGTCAGATTCATTTCTTCTTTCTCTAGGGTTGGGTCCTGGTGTATATCCTCTTCTTTTGATGTTTTTTGATCCTTTTCTATCTCCTCTTCATACTCTATGTAAAATAATTTCTTCTCAGCACACTTATGAGCTTTAGCACATTTTCTATCGCAATTATAACAAAGCCCTTTTTCTCTTTTCTCTTCCAATTGTTGTGGTGTAACCCTTGTAGGTTGTGGAAGGCTAGGTGAAACAACACTTCCATATTTATAGTTGTGAGGGGTAGAATTCCTTGTTGCCATAATTTTTCTTTCCACTTTGTAACAAATCCCTTTTTCTCTTTTTTCTTCCAATTTTTGTGGTGTTGCTCTAAAGAAGGTGTTCTCTTTGTATTCTCATAATGTGCTATAATTTCCTTCGTGAAAATTGACCACGCAACAAGTTGTTTACGAGAACAAAGCCCTTTATACCATAAAAAATGATCTTTTTCTAAATATGAAGATGCAATACATACCTTTTGTAATAGTGGTACACCATGTAGATCAAAATATTTCTCCATCTGTAGTATCCAATTTACCGGATCCCTGCCATCAAACTTCCTCATCTCACTTTTTCTTTATTTTAGGAGCTCGATATTGAAACGAGTGTAACTCTGTAATTTCAGATCTTTAAGTTCTGAAATTGCGACCCGCAGTATCCCTTTGCGTCCTATTTCCAATGCCACCACTCTGATCCAAATTTGATTCTCCAAGGAAGAGTTATGGCAAATCTCCCACGGTGACCTGAGTATAGACTAGTTCAGTAGAACAAACTTGTATGACGTGCCATGTGTCACTGTTTTGACCTTTGTATCTGAAAATGTATACAAGAAACTACAGTCTGTCCTCGTTCTGTAACTTCTTACGAAATTTCAATCTGATGCTCAAAACAAAAGTTATGACTATTTTCCCCAGGTCACCTGTTTGGAATGTAATTTGGGAGTCTGCAAAAAGGCCAACTTCCTCAGAGCATATCTCCACAAATATAGCGTGAAAAGCTCTGAAATTTGGACCCGAGGTTTAGAACGATTTTAATCCAAATGGGTTTTGTTTTTAGCATCTGAAACATCGCAGAAAAAAAGTTATAGTGCAAATTCCATGATGACCTGTTTGGAGCAGCGAAACCCTAGAATCCAAAGCTCTGATACCAAATGTTATGAAACCAACTCACAAAAAGATAGAAAAGATATATTAACGCCTTAGAATTCAACCTCTTCGAGGGGGCAACCTCCTTTACATTACAAAAACGAATGATTCTTTGATGATACAAATGAAAATACCTCCTTTCTATATATAGAAGTCTAAGGGGTCATAATATAATCAGAGCCGACATAACAATAATAATGTAAGGGCACAATAATAACAATAGTGGGCTTCTATGGGGCACAATAGTAACAATATGGGGACTACATGTGTACAACAATATAATAAGGGGTTTGTACTAATAACAATAAGGGGTTACACTAGTAGTATAGGGGCCTAACATCTGAATTTTGGTTGTGTTGTCGCATGTCACTTGCGAGAGGCAATGAAAGCACATTTTGATGTGATGCGATATTGCGAGAGTCATTGATCTCATGAATGAAAACAACGGTGGGGAAAGGCAATCACATATTGCAAGTCGAGAGTTCCTAGGGCATGTTCTATTGGGTTGTAAGGTTTTGTGAAAAGGATTAACTAAGGGTAAGAATGAGTTAGCGATTGTCATTCCACATGAGGGTTTAATTAAAGAGCCTTAACCTTAATTTATGAAGGTTTGACCAGGCAGGTCATAGAATTCCCGGGATTGATAAGATTATGCATTTTATATGCATACTGTGGGTATAGCGGGTTTTACCTACCTGCGTCAATAAAGGGCTTTATTCTCATAAACCACTTGTTATGTGGTCAATTTTCATGGAGGAAATGATAGCACACTATGAGGATACAAAGAGAAACACCTTATTTAGCCAATTGATAAATCTCAAACAAAAGTGTTCAAGGGCAGAGCACATTGAGGACTTTCAAAAATTGAATATAAGGGAAAATGATATTCCAAAAATGTAGAGGACTGATGTCTCCATAGGGACTTTAAAGGATAACATTCAACATGAGGTTCGTCTTTGGGAACCTAATTCATTGGAAAAGGCATTCAGGTTGGCATGAAAAGTGGAAAGAAAAATTATGGCAACAAGGAATTCTACCCCTTACAACTAAAAATATGGAAGTGTTGTTTCTCCTAGCCTTCCACAACCTACAAGGTTGACACCACAACAATTGGAAGAAAAAAGAGCAAAAGGACTTTGTTACAATTGTGATAACAAATACATTAAAGGTCATAAGTGTGCTGAGAAGAAATTATTTTACATTGATTGTGAAGAGGAGGAAGGAAAGGATCAAGAAACATCAAAAGAAGAGGATATACACCAGAAACCAACCCCAAAGAAAGAAGAAATGAATTTGACCATATCTTGTAAAGCATTGGCAAGAATTGCATCCTCAAACTATCAAGATAGAAGGACATATCAAGAAGAAAAAGGTTCAAGAAGTGAAAGATCACATTGAGAAAGAAGAAATGAATCCAACCATATCTTGTAATTCATTGGCCAAAATTACCCCTTCTCAAACTATCAAGATAGAAGGACATATCAAGAAGAAAAAAATTTCAAGAAGTGAAAGATCACAATGAGCATCAAGAAATGAATCCAACCATATCTTGTAATGCATTGGAAGAAATTACCACTCCTCAAACTCTCAATATAGAAGGACATATGAAGAAGGAAAAGATTCAAGCAGTGAAAGATCACATCAAGCATCAAGAAATGAATCTGACCATATCTTGTAATGCATTGGCAGAAATTACGATTCCTCAAACTCTCAAGATAGAAATACATATCAAGAAGAAAAATGTTCAAGAAGCGAAAGATCACGTCGAGCATCAAGAAATGAATCCAAAAATATCTTGTAATGCATTGGTCAGAATTACCACTCCTCAAACTATCAAGATAGAAGGACATATCAAGAAGAAGAAGGTAATAGTGTTGATTGACTCTGGCAGTACCCATAATTTTATTCATTGTAAGATAGCCAAGGAATTGAATTGCTTCCTATATTCAGCACCAGAGTATCAAGTAATGGTTGCAAATGGAGGAACCATAAATTTCTCTGGAAAGTGCCATAATATCAAGCTATCCATGGGATAATATGTATTTAATAGCCTAATGCTTTCCATTCCAATGGGTGGTGCTGATGTTGTACTAGGAGTCCAATGGATATAATCCTCAGGTACAATAGCTTTTAATTTTCAACAACTTTCCATGAAATTTTCTTCAGAAGGAAATGAATTTGAATTAAGGGGTATCATAGGGAAACCGAGAAAAATAATCATCTCTAACGGAATGACAAATATTCTAAATAAAGAACAAAGAGGTATAATTGCACAATTAGGTTCGCTGGAGGTTCCCACATCGAAATCATCTATTTCTCCAGATCTCCAAAAAGTCATGGAAAATCGTTCGAATGTATTTGAGACTACTAAAGGCCTCCCACCTATTCGTGATCATGATCATGCTATTCATTTGATTCCCAAAAGCGTTCCTCCAAACATCAAGCCTTACAGATATCCATATTCCCAAAGGAGTAAAATTGAATGTATGGTTACCGCAATGCTAGAGGTTGGTAGAATTGTCCAACAAAATTCAATAAACAAAGCAAGGGATGAATAGAAGAATGATGAAGCAAGGCCAGAACTCATTCAAAAGTTGGAGAAGATCCATGTTCAAACATTATTGCCAGAACTTGACAAGGAAGGAAAAATCATATGGGAACGTGAAGTAGTAAGAGAACCGAGAAATTGACAGCTACGAAATAGATCAATTTCAGAGTATCTCATCAAGTGGAAGAACTTACCTGCTGAAGCTTCCACATGGGAGGACAAGAATTTTATACAGAAGCATCCAAAACTACTCAAGCATTGAGGACAACACTTTTTGAAGGAGAGGGGCATGTTAGGTCGCTATACTATTAGTTTAACCCCTTATTGTTATTAGTACAACCCCCTTATTATATTGTTGTGCCCATGTAGTCCCCATATTGTTATTATTATGCCCTTACATTATTATTGTTATGTCGGCTCTGATTATATTATGTCCCCTTAGACTCCTATATATAGAAAGGAGGCCTTGTCATTTGTATCATCCAAGAATTGTTCATTTGTGTAGTGTAAAGGAGGTTGCCCCCTTGAAGAGGCTGAATTCTAAGGCATTTATCTATCTTTTATATCTTTTTGTGAGCTAGTTTCCTAACAATGTTTATGGTTTTCCATTGTTTCTCGATAATAAATAGCCCTTCTTGTTTCTCTTTTTCTTGTAAGTTTTCTTGCTCTAGATGAAAACAGAGAGCAAAATGCACATTATGAAATATGACATTTCAGTTATATCAAAAGTTCTAAGAGACCATGGTCTCGTTTTTTTGTTAACAAGAACATTAGATCTTAGTTTCACAATAACATAATGTAAATCCAGAATATTTAATATTCCATATTATATATATGTCGATATTTTTCTCTCCACTGTTGAAATATTAGCTTAGACTCTCATTTGGTGTAAATTCTAGAATTATGTTTTGTTAGGGAGAAAAAAAGGAAGAAAAAGAAGGAAATAAAACAGTTGCATGTGTATCAATGTGTTCATTTCTTTATATGCATAATTAAATGCTCTATGTTAAACTAAGGGGCTATAGGAGAATTGAGATAATTGTGTTTTCATATTCTTTTTCCAAAGATCAAATCTTCCTTATTTTCCTATTTGCATAACTGTTTTTCATGTAGTGTTCATTTTATAATTAGCATGTTTTGTTCCTATTTTCTGAGCTATATAGTGCTATGTACAATTGAAAATTTATTATGTAATGAATTAAGAGATTTTGTATCTTAGTTCTATTTTCTAGGTTTTTTTGTCTCTTCTTAAAATGCGTTTCAACTCACAAAAAAAAAAAAAATTGGAGAATAACAAGATAATTATTGTAATATGATCATCATCTATAATTAAAACAAGTGAATCAAATATCTATATTTTAAGTGAAGTTGACAACATACATCATGAGCAGTAAATCAAAACCATCATATGTAATAAATATGCATCCAAATCATCAACCAATTTCAACATATATAAATTCACGAGTCAATACTAACAAGATGATCATCATATTTGTCTTCGAAGTTGATTCATTATTCCTACAAAGTCAAGTAATAGGCGTCCATGTAGACATTATTCAATATTTGTACAAATGTGTCATTTTTTTGTGAGGCACATGAATGAAACTTCAAACAACCTCTTCTTGATTTTCGTATTTGGAAGAGTCCCACCACACTTGTGCATAGATTATGCTCATCTCAATCCAATGAAAATTCCTAATTAACTAACTTCTCTTTTCCATTTTTTGGGTTGGGCAGAAATTAGGTTTTCTTAAAATCCGGTGTGATTTGGGTTTCAATGTATTTTTTTTCCTTTTATGCTGGGAAGTTACTAACTCAGTTCTTCCAATTATTTTATGTATTTATGACTTATTGTATCAATCGAATCCCAATTTACATTTACTAGAGAAAGATAGACAATCAAGGAAAAATATATTCTATTAATTAGAACATATCACCTACTGGTGATTTACATCAAGTTTACAGAGATAGTGGAAGATTTCATCAATGCTCCCTGTTCTAAGCCGATAGTGGAAGATTTCATCAATGCTCCCTGTTCTAAGCTACCAACAAATGAAAAAAACTGGAAATATCCTATTTGGTTTATAGCTATCAAGAAAAAACATATGCTTAGAACATAATTATAAGAAAAACACAAAATATTGAAACTACCTACTAAGATATTATAAGTTTATTAATATCCACAAATGACCAAGTTCCTTGGGACTCAAAAGGACAATCAAGTAGTGACATATCAAAGTAGTGTGAAAGTATCTCCTATAATCTAATGATGTGAAAGAGGGATTATACCCTAGGTGAAACGATGGAGGTTATGTTTTGTTGAGTCCCCTAAATGAGAGGGTCTTATAGATGCACAATTGTGTCTTTGTGGCAACAAAGACACAATAGAATCCAAAAGTAGGCGATGTTTTATAGTAATATTTACATATTGATCATTAGAATAATTCCTTTCATTTCCTTTTTTCATTTCTACCTTGTATTTTTCCTTGGACATACCTTGCAACCAACGGAAAGTGTACCCTCATAATGATTCTTCAATCAATATAGAAAAAACCTTTCCAATTGGTTTAATGGCCAACATAACTCTACTATACAAATCTATTTTTAGCTCATCAATATCTTCCACCCACCAATCCTTTTGGAACATAGCAGTATCTTTAGCTATGAATTTCATTCAATGAAGGGATTGAAACACCTGCCCGATGTATTATAATACCTTTTTCCTCTATTGTGGTTGTAATACCATTTTACCTTTGATAGATCCACCATTTCTCTGCATTTAATTATATTAATGCATTAGTTGACAATTTCAAGATCTTTAGATCAAGGAAAGAGAGCCTTGGTTCTCTGCAACGTCATGATCGAATCCTTCCAATCATGAAGGATGCATGATTTGAATAAGATCTCAAGCTTGTTTATAATGTTTCCATTTTCCATTTCATTTGGCAGCTTCTTTAATGTAGGTGTCTCGTTTTTTCCCAAATTTCATAACATTGCTTATACTTGGCCTGATTGCAATGACTTTTCCACTTGGACCCCCAACATTGTTTCTTTAAATTTTTGAGTTTCCTTAATTGTAGCACAACTTACTATTTTTGGTATTTTTTCGGGTGCTAATCAATGTCGTAGCAAAGAATTTTTGATGTAGGTGACTGGGTATTTTTACGGCTACAACCATACAAACAAATGTCCCTCAAGCAAGCTAAGAAGGATAATAAATTATCACCAAAGTACTATGGTCCTTACAAGGTGTTGCAAAATATTGGTACTATGGTATACAAATTAGAGCTTCCTACATCTTCCTGAGTGCACCCAGTTCTCCATGTTTCATGCTTAAAGAAGGTCATAGGTGACAAGATCCCAATTCAAACAATATTATCAGAACTTGATGAGGAAGGAAAAATCATATTGGAACATGAAGGAATCACGGAAACAAGAACTCGACAGCTACAAAATCGAACAATTTTAGAGAATCCCATCAAGTGGAAGAACTTACCCACTAAAGATTCCACATGGAAGGACAGGAATTTCATACAGAAGCATCTAGAACTACTCAAGCGTTGAGGAAAACACTTTTTTGAAGGAGAGGGGCATGTTAGGACCCTATACTACTAGTGTAGCCCTTTATTGTTATTAGTGCAACCCGCTTATTGTATTGTTGTGCCCATGTAGTCCACATATTGTTATTATTGGGCCCCATAGAAGCCCACTATTGTTATTGTTGCACCCTTACAATATTATTGTTATGTAGGATCTGATTATATTGTGACCCCTAAGACTTTTATATATAGAAAGGTCTTGTCAGTTGTATCATTCAAGAATTTTTCATTTGTGTAATGTAAAGGAGGTTTCCCCCTCGAAGAGGATAATTTTGGAGTCGTTGATCTATCTCTTATTCTATTTTGTGAGATGGTTGCATAACATTTAACAATGTAAATAACACTAATCTTTAATGGTTTTTTAGTATCAACTACAATAAATAATACTAGGAAAAAGTGTTCTAAAAACTAATTTCTTTAGTCGACGATGTTTAACTGTAAACATATTAGAAATTGTACTTCAAATCATATGAAACATTAACTGGCCAAAAAAATAAAATCTAAGCATATAAAAGTATTTGAAAACCATTATAATTGTCTTTAAGTGTTTAGACATTAAATGCTATTAAACACCACAATTTCAAATAACAAAGGTTGTAAGGTTCTTTAATTCCTTCTAGTTCCCATTTGTCTTTTTATTTCTTTTCACTTGTTTTGAAAAAAAATAAACATAATTGCTACATAAAAACATTAATATTATTCCATAATTCAAAAATTCTTTAAAAGTTTAGCTTGCCACCTAGACATAAATAACGTGTAATTTAACCTTAAATTAATGGACAACAATACAGTTCATTTAAAATTTCTGAAAAATCTGTCAAGTTTTGGATATTGCGTTGTCTAGATAAAAGTATTTAGCACTTTAAAATTTAGAGAAAATTCAAACTTGCACAAATGTCTACAACATCCTAATCATTACAATCCCATACCTATAAAATAAAAAGCACATGCAGAATCAAATATTTCTCAGCTAATATGGCAATTACTTTATCGAATCCTAAAAATATATATTTCAAAGGTCCATCATAATATTATGAAGGCATTAAACCAATGCATGATCTATTTACATAAAACACCTAGATAAAATAATTTATATTAGCAATTTGTATCCATGACTCTATATTTTTATTGCTCAAATCAATCATTTTTTTTCGATAACATATGTTCATTGAATATCAAGCAATGCATCATGATTTACAAAAACCACTAATAAAAATAATAACATGTTTCTATCTCTCTCTCTCTCTCTCTCTCTCTCTCTCTCTCTCTCTCTCTATATATATATATATATATATAATTATTGTAATTTTCATGTCTATTTGCATTTCTTTAAATCTAATATGAATGAGACAACATCATAATGACGGCTAAATAAGAAATTTTAACATCCATGAAATTTAAAATAAGAAAATATAAAAAACTTAATATAATAATTTAATACTCTATTTATTTATAGAAACAATAAAATTTTATAATAAAGCATACTAGCATTATGTAAATAATTAAAAGAATATAACATTATCAAAATTTTAATATATATATATATATATATATATATATATATATATATATATATATATACAATTTTAATTAATTATTTAATATGCCAAATACTTAATTTACAAAATATATGAATAAAATAAAATTTAAATTCACATTCACATGACTTTAAACTAAGTCTCTTTTACTTTTATAAATACTAGTCAAAATAATCAAAACACGCATTTAAACTTGAATTCATTTTGTAACCATCCACAATTTTAAGTAAAACCAATAAAAATTAACAATTTAGTCACTTGCCACAATTTAAAATAATTAGGACCCAAAAAGAAGAACATGGTCAACAAATCGAGTAAAAAAGATCTTCATATAAAATGTACCATAAACCAAAAGTTAGATATACTCCAAAATTGTAATTTAAATATAAATTGATAAAAGAGGTAAAAAGTATAAAAGAATTTAATTATTCTATATAATTTTAAACTAATTTGGTTGTATATTTTTTTTCACAAGGTTATATATATTATTATATAATATTTTTAAGTATCTAAATAAACTTAATATTTTAGAATCAATTGTCTAAATTGTAATTTCAATAAATAATTTTCAAATTTAAAACAAAATTGAGTTAGGAAAAGAAAAAAAAACTCGACCATAAAAACTATTTGCTTGCTTATTTATATTTATTGAAAAAATTAAATTTAAATTAGTAATTTTTATTTTTTTTGGTAAATGTGAAGCAGTGAATGTATAATAAAAACCAATTTTACTACATATTTAACTTTCAATTCATAACATACCAACTAATGATAGACTTGATAATATACCTCATTTAAGTCATTTATAAAAAAAAATAATAATAATACTAGTGAACCTGGATTCTAGAAAACAAAACCCAAAAAATATATTTTCAATCTATGTTGAATAAAAAAGTTCATTAGAAGCCAAATATGTATTATAAGAAAAAAAAAATTGCACAATGGAATAAGTTACAATTTGTAGGTAATAAATGGTATAATTACTTTGAAATCTCAACACAAATGATAAAAACCATGAAGCAATATAACTTGACCATTACTACTAATTTCCTGGTAACACAACAAAGCATTTTAATATCACCTAATATCAACGTTAATGTATATGTGAATAATTTTGATTAAAATAATATTTAAATGTAATGCATATCGCAACCTCCACTCAATTTTTCTCACACCAACTTCCATGAAATATTGTAGCTGGAGCTGATTTGGTCGAGGACTGTCAATAGTCAGGGGTGTCTAGAGAGACCATTCAAATGACAAGGCTAACTTCCGACCTCATAGTCAGGCTCATCTTTCGACTTGCTTTTAGTAGCAATCACAAAATAAATATGTGCATATAGTTGGACATGTTTACAAGGAGCCCAATTGGTCGCGTAATGTCATAACATTGTCCAAAACACAATGCCAACCTCTAACCTCATAGCCAGCCCGACCACCAACTTCCTTCTAGCAGGGTGCACAATAGAAACATATATGTATATGTTGACGGTGCTCGATCCGCCAAAATTCATGGGATCTTCCCAGAATGAATTCCCAACTAGACCTCACACCATTTGGTGTAGGAGTCCCATCTAGTACGATGGCCTGATTGTCATTATCTTAAAGATATGCCTTAGCTCTTGCTTGTCAGCACATGAGAGTGGTATACTTAGTCTTCAAATAGCGAGGTTCATGTGCCTGGTGAGTGCTTAGTGTCACTTGTGTCAAAGTTCTTTCACTGCAGAGGGGGAGGGTGAGAGTGAGTCTCAAGTCAAAAGGGAGTAGTCCCAACTCAGGTAGAGACACACAACACAACAGGTTCTACGTAGCTTCAGACGGAGTAGTCCACACAGATGCGACAACCTCATACACAAAGGTGAATAGATGTCACGTACAACACCTAGCAGAGTAGTCCACACGAGTTCGACGATCGTTATAACAAGTTTACAAGAATGAGTCTGTCCAGTATCTGACGGAGTAGTCCACACGAGCAAGACAACAATAACAATTGATACAACACATTTCCAACAACATATGCATTAAAACAACCAATATATTTTAACTATCTTAGTACAAGTTAAAGCAACATGCATTACAAGCGTCCAAAGAATAGTCTTACAAATGAATACAATACATGTGTGAAAACGTGATGGCCTGTGACAGGCTTCTAAATTAAGTGAAAGTTCCAAGACACATTCGTACACCATACAACACTAGCCCAAATAATGGAGGGTTGGAGCCACTTCTCCCTCCTCAATGAAAATATTACAGACCCTCAAGGCTATGTGGGAGGAGCCAAGGTTAAAATTCCTTTGTATGTACAAATGAGGGGGTATATATAGCCAAGGGTGAAACTAGCCCTTGTGACTCTTCGACTTCCCTCACGACTGTTCGACTTACATGACTCTTCAACTTACATGACTCTTTAACTTCATCCATGGGTCTCTTGGACTTCCACATTACATTACATTGATTACACAAGTATGAACTAAAGTAGTGATGTGGCCGAGGCGACTCATGACACAACTCGACATGACACTACTGGTATGCACATGTTGGTTGTGTTGTTCGTGTCGAGTTGTTGTGCTGCTGAGTGATGAGTGTGATCGTGGTGTACCATAGCTTCATCTCTACATGGAAAAGTGTGCGGAGTCTTCAATGGTCTTGGTGTTCGCTTGATGGTTCATGCATGTGCATGTGTCTCCTTCATTTGTTACTTGGTATGCCTCGTGTGTTCATCAAACCATGAGAAATTCTTCTATCATGCGCTCCTTGTTCATCCCATTCATCGTCGCGCCATGTCTCATCCATGTACCTGTTTCCGCAATCACTCATGACAAGACGACATCAAATCCAGAAATCCCCTACTTTACCATGATGCATTATCATTCATTTCCGGGTGCAGGTGACTGGGACAGAGGACAAGGTTCTAAAACAGTGCAATGCACATGTCAGGCCGAGATGCAAGGCTCCAAGATAATGTTGGGAAAAACTCTACAGAGGTCACTGGGAGGCTGGGTTGAGCAGTATGGGACATAAGTGATATCTACGCGAGATGGCTCAATTGGGAGGAAAAATTGCGCAGTTTTTTCGAGGAGGCAGTGCAAGCAGTAGGAAGAACTGGTAGTGAACACTGCGTTGTTTTCCAGAGGAGGCTGGGATCAGGTTGTGGGAGCTTGCTGGTTAGAACTGCGCAGTTCTGGGTGGCAATCAAGTAGGACATGACTGCATAGTTTTTGGGCTAAATGGGGTGTGAGACAACAGGTGTACTATTAATGAAAAATGTGTAGTTTTCAAGAGGAGTGGATAGCAAGCCTGTCGGGGGACTGCCTGGCAAAACTACCCAATTTCCCGGACAGTGCAGTTACAGGTAGCGGGTGCCTGTCCCTCATGTCTGCGTAGTTTCTTCAGGTAGTGCAGGAAGGTAGCTACTGCGTAGTTTTTCAGATGATTGCAACCATGGGTCACTGCTCAAGTCAAATTCTTTGGTTGACCAGTGGGAAGCTCGATGGATAGTCTTGCAGGGAGCATAGACTGAGATAGTTTCTTGGTCAAATTTTACACTATTATGGGTGACAATCAGCGAGTTTGATTCTAGAATTGTGTAGTCCAGACTGCCTTGAGAGCAGCCTCAAGCTCTGCGCAGTTCTCCGCAATAGTGCTTGGTCACTAAGGGATGGGACTGCGCAGTGCAACTTAATGGAGATTTGGCTAATGGAGGGTGGTTCAGTCGACATATTTTAAAAAAAATGGCTAAGTGTGTGAGCAAGTGAATGTGTGTATAAATGACCTTGCAAACATACACTCAACATGACTTGATGACAAGACACCTCAAACCAACAAGACAACATGTCTTAGTGTGTTTGTCTAAAGGTTAAGATCGACAAGTGCGAAACTTGAGATAGATCATTGAATGACCATGATGACACTTGTGCCACATTGTTTACAACTTCATGTGTGACTGTGATAGATGTTTACATAGTGAACACAACTCATACAAACAAAGACACACCTTCAATATCACCAGAACAAGGTCACAAGCATGACATAGAAATCAACATGTTGAAGACGACAGTTGGTCAAACAAGCGAAAGGGAAGCAAGACATGTAGAGAAAATACATGAAATGATTTTTTTTGTGTTTGCACACATACATGTTACTAAAGACAGGATGATATGACAATGACAAGAAGTCCTGCAAACTCAACTAAGAGGTGTACTTCGAAAGGTGTTCTTTACTTACCATACTTACCCTCGAGATGATCATCCATTCAATGGAATTTGCACGTGGTCCTCATCTTTTTCAATCACTTAGTCTCTTGGTCCTTCTCCTCAACTCCTTGGGAGTGATCTCAACATGTCACGTTTTCCTATAGTCACTAAGAGATAGATCAACGTAGTTTTAGCGGGTAGTGACAATTGCAAAGATGGAGCCACAGGAGGCCCATCTGCGTAGTTTCTACATGCAAGATAGATAGGACAACTTAGACAACACTACATAGTTTTGAAGCACAAGACACTACTACACGATGGGGTCCTGAGAGGACACCTCTCCGCAGTTCCTGAGTGGAGTGCAACCTGGGCACCTGAGAGGCAATGCTGCACAGTTTCTGGATGCAAGGCACTATTGTGGGATGGGTTCCGGGAGGACACATCTGCGCATTTTGAGGTTATAAGGTAGATTGAGTAGCTAAGGGACAATACTGAACGGTTTCTGATGATAGTGGGCTCTAGCTGGGGGCAGGAAACTGGAGGAAACCATTGCGTAGTTTTGGATGCCAAGGGAGTCTTGGGTCTCTATGCACTACACAATTCTAGCAAGCAAGGGAGAAAGCTTGCAACTTGCAGAAGAAAAGTGCATAGGTCTAGGAAGCTGGATGAGGCTAGGTTGTTCGGGAAATCGCTAAGTTTGAGATCGTTGACACATATTTAAACAATGATAGGACTAGACTATGATCACACACGAACACTTTGTAATACAATGTAGACCATACATAATGTATAAAACATACTCTTCTTGATGCAACAACCTTCATGACAAGAGTGAGTGAAGTGAGTGTGAAACATGTCTATACGATGATAACAACTCATGTGCACATGATTTCCCTTGAAGCAAAACAACATCCCCTTTGCATGAAAAACAACAATCCCTATGCCCAAAGATGACACATGCTGCATAAAGGTGAGAACATGGACAACTCTTAAGATCAAGGATGGGAGCTTAAGATCATCAGCTTACTAACAAGTGACCAAGAAATGATAGATCGTAGGATCCAAGGTAGGCTCTGGAATTTCCATGCGAGCCAAAATTTTGGAGGGTGGTTGTAGCCACTACAACATTGGTGACACACTGGTAGAAATCTAGCTCTCTGTATGGACCTTGTTTTGTGAAAAGTGAGTCTAACCCTTCCAAAAGTATTGTTCGATTCTTTGATCGTAATGGATTTTGCACTAGCTTGTGTGAAAGATGTAGTTCCTACCATTCTCTTGATCGGTCAGCACACATTCCAAGCCAAGTCAACTTAGTTGTCTCGATTGGGGATGAGGGGTATATTGATGCACAAGTAATATAACTGTGAGAGTTTAATTCTCATCTCTAGTGTTGCTCTGCTACCAGCAGACCTGGATAGTACCCCAGCAGAGTAAAGCAAGAATACAAGCATCGCTCTGCTACCAATGAGCCTGGTCAGTACCCCAGTGGAATTGTTTGCATCACCTCTCTACGCAGGAAACATTTTTCTTCTTTCGTCTTGTTTTATTTTTCCATTTTTTCAAAGAATTGTGCATAGGCACTTATTTATTTCATAGGCGGAAGAGGGATCCCAACTTATTGAGAGAAAAAGAGGTTTTTCCATCATAGAAGTATGTTATATATAACTTTGACATAATTGTTAAGGTTTTCCCCCTCACCTTACTCTATTTGACTGGGTTGAAAAGGGTTAACCCAAAAGAATCGATTAGAGTAGGTGGTACTAGTTAACAGTGCAAGTGTTGTGTTTTCACCAACATTCACTCTGAACATAACATGTTTTCCATCAAGGCATCGTCGACTGAAGACAACAAGCTCTTCATAAAGAGAAAGGACACAAATAACGAAATGTTGATAGTTGTACAAGCCCTCTTAGATTTGCTTGGCTTGTCTTGAGAGCCAAACATGGTTTCATGTGAGGCTAACCTATGGATACAAGCAAGTAAAGAAAGAAAAAGAAAAAAGTAGAAGGAAAGAGATAGAAAATCAAGTAAGCAAAGTAAGCAAGCAAGCAAACCAAACCAAGTTAGCAAGCAAACAAACACGCAAACTAGAAAGTAAAGCAAAGAAAGAAACCAAACACTACTCCTACTCCTACGCTAAACAGTTGGGGTTACGTGATATGAAATTTCCAGTAAAGACACCATAGGTGTTCCTGATATGAAACCACAAAGGTACAAGCGATTAAAACAGATAAAAAATAGTGCGCAACAAAAAATACAAAAACTTGATAATCTTGCACACGAGAGAGAAGGTCTTTCCTATGGGCAGAAAGATGTGTCATAACCACCGAACACACATGCTTACCTCTTCGATGACTATCATTTTTCAACAAACCTCGGAAGCCACTTGCGAGTCTGTGTTCATATGCACCAAGCTTCTTAGCGAACATGAGGAAGGACTGAATCTTGTTAATTACAACGCGGCTTGCCAAGTAAGATTGTTCTAACCATTCAGCAATTGGATCATAAAATTCATGATGGCTTCTTTGAAAGACTCATGGTGTTTGAAAATATGGATTTCTAGTTCAAGAGAGGGGATCTCGAAGGGAATCTGGTATAGATAGATAGACCTAATCATTCTCATCAGTCATGTTAAGATAGTGAGGACCTTCCATAGCCATCAGCACTGGCTGAAGTGCCTCACATGCTTGACAAAAGTTTGAGGAGAAAGATGTTACACGGTGAGGATCATAGTGCATGAAGCGAATATCATTGGATGTGCTGTTGGGAAAATGATAAACTACGTGACAGTCACCCAAGATAGAAGAAATAATAGACGAGTTGGTCGAGATTCTAGATCCCAGTTTGACATGAACAAAGAATTTTTTTGAACAATCTTGGGATGCTTTGAATGATGGAACCAAGTTTGCTCTGTGCTAGATGTGACAAAACACCCACCTGCAACTTGTGAAAATTTGCACAGACGTCATGGTCATCACAAGAATGTAAAAATGATGCTAACACTGTGAATGTGTGAAGACAGTTGGGGTGTGGTGAAATGAGAGGAACTTGATTTGTGTGATAGCTTGTGTGCTCGTCATCACACAGGGAGATTGCTGGTGTGATGAGTGGGCATATTTGAAGTGCAAGATTTGCAAGAAGACTAAGGAGTTGATCATGAGAGAGAACATCTAATAAGTATGATTCCAAACAAAGACAATCTTTGAGATAATCAACTTGACAGTTCCATGATTACATGAGAGACAAACACTCCCAACCCGAGTTGGATGTAAGAGATGTGCATGAAGATGGACACGCTATAACAGACTCATGGATTCGGTCATGAGTGAAATTTTGAAATCTTGAAATATCACACCTAGAGTAGTAAACATTTTTTACACAGGGATCCACATCGAGTGCAACCATGTAGATAGATGAATTGTGCATGAGAAACTAGATCTGATTCGGTTCAAGGGGTTTACTAGAGTCATGAGGTCCTGACATAACCATCAACAGATGTTGAAGTGCCTCGACTCCCTGACACATCCTAGAACTTTCCATAATTGAAAATCTTCATTTTTATATGTGAACCAGATCATGCATGGTTTGTGGATGGCTATTTTTGCTTATTTCAAAATGGATTTTAGGATGGTAGTCATCTCTATCATAGGCTTCATCAAACTTTCCAACTTCAGCAAGTTGACTTGACGACTTGTCTTCATGCAACATACAAGATGATGATGAGTGGAAAGACTCCTATGCATTGAGATTGTTTTCATCATGGACAACCTCACTTCGTTGTGTCAATCAAGGAGATAACCCATCAAATGAAGAAGCAAGAGAAAAGGGAGTATCTCCACTGCATGTAGATGCATTGTGAATGGTAGGACGCATGGGCAAGTGAGGTACAAAGGAAGTTTCAATATGGACGTCTGCTTTATCCGGAGCGCATTAGAGATCTGAGTTAGAGTGTAAATGAGAGAACAACAGATCACATGATGTTATTGCACATTCATCACAACATATGGAAGCATGGGAGTGATGACAGCCCAAGACTAGAGGTTGATCGAAAGAATTAATCACGCATGATGTTTCACCAAGATTAGCGGATTGATATTCGATTAAGAATGGAAGCTCATTGTCTTGATGTGAACCATTTTCAAGCATAGAAGAGGAATTGATTGTGTCTTCACCTTTCTGCTCCTCCTTCTGTGTAATGAGACTACCTTGCACATGACTGCAATTTGGGCCAACAGCTTGAAAATCAAGAGAATGCCCACAACTAGCTTGCGAAGTGGATTGATCAAGTGAGCCATGGTATAAGGAGTGAAGGATTGTAGATGATGGAGGATGGCAGAGATGTAGATCAGACTCGAGACTTGGGTTATGAAAGGTAATTTCCTCTTGCAAAATGGAGGAATGAGTCTTTGCCATAGGCTTTCTGAGCCATTTTGGAATTTCTTCCATTGGAGTGGAAGGGGACTGAGAAGATGGGTTGGGAACATGCTGCATACATTTCTCAGCTTTACGACAACTGCGAGGGGGGACCCTCTATGAAAATTTCTCAACTTTGTAGTCACCGTGAGGGGGCACCCACTTCAAGACCAGAAAGGGAGGAGGACAAGGAACAAATAGGGTGTTGTGCTCGTCCACTCCAAACCAACGGGCCTCATGATCTGCAAGAGTTGAGGAAGAAGGGAAATAAGGAGGTTCACCATGTCGAGAAAGATGAACCATGTGTTTCAACTCTTGGCTCATGAAATCAAGGTCCAAAAAATGTTCAAGAATTTCGTGAAAGAGGTGAAGGAAGCAGGGAGCCAAGTCCTCAACTAATTCACCACGCTTCATGCTTAAACAAGAGATTATTTCATAGTCATATTGATGGTTACACTTATCGAAGGCTTGATGGAGCTCCTTGAGGAGAGTAATAAGGGAATGGATGGAAGCATGTGGCTGGGTATGAAACGACCAGTTAGCATGACCTTCAAGGGTGAGGAAAAAAAGTATGCAAATAAGCTCTTCACTATCGATTTCATGAGATTCACAGAAATGAAGAAAATCATAAGTGTGTTTGGTTACGGACGACCTGTCCTCATTGTCAAACTTTCACAAGGACAAGTGATCGAGAAGCTCATTGGGGAGTGATAGTTGATTAAGGGAGAAATGGGAGAAATACCTCGGGAGCACGATTTTTGTATGATCCATTTTGATAAAAGATTCAAACTAGATGCAAGGCTCAGCTTGTCATCTGGCCCTCTTTCTAGTGCCATAAATTTTGAGGGTGTTGGATCCGCCAACATTTAGGGGATCTCCACGATATGAAGTCCCAACTAGACTTCACACCATTTGGTGTAGGAGTCTCATCCGGTATGATGGCCCAGTTGCCATTATCTTAAAGATATGCCTTAGCTCTTTCTTGTCAGCACATGAGAGTGGTATACGTAGTCTTTAAACAACAAGGTTCATGTGCCTGGTGAGTTCTTAGTGTCACTTGTGTCAAAGTTTTCAGTGCAGAGCAGGAGGGTGAGAGTGAGTCTCAAGTTGAAAGGGAGTAATCCAAACTTAGGTAGAGACATGCCACACAATAGGATATGTGCAGCTTCTGGAGGAGTAGTCCACATGGATGCAGTAGTCACATACACAAAGGTGAACAGATAGCACGTACAACACCCAACGGAGTAGTCCACAAGAGTGTGATGGTCGTTATAACAACTTTACAAGAATGAGTTTTTCTAGTGTCCGATAGAGTAGTCCACATGGGAGAGAGAATGATAACAATTGATACAACACATTTCCAACAACGTATGCACTAAAACAACCAAAATAGTTCAACTATATTAGTAAAAGTTAAAGAAACATGCATTAGAAGTGTCCAAAGAATAGTCTTACAAAAGAATACAATACATGTGTGAAAATGTGCTGGCTTGTGACAGGATTCTGAATTAAGCAAAAGTTCCAAGACACATTCGTAAACCATACATCACTAGCCCCAGTAGTGGAGCGTTGGAACCACTGCTCTCTCCTCAAAGAAAATATTACATACTCTCAAGGTTATGGGAAAGAAAAAGTTCTTTGCATGTAGAAATGAGGGGGTATATAAATCCAAGGGTGAAACTGGCCCTTGTGACTCTTCAACTTCCCTCATGACTGTTCGACTTACATGACTGTTCGACTCACATGACTCTTTAACTTCATCCATGGGTCTCTTAGACTTCCACGTTACATTACATTGATTAAACAAGTATGACCCAAAGTAGTGATGTGGCCAAGGCGACTCATGACACAACTTGATAGGACACTGCTGGTATTCACATGTTGGTTGTGTTGTCAGCCGGTTTGATTCCAGAATTGTGTAATTCAGATTGCCTGGAGGGCAGCCTCAAGCTCTGGGCAGTTCTGCGTAATAGTGCTTGGACATTAAGGGATGGGATTGCGCAGTGTAGCTTTGTGGATGTCCGACTAATGGAGGGTGGTCGAGTCGACAGATTTCGAAAAAATGGTGCTGTGTGTGAGCACATGAACTCGTGTATACATGACCTTGTAAACACACACTCAACATGACTCCATGACAAGACACCTCAAACCAACAAGATAACATGTCTCAGTATGAGTGTCTAAAGGTTAACAACAACAAGTGCGACACTTCAGATATATCATTGAACAACCATGATGACACTTGTGCGACATTGTTTAAAAATTCATGTGTGAGTGAAATAGATGTTTATGTAGTGAACGCAACTCATACACACAAAGGCACACCTTCAATATCATGAGAACAAGGTCATAAGCATGACATAACAATTAACATTATGAAGACGAAAGTTGCTCAAACAAGCGAAAAGGAAGCAAGACATGTAGAGAAAATACATGAAATGATTTTTTTTTGTGTTTGCACACATGCATGTTATTGAAGACAAGATGATATGACAATGACAAGTAGTCCTGCAAACTCAACTAAGAGGTGTAATTTGAAAGGTGTTCTTTACTTACCATACTTACCCTTGAGATGATCATGCATCTAACGAAGTTTGCACGCGGTCCTGATCTTTTTCGATCACTTGGTCTCTTGGTCCTTCTCCTCAACTCCTTGGGAGTGATCTCAACATGTCACCTTTTCCTGTAGTCACTGAGAGATAGATTAGCATAGTTTTAGCAGGCAGTGACTACTGCTAGGATGGAGCCCTGGGAGGCCCATTTACACAATTTCTACGTGCAAGACAGACAAGACAACTTGGACAACACTGCGCAATTTCGAGGCACAGGACATTGCTGCGGGATGAGGACACCTCTATGCAATTTATGAGTGCAGTGCAACCTGGGTAGCTGAGAGGAAATACTACGCAGTTTATGGATGCAAGGAACTATTGCGAGATGGGCTCTGAGAGGACACATTTGTGCAGTTTCAGGTTTCCAAGCACACTTAGCAACTGAGGGACAATACTGTGCAGTTTCTAATGACAGTGGGTTCCGGCTGGGGGAAGGACGTTGGAGTAAACCACTGCATAGTTTTGGATGCAAAGAGAGGCTATGGTCTCTGCGCACTGCGTAGTTCCAACAGGAAAGGGAGAAATCTTGCTAGTTACAAAAGAAAAGCACACAGTTCCAGGAAGCTAGATGAGGCTAGGTAGCTCGGGAAATGGCTAAGTTTGAGATTAGTGACACCGATGTAAATAGTGATAGGACTCGACTATGATCACACACGAACACTTAGTGATACAATGTAGACCATCCAGAATGTATAAAACATACTTTTCTTGATGCAACAACCTTCATGACAAGAGTGTGTGAAGTGAGTGTGAAACTTGTCTATGTGATGATAACAACTCATGTGCGCATGCTTTTCCTTGAAGAAAAACAACATCCCCTTTGCATGACAAACCACAATCCCTATGCCCAAAGATGACACATGCTGCAAAAATGTGAGAACATGAACAACTCTTAAGATCAAGGAGGGGAGCTTGAGATCATCAACTTACCAACAAGATACCAAGGAACGATCGATTGCAAGATCCAAGGTAGGCTCCCAAATTTGCATGCGAGCCAAAATTTTGCAGGGTGGTTGTAGCCGCTACAATAGTATAATTCGCCTCTTTATAAATAAAAATTTCATATAACATATTATTTGATAAAATTAATTTAAAATATTTTATTTCCTTTATCAATAAAAAAAAAATTGAATAAATTATTCTTATAAGATAAAATGTTTAAAAGACGGGAACTCATTATCCCTTCTTTAAAGAAAACGATAATGTAAATATGCTTATTTTTTTCTTTTTCAAATACTAATGATACAAATTAATCAACAATAAACAATATATATTATTATAAAAACTATTTCATGACTTATTTATATTTATAAAAAACTTAAATTTACATTAACATTTTTATCTTCGAAAAATGTTATACAATGAATGTATAACAACAATTATTTTCATTAGATATTTAAGATTTAATTTATAATATATCAACTCATGATAAACCTGATCATAAGAAATAACAATAATAATAAGAAATAATAATAATAATAATAACCAACAAAATACTTTAATATTACTAATATCAATATTAATGTATACAACAATAATTTTGATTAAAATAATATTTAAATAAAATAGATATCACAACCTTCGTTGATTTTTTTTGACCTCACACCAGCTCACGTGAAGTGTTGAAACTGGAGCGGAATTGGCCAGGGAGTGTCAGTAATTGCGAGTGTCTACAGATACCATTCAAACAACAATGCCGACCTTTGATCTCATACTGGGGGATGACCTCTGACTTGCTCTGAATAGGAGCAACAAAAGAAATATTTGTGTATAGTTATGCATGTTTACAATGAGCACCTCCAACCTCATAGTTAGCCCAACCTCCAACTTGCTTCTATGAAGGCCCACAAAAGAAACATGTGTGTCTATAATTTTTTATTTTGTTTTTTCACATAACATATTATTTAATAAATGTAATTTAAAATCATTTTTTTCTTTTATCAATAAAAAAATAAATTCAACAAATTATTTTTATAAGGCATTTATTTAAAGCAATTTTACAGAAAGATTATTATACTTTTGATCTAAAAGTTTAAGATAAAAAATCCAAAAAATACGTACAAGTTAAGACAAAATTAACATTAAAATGTTTAAACTATATGAACCTGTTATCCCTCATCTAAAGAAAATAATAATGTGAATATGGTTCATAAATTTCAAAAGTCGAAAACAACTAACTTGAAGGTCTATTGCAACTTCAAGATCACTCGAAGTTCGGTGATTGCCAAGATGGGTTGGAGCTCAACCTTTTCCTTATGATTCTTCTCCACAAAGATGTTGACTTTCTGACCATGAAGTCTGTCCCAACCTCAACTACGGATTTCCTCCAACTCCAAAGAAACCCAAAAAACTGAAATGGAGAAGGATGCCCTTTTTCTAAATTTGATCTTTTTAAAACGTTCTCTCACAACTGTGGCTCAAGCATGTTCCTCTATGCATAAAATTTAGGAAGAACGTACATTAGAAATACCACCATTGAAAACTCATAATACTGGTAATATTGGTCTCAAAACGTCTCCAATATCGTTGAAACTTGAATTTTGTCTTCAATTCTTCTATGTTAATGTTTTTCCAGTTGCCAACTATCTCATATTGTAATCTCCTGTTGGTTAAACTAAAGATTTTATTCCAATAAATATAGTGTTTTGAAAAAAAAAAATAATAGAAGAAACGTGTCCTATGACAATGGACTAAACATAAAAGGCATGAGAAAACTCACATATACAAGTCTACTAAAACATAAACATGTGTCAATTTCTGGCACTGCAAATTTTAGAAACTTAATAATTAACACACCCTTGTGTCTATGCGTCGTGGTTGACTGAGTTCGAAGTTATTTTCTACCCGAGCTAGATGTTTATATCAATAGAACTTTGACTCCCCGACTATCTAAAACAACACGATATGCAGTCGGATCCACCACCTTTCTCACGAGCCTTCCGAAAATGCAAAGATCCCTATACTCCCAACCTCACCAGTTTTAGAGTAAATTTTAGGGAATCTTCACCGTAACCGCTACAAAAAATCACAGAATCAGGTTCGACAGACAATTTAAAACCATAACATATGGAATCAAGGTTGGCACCTTGTTCACTGAACTTCTGCAAATGCAAATATGGGTGACCTCTGATGTAGTTGTGGTTAGTCACTATTAGTTTATTCCTACAAAATTGCATCCAAACCATCAAAACTCAAGTCGACAATGTATTTAACACTTCTCACCCATTAAACCAGAGTTTGCTTGCAAAAAAAACTGAAAAACTTATCAGGTTTCCATCTGTAGAATCCAACAATCTGCTTACCCGAATAATTTTTATGCTCTAAATTCTAAAGTCTCACCTGCAAATTCTGCGAAACAGTGAACCATTAGAACTCCAAATTATGCACCACGACGATTAAACCAAAAAATAATGTTCATACATTTACCTATCAAATTGTTGTCGAGGAGGTTGGAAAACCTGCATCCTGCCACATAACTAAACACCTTCAGCATTCCACACAAAAAGTTTACTGCTCACATCCACCGAAGTAAAAAAAAAAAAAAAAAAAAAAACTCACTTGGTAACAATAAAAACCTGATAACGAGGAGTTATGCCTCACAGAAAACACAGGCAGAGAAAAAGGAAATCCAGCCTCAATGAGGGCCACAACATGAATAAAAAAAAAAATAGCCACTTTGAACACCGAAAACAGCTAAATCTTTTTATCGATAATCCATTAGCCATAATAATAAATTTTCCACCAACACTCTTAAAATGAAATTTACACCACCAGAGCTCAAAGTAACCCACGTTAATTCCAAGTCATATGAAGGATCACCCTTTCTTGTACGTACGTTCTACAATTGGATCAACTCGGTCTACCGTGCATGGTAGGATGACGTCGACCCTTGAAATCTGGAGCCGGGGATGCATCGGCAGGCTGAGGTCACCCAAAAATTTCAACCAAAAACCTAATGTTAACTATAGATAACTAAAAAATTGCACCAGTATGGACAAACTAATATCTTGGAACTAATCATAAACATCACTATATAAGCATTGACATAATAAATGAGTTTGAAATTTGAAAAAGAAATAACTATATAAAGAAAAGATTTACTTTATAGAAGTTAAATAGATTTATTATACAAATTTAATGTTTGAGACTAAAAACCATGAAATCTATAAATTACTTTAAAGAATGCATAAGATATATTGACATTGCAACCTTTGGCTTGGATACCTTCAACATTCATATATGTTATACTTTGGCCACGATATATGCATTAAGCTAAGGAGGGTTTGAAGTAGTCGGTTGAGAGTTTGTTTAGTACATTCCGGAAAGAAACAAGTTTTGCATATGAAAATGCTTCATTGTTTCAATCCTCTAAGTACACACAAAATCAAAGCAAATATTGCTTCTTTCAATATGCTATAGTCATAGAATAAATAATGGTAATCAAGTTATTTTTCATTAAACAACGTGATTGTTAGTCCATAGGGTTCCCTATATTAACTACAATTATTATATTCCCCACATAATTAACGGACTTCACCCACAAGATAAAGGTTTTCCCTGAGAAATAAATGACCATGATTTAAATTTTGCTTTCATATCAAAACCCTCTTGGAAAAACGCCACCACAATATTTTTTGGGTTGATAAGATTTTGTTTTACACTTTCCATGTAAGATTTTTGTCAAACATTTAACATGCATCCATATGATCAAAGAAAATTTGAAACTCACCACTTTCATATTTTAGCTCGGAATTCCCCAAGTTCATGACATAACTCACCTAGAAGCATGACCTTGTGAAGAGAACCATACTCCACATATCCCCATAATACAAATTACAATAAAGGACATGAAGGAAAATCAAACTTTAAATTCATACTCAACATATTCTCCCCTAATACACATTAGGGTAGAGGACATGGGAGGCAAATCAAACGTCAATCTCCTATGCATGTCTCCCCTTTTGTGATAGGTATGCATTTGTATAAAACACTTATACAAAGACGGTTTGGATTTCCAAATAAATAAATAAATATTTGTGTCTTTATTTTATCATTGAAATGGAAACTTCAATTGACAATGAGCTGGATACGGCGTTTCCACAATGATTCAGCGTACAAAAATATCGGGAGATTTTTGTTTTTTGTTTTGTTCAATTATTGCACTATGGACGCTTACGTTATGAGAATGACGTTAGCGGAATAATTATGACTTTTCTGGAATGGAGTGAAAAAATAGCCATTGATTTCTTCCAAAAGTTCTTTTTTCAGTTCTTAATCAGTTTTTAGAAAAGTAGAATTTTGATTTTTGTGAATTTTATTTTCCTTTAGTGTTATTCATATGTTTCTCAACATTTTGGTTTCGTTTATGTTTGCGTTTTTTCTCGTCTTTCCTCCCTTGAGCATGCATTTGCAAATAAATCTTGAAGATGTCTCTTTATAAATCTGAAAATGTTTCTTACAAATCCAACACCAAAAAAGTGCATTTTCATAATCCAAAATGTGAACCTATTTAATAATGTCATCATGTCTAATAAGCCTTCGCTGGTGTCAATTTTAAAAGAGATTTAAACATATCTAAGAAAACCAAGGCTAAATTAGTTAAGATAGGTTTTTAAGTTATTGTTCAAGATATTCTTCATGTCCTAAAAAAAAATTTGATAAATGCCAAAATTGTAGAGGCATATTTAGAAGACAAGATCAAAATATAGGAAGCATGAACTATCAAAAAGATCAACTCTTCCCTAGAGCTAGGGACTCTCAAAAACTTCCTAATAATTAAAAGTATTCACAATTGAGTGATAACGAATTTTTTGGAATAAAGAGATACATAAAGTGATACATACGAATTTTTTTAAATAAATTTTGTGGGTTTACATTATTGCATAGTTGAAGTATGCGTTCCATTATTTCAAAGGCCATATTAGTTTTATTGGCTGTTGCCGCGGGGACCCTGTTCTTTGTGCGAAAGATGATTCCATGAAATATTTTCGGGATGAATTGACGGAAAGAAAGTTCATAGTGGAATTGAATATTGACCATGTTTGAGAGGCAGATTGAATAGAATCTATTTTGTGAGTATACTTGTTACGGTGCACATTTTCCTGTTCAAATGAAATGACATGCTGCTGTTTGCGCAAACAAGGATCCCACCCACATACTGACTATTGCTCAGAAATTGAACATATATACAAATAAATTAAAGCATGCGTACTCAGAGATGATTTGGATCTCCAAATAAACAAATATTGATCTCCTCCTATTTTATTATTGAAATGGAAACTTTAATTGACAATGAGCTGGATACCGCGTTTTCACAATGATTCAGCGCACAAAATAATCTGGAGATGTTTGTTTTTCGTTTTGTTCAATTATTGCACTATGGATTCTTACGTTGTAAGAATGACGTTATGGGAATTATTATGACTTTTCTTGAATGGACTGAAAATATAGACATTGATTTTTTCCTCTTTCTCCTTTTTTCTTTTTTCAGTTCTTAGAAAAGTAGAATTTTTGGGAATTTTATTTTCCCTTCAGTATTATTATCATATCATTCTCAACATTTTGGTTTGGTTTTGTGTTGGCTTATCTTTTGTTTTTTTTTTTTCGTTCACAGTTTTCTCTATTCCAATGAGCATGCGTTGGTATTGCGAGGTTAAAATCTTGAAGACCCAACATCAAATTGTTGCATTTTCATAAACCAAACTTTGAACCCATCTAATAATATCATCGTGTGTAATAAATCTTAGCTGATGTCAATCTTAAAAGAGATTCTTACATATGTAAGAAAACCAAACTTAAACTAGTGAAGATATTTTTTAAATTGTTGCTCAAGCTATTATTGACATCCAAAAAAATTGATAAATACCAAAATTGTAGTGGCATATTTAGAAGACAAGGTTAAAATATAGGAACCATGAACTATCAAAAAGATCAACATTTCCCTAGTGCTAGGCACCCTCCTTAAAAACTTCCAAATAATTAAAAGTATTCACAATTGAATAATAACGAAACTTTTGGAATAAAGAGATACATAGAGTGATATATATTACAGTGCTTTATGGAGGTGAAATTGATCCATTGATACAAGTTTGATGTTGGAGGCTAGAAACTATTGAATATGCAAACTAGAATAGAGGATCAATAAAAGGGTTGGATTGTAAACTTCATCTTGGATACATGTTAGACTCACAACTATTATAATTTATCCATAATATACACATTAAGCAATAGAGGCTTTGAAGTGGCTAAAGTAGAAGGTTTTTTTCTAGCTACATCCTTGAAATAAACAAGTTTTGGTAATGAGTATGGTATATTGCTTCACTCCTCCAAATAGACACAAAACCAAAGTGGGAATTATGTCTTTGTGTATGTTGTAGTCAGAAAACAGATAAAGATTATTAAGTTTTTTTTCTTTCAAACAATCTCATTGTTGGTCCATAAGGATCCCCTCCCATGAGTTGTACACTACAACAGAACGGGGAAATAACACCTACAATTGCGCTGGAGTTTTGTGTTTTTCAGTTCATGAATTGGACACCTTTCCCAATGCAAAAATGGGCGTGACCAGGTATTTTTGTATTAGCGCCAGATGTTGCGTTGTAATTTGCTCGAGAAACATCATTAGAAATAGCATTTGACATGACTCCAGAAAAATAGAGCCCTAAATACCCCTTGGAATATCGCCCCACAGTTTTCCAGAGGTTGTGCGAGAAGTTATACCATATGTTGCATCAGAAATAATGTTCTAAGTAGTTCCAGAAATGATGTGATAAATAACAACTAGAATAGCCCCATTTTAGCACTGGAAATAATGCCAAGACTTGCTTCCAATTTGTCTCTTGGTTTGGCTTCCAGTCTAAGGTGCAATTTTACTTCGTGTTTTTCTTTGAGTTTCACTTCTAGTGTGGCTTTCAAATTTTCTTCGAGTTTTTATTCTAGTTATCTAGGTGCATATCAGTGGCCACACATCTATTCCACTTGGAACCCCACCATTGTTTCTTTGAATTTTTCAGTTTCCTTAATTGTACCACAATTTACTATTTTTGGTAGTTTTTTGGGTCTTGAAGTTTAGAGCCATTTTGAGACCCTAAACGAAATTTTTTGAAAAATGGGAAAATGTGAGTCTTTTATTGATGTTTTCAATCAAAAGTTATAGTCCTAGGATAGATATTTATAATGAGGTATTGTCCGTGTCAAACAAAGATCGTATGCCAAAGTTACGACTATGAGAAGTTGATGTACCAACTTACTCCAACGGGGCTCATAGTTTTGACACTTCATCTCCTAGGGTTAGGTTTTTGGATGTTTAGTGTTTTCCATTGTTTCTCAATAATAAATAGGCCTCCTAGCCTCATTATAACACAATTCAAAGGTATGTAGCTGCCACATCTCTTCTCAAAGACAAGCTACATCGCTCGAGCTAGGTTATTTCCATTTTTTGTATGTAAGCATATTTCAGTTCTTTGATATTAATGAAATGAAGTTTTATTTATACTACATATCTGCATTTATATGTATATTTGTATTTTTTTGCATTCATGCATAAGTCTGGATTAGTGTTACCAAAATGGTTTGCTCTTCCTCTGTTTTTCTTTGCATGTCCCCACGAGGTCAGGATATAAGGAGTTGGGGCTCAAACTGGCTGAACCTTTGCAACAACAACCTCACAAACCCAAACAACCTCCCATGGTAGAAAGAAAGAAAGGCAAGGGGGAAAGAAATCCTTTCAAAATATTGCTTGAGGAAGCCCTCAAGTGACAAAGGAACGCGATAATGGATAACTTTCCCCAAATCCTCGACAACTACCCACAGGCGACACATCTTTATCCAATGGCCACTCTGGAGGCGTCACTCCTTTGAAGGTACAGTTTAACTTTAACATTCCCATATTTGAAGGCCAGATAGATGCAGATGTCATAGATAGATGGTTAAATATGTTGAAAGGATATTTTTCAGTTCATGACTTTTCTAATCGGGAAAATATTACTTTTGCACTCCTTAAAGCCCGCCCAACATGTCAAGGACTGGTGGTAAACCTAATGTGAACAAGAGGATGAGAGGGAATCCTCATTGTTTTTAGCTACACCCACTTGGAATTCTTTCTAAGAAATCATCAAGGAACAATATTACTATGTTGGGAGCTATGAAGATGAATACATAAAGTGGACCACACTATGATAGGGAAGGGACCGAGATGTGCCAAAATTCACAAATATATTTCCATACACTTCACACAAAGATGGGTATCAAGGATTCTCAACGGCGTTTGGCACTCAAGTACCACGGCTATCTAGAAAAGTACATCTAGGACGAGATGGAGTTCCTGGAAATCTCCTCGCTTGGCACCACCTATCGATACACTATCAAGATCAAGTAAAAATTTAAACAGAAAAAAGTGAGACTTTGGATATGTAAATCTGAAGCAAGGGAAAGGCACCACCAAACCATAGAACAAAGGACAAAGACAAGGCATGGTGACTCAAGACAACCTGTCGAAGTCGTAAGAAGATAACAACATCACAAATACAAACAATGACACAAGGAAATGGTGTGAGTTCCATAAAATCCCCACTCACAACACAAGTGAGCGTCAAACCAAGCAGTCATTGGTGGCTACGTTGAAGGCTTCTAAATCAGGTTCATGTTCTGACTCTGAGCCAGAAACTAACAAGGGGCATGACAAAGGGAAACAAATTATCAATGCAAAGCCTAGTGCCACCATTGCCACTACCATGATCTAGAAGGATGAGCTCGAAGATCTAGAGGAGGGGGAGCGACTCTTCCACTCATAGATGTGGGTGAAAAGTTCTCCATTGAAGTTCATTGTCGAAAATGAGAGCCAAAATAACCTCATTTTAGAGAGATCGTGAATTGGTTGGGCCTACCAACCACAGCACACCCACAGCCGTACACCACCGGGTGGCTTCAACAAGGGTGAGATATCTACGTCAGCTAATAGTGTTTCCTTCCATATAGCATCAAGCTCTTCACAAATGGGGTAATATGTTATGTTTCCCCTCTTGAATTTTGTGATGTCTTATTAGGCCAACCATACTTGTGGAAATGACATGTTGTGTATGAGTTTAGGTATCACACTATTATTATTACTTTGGGTAAGAAGTTGTATAGGATATCGAAGGTGGCATCTCCTATGACCATCTCTTTGATCATTGTGAAGCAACGTACTAAGGTCATTGCCCAGAATGGGAATTTATTTTCCTTATGATTCACCCTCATGGCAAGATGAATATTGTGGCCACGACCTCCAGAAAAGGCTCCTATGCATGGTAACAACTGATCGACTAGGTTGTGGAGGAGTACAAGGACATATTCGCCTCACCCACAAGCGTACCTCTATACTGTTAGGTCAAGCACTCTATCGATTTGACCTCGGGCACGCTGGTACCCAATGGACTGATCTATCGATTCTCTGTTCTTGATAACGATGAAGTCAAGAGGAAAATTTAGGAGTTGTTGTAGAAAGGGGAGATCATGCCAAGTTCATCACTTTGCAGCAACCCGATCTTGTTGGTACGGAAGAAGGCAGAAACCTAGAGACTTTGTATTGACTATCGAGTGATCAACAAGGTCATTGTCCGGAATAGGTATCCAACCCCATGTATTGATTACCTTTCGTACAAGCTAAAGGGGGGCCAAATATTTAAAAAATATTGACTTCAAGTTCGGTTATTACTAGGTACCGATTCAACCCTCTGATGTGTGGAAGACTGCCTTAAAATCCAAAGAGGGGCCTTTTCAAATGGTTGTTCATGCTTTTCGGGTTGACGGATGCCACTGCAACCTTCATGAGTCTGATGGATGACATCTTGTGACCTTTCACCAACTCATTCATGGTGGTGTATTTTGATGACATTATTATATTCATCCAGAGTTTGGAAGAGCACCTCCACCATATTCGACAAGCCCTCTAAACCCTGTGATGACACAAGTTGTGTGCCAATTTGGAGAAATGCACTATTGGTATGAACTAGTTTCAATATGGGGTACGTCATTGATGACCGGGATGTGCATGTGGTCCCAGCCAAGAAACAAATCATTCGTTATTGGCCCTCCACAATCACTCTAACAGATCTCTGCAGTTTTCTGGGTCTTGCCAACTTCTACTGTAAGTTCGTGTTGTGGTTCTCTCATATCAATTGGCCTTTGAATCAAGTTACCAAGGGAGTCGGAGGAGCGAAAGAAAATTTATTTTGGTTTGAATCCCAATAGAGGGAATTTTCTGAGTTAAAACATCAGCTCTTCTCTACACCAGTGCTCACATTACCAGACTTGTAGGAACCATTTGAGATCGAGACAGATGCCTCCGACTATGCTATTGGTGCAATTCTTACTCAGCAGGGGCATCCAATGGCATATCATTGTGAAACACTTTTAGACACTATTTGGAAGTATCCCACTTATGAAAAAGAGACATATTCCATTGTGCAAGCCTGCCGATAATGGAAACAATTACATTATGGGGAAGGAAATGGTCATCCACAGAGACGATCGAGCTTGCATTTCATATAGACATAAGGGAATTTGAATTATCACCATCAGAAATGGTCCACATACCTACAACAATTCCATTTTAACATTAAGTACAAGGAGGCCAACACCAGCAATGTTGCAGACTGCCTCAGCTAACCATTGTCCATGGTGCTGAACACTATGCTCGACTCTTGTGGGCACAAGATTGCGGGGGTGGCTGCATCTTTACAAAGGCGATCCAAAATTCAGTAACACATACAAGATGCTCCTGGAAGGCAGGCAAGTTCCAAATTTTCACCTCTACGATGAACTTTTATGCCACCTAGGACACATCTGTTTTCCTTCAAGTGAGCATGCCAAGATGATTTGGGAGGCGCACTACAATAAGGTTTCTCAACATTTCATGATCCAGGAGGATTCCGTTGATTCAATTGTACAGGTGTTCAAGTGTCGTCATTAGTGTTCAGTGTTGTTGTCGCTTTAGTTCAGCTTCGACAGATCGACAATGTTGGTTTTGGATCAGGTTGTTCACGATTGGTGTCGACATGGTTGTATCATCCATCACAAAGGTTTGATATGTCGTCAGGGTTGTCGTCACAAAGGTATCTGGTGTTGACGATATGTATATGTTTATGTCACATTGTCGACAAATTCGTCATTAGGTGACAAATGTCGCTAATGTCACTTAGCGATGAATGATTGTAAATGGGTGATCAAATTGCTAAAACCCTAATCCTACATCTAAGGCCTAAACTCTAGTCCCTAAACTATACATGATATTGTATTAAAAACCATGTATTAAAAATACATCAAAACTATGTAAATACATTACCTAAGCTCTAAACCATGTAATGAAGCTAAATACCAACCCTAAAAACCTAAAATCCTAAAACATAAAGTCTAAGTGCTAAACCCTAGCTCCAACAACTCTCGGCCTATTCACATGTTAAAACATTGTAAAACAAATGCAATTCATTAACATAGTACCCTAACCGCTATCAAAAACCGTGTCGGGGTAGCTGCCATGTGAGAAGCAAGTAGCTAACCACCAGCGGGAAACCATAGCAGAATAAGATCGCCATCCCAAGACCGCAACCTCCACCATGTAATCAAGTCTATAGACCATCAAGTCAACTGCCAGAACTGTTACTGCGTTGGAGGAAGCCACCAGAGTTAACTGTGCTGGAGAACGCGGACACATGAAAATGGTCACCGCGAGGGTAGTCAGAACTACCGGGGAAGACTGTGGAGGTGGAAGCCTGCAGTTAGACCACGGCTGGTCACACGCAACCGCCGAACCGCCTCCGTCCGATTAGTTGACCTCCATCAGCTAAGTCTTTATGATATGGTTTAATTTGGGTTTTTAAAACAGTTTTATTGTTGGAACTAATTTGACTACCATGGTGCTAGCCCTAGGTGTCATGGAACCATAGGATTGATTTTCTAAACCATTAGTTTGCAACCACATTCACCTCAAAAATATCCTAGGAGGTTTTGGTGTATTTTCAGGCCTTTAAAAGGTGGATTTTTCCATTGAAAGACAAGAGAGTGGTTTTTTTTACTTTTGTATGTAGATTCTGAAGGACATAGGTGGTTTTTGTTTTCAGTGTTACGGGAGCATCCAGTGTCAGTTTTGGAAATTGTATACAGTGTTGGAAAGCTAGTTCAGAGGGCTATCTGATGACACTAATCAAAAGTGTCTGCATGCACATTCAGTTTGGTATTCTCTCTATGTAATCAACACCTTCTTCTCATTCCTAATAAAAATAGTCACCCATCTTGAAAGCGGACCTGGAGATGTAGTCCATTAGGGATGAACTTCATCATCAATTTGTTGTTTGGTATCACTGTGTTTTTACTATTTTCACTTTTGTTATGCATCGATTTTATGTTTAATCGGCTGTCGTAAAGTGTTCTTTTCGAGCAGTTTTTCCTAGGTTTATGTGCTTTAGCTAACATTCAAATCATTAATTGTTAATCAATTCTACATCATTTTTCAGTTTATGATCATTTCAGATCATATAATTTGGTATCAAAGCATGTTGCATTTGTAGAATGTGCCATTGAATGTTAACTAGGTCAAAGTCGTAACGAGGAGAAGGAATCCTTGAGCAGATCAATCCAGAGATTGGAAAGCAACGAGTCATTTAGAAATCGACCATGTCAGGACCTGATGCAAGTGAAAACACTAAAATAAGATGAGTGAAGAACAATTTCAGTAGGAATTATTAACCATGCAGTAGATGTTGGGAGAATTGTATGAAGATAAGAAGGTGAGAGATGCAGCTTCTTGAAAGCCATCGAAGAACGACAAAGGTAAAGGGAAGACTGATAAACCACCTTCACCTCCATCATCTCCATCATCCTCTTCTTCTTCTTCTTCTTCTTCCTGTCCAGAATCTGAAATGCAAAAGAAACGTAAGAAAACATCTCTTTGGAAACTTGATGTTAAATTTGAGTTACCTGTTTATGATGGCGAAATGAATCCTAAAAAGTTAGATAACTGGATAAAGCAATTAGAAGTGTATTGTCGCATTCAGAACATTTCTAGCGATAAAACTAAAATTCAGTTAGCTACACTTAGAATGGGGGGAAGAGATTTAATCTGGTGGGAAGGTAAAACTCAGGTATATGTAAAGCGTAAATGAAAAGTCATCTCTTCATGGTATAAGTTTTTAAAAGCTCTTAGGAAACAATTCTATCCTTTAAGATAGATGAAGCCAGTTGTTATTGATTGGAAACATCGGAGGCAAGGTAAAGGGTAGAGTGTTCAAGAGTTTACTCAGGAATTTAGAAAGAAAGCATTGGCACTTGGTATTTCATTGGATACACATGAAACTTTTTTAAAATACATCGGCAGTTTACATTCATATTTGCAACATACTTTATTGATGTTTAATCCTGATGATTTTGATGAGGTGTGTGTTCAGGCCATACATATTGAATCAGGTGGTAGACCATTCAAGTTTTCATCGCAGTCATCCAAAGAGTTGGAAACCAAAGGTTTTAGTGACAGTAAGGGGAAGAACAATTTGAAGAGAAAGAAATCAGCAGTGGTTGAGAAGGAAAGACCTACTTGCTCTCATTGCCAGCGAAGTGGTCATGATGAATCGAAGTGCTGGAAACATCATCGACAACTTAAGCCCAAAAAGTTCCTTAAGGAGAAGGATGAAAAGAAGGCCATTACAGTAGTCCAGTAAGATCTAGGTTCATATTTAGGTGATGAAAGGAGGATAACTGCCATGGTTATGACAGGTAAAATTTCTCAAACTAGTTCAAGTTTGAAAATTATTACATCATATTCAAACATAAATCCTCCACATGAGGATCAAAGAGTTGAATCGTTTAACATAAGGATAACTTCTAAGCATACAAAGATATATACAATGTTTGACAACAAATCACAGGAAAATCTAATATCTAAATATTTAGTTAAAAGTTTGGGTTTGGAAACACGGAATCATCCAAGACCTTACCCATTAGGATGGATAAATAAATCAACTCAGATAAAAGTCACGAAATAGTGTCGATTAAGATTTTCCATAACAACTAATTACATTGATGAAGTGGAATTAGATGTGGTTCCAGTAGACATATGTGGAGTTGTCTTAGGAAGTCCTTATCTTTATGATCGTGATATAGTATTTTACAGGAGAGAACATAAATATCACCTTAAGAAAGACAGGGTTGAATTTATTGTCAGGGCACATCAAAGTAAAAATAACTTGAATTCAGTTCATGTTAATCAAATGAAGCGATTAATAAGTTCAAACAAGCGGTTTGTAATCATGTGTATAAAGGATCAACATAACAATCAACATGATTCTTGTTTAAGTTATGCAACTCAACTTAACGATGGTTTGTTTAAAGAGATAGAAACTTGTTCAGTTCTATGTAAAACCAAACATCTAAATCATAAGCAGGGAATACAACATGAGTTATAGTTTGTGCCTAAAGCTCCTCTTCCTAATGTCAGAAAGAACCGATTCAGTTTAATTTTGGAACTTAACAGTTGCAGGGATACGAGTTAGTATTGGGGAAAGTCAGTGTTCGATTTCTCTTGTATTTCGTTTCCATGTCATGTCTCGAACATTTTGGAAACCTATTTTCAAGTGGAGAGGAAACTTGTTTGTTTTCATATCAAAGCCTTTTCTAAAGAAGTGTTAAAGTATTTAATGGGAACTTATGCATCAGAGGAAAGTTCTAATCAATGGAAACATCATGTAATAAATGAAGGAAAAGTGATTCAAACAAATCAACAACTAACTCAATACTTCCAAAATCGAACTAAGTTGTAGCAAATTTCACCTTACAGTTGGATAGGTTAAGTGCGGAAAGTTCACTTAGTAAACAAGACTCGGGAAAGTATGTTAAATCAAGTATCTAGTTTGATGTTGAAAGTATCTTTGAATGTCTCAGTCATTCCGCAAAGTAGATTGTTTATATAGGTTGATGGTATTAAACAACATCCAGTAGAGACTATTTTCAAAGACTGTGAATCACTAACTCATGATTCTTCGTGGAAGGAATTCAATTTCCATTTTGATAATAGGTTGTTTTCGCATCGTCGCAAGTTGTTCATACTGTAGATGGAAGAAACAAGTCACCAATTCATAATGTTCCATGGTCAGCATCAACAGGGTCATCACTTGTAGGTGATTGATCGAATGTATTGGTACATCATTAGGTGAAGGTGGAAAGAGAGGGAGTTCTACCCTCATTGACTATTTGTTTACTCAAACTTTTGTGGTCCAAAATCTTTCAAGTGGAGAGGAATGATCGACAAGGATTTTGTTGATTCAATTGTACAGGTGTTCAAGTGTTGTCATCAATGTTCAGTGTCATCGTCGGTTCAGTTCAGCTTCGATAGATCAACAGTGTTGATTGTGGATCAAGTTGTTCAAGGTTGGTGTCAACATGGTTGTGTCATCCATCGCAGATGTTTGATATGTCGTCAAGGTTGTTGTCACAAAGGTATCCAGTGTCGATGATATGTATATGGTTATGTCACATTGTTGACAAATTCGTCATTAGGTGAAAATGTCGCTAATGTCACTTAGCAACAAATGATTGTAAATAGGTGATCAAATTGCTAAAACCCTAATCCTACATCTAAGGCCTAAACCCTAGTCCCTAAGCTATACATGATATTGCATTAAAAACCATGTATTAAAACATACATCACAACTATGTAAATACATTACTTGAGCTTTAAACCATGTAACAAAGCTTAATACCAACCCTAGAAACCTAAAGTCCTAAAACCTAAAGTCTAAGTGCTAAACCCTAGCTCCAATAAATCTCGGCCTATTCACATGTTAAAACATTGTAAAACAAATGCAATTCATTAACACAGTCCCCTAACCGCTATCAGAAACCATGTCGGGGTAGCTTCCATGTGAGCAGCAAGGAGCTAACCACCAGCGGGAAACTGTACACATTCAGTGCATGTAAAACTATAAACATCCAAGCACATGGGATGAAATCCTCCCCTATGTCTAGCACAACTACAACAAATCTCTCCATAGATCAACTAACCACACACCCTTTCAGGTGGGATTGAGATTCTAGCCACTATGTCTCATTGATGTGGCCATACGATTTGCAACTACTCATGTAGATTTGGCTCATGTCTAGTCTGAAGTTGACAGGGCTAACAACTTCATTGAGCGCATTTAGCACATCCACCAGTAGGTACATGACATATTGGATAGAGTCAATTCTAAGTACAAGAACTGACATGATCAACATCGCGTGTCACACAAGTTCTAGGTGGGTAACAAACTTTGCCTAAATCTATAGAAGGAATGCCTCATTGGGCCCCATCGCAAGTTTCACCTACTCTGATATGGGCCATACACTATCACCAAGGTTGTAGGGGACAATGCCTTCGAGCTCACCATTCCACCATTCCTTAGAATGCACTCAATATTCAATGCGGACCGCCTTCGTCCAGACTTCCCACCGTTGCTGGGCACATCGGACATTGCATAACAACTTACATGTGACAACCCTGGTGAGAATTCCATGTAACGAAAGTTTATAGAGGAAAAATATGACCACGGGTAAGGGACACGTATTCCAATATGAATGTTGGGTAAGTATATCCTAGTGGGCATCGATGAAAGTATATTTTGGCTAAGGAAAATTGGCAAAGGCCAAGGCAAAGGCATTAAAAGGAAAAAAGGAATTTTTGGCATATTTATTTATGAAAATAAAGGAAAATAGGAGAAAAGGAAGGTAAAAGGTCACATGTTGCATATGAGGAGGAAATTGAAGGAAAATAATAGAAAATGAAGAAATTAGAGGCCTCATTAATAAAAAGGCTTTTTAGGATCAGTTGGCAAGCTTGGTAAGTGTAACCTTTTCTTAGTTGAAGTTTGGAGCTCTCTCATTATTCTCTCCGTCTCTCTCTCACTCTTGGCCACTTAGAGTTTTCTTGGAGCACTCTAGCTTTGAAGCAAGGAAGGAAAAGCAAGCAGAAAGGAAAGGAAGGAAAGCAAGGATCAAGGAAGTGAAAACAAGATCAAGCGGCTTCAATAGGAATACTTGTAGGTAACCTTTAGCATGTGTGATTTCCTAGCTAGTTTGGACATGCATGGGTTTGCATGTTGGTGTATGTTCCTCTTGCTGTCAGTGGCATGTTTTTGTTGGGTTATGACAGTGGTTTTCAGCCTAGCCTTACCTTCTTCTGGATTCCATGGTGTTGGGATGTTTATTTTGGTGTAGAGCTTTGGCTTGCTGGATCGATTCCAGAATCCGAGGTAGAGGTGGTCTCAAGGTTCTTTCCCAAAGGCCTAGGAATCTCTTGACTGGTTTTGGCAAGATACAAGGTAAAGCCTAGAGGAGGAGTCTCAGTTTAGGGCCTAGTGATATGAGTTTGGATTGTGGTAAATCCCAAGAGACTGGTCTTGGTTTAGGGCCTACTGATCTAGGATTGGATTGTGGTAAAGCTTGAGAGTGAAAGAGACGAAAAATTCCTCAAGGATAGTGATGGATTCTAGATGGAATTCCAAGTTTGGTTTGGTTGTGATTGAAGCACTGGTTTTGGTGTGATCATGGTTTGATGAGGGTGGAGGTGGTTTAACCTCTAGATTCCCTTCATTGTTTTTGGATTGGTTTTTCTAAGAGATCCCACATTCATGCTTGGAATATGGCATGGGGGTGAATGAATGAAGAGAGATTTGGCTCAACCATTCTATGGCCAGGTGGAATGTGGAAGTCCCATCCTGGGTATGGATTTTGCATCAGTAATGAAAGTTGATATCTCCTTTTATTTCTATGAGCATTATACTGGATTATATGTGGTGTATCTCGATGTGATTTCCTTGATAGTTTTGTCCCTATTATGCTGCTTATGTATATGTTTTATGAAAACAACTATTTATGGATCTCATCATGTTCTTACTTGTAAATGAATGAGCAATGTATCTATGACCTAATGGATGGAATGGAAGTTAAATTGTTAAGGAAAAAATACTTCATGGAAGATCTTAGATAAGTATGAGACCCATATTCTCATATATGTTATTTACACCTGTAGGTTGCATATTTACTAAGTGTTTGACAAAATTTCTGTCATGGTTAGGCTTGGTTAGGTAAATTACTTGATCAAGTTTTGTGTTAGAGAATTTTCCTTGGTGTCATTGATTGTATTGGAAAGTCTCATCAAGTTCTAGGCATTGGTTTGGAGACTATCCCTAAAAAAGTGGCTTAAATCTCGTAGTCTCTAGCGTAGAACTGGTTGAAAAAGACTACAGTCTCTCCCTTGCAGGGATTGTGGGAGTGACTATAGGGTTCTAGTCGCATGAATTCCTTTTCATTGGAGCAACTATGGGTTTAATTCATTGAAATTCTAGGTTAACTGAGGGTTTCGGCACCTGGAGTGGTGGATTAGCTCTTGGGGGTCTTGAAGCACCTAAGGGAGCTCTGTAAGGCCTTATTTTTTCGACTCCATTTCCTTAAGGTTACCTAGGAGGTTGAGACTTATCATAGTGGCCTCTCGTCTAATGTTTACCCCAACTGGACAATAGCTTGGGTAGACGTGGGAGGAGGATGTTACACAGTGGTATCATAGCATGGTTGCACTCTCCTTGGGTGAATGTGCTGGTCATGTGTGCATGTCAGTTGCATGTGTGTCTCTTACACTTACATTCCATGTGCTTGTTGCATTGCATAATGTTAATCATGGTTGTAGTAATATTGTCATGAGTAACTTGAAGTTGATTTTGTGGAATGCATCATCATAAGTATGTGACTAGTTACATGATTATATACAACTTGATTACATCATTGTATGTTAGGTTGAATTCTTTTATGTTTGATTACATGTATCAATCTTGTAGGCTGGTTACAAGAATTGATCGCTTATGCTCGACTACATCCGTTCATGCCTATGTGAAGTTGATTAGGCATTTCTTATGCATGTTAATGGCTGCATGTGGAAATGTGTACAATGGAGTAATGGTTGTTGTCATGCATGAGGTCATGGTTGTATAGTTGATATGGTCATGCATTAATGACTGGAATCTAGCTAGAATTATGTGTATATGGTTTGGTACTCGTGCTATATGTCTATATGTAGTTTTCATGCATATATGGTCTTGGATATAGTTATGCATGAATAGTAAGTCAAACATGCCTTGTGAAGTCATGGTATGCAATTTAGGTCATCAGGGTGATATTGGTATGTTATGTTGCTAATGTGTTGGTTGAGATAGAGCAGGAAATGCAAACCATCGTAGTGAGGTTGCAGCATTGGACTTTGGGATAAGAGCAGATCATCATACAGGTATTGTATGTTTGGCATGCAGGTATGTAAGTCAAGGATTGTTATATGCATTAAGTTTATATACATTAGGTTTATGTACATGTCTTATGATGTTGTGGCTACATTCATGATAGATGTTAGTTTATTAGTGTAGTTATATGCACATGTGTCGGATAGTCAAGAATGATAGTAACCTATAGTTGTATGCATTTATATTGTTGTTTTACATTAGATAACTTGATGATTAGTTTATATGTTGTTGATAAGTATGATATATAAGTTATTGTTGTTATATGATATTAACTTGATGATTGCAGTTATCTCATTGAGATCTTGGTGTTGTAATTTGGATTGGCCATATGCATGATGGTTATGGTTGCGATATTCAGGCATGAGTCGACATATTTGTGATTTGGTGTCGTACTAATATAGACCAATTGTACATATGGGATTGCTATGCACAAATGATAATTGTTTATGAGTTAGGATGTGAACATGTTAGTTAGTGATTATTATGGATAGCATGATATTATTTATGTTTAATATGATGCATTGATAAATTATATCGTGCTAACTAGCTTGATTATGCATACAAGATAGCCTGCCCTGAGATATAGTAAGGTACAAGTTTGCTTATGTCGTATATTTGGTTCTTGACTATTTTTTTATGTTGTCTAGTTAGTTTATTTAACATGGTATGTTGCAAGTTGGTTGAATGTTTGATGAATTTCATAATATGAGTATGTGTTAAAATGATTTTGTTTTAAGATGATTGTACTAACACATATATTTTGAGACAGTTGATATGTGCTTGAGTATAGTAGGTGATAATTGTAGCATTGTGTCTAAGGACTATGAGTTGACTATGGATTATGACATGATTGTTAGTCTTGGTAAAGGTTGATTTCAAATTGGTAGATATGATTGTCTTGATATTTGGAACGTGAGACTGAAATTTGTGAGAAATTTTCATGAAACATGCTTCGTATTAGCGTGACAATGTAACAATTGATGTGTTTATATAACTAACAGTTGGGTGATGGGACGGTGTGTAGTAAAACTCTATTGTAGCAAAGTAAAAAGGTAAAAGGAAGGAATTGCACAATAATTCCTTTGGCTATGTTTGGAAACGCTAATTTCAAATGAATCAATGCTTTGCATACATGAAGTTTTCTTAACCTTGACTTTGCCTGACATTATGTGGACATGTGCTAGACTCATGAACATGTACTTGACAGGTACCTTAACTAGAGGTGGCTATATCAAGGGGATTGGATTCCCTTGAGAGATGGCATGGATATGTTTAGTTTCAAGCAATGTGTGTGGAACAAAAAGATAAGGTAACTAGTGTATTGCTATGTTTATTTATGCACTGACAATTATGTGTCTATGACAATGTGATGCAAGGAGTTGCATGGCAAGAGAAATTGCCATGAAATCTTGAAGCAGGCTCGGTTCGAGGTTTTCTTGGGAACCATTAGGATTGTGTCATGGTGTCTATTATTAGTCTTGATATTTTTGTCTTTTGTTATTGTTGCGCTTGATTTGCGATTTTGAGTGTGTCTAGTGCATAATTATGCCTCTTTGTTCGCAATGTCGTATTGTTATTGGTTTTCCATGGTTTTCTTCTTGTTATTTCTTGGGTTTCCTTTCATGTCTTGAGTCTTGGTGATCTGGATTTATACAAGAACACAACAAATTATAGAGATAACCATAAATACAGATATGCATCGGAAATAATACTTCATTTCATAATGTAAAATACTGAAATATGCTTACAAATAGAAATGAAAATAAACCAGCAAGGGCAATTGTAGCTTATCTTTGAGAAGAGATGTGGTGGTTACCTGCCTCTGAACTACCTTACAATGAGGCTCAAGGGCCTTTTTATTATTGAAAAATAATATCAAACCCTAAACAACCAAAACCCTAACCTGAGGAGATGTAACACCAAGAGTTTATGGGCCCTGTTGGGGTGAGTTGGACAACCAACTTCCCAGGGTCACGACTTGGTCATATTATCTCCGTTTGATGCGCACGATAATCCGTTGGAAAGATCTCTCCAAGGACTACGATGGAAAAGACAATTTTAGAAAGAAAATAACTGGAAGTAGATTTCCAAAAAAACGTCCTTTAGGGCCTCAAAACGGTTCTGGAAGTTTAGGAACTGAAAAACTGCTAAAAATAGTAAACTGTGCTACAGTTAAGGAAACTGAAAAACTGAAAGAAGTAATGGTGGGGGTCCAAGTGGAATTGGTGGGTGGCCACCAATATCCACCTAGATCACTTGGGAATTGGTCAGGAAAGAGGAAAGTTAATGGAGCTCGGGGAGAGATGTGTGGTACCCAATAGGTAATGTAAGACTTAGATGAAGCTTTGTGCATGAGTAAGCACAAAAAACGGTAAAACTATGACAATCAGTTGGAGTGGTTGGGTCTATTATGGTAAATGGACGGTGGTAGTATGGATAAAAGAAAGGTAACCAGAAAAGATAAAGTAAATGGATCTGAGGTTTTGGATGCGTTGGCTATGTTGGGAACTATTGTTCTCAATGTCATGCATGTTTTTCATGAATAAATGAAGTTATCTTAACCTTGACCTTGATATCTGGTAATTATGTTATGATCATGATTATGCTAAATCTTATATGTATACATGTATGCCATGCTTGATAGGATCATCAAGAATCATAGTGGTTTAATGCTAATGTTTATATGCATGCACATGTATGTATATATGTCATTTTCTGACAGGATCATGATGTTTTTATGATAATGTTTATGTATATGTATCTTTGTATCTATGTATCTATGTCATTGTTTGATAGGGTCATTAGGAATCCTTCTTGTGAAGGGATGATTGCTTATGTAGGCGAATGACATGAAGAGGTTCATGGTTTCTAAGGAATCAAGTGGGAAGAGTAGTCTTGACAAATATGCAAGGTCAGTATCATGTGGATATGAATTGATATTGTATGCTTGTATTATTCTTATGTTTATGTGATGACAGGTAACTCAATGAAATGAAGCAGTGTGGTTTGTGGCATGCTAGGACAAGCGTGGATAAGACACTGGAAGCAAGGTTGCTTGGTAAAGACAATGTGGTTTTGGATGTGTGGTACTACTATTGTGCATATGTTGTACATGTTGCATCTATGATGTGTGCACATGCGGTGTTCTGTATATATAGTGTGTGTACATGTTGTTTATGCAATATTATGTGCATGATAGTACATATAGTTTTGTGTGCGTGATTGAATACACAATGTTGTGTACAAATGATGCTATGTACATGTTGGATATGCAGTGCTATGTACAAGTGGTGTTGCGTGCATGTTGTACATGTGGCGCTATGTACATATGGTGTTGTGTGCATGTGGTGTTATGTACATGTCACACAAGTGGTGTTGTGTACATGTTGTACAAGTGGTTGTGTGTGCAGGTGGTGTTGTGTACATGTCATGCTTGTGGCAGTGTGTATAGGTGGTGTTATGTACATATGATGTTGTGCAGGTGGTTGAAGTGTAAAGGTGGTACTATGTACATGTTGTACATATGATATTGGTGTACGTGTGGTATTCTGTGCATGTAATACATGTTGTGTTGTACGCCAGGTGTAGGTACATGTATTGTGTAGCGTTGTACATTGGATATAGATGTATGATTTGTTTTGTATGTCAGATGTAGGTGCATGTATTGCATGGTGGTGTATGTAGTGTGTGATGTACACTATGTGTACATGCACATGGTTGAGGAGAAGGAACTGGGTGATTTTAGGTTGTGGCAACCGATTTAGAGTGCGTACAAAATAAAGATAAAGGTAGAAGATAAGGTTTTATTAAACGATAAGTATCAATATTTTACTTTAGTTTTATTATGCATGTGATTTATGATGATTACATGTGATATATGATTCTAATTTATGATTTTGATCTGTGATGGTTGTGTTTTGAGCTAACCATATGTGATATGTTTATACATGATGCTTTGATCAAACAATTGGTTTGACTTGTTGTGACAGGAAGCGAACACGATTGCAAGTGTACCTTATTGACGAACTACCAATGAGTTATGATTTGAGGTTATTTCAATTTCTCTGAATCTAATGGAAATTGTGCTTGGAATAAGAATGCATGAACATGCGTGGTTGGGTGGTTGAAATTGATTGCAAGAATGGGAAGAAATAGCAAAATAAATTGGAACATGCAGCAGTATGTTGGTAGAGTACTTCAGGACTAGGGCCATTGTTGGACATTGGTACCCAATAGTGTCCACTGATTGCTATGAAAATGTTATGACCGATATGATGGTTGAGGTAGGTATATTCCTTGGTTGTTTAATCTTTTGATGCGAAGAGGCCTTGCCAAGGGATGGATCGACCAAGATAGGGGATGTCGGGGAACTTGGAAGGTGAGAGACTTCACAGAAGGGGGGTGACCGGATTTTGCGAGGGACTGTCTAGTAGAGAAGGGAAGGTCACAGATATATTGGTTTTGTTTATTAGCATTTCCATATGGAATCAGATGCACATTGGGAATGTGCCTCGGAACAATGAGCCGACAACTGTTCACTGAGAGGAGAGGTGGTGCAGGATTATAGTGTTGGACATTGGATGCAACTTTGATTGTGGTAGTGGAATTTTCACTTCCTGGGAAGGAGGTGAATATGGTACTACTTTGAGGGTGGATTCCCTTGTTGATTGATACTAGCATCCTATCCTTTTATTTGTTGGTTTAGAAAATGTGCAGATGTGTATATCTAGTTATTGTAAATACCCTAATGAGTTGTATTATAAAGCTCCAATATGTGGTATGGTTGTTATATGGTCATGTTGCCATGATGTTTTACTTTTGAGCAAACCATTCATTGTAAATACTACAATGAGCTAAGTTATAAATCTCCATGGGCAGTATGTTTTCTTTTCAGTGATTTTGCTGAGGTCATGGTGTGGTTTAACACCGAGGACGATGTTCAACAAAGGGGAGGGTTTTGTAATAGTACTGGTGAAAATTCCATGTAATAAAATTTGATGGAGGAAAAATAAGACCACGGTTAAGGGACAAGTATTCCAAGATTAATGTTGGGTAAATATATGCTAGTGGGCATCACTCGATGTGTGTTTTGGATAAGGAAAATTGGCAAAGACTAAGGAAAATGCGTTAAAAGGGAAAAAAAAAACATTTTTGGCACATTTACCTATGAAAATAAAGGAAAATAGGAGAAAAGGAAGGTAAAAGGTAACATGTTGCATGTGATGAGGAAATTGAAGGAAAATAATGGAAAATCAAGAAATTAGAAGCCTCATTAATAAAAAGGCTTCTGAGGATCAGTTGGAAAGCTTGGTTAGTGTAACCTTTTGTTAATTCAATTTTGGAGATCACTATTCTCTCTCTCTCTCTCTCACTCACTCTTGGTCACTCTAGCTTTGGAGCAAGGAAGGAAAAGAAACTAGAAAGCAAAAAAAGGAAAACACGTATCAAGGAAGAAAAAGTAGGATCAAAAAACTTTAGTAGGAATACTTGCAAGTAACCTTTTGCATGTGTGATTTCCTAGCTGGTTTGGACATGCATGGCTTTGCATGTTGGTGTATGGTTCTCTTGTTGTTGGTGGCATGGTTTTGTTGGGTTATGACAGTGGTTTTTAGCGTAGCCTTTCCTTTTCCCTGATGCCATGGTGTTAGGATGCTTATTTTGGTTTGCTGGATGGATTTCAAAATCCGGGGTGGAGGTGGTCTGAAGGTTCATTCCCAAATTCCTAGGAATCCCTTGACCGGTTTTGGTGGGATACACAGTAAATCACGAGGGAGGAGTCTCAGTTTAGGGCCTAATGATCTGGGATTGGATTGAGGTAAATCCTGAGAGACAAGGAGATAGAAAATTCCTCAAGGATAGTGATGGATTGTGGATGGCATTCCAAGTTCTGTTCGGTTGTTATTGGAGCATCGATTTTGGTGTGATCACGGTTTGATGAGGGTGGACGTGGTTTATCCTCTGGACTCCCTTGGTTTTTTTTGGATTGGTTTTTCTATGAGATCCCACACTCATGCTTAGAATATGGCATATGGGTGAATGGATGAAAAGATATTTGGCTCAACCATTCTACGGTTCCGGGTTTGGATTTTGCATCATTAACGAAAGGTGATATCTCCTTGTATTTATATGAGAATTACATTGGAATATATGTGGTGTATATGCTTGTGATTTCATTGATATTTCTGTTCCTATTATATTGGTTATGTATATGTTTTATGATAGCAGTGATGTATGGCTCTCATCATGTTCTTACTTGTAAATGAATGAAAAATGTATCTATGACCTAATGGATGGAATGTTAGTTAAAGTGAAAAGGAAACAATGCTTAATGGAGAATCTTAGATAAGTATGAGACCCCAATGGTCAAATCTGTTAGTTACACATGTAGGTTGCATATTTACCAAGTGTTTGACAAAATATCTATCATGGTTAGGCTTGGTTAGATCAAGCCTTTGGTCAAGATTTGTGTTAGAGGCTTTGGCTTGGTTCCATTGATTGTCTTAGAAAGTCTCATAAGGTTCTAGGCATTGGTTTGGAGGCTAGCCCTTAAAAAGTGGCTTAAATCTCGTAGTCTCTACCATAGAACTAGCTAAAAAAGACTATAATCTCTCCCTTGTAGGAATTGTTGGAGGGAGTATAGGGTTCCAGTCACATGCATGCATTTTCATGGGAAAGACTGTGGGATTAATTCATTGAAATGTTAGGTTAACTCAGGGGTTGGGCAACTGGTGTGGTGGATTACCTTCTAGGAGTCCTAAAGTGCCTGAGCGGGGTATGTAAGGTCTTGTTTTGTTGACACCATTTGCTTAAGGTTACCTAGGAGGTTGATTCATATCATAGTGGCCTCTCGTCACATGTTTACCCTGGTTGGATGATAGCTTGGGTAGACATGGGAGGAGGGTGTTACATCGCACCAACAAAGTTACACCCAAACTACATGGAACATGACACAACTGATCAAATTATGGAAAGAGATATCAAGAACACTCACCAGCAGAAGATCCAACTGTATTGGGTTGTCAAAGTTGGCTAACTCCTACACCAAGGTAGGTGGCTCACGAGAGACCAAGTTCAACAGAAGTTTCCCCATCTCATGTAGGCACTCAATGTAATGGGGATCATTGCTTCCTGGGGGGGGGAATGATCCAAGTGGATATTGGTGGCCACCCACCTATTCCACTTGGATCCCCCCATTGTTACTTTTAGTTTTTTAGTTTCCTTAATTGTAGCAGAGTTTACTATTTGTGGCATTTTTTTGGGTCCTGAACTATCAGAGCAGTTTTTACGCCCTAAATGACATTTTTTTGGAAAAAAAGCAAATGAAAACCTTTGAATATCATATGCAATCACCATTTATAGTCCTCGGGTAGATCTTTATAATGAGGTATCATGTGTGTCAGATAGATATTGTATGCCAAATTTACGACCTTGGGAATTTGATGTACCAATTTACCCCAATGAGGCCCACAATTTTGGCCCTTCTGTTAGGATATTCCGACACATAGGATATAGTTAAGTTCAACTTGGTCTAGTATAGAGTTAGGTTAGAGTTAGGTAAAGTGTGTTTCTTTACCGTTGTACATTTTGTCACTTACAATCCGACGGTCACGATATGTAGTGATCCGACGGTTCACTCTCACCTCGGTATTACCGACACTTGATCCGTGGCTTAACACCCGATTGGTCCATGAGTTCTATTTAAAGCGCATGGAGGGTCATTGTTCGGGTAATCCGTGCATGAGAGAAGCTTATGTAAATTTTCATTCTTTGATTAATAAATTGCCTGTAGTACCCACGTTGGGACAGGCCGTGGACTGTTTCCCTCCTTGCACTCTGAGGGTTTTAACCACGTCAAAAATACTGGTGTATTGATTTGAGATCTGGTTGTGAGCGGTGTCCTTTTGGTATTCTTTCTGTGGAACTTACCCTGTAAATTCCTACATGGTATCAGAGCTATTTGAGGGCCGCGTTCGTTGGTGATCCAAATCTGAAGCCGGTAGAACTGCATGCGGTTGTCGTTTCCTAGATCTGCTGTTTCTGACTGCTTTCGGGCCGAGAGGACTGCTCTGTTGCGTTCGGAGCATCTGTTCCAGTGAGGAACCCCTTTCGTTTCATGCGAAAAGGTTTCCGGTAGCCCTAGCTGCGTCATTTTTCAGATCGGGAGGTATACAGTGTTTCTTTTGCAGTTTACTGTTATTTTCTCTCTGCTTATTTCGGTCTCAGTTTATTTAGCCTTTTTTTTAACCGGATCTATACCTTTCATTTCTGCGTATGCTCTTTGCCCTGCGACTCTGTGCGATCTGGGCAAATCAGAAACAGAAAGGAAGGATTTTTCTCATGCGTATGCTCTTTTCCCTGCACCTTAGTGTGATCTCGGAAAATCAGAAACATTGAGAAAAATATTTAGTTTTTCGGCTAAAGCTAACTTTGAGATTTTTTTTTTAAATTTCTAGTTTTTTGGCTAAAGCTAACTTCGAGCCGCAAGGTTCGTTTTTCTTTGCATATTCGTGTTGGGTTTTGTGTTTTGTGTTTTGTAGGGAAAAAGAGCTTTCTCAAGGCAAGCACGCAAACCAAGGCCCCCCCCCCCTCTCTCTCTCTCTCTCTCTCTCTCAAATTTTTTGTATAGATCAATTGGTTCAAAGCTATTTTAAGAGAGTAGAGGTCTTGGGTTCAAGTCTCCATTTTGTGGGGGCGGATTTTTTCATTCCCGCACATTCGCGCACTTTGCCGGCAACGTCAACAATTTTTTTTCAAAAAGCCATAACTTCTTCATCCGGAAGCCTTTTTCAGAGCCGTTTTTTTTAAAACCGCCTATTTTTTCGAGATCTATCCATTGGAACACTTACTTTCAGCATCTTCAGCTTCAGTTTTTTTTTAAAATGGAAAGTCCATGCCAAGTCATTCTTGACAGCACTAACTACTTCCAATGGGTAGCCTACATGGAAGATTTACTTAGAAGTAAAGGTCTCTTCAGAATAGCCACAGACCAAGAGAAGAAACCAAAAGATGAAGACAAGGCGGCAAAATGGGAAAATAGACAAGATCAAGCACGTGGTTTGATAGGGATGTCTATTTCTCCTGATCTTAGATTCCACATTGCAGAACTTGAGACTCCTCATGAAGCATTAGAAAAACTTGCTAAAGTTTTTGGGATTAAAAATGAAATTAGAGCCCATCAACTTGAAAATGAGCTGCTTACTTTGGATCCTAATAATTTTTCTTGCATTGAAGATTTCTTGTCCAAATTCAAGACCCTTAGATATCTCTTGGAAGGTGTTAAAGTTAAGAAAGAAGATGGTAACCTTATTTATTCCATCCTTACTAAGTTGGGACCAGCCTACTCTGTATTTGTTTCCACTTTCCATTCTACAAGGGAAGCTTTCATTTGTCAAGGACAAGACTACAAGGCCCCTTCCTTTGACTCCTTTTGTGATTCCTTAATAAGAGAACAAGAAAAACTCTTACACCTTGGTCTTCTTAATCTTGGAAACTCTTCCACGAAAGCGTTAGCCGCCCAGCAGCAACCAAATTCAAAGAATCCTAAGAAGTCATATCCTCAAAAGAATGGTCCTAAACCATCTCAGCCTCAAAATGAAAGATCATTTCAGCAAAATGATAAGACCAATAAAAACAAATGGAAGAAGACTGATAGACATTGTAACTTTTGTAATCGAGATGGCCACTTAGAATCTAAATGCTTTAAGAAGATGGAAGCCTTGGAAGCCGCAATGAAGAAACATAACATCCATGTGGAGCCTACTTCAACTTCAACTTCCGGAATGGCACTTTCTGCATGTCATTGTCAATCATCTCAGTCTGGTTATGCATTAAATGTATCTTCTTCTTCTTCTCATTCTCATGAGTGGCTCATTGATTCTGGAGCCTCTTGTCACATGGCCAAAAACCAAGCCATGTTTTCTTCTTTAAATGATTGTAACACCAAAAATATATATATTGGTGATGATAGATCTCTTAATGTTGTAGGGACTGGAACTGTTCATCTAGACAATGGTCAGTTTAATGATGTATTATGTGTTCCAACCTTATCCTGCAACCTTCTATCTGTCTATCAGATAACTCATTCAGGTGAAGGTAAAATTGTTGAATTTTCACCTCATGATGTTGTAATCAAGGATCTAAAAGATCCTAAACAGATTCTAGCTACTGGTCTTGCTGATGATTCCAAAAGGTTGTATAAGTTTCACAACTTTGGGTCATCCAATCTTCCCTCAGTATTTGTTGCTCATAATGATGAAGTGAGCAAACTTTGGCATGAGCGATTTGGTCACTTAAACTATCGCTCCCTTCAGCATCTATGTAAAGAAAATATGGTGACAGGTCTTCCTATGGTATCTTGCAGAGATGGTGTTTGTTCCGGATGTGTACTCGGAAAACATCATCGGGACAGTTTTGACAAACGTGCCTCTTGGCACGCCTCAGCCCCTTTACAGCTTGTGCACAGTGATTTATGTGGTCCTCTTCCTGTTGCTTCATTCTCTGGCTGCAAGTACTTCTTAACTTTCATTGATGATTTCTCCAGACGCACTTGGGTATACTTCTTAAAACTCAAGAGCGAAGTATTTAACACTTTTTTGGCCTTCAAAGCCTTTGTTGAAAAACAATCTGGACATCAAATTCTTAAGCTAAGAACTGATAATGGTGGAGAATATGTTAAAAACACATTCATCAACTTTTGCACCGAAAATGGAATTCAAATGCAACATACTGTTCCATACACTCCACAACAAAATGGTGTAGCTGAAAGGAAAAATCGCACCTTAAAGGAAATGGCTAATTGTATGCTGCAATCTAAAGGACTCAGTCTTAGTTTTTGGGCCGAAGCAATTAATTGTGCAAATTATATAATCAATCGCACTCCTACTAAGGTTCTAGAGAATATCACTCCAGAAGAAGCTTGGAGTTCCATTAAACCAGATGTAAGTCACTTTCGTGTGTTTGGAAGTGAAGCATGGGCCCATATTCCAGATGAAAAGCATAAAGCTTTAGAACCTAAGAGTGAGAAATGTACTTTTGTTGGATATTCTGAAGATGTAAAAGGTTATAGACTTATTCCATTTAAGTCCAAAAATGTTATCATTAGAAGAGATGTAAAATTTGATGAAAATAAATCGGCCTGCGAGCCTAGTCCGGCGGATGTGCCACCTCTTCCTATCTCTTCTACTTTTGAAAACATTTCTTCTTCAGATGATGAAAGCGAGGATGATAATCCTCCCCCACCTTCTCAGGATCCTCAACTTCCAAGATGGGTCCGTGCTACTCGGGATGCAGCAGGTGATCTTGCCGGTGATCCTACAGATCAGCGACGTACACGTTCTCAGTTTGAAAGAGCCTCTTCTTTACTGGCTCAAGCTCCAGTAAATCATGATCCTGACACTTTTGCAGAAGCTTCAGGCCATCCACATTGGGAAGCAGCTATGAATGAAGAATATCATTCATTGATGACAAATGATACATGGGATCTTGTTCCTCTACCAAAGGGACGCAAACTTGTTAGATGTAAATGGGTTTACAGAACCAAGTATGGACCAGATGGGAAAGTTGATAAACATAAAGCTCGTCTCGTTGCTAAGGGCTTTTCACAGGTTGAAGGCATTGACTACACTGAAACCTTCTCCCCTGTTGCCAAAATGAACTCTATCCGCCTTGTTCTTTCCCTTGCTGCCTCTTTAAAATGGGAAGTCCATCAGATGGATGTTAAATCTGCCTTCTTGCATGGGGACTTGCAGGAAGAAATCTATATGGAACAACCCATTGGCTTCATACAAACAGACTCCAGCCTTGTTTGTCGACTTAAGAAATCCCTTTATGGCCTCAAGCAAGCTCCTCGGGCTTGGTATGCCAAAATGGATAGCTTTCTTTTAGAATCTGGCTTTTCTAGGTGTCATTCTGACAATACTGTCTACACCAAGAAAGTGGGCAACTCTCTTATCATCCTTGTTCTTTATGTTGATGATCTTATTCTTACTGGTAGTGATCCCAACCTTATAAACCATGTGAAGTCCAGCCTTAAAAAGAAATTTGAAATGACAGACTTAGGACACTTACACTATTTTCTCGGTCTTCAAGTCTTGCAATCCCAAGAGGGTATTTTCCTTTCCCAGTCCAAGTATGCTTGTGATATTCTTCGTCATTTTCACATGGAAGACTGTAAGCCAGCCCCTTCTCCCTTTCAGTCTGGAGTCAAACTTTCAGTCTCTTGTACTTCTCCTGAAGTTGATGCTACCTTATACCGTCAACTTGTCAGAAAACTCTTGTATTTAACCCATACTCGTCCTGATCTTTCCTTTGCTGTTGGCCTTGTTGCTCGTTTTATGCAAAACCCCCGTGAAAGTCATTGGAAAGCAGCTAAAAGAATACTTCGTTATGTTCGAGGTACAGTACAGTTTGGGATTCATTACAGTGCCAAAGCAACTCCTCTGTTAGTTGGTTTCACTGATTCTGATTGGGCTGGTGACCCTGATGATCGGAAGTCTACTGCCGGTTATGTCTTCACTCTTGGTTCAGGACCTATTACATGGGCTTGTAAGAAACAGGCTGCCATTTCTCTTTCGTCAGCAGAAGCAGAGTATCGTGGTGCCGTGGAAGCTAGTAAGGAAGCCTTGTGGCTTCGTCAGATCCTATCAGAGTTTGGCTTTGAGCAGCAGCATCCAACCACACTTTGGTGTGATAATCAAAGTGCCATTCAGCTATGCAAAGATCCAGTCCAGCATCAGCGCAGCAAACACATTTAACTACACATGCACTTCATCAGAAAGCTCATTCATGACCATGTTCTTGAAGTGCAATATTGTCCAACAGATGATCAGGTTGCAGACATCTTCACAAAGGCTCTCACAGAGGCGAAGTTCACTAAACTTCGATATATGCTTGGAGTTCAGGAAGTTGTCACTAAGGGGGGATAGGCTCTAGTGCCTCCTTCCTTCTCCTATTGTGTCATATTTGTAAATCCTTCAATCCTATCCCAAGTTGTTCTTAAGGGGGGATGTTAGGATATTCCGACACATAGGATATAGTTAAGTTCAACTTGGTCTAGTATAGAGTTAGGTTAGAGTTAGGTAAAGTGTGTTTCTTTACCGTTGTACATTTTGTAACTTACAATCCGACGGTCACGATATGTAGTGATCCGACGGTTCACTCTCACCTCGGTATTACCGACACTTGATCCGTGGCTTGACACCCGATTGGTCCATGAGTTCTATTTAAAGCGCATGGAGGGTCATTGTTCGGGTAATCCGTGCATGAGAGAAGCTTATGTAAATTTTCATTCTTTGATTAATAAATTGCCTGTAGTACCCACGTTGGGACAGGCCGTGGACTGTTTCCCTCCTTGTACTCTGAGGGTTTTAACCACGTCAAAAATACTGGTGTATTGATTTGAGATCTGGTTGTGAGCGGTGTCCTTTTGGTATTCTTTCTGTGGAACTTACCCTGTAAATTCCTACACCTTCATCTCCTGGGTTAGGTTTTTGGATGTTTAGGATTTTCCATTGTTTCCCAATAATAAATAGGGATTTGACCCTCATCATAACATAGTTCATAGGCATCTAGTCACCACATCTCTTGTTAAAGATAAGCTACCATCACCCAAGCTAGGTTATTTCCATTTCTGTATGTAATTATATTTAAATTCTTTGATATTAATGAGATGAAGTTTTATTTCTACTATATCTCTGCATTTTTGTGTATATCTATATTTTTTTGCATTCCTTCATAAGTCCGGATCATCTAGTGTGGCTTCCAATTTTACATCTAGTTTTGCTTCTAGTGTGACTTCCATTCTTGCTTCCATTATGGCTTCTAATTTTTCTTCCAGTTTTGCTTCTAGCATGGCTTCCAGTTTCACTTCTAGTGTGGCTTCCAATTTTGCTTCTAATTTTTCTTTCATTGTTGTTTCTATTTTTTCTTCCAAACGTGGAAATAATGTGAGGTTTAGCACCAGTTTGACCACTGCGTTTTTCAACAGGTGTAGCACCATGTGTAGCGCCAAGATATATATGTCCACCTTGGTTTTTTATTTGGCTGCCTGATTTTCTTCCCATTTTTCTTCTAGTGTGTTTTCCAATTTTGCTTCCAATTTGGCTTTCATTGTTGCTTTTTTGTTTGCTTCCAGAAAATGGTTATTGTTTTGCATACAATTAAATTAATATGTTTTGTCTCAATTTAATTAGTTAAATATATCATGTCTCTTAAATAATTTATATGATTATACATCATATGAAAGAATTTGAAATATTTATAGGATAACATTTATAAAGAATTTTTAGGGAAACAAACATCCATACAAATTAACAACATCATTATACTTATTAAATCTCAATCAAAGTAGAATCTACAATATCTAGTATATATAAAATAACAAGATCATTATTGTAACATGATCATCATCTATAACTAAAACAAGTCAATCAAATAATTTAAGTGAATTTGACAACATCCATCATGAGCAGTAAATCAAAACCATCATACGTATTAAATATGCATGAAAATCGTTAACCACTTTCAACATATAAAAGTTGACGAGTCAATATTGACAAGATCATCATATATGTCTTTGGAGTTCTATCATATCAAGAGAGAGAAAAACACTTTCACGGACAATTAAGGAAACAAAGGCATGAATTTGGTTCAAGGCTAGTTGACGAAGGAGGGTGGCATAACAACGATATGTCACATAACATGATTCCTCATAACTCGAGGATCTCGAGATGCTTAAGGGTAACTAAGGAGGATAATATGACCGTCTTAGGTTGCATAAATTTGGTAGTCATTTCAAAAGCACATCGATGATCACTCTGCAAAACGACGGGCCATTCGTCTAACAGATGGTTAAACATAAGGATTAATGCTAAGCATGTGGCTAGGTAGGATGTTTTTATGGCTGAGAAAGAACGTTTCAGTTCGACCTTGTGTGTTTATGGTCTAGACCAAGAAGCAATGAATTCACAATTGTTAATGCGAACAACATTAAACTCAAAGGGACTCCCCCCACTGTCATTTTGGAATTAAGTCTAGCTATAAGAGGATGGTTGTGTAGAATTCACACATAGTGGCTCTCTATACATTCTTTACGAGCCGAAGAGATCATGGCCTCCTCGTCAAGAAATCGCACTAGTGGCTCCCTGAATGATATTGACGAGGCATTCAAGCAGGAAATAAAGTACATGATATCCAATATAGGCGGGAAAATAATTTATGAGGCTCACTCTCATTTTACCCCGGTAACGGTTAGTTGGATGGTTGGAAAAGAGATGTTAAAATTGTGCAAGCGACAATGGAGGAAATTAATATGTAAGCATTTGTATGAACTAATTATTTTATAGAGGAATTGTAGTCCATGCTTAGATTCATTTCCATGGCTTGACACCTTTTCCCTTATCTACATGCACACTTATGAAGATGTATCCATTTCTCTATGCATGCCTCCCTTCTTGTAATATGGAGGCCCCAGTAAGAAACACTAATTTTATAAAGGATTTGTAGTTGATACTTTGTTCCATTGCCATGGCTTTCCATTTATGCTTAAAAAACCTTTTGAAATCTTGCTCCCATTTTGCATTCATGTGTGTGAAGTTTGATTAATTAATTTATTTTGGCGACTTCATTTCCTTTCGTTACAATAATGGATGAGTGGTTTTTCGATTACAAATGCTATCTCAGTATTAAATGATGCTAGAATATTATAATGTTTATTAAATTTTAAGGATGAAAATAATTCTTAAAATTTAGAAACTTTGACAAATCTTGTTTCTAATATAAAAACTATAAAATGTTCACTGAGATTTTTGTAAAAAATTTCAAATATCTAGTGATTTTAATAATCTCTATAAAATTTTGGCAATTTTTAAGGCAAAATAATTTTATCCTATAAATTTTGGAAAATCATTTTTTGAAAAAATGAAAATTAGAGAATTTCTTTTTGGAAAACACATGCAAAATTAACATGTTTGCAAAAATATTAGCCATTAAATTTCCCCCTTAGTAACCTTCATCATCTTTGTAAATTATCATTAATGATTAACACCATATATTTATTTTTGAAAATCATATATTCAAATCTTTAAAAAATTTATGATATATATCTCTATATGTTAAATAGTTAAGTTCTATAAGAAAAAGTATGCATCAATTTAATGTGTTAAGAAAAGCATAGTCTAACTAAGAGATGAAATGACATTTTTCTATAGGATTTTTTTGCTAAATTTTGATCAAAATTCTATAGAGGTTTTAAGATTCATAAGTTTAAGTTATTTAATTTGCAAAGTTTGAGTGCCTCAAAGTTTTCAAAGGGTTAAATCCATTAGTGGATTTTAAACAAGAAGAAATCACAATCTTATTGAAAATTGTATTACCAAATTCAACCCAAAAACCATTTTATATATTAAATAAACTTCTCTATTAATAACTTATAACTTAATTATTATTTACCGTTAAAATATAAATTATATATAGTTTAGCTATAGATGCATCACTCACTACCGTTAAAATATAAATTATATATAGTTTAGCTATAGATGCATCACTCACTCGTAATTTGTTCATTCCATTTTGAGCCTATTATGCATATAATACCTTTCACTCAAGTCTTAATTGTGAAGTCATTCTATTTATGTCAGTGATAGTAAACTATTTTAACAAAATACAATTAAAATTGTACGGTGCTTAATTATTTTTTGGGTTTACATTATTGCATAGTTGCGAAGTATGCGTTCCATTATTTGAAAAGCCATATTAGTTTTTATTGGCTGCCGCCGGGGGGGCCTGTCTCTTTGTGCGATAGATGATTCCATGAAATATTTTCAGAATGAAGTGACAGAAAGAAAGTTCATAGTGGAATTGAATATTGACCAAGTTTGAGACACAGATTGAATAGAATCTATTTTGTGAGGAGTATACTTATTACGGTACACATTATCCTGTTCAAATGAAATAACATGTTGCTGTTTGCGCAAACAAGGATCCCCACCACATACACTATTGCTCAGAAATTGAACATATATATAAATAAATAAATAAATATTGGTGCCCTCCTATTTTATCATTGAAATGGAAACATTAATTGACAATGAGCTGGATACCGTTTTTTCACAATGATTCAGCGCACAAAAAGATCCGGAGATTTTCGTATTTTTGTTTTGTTCAATTATTGCACAATGGATGCTTACGTTATGAGAATGACGTTATCGGACCCAATATTATGACTTTTCTTGTATGGACTGAAAAAACAGCCATTGATTTTTTCTTCTCTCTTTTTCTAGTTCTTAATGAGCTTTTAGAAAAGTAGAATTTTGATTTTTGGGAATGTTATTTTCCCTTCAGTATTTATTCATATGTTTCTCAACATTTTGGTTTTGTTTTATGTTTTTTTTTAATCATTCCTGCCGTGAGCATGCATTTGCAGGTTAAAATCTTGAATACCTCTTTATAAATCTGAAAATGTTTTTTACAAATCCAACATCAAAAAATTGCATTTTCATGATCCAAAATTTGAACCTATCTAATAATGTCATCATGTCTAATAAGCCTTCGCTGGTGTCAATCTTAAAAGAGATTTAAACATATCTAAGAAAACCAAAGCTAAATTAGTTAAAATATGTTTTTAAGTTGTTGCTCAAGATATTCTTCATATCCTTAAAAAAAATTGATAAATGCCAAAATTGTAGTGGCATATTTAGAAGACGAGGTCAAAATATAAGAAGCATGAACCATCAAAAAGATCAACTCTTCCCTGGAGCTAGGGACTCTTAGAAACTTCCTAATAATTAACAGTGTTTACAATTGAGTGATAATGAAATTTTTAGGATAAAGAGATACATAGAGTGATATGTATTAGAGTGCTTTATCAAGGTAAAATTTGATCCATTCATACAAGTTTGAGGCTAGAAATTGGAGGCTAGAAATTGTTGAATATGCAAATTATAACAAAGAATTAATAAAAAGAGGGTTGGATTGTAAACTTCATCTTGGACACATACTAGAGTGGCAACTTTTATAATTTATCCATAATATACACGTTAAGCAATAGAGGCTTTGAAGTGTCTAAAGTAGAAGGCTTGTTTCTAGCTACATCCTTGAAATGAAGGAGTTTTGAGAACGAATATGGTCTATTGCTTCACTCTTCCAAGTAGACACAAAACCAAAGTGGGAATTATGTCTTTTTGTATGTTGTAGTCAGAAAACAAATAATGATTGTCGTGTTTTTTTTTCATTCAAACAATGTCATTGTTGGTCCATAAGGACCCCCTTGCACAAGCTTTACAGTACAACAGAACAGGGAAATAGTGCTAAAAATTGTGGCAACATTTAGTGTTTTTCAGTTCACGAATTGGGCACCTTTCCCCTCGAAAAAATGGGCACGACCTGGTATGTTTGTATTAGTGCCAGATTTTGAGCCAACTAGGCATTTCTTTTGCAGATGTAGCCAAACTTTTTCCCCACCTAGAAGTTGTGTGACACTCGATGTTGATCATGTCGTTGCTTGTACTTGGTATTGGCTCTGTCCAATATGGCATGGACCTCCTGGTAGATGTGTTGAAAGCGCTTAATGAAGCTATTAGCCTTGTTAGATTTAGACTGGACATGAGACGAATCTACCTAAGTAGCTGCAAATGGTATGGCCACATCAATGGGACATAGTGGTTGGAATCCCAATCCCACCTGAAAGGGATTGTGGCTAGTTGATCTATGGAGAGATCTGTTGTAGTTGTGCTGGACATAGGGGAGGCTTTTATCCCATGTGTGTGGATGCTTCGAGTTGTACATGTGCAAAATGTGTACCATCATCCTATTGACGACCTCTGTTTGGCCATCAGTTTGGGGGTGGAAAGTCGTGGACTTAGTGAGCTTGGTATCCAACATCAACTAGAGACTTGACCAAAATTTACTTAGGAACTTGCTATCCTGATATGAGATAATGGACTATGGGATCCCAAAGTACACCCACACTCGTTCAAAGAAGAGCTTAGCAATGGCCTCTGTTGTGATACTCTTCTTGCAGGCCACCAGAATGGCCATTTTAGAGAATATGTTGACGACCATGAAAACATAGTCATTACCATCCTTAGTAGAAGGAAGGTGCGACATGTAATCCATGGATATGGATTCCCAAGGTCGACTCGAAGTAGGCATAGGAGTGTATAGGCATTTATTTTTTATGGTTAGTTTGGCAATGGAGTAGGAAGTGCAGGATCTGATGTACTTTCCAAAATTCTTTCAATGGTTCAGCAAATAAAAATACTTATGTAGCATTGTCGTTGTTTTCTCTACCCATAAATGTCCAATGACGTGACTGTAGTGTGCCTCCCAAATAATTTTTGCACGCTCACTTGAAGGAACACGACGGTGTTCCAAGTGGCATAACAATGCATCTTGGAGCTGAAATTTTTTAACTTTATTTTTTTCTAGGAGAGTCTGGTATGTGTTTCCAAATTCTAGATCACTCTTGTAAAGATGCGGCCACCTTGCAGTCTCGTACCCCAAGAGTCATGCACGATGGTCAATGCCATGACAAGGGGTAGGTTGAGGCAGTCTGCAACATTGTTGGTGCTTCCCTTTTTGTACTTAATGTTCAAATAGAACTGTTGCAAGTATATGGACCATTTCTAAAGGTGATCGTTTTGCAACTTCCCTTATGTCTATACTAACTATAGGGGTCGATGGTCTATGTGGATGACCGTTTCCTTCCACAGAATGTAATGCTTCCATTTTTGGCAATCTTGCACAATGGAACAAATTTATTTTTCATAGGTGGGATACTTTTAGATAGTGTCTGAAAGTGTCTCATTGTGATATGCCATTGGATGCCCTTGTTGAGTAAGAATTACACCAATAACATAATTGGAGGCATCTATATTGATATCCAATGGCTGTCGTAGGTCTAGTAATGTGAGCATTGGTGCAGAGCAGAGGTGATGATTCAACTCGGAAAACACCTTATGTTGGGATTCAAACCAAAATAACTTTTCTTTCGCTCCTCCCTTAGTGACTTGACTCAAAGGCCAAGTGATATGAGAGAACCCTAACATGAACCTGGTGGTAGAAGTTGGAAAGACCCAGAAAGATATGGAGCTATGGTAGAGTGGTAGGGGTTGGCCAATCCTAAATGACTTGTATCTTGGTTGGGTCCACATGCACACCCCTCTCATCAATGATGTACCCCAGATATTGAACCTAGTTCATAACAAAAACGCATTTCTCCAAATTGACACACAACTTGTGTTTTTGTGGGGCTTAGAGGACTTGTTGAATATGGTATTGGTGCTCTTCCCAATTTTGGCTGAAGATATGAATGTCATCCAAATACACCACCACGAATGAGTTAGTGAAGGGTCAAAAGATGTTGGCCATCAACCTCATAAAGGTTGCGGGGGCATTCGTTAACCTGAAAGGCATGACCAACCATTCAAAAAGGCCCTCCTTGGATTTGAAGTCAATCTTCCACACATCAAAGGGTTTGATTGGTACCTGGTGATAACGGGACTTCAAGTCAATCTTAATAAAATATTTTTCCCCCTTGAGCTGGTCCAAAAGGTCATCAATCTATGGGATTAGATACCTATTCTGGGCAATGATCTTGTTCAGTGCCTGATAGTTAATATAGAGTCTCTAGTTTCCATCCTTCTTTTGTACCCTAATGATCGGGCTCCCGCGGGGTGATGAACTTAGCCTAATGTGCCCTTTCTCCAACAATACATGAACCTACCTCTTGATTCCATCGTTCTCCCGAATAGAGCATCGATAGATACGTTTATTGGGTAGTGACGCGCCCGGGGTCATATCGATGGAGTGCTTGACCTGACTATGTAGAGGTACCCCTTTGGGTGAGGTGAAGATGTCCCTGTACTCCTCCACAACCTTGTCCATTTGTTGTTTCCATGCAAAGGAGCCTTGTCTGGAGGTCGTGGCCACAATCATATTTTTTCCTTGAAGGCGAATCATAAGAAAAATAAATTTCCTGGTCTGGGAAATGATATTACTGTATTGCTTCACAGTGATCAAAGAAATGGCGCTAGTCCATGCTACCTCCAATATCTTGTACAACTTATTACACAAAGTAATAATAATAGTGTGAGGCCTAGACTCATACACATCATGTCTCTTCCACAAGTATATTTGGCATAATAATACATGACAAACTTCAAGAGGAGCAACATCACATATTACCTCATATGTGAAGGGATTAATGTTATAGGGAAGGCAACACAGTTGGCTGATGTGGACATCTTGCCCTTGGTGAATCCACCTGATGGTCTATAGTTGTGTGTGTGGTGTGGTCAGTAGGCCCAACTGATTCACGACATTTGTTGAAATGAGGTCTTTTGGCTCCCACTGTCGACAATGAATTGCAATGGAGAACCCTTCACCCATATCTATGAGTGAAATATCTGTTCCTACTCCTATGGATCTTCAAGCCCATCCTTTTGGATCTTTGTGGTGGAAATGGTGGCACTAGGCTCCGCATTGATAATTTTCTTCCTTTTATCATTCCCCTTGTTGGTTTATGACTAATGTCAGAACATGCATTTGATTTGGAAGCCTTCGGCTCAACCACCAGTGACTTCTTAGCTTGACACTCAATTGTATTGTGAGTGGGGCTCTTATGGAACTCACACCATTTCCCTATGTCCTTCTTTATCTTCATTGTGTTGTTCTTTTCTTGTGGCTTCGATAGGATGTCCTCGGTCACCTTGCCTTGGATTTGTCCTTTGTTATATGGTTTGGGGGTGCCCTTCCCTAGCTTCAAATTCGTAGATCCAAAGTCTCGCATCTTCTATTTAATTTTTTTCTCTATCTTGACAACGTATTGATAGGCGACGCTAATGAAGGAGATGTCCAAGAACTCCATCTCATCCTGGATGTACTTGTGTAGACAGATGTAGTACTTGAGTACCAAATGCCACCCAAAATCCTTAATACCCAGCTTCGTGTGAAGGGTATGGAAAATATTTGCGAAATTCAACACATCTTGGTGCCTTCCCTACTATAGCATGGTCCACTTTATGTACGTATCTTCATAGCTCCCAAAAGGGTAATATTGTTCGTTGATGGCATCTTGGAAAGAATTCCAAATGGGTGCGGTGGAAATAGTGAGGATTCCCTCTCGTCCTTTTGTTCATAGTAGGTTTCCCACAAGTCCTTAACATGTGGGGTGGCTTTAAGGAGTGCAAAAGTAATATTTTCCCGATTGAAAAAGTCATGAATAGAAAAATATCCTTCCAAAAGATTTAACCATCTATCTACAACGTCTACATCTATTTGGCCTTCAAATATGGAATGTCAAAGTTAACTTGTACCCTAAAAGGAATGGTGCCTCTAGAGTGGTTGTTGGGTGAAGATGTGTCACCTATGGGTAGCCGCCGAAGGATGTTGGAAAACTTATCCATCACCGCATTCCTTTATCACTTGATGGATTCCTTGAGAAATATTTTGGAAGGATCCCCAACCCCCTCGTCTTTCTTTTCTTTCTCCATGGGAGGACGTCGAGATTTGTGAGTCTTGTATTCCAAAGGGTGAACCAGTTCTAGCCTCAACTCCTTATACCCTGACCTCGTTGGGGACATGCAAAGAAAATAGAGAAAGAACATACTACTTTGATACCACAGATCCAGACTTATGTAGGAACACAAAAAAATACAAATATACACATAAACATATATATGCGGTAGAAATATATATGCACGGAAAAGCCATTGCAGCCAAGGTCCATCAATTTGAATGGGCACGCTTGCAGGTTTCAAGGTGTTGACCATTGGAGGCTCTGCTCAGACTATTTAACATGCTAAGCTGGATCTGTTTCTTCAACTTGTCGTGACGATGAACCACACTGGTTGGTTCGAAATGAGTTGACAAATGGTTTCTCATGTGATTTTCACCGAAAAATCTCTCGTAAACTTCATTTCATTAATATCAAAGAACTGAAATATGCTTACATATAGAAAAGGAAATAAACTAGCTCAAGCAATGGTAGCTTATCTCACAAAAGAGATGCGGTAGCTACATACCTTTGAACTATGTTACAATGAGGCTCAAGGGCCTTTTTATTATTGAGTAGCAAGGGAAAACCCTAAACAACCAAAACCCTAACCCCAGGAGATGGAACACCAAGAGTTTGTGGGCCTCGTTGTGGTTATTTTGACATCCAACTTAGCAGGGTCGTAACTTGGTCATATTATCTCTATTTTCCACGTACGATACCTTGTTGGAAATATCTCACTAAGTACTGCATGATCTTCAATAAGCCCCTGCCAATGGTTGTGGGCCTATTTCGGACTTCAAAAAAATGTCGTTTAGGGGGTCAAAACTGCTCCGGAAGTTCAGGACCCAAAAAATTGAATAAAAATAGTAAATGCTGCTATAAAGAAGGAAAGTGATGAAACCCACTTGAGGTCTAGGTGGAATAGGTTGGTTGCCACCAATATCCACCCTGATAAATGTTAATATGATATGTCATGTCTAAATCATATAAGTTGAAATGATGCATGTCAAAAAGATACAACTAAATAATATGGTATAGGAAGTTGTGAAAATGATACATATGATATTAACTATGAAAGTAAACATCATAACAGTATATCAAAAATGATTCATGATGTGGTCTATATGATCATGAATGTCACTTGTTGCTACCAACAACTTCCTCATGATTATCATCACCATTGTGATCATCATAATAATCATATTTTGTATCGACATTGGCCTCATTGTCATCTGTGTCTGTGTCATCATGAGTATCATTTTCCATCTCTTCATTAGAGCAAATTTGATCTGGATATATGTGATGAGGATCATTCCAATCTTCTAGAATATCCTTGTTGTGCAAAAAAAAATTACAATCAAAAGTTATTATTTATTTCATGCAATAATTAGTTTTTATATTATATATCTAACATTACAACATATGAAATTAAACAATAATCATATTAAATCATATCAAAGTGCACATATGATAATAAAATTTCATTTAAGTTACAACTGAGATGTTGTAACAGCGGATGTTGTAACAACAAGCCACTTCATCTTGCTTCTCAGAGCTTGAAAGTGGGCAGCCAAAGAGGTGTTTCTACCACCAAAAACTACATTAACACTTGGGGGATCAAGAAAGAAAATTGAGAAGCACAAACATAGGTAACATCAGATTGGGAAGAAGATGTTGTTACATCGGATGTTGTAATAGAATATGTTGTAACAATAGATGCCATAACAACATGTCAATGTTAAATCTGGTGAAAATCTTGTAAATATGCCAAAAAAAAATTAAATGTTGATGTTATAACAACTACTACTATTGAAACTACTGAAACTGTGACCATTAGAGCGGATGTTGTAACAACGCATGTAACAACAGATGTTGTGAAAATTGAGGGGGTAGAAAGCCATTTCATATTGCTTGTCAAAGCTTGGAAGTGAGCAGCTGAAGACATGTTTCTGCCACCCAACACTACACCAACACTTAGGGGATCAAGAAAACAGCTTGAAAAGCACAAACATAGGTAACAACGGATTGAGAAGCAAATGTTGTAAAAACAGATGTTGTAACAATAGATGCCATAATAGATGTTGTGACAATGGATGTTGTAACAATAAACCATTCCATATTCCTTTTCAAATATTAAAAGTGGGTAGTCAAAGAGGTTCTTCTCCTATGGTTCTATCCCTCTCAATCTTGAACCAATCCAAATACAAGGAGTTCTTGGCCCTTCTGAATTCCCCATTATTGGATTTGAAATTCCAGGTATGTAGCCATAAGTGTTCCTACAAATCTTACCTACCACTGGTTGTATGTGAACTCTTGAAATCTCTCCACCTTGGTTTCCACACACCAAAGGTTTCAGGCTTCAAACCAAGCCTGTAAGAAGCTCCATGGAAATATGAAAATAATTTTAGGGTGGAGCTAGCTACACCTCAATGCAAGCAAAAGATATCCAAGATGCTTATAATGCAAGGTTGGTGAAGCTTTCCTGTAGGGGTTCCGACTATTCCTACACTTGAAGGGAGGATAACCCTTCCAGCGTTGACTCAATGCCTTTTTCACAGGTTCAAGGTCTTATATCCTAATGAAGGAATAACCATGTATATGCACAGACCCTATTAAGCAGGCTGTCCCTTATGTACTTATTTTATGTTAATAAAAAGTATCTCAGTGCCCAATGTTCCAATTTTTTATTCCATATCCTTATGGGTCCTTCTAGTGTCTGTGGTGTTTCATGACATATTCGTATTACTTACATATGCCCTGTTAATCAGTATGAATGAGTGTTTACGCAAAGAAATGATTTTGTTTCAGGAACATGACTTAAGTTAGTTTATTGTATATAACATTACACATTCTTCTACATAGTATATATTATGAACTGCGGTAATGAGAATTTAACAGAACACTTCATTCCATTGCAAATGCATACACTAATTCAACTTGTTTATCAACTTTTTTCATTTCAGAGGTGTGAAATATGTTTTTATGTATGAATTTATTTATCATAACTATAAATCTATCTATGCATATAGAGGCATCCCCATGCTCATCACATTAACAACATTGTTATAGTCCAAAAATAATACATACCATTTCAACCAGAAATGTATCTTAAGTTCATTAATACTTAAGCAACACAAAGAGATACTTACCTTTAACATTGCATGGAAACTGAGTATGGGACAAGGACTCTCCACCTAATCATAGAAAGTTGTAGCCACACTTGTAACTATCACCCCTGAGCCAAATTCCAAATTCCGAGGGAGGTACTTTCTTAAGGGACTAGAACACCAACTCTCAATGAAAATAGGGAATCTAGAGGGACTCTTCCTCAATCCCACTAGTTGATGTTGCCATCTTCTTATCACAAATGTTCTGGAGGTTCTTACCTCACCTCAAGTGCACATGCAGTGATTCAGTCCCTTCCAGGGATTCCAAGATCCACTGTAACAATAATGCACTAACCAATGTCTTTAATCAAGTCTTATTTTAATGTTATTGCAGGATTAGCCTCTTCCCAAGTTTTCTAGGGCTCCAGAGCCTGCTATCTCAACCCAAAGCCTCCATGAGACCCAAGTTGTTACAGGGCTCCATAGATTACGTACCAACCCATAACCTCCAATGACCCAATTTGTTACAGGGATCCAAATATTGTCTCAACCCATAGCTATGTTGTAGTGACTATAACCACCCTCCAAAAGTTTTCCTATGCTTCTATTTTGTAGCCTTCATTCTTAAACAAAATAATGCATCTCACACTAATCCACGTATTAATGCTTTGAGTGAGACTAATGCTTTCAGTTTAGCTTGTGTTTTCTTAGTTGATTCTCTAACTCACAAGTTGATTTCCTAACTTGGTCCCACAGTAATTGCGGGATTGCCTCCCAGAAACTACACAATTCTTGAGGGAAACTAGCCTTACTATTGGGAATTATGTAGACCTGACTACCAATGAGACTTTAGTTTAGGAAATTCGCAGTCATGAGGGGGCATCCAAACATTGAGCCCAGAAATTATGCAACCCTTACAGAGCTTAGAAACAACGGAGTGCACTAACCAGAAAGTTCCCCAGTTCCCAGAACTGCATTATCTTTCCAAGCAGTGTGCATGGAAATTTTCCCCTGGGGAAGAAAAAAATCAAGAAAGAATCCCTAAAAAATAGGGATTTATTTTTACCATCCCGAAGGAGGCACTTTCGCTATTTTTAGAAACTTCCGCCAAGTGTCGCTTTTTCCTTGATCTTAGGTATGCTTGTCATAAAACCTAATTTGCCCAAATCTATTTAATCAACACTTCTTTAGCTCATTTCCACATTCAATATTGGAGCTCTAGCATTCCCGAGGAGATCAAGGAACCTTTGGTGCGATTGTCATTGCTTCTTCGGGTGAGTTTTTCTTTTGTTGTCTTTTGCCGCTTTTTCTGTCACTTTTTGTCGTTTGGCTTGTGTTAGTGTTGTTTCACTTGTTTCCCTACATGGTTGTTGGTGTTTTATCTTGTTTAAACTTGTAGAAGTGTTTTTTGAAGTTATAGATTGCCTTTCTCAAAGTGTCATATGAGCTTTCCTGTTTTTGCACCAACGGTCGTCGTTGCGACGACTCTCCTCACATGCTTCATTTTCCTTCATTTTAATTAATTACTGCACTTGATTCACATGCATGGATCTACACTTACAAATATATGCACTCAAATTCACACTATCCCTCAGATCTGCTTCTTTTCACACTTCGCTTAGGCATATGTGGGCTACCCTTGGTCGGGTCTCACTTTGCACAAATTACACTGTGCAATCTGGAGGCTCATGCCACAATATTGGCCTATGGAATTTTGCAGAGCATAGACTAAGCTAGCTCCATCTACACACTGTGTAGTTCCAGGAGCCAACCTCCTAGTTTGGCCACTGAGACTAGGCATAGTCTCCCCTAGGCCTTTGCCCAGACTAAACTACACATTGTGGAGTTCCAATCATCAAGCTTCCACCTTGGCTATTGGGATTGTGCAGTGCATATTTCCATAGTCAGTGAGTAACCTCTGTGAAGTAAAACTACACAATCCCTCACATATAGTTCCAGACTTGCTACTTAAACTTGCCTTGAAGTTGTTTTGCTTTAAGCTAACATTTTCTTGCCATGAGTCTCCTCTCTGTCCCACATGTATAGTAGTTGTCGAGCATCTCTCCAGCAGTCACTGTTAACATGTCATCAAAGTGATCTGCATCAAAGGAAAATGCCGAGATAAGTATTGGGGAAGTAACTGAGTAGACATCAATTGATTTACCAGTGTATGTAGATACTCAACTATTTATTGAGAAAGGAAAAACACTGACATGGAAACAGATCAAAGACCCTTTTGAAAAATACTTTGAGGCAGATTTAGAGGACCGACAGGTTTATCTTATCATTTGACAGTTAGGGTTATACAAGGTTGCATGCAAGTACCCTGTCTTCCCATGTGCGGACATCATCGACTGGATTGTCTCAGATATGGATGAAAAAACTATGAAATTGAGAAGTGCCAGTGGGTAGGAGCTTGCACCCTTCATAGTAGAAGACATTAAACAAATGTATCACTTACTCGAGCCAGTGAATCACATGGACTCACTCTTCAATGGCACCCACAACTATGTGAACACAAGAGACATTAGCAAGTGCTGGGTGAATGAGTGATCAAAGTTTCAGCAGACATCCACCCATATTTACAAGACAAAGTCCCTTAGGAAGGCTTACTAGTTCTTTATCATCTTCGTTTACATAATATACAGTTAAGAGAGCATGAAAACCTTTCCTGAAGGGTGGGTAGTCTTACTGGACCAATTGGTGAATGATGGAAGGCCATTCAACTAGTCAAATCTTTTTGCTCAACAATTGAAGTCCCATGTAGCTAAGTTTCATAATCCTCCCAAGCATCAACAAGAAAGGTTTTATATTCCTGCATACTTACTGGATGCAATCTGTGCATAGTAGGAGTTCCCTGGCATGAAATAGACATGGACACCACAAGAGAATGTCGTGAAAGTCTATTACAAGTTTCTTTCAGACTGCATTTATTGAGGAGTGATGGCAAGGTTAACTAACCACTTTATCATCCTACTGTAAAAGCTTATATTTGAGCAAGATCCACCTTGCATGTCACAAGAAGCAATGAATGAGATAGTAGACATTGCAGATTTGGATGCCTCCCTAGGTGGCACCTTCATCATAATGTTTGGCGGAGAGAAGCCTATGCATGTCTTACCAATGTTCTGATCATGCAGTGATTATCATACCACATCGTTACAGGTATGTTAGCAGCACTGCATAGGAAGAAGAAAGTGCCATGGTCCACTCTTCCTTTGCAGATCATATTATACAAGATTAAGAACTTAAAATATGTAGATGTTGTGGCTAAGGGCATAGTGAAATTTGAGTTTATAACTAAGGAATTTAATCCATATGATCCCCAAAGTAATTGCAAGGACCATTGTACAAGAGTATACTTTTAATGGATTAGTGGGGCATTTCATTAGCCACAGGAGGATCCTTAGCGAAACTACTACAATGCCTCCAGACTCAATGAGCCAGTGATTATACCAAGAACTTGGAAGGCTGCTCCACAGAAAACAAAAACTCCCAAAGCAACAACAACAGAAGAATAAGGCATCAATCTAGTGCAGGAAAAGGGAAAGAGGAATATTGTTGATAATCAAGAGGGAGATAAAATCTTAAAAATGAAGGTGAATCCTATTATCACAAAGGAAAATTTGGCAACGAAAGCAAAGAGGGAGAAAATAATGAAGAGAGTAGAGCAGAGGAAGAGAGAAAAGAAGAGGTTTTAGGAAGCAGAACTGAAGTTGTATGAGACAGAGAAGAAGATGAATGAAGAACAAGAGTTGAGGAGGAGATAACAAGAAATGTAGAAAAAGTGAGAAGAAGAAAAAAGGAAAGGCGTGATGACAGAGGAAACAACTTCAAAATAGGTTGAAGAGTTAGAATAACTAGCAGTAGATAAGGAAAGTGAACAAATGCAATATTGGGAGCTTTCTCAGTAGATTGAGCAATTGATTGAAGTGAAAGACATGGATTTGGAACAAGAGCCATAGCATGAAGATGTTGACCTGATGCCGAGAGCACCACAGGTCATCCCTTAGTCTCCACCACCTCTAGTAGCAAAGCCAGCCCTGAGTGAGCAAGGAGATGTTATTATCCTTAATGATGATGTGGTCATGGATGTGTACAATGTTAGTGTCAGTCTTTGCGGCCTTCCTCCAATGATCAAATATGCTCTTACAAAGTGGTTTTAAGGATTCAAGGTCAAATTTTGTCATTTCAGTGAGTCTTCAAGTAAAATTTGATCACCAGGCATTAGGTCTAGGGTTTGCTTTCACTCCTTCCAGAGTCGTCCAAATGTCGGTATATGTCACTATTCAACTGAGTCTACCATCATTCAGAGGGTTTTCATCATCATGTCAGGTTCCAATGGGTCATTTTACACCTTGTTCATGCTTCAGTAGCGCCTAGCTACGGTCATTTCCCTCTCCTAGGGTTTTGAGGGAAATTTCTCTTGGACGGTCAAATCATTGGAAAAACTTGTATCCTGATGTTCATACACCTTCCCTTATCCTTAAAGTACCTTATCAAACACTTCGCATCACTGAGATCCCCCAAATTCCTCATTTTCGCACAAACCCTAGTTTCTTGCTACAACTTGGCAATTTTCTAGGTTGGACCTGTGTTTTTCCTTTTTGGACCCCTTCCCCTCACTCAATTTTAGAGTTTCCACTTTTGCCTACTTCCTAACATCCCTCCCTACTTACAAAAATCTCCTCAAGAATTTGGAAGCTCCCTATCCCTTTCATTTCGCTTCATTTCGACAAATCTCTTGTTTTACACATCGGAGTAGGTTTTACTCAAATGATGTTTCTGAGCAAGAAAAGATGAATTTTGGAAACTAGAGAGAGGTTTTTGTCCAAAATAGGCCAAGGAATAAAAACCTCCTTGACCTTTTACACAGGTGTCATGGTTTTGAAGAAATGTCAAAAATATATTTTCCTCAGGAGAATTGATGCACCTCTGAAGTGACCTTGGGAAAATCAAGTTTTCTCCTAGCTTGGTTGGCCAAATGACTTTCTTGATGAGTCAAATGATAACAGGACACAAATATCTTTCCAATAAGATATCATGAGCTAAATTTGGGGTGGAGGAAGGCATTCAAAAGTTGACTACAACAGCACTCTGCCTTTTGGCAGCCTCATTTGGCACATTTTGACCAGTCTTGGTAGATTTAATTTTTGATAGGGAAAATTAACTTCAAATTGAAAAATTATAGTTGGGTTGGAAAGTAGACTCAAATACCTTTCCAACGAGCTATCCTACTCCCAATTTGGACACCGGTAAGGGCTCCAAAAGTTGCCTGGAAAGGAGCATGACGCACAGAGAGAGCGCGACGCACTGGGAGAGATTTTCTAGTGTAAATAAACACTGGCGCGACGCACATAGAGAGCGTAGCGCACAGGGAAAAAAAGGCCTGAAATTGTTCCATTTTGCCTCAAATTTCTTGTGAAGCCCATAAAATTGCAAGGTAGGCTCTATAACATCACTTTTTTATCAAATTTTATGAGTGATATGGTGGTTATATGCCTATGATTGAATGCAACAAATTTCATAAAGACAACCACAAGAAGACACCTATTCAGCAGAAGATAGAGTCTGATTGATAGATTTGGCTTGAGAGGATCCACATCCACTTAGAGAAGCTGTTGGCGAAAGTAAACAAGAACATGGATCACCATCACATCATGAGGCTTCTTTGCATGATGAGGAGCTCATTGAGCATGATTTTGACCTAGTTGACTTGGAGGCACAAGATGAGCATAAATCCATACAACAAGTCATCAAAGAGAAGTATTCTTAGATCATGTAGGTCAAGGAAAATTTGATAAGGGCCAAATTTATCATTTCATTCCTTGATCAAGAAAACAGTTAGCTTAAAGCACAAAATCTACCTATGGAGAAAGAACAATTGAAAGTCAAGAAACAAGAGATGAAGGGAAAGGAATTGGTGGACCATGATAACATTGAGCACCATGAAGAACATGTGGCAAGAAAAAGGCCAAGAACAAGTGGGTCACCATGAGCATCTCAGATGTATATTTTCCCTCACCTTGATGGAAGACAAAATCACCATTGCAGGGAATGATTTCATGTTTTCAGTAGATTCCATCTCTCAAGCTACAGGCATACCAAACCATGGTGAAAATTGGTTCAAAGACATGAACCTAGACCTAGAAGAGTACAAACCCTAACTGAAATCATAATATAAAGAAACTCACTCACATGTTTTCCCATTCAGATATTTTTTGGAGATATATGCACCATTAATGAAGGCTATCATGAAATTCTTCACATGTGAGGGAAAATTTTCCAGGTTGCATCAATATCACATAAGGCTACTCATGCACTTTACAACAACCAAGTCGCTCAATTTGAGTAGTTACTTGTATAGGAGCTTAACCAAGATGTCTAAAAAGGTGAAATTGAAAGGAAAAGTGCATTATCCTAGTCTCTTTAATCATAGCTTGATAAAGGTTATGGTTCTCCATCAGCTGACAAAAAATAACATGACATGGGACACTTTCATTGAGGCAGATTTGAACATGTATATAACTACTTCACCAAGCCAGCACCAAACTATGTCAGCACAGTCAATGGAGGTTGGGTCATCAAGAAAGAATGATGAGGTTCCAAGGCACCTAAGATTGAGGTGACCAATACATATCAAAGAGGCAGAAGGATTGTGTTTTCTCCTAAAACAGAGGTAAGGAGGCAGCGCATGATGAGGGGCCTTTAGGAGAGCCATCAGGTGAATGAGAGGCTGAGTTTGTTCTCCTTCACGATGATGAGATCGATACAGAGCCAACAAATGCAGAGCTTAGAGAGGTCATCCAAGAACAACAGTCAGAGATTGAGGCCTTATCCCTTGACTTGGAGAGGGCCAAGTGGAACATGAAGTACCTGGAGTAGAGAAACAAGCAGCTTGAGGACCAGCAGGCGATCATGGAGCTGCAAAACATTCGAGAGCATCGCCAAGCTGCTCAAAGAAGAAGGGTTGAGCTCACATCTTTGGAGCAAGAAATCAATGAGGATAGGGAGGCCAACCTTGAGAGGGTCAACATGCATTTGGAGAGGCTGCTAGACAAGACCGACAGGGACCTTGCTCTATTGAGACACATGGCATTTCACTACAGGGCACGAAACATGAGCGCCAAGGCCCGAATAGAGAGTTTAAAGGCAAAATTGAGGAAAGCAACTAGGAGGGAAAAAGAGGCAAAAGAGAAAGATAGGCTTAGAATCTTGACTGAGGCTTCCTTGGCTCAGCATGGCACCCCATAGAGAACCTCTAGCCCAAATTTCAAGAAATTTAAGGAATTTTTGGTCACATGGTGATTTTTTAGGCAAGAAACAGGAATTTTCTCCGTGTGCGTTGCGCCACTGGCACGACCTTAAAATTCTAGAGCTCCAAATGAGGAATGGCTTGAAGTTTTAGATTCAGCATGGAAAATCACGACTACTGTTGTCCGGGCAAGAAATTTGGGCAAGATCTGAGCCTCCTAAAGGTCAAAAACACCCAAAAAATGGCCTCTCTGACACTTTTTTGACACACAGAAAGTAGTCTTGGGAGAATGAAGATTTGGAGGGGCAAATGAGCACCAAATTCAAAAATTTTAGTTGGGTTAGAAAGTAGATAGGATAGGCTTTCCAAAAAGCCCACTTGGCCACATTTTGGACACCTACAAGTGCCCCAAAATAGGCCCTAAATTGGCACGATGCACAAAGAAATTGGTGCGGTGCACAGAGGAAAAACTGCCAATTTGCTCCCGTTTTGCGAAATTTTGGTTCGCAGCTTCTCCATGTGGGCCCGGTCATCTACACTTCAGTTTTTTGGCACCAAAGGCAGCATTTAAAGTGTTTTTTCTCCAGATTGGCATCTATCCGAGTGGCAAAGGAAGGCAAAGGGTCACCCCAGCCAAATGTCATGCTTGTGAGCGCTCCGCCTATAGCTGATGGTTGGCTCTCCATCTTCATTTTGTAATGATTCGAGTAACTCCCCAACCCTTGGGAGTTCTATCTCTTCCTCACACATTCTATATATTGTATGCAAGCTATTTGCAAAGGGTTGGTTGGCTTGTAACTTCTGGGAGACTGTGGGAAAGAAACTATGTTTCTTCACTGTGTAATTTTGACAGAGAATTAATGAAAGGCAGTGGTTCTATTTCATGAGATTCTTGTGGTTGTGAGTGTAGAAAATGTGTTCTTATGTTTTCATATGTATCTTGTTATGTTTCATAATTCAATTCATGTTCATTTCCAGTGAAATTTTCTGAGTGAGATTAGGTAGAATTCAATTTTATTGCTCTGCCTGTGAGAAAATTTCATGTTCAGTGTTATTCTTCTGTTGAAAAGGATTCATGTGACTATGCCCTTTTCACTTTCTTCAGCAATCTTTTCATTCCACGTTACCTCAAACTAAAATTGCTACACTTTCTGCCTGTCTTGCCTCACAGAATAATCTGTGCCTTCATATTAAATTCTCTGTTCTTAGCTGATCCTTTGTCCCATACCATCCCAGAAGCTCGGTCATTCATGAAATTTTTTTCCCAAATCCCTATTCACTTACTAGCCTAAGGTAAATATTTCATTGTAAGTCATCTCATACCGTTTTCGCTTATCTATTCACTGAGCGTGACTGGGAGAGAGCCCTCTCCTATTCTAGTAGGGCTAGCTACCAGACTGAGCGTGGTTTGTGGTTACCCTAATTTTTGCCTTCCTTCAGCCTAGGGCAGATTTAGGTGCTAACATAGTGGCGACCATACTGGGGACAAAAATGGTTTTCTTGAAGATTGTTTTGCCTCAGTACATATCTCAAGTTCAGAGCTGATTGTTGATGGTGAACAACGATCAGACATAAGAAGACGGTTGAAATCATTCACCTGGCAACTCCATTCACTGAAGAATCCAACAGTCAGTGCTTCATGGTGACTCCATTGCAGAGAGATCAGTAGCTTCGACATTTTCAAGATGGATCGGATTGCAAGAAGATATGCTCCCATGAGCCGAGATCACATCCCAGGTTTTCCAAATAAAATGCCCAAGGTAGATTGGTCAAAGAATTTTCCTGTGTTCAGAAATGTGGAAGGCAATGACGTTACTCTTCATCTGGTGAAATTTCACATTCATGTGCATAGATTGAAGATCAATTTTCCTGAAGACTGTATGATGAAAATGTTTATGGCTACCTTGGAAGATGAAGCCCGATCTTAGTATGAAAGTTTGCCACCTGCTTGCATTTACTGTTTAAAGGATTTTCATGCCCTGTGCATTGAAAGATATAAAGACTCTTATCCATCATTAAATCTAGTTCATGACTGTTGCAAACATGCTTCTACTTTTATTGAAAACCTTGAAAAATACTATGAGGATGATCATTTTATGGATGATGAGATCATGGAAGCCTTGTACGAGAATGCATTTAAGCAACATGAAGAGAAACTAGAGGAGTCCCATCAAGATGCTCAGGAAAATTTGTAGCAGAATCAAGATCTTTATACGGTGGAAAATGAAGTAATTTTGCATCTTGACAGTCAACATGAATTAAATGAAATAGATCAGCATGTTGAAGAGTTCCATAGGGATGAAAGTGATGAACGAAAAAGTGTCATTTCAGATCTGTCCATAGAAGAAGACAGCATGCAGAGAAATCAAGTTTCAAATTCAGAATGTGATAATTTTAAGACAACCATTTCATATGTAGATTCAGATTGTGATGACCAAGAAAACCTCGTACTAAGTCCCATGAAAGAGAACTCTGCTGCTGAAATCATCTGGGATGAAGAAGGTAGGGTTATGGATCCAAATGTTCTCATGTCATCAGAACACAGTCTTCATGAAGAGGTAATCCAATCAGCTCATGAACAATAAGAGGGGATCTTTGCTCAAGCAAGTGAAAAAGTTCCTCTCGATGAATTTATGGTAGATGATAGAAATGTTATTGTTAGGTTTCAAGAAACATCTAAAGTTACTTTTCTCATGATTGATGAATGTGATGAATGTAATGAGGATCTGGTTATCATATCATATGAAGATGACCTACCATATATTCAGACTTCAGAAGATTAGACCATTCAGGATTCCCTTTCATATTCCTCCTCATATGTCTCATCTTTTGAAATGTTCTTTGAAAAGGAGATTTGTTCATCCACTTGTTCAGAAGTTTTTGAGGACCAGGAACATACTGTTACTGAAGTACATTATTAAGAAAGATCTGAAGCAAGAGAGAAAGATATCTCGTTTTTCAAGAAGAAGGTCAATTTTCATGTTTTTCAGGATCCAATGGAAAATCTATTGCAGTCAGTAGTGAAGGTGTTTATTGCAGTATTCAGTGATTAAGGAGATCATGGTTGACTGTGTTTTTGGAGGCCCAGTTACCAGTATCTGTTGTTGACCAGAAGATATGATCTGGAGAATCAATCAAGGAGGCATCTACTTGATTGGTTACATTGGAAGACACATTACACATGATTGTACATATTGCATTAGTACGCAGGTGGGTGTCATCATGATTTGAAACGCTCGAATCTTGATGGACTGCTGCCATTGAATAAGTTTTGTCAGTTCTTGTTTTAGGTAAGTCAGTCATGAGTCATTTCCTTTTACATTGAGTCAGTCTTTTCAGTCATTGTAAGTACAAATTTGAGTTAGTCTGAGTCAATTTTCAGTCAATAAATGCGTCAAGAGTTGTGTGTTGTTTGTCAAAATGATGACTCCATAGCCCAATGGACGAAGGAACTGTCTAGCTCTTCCAGAGATCTGCTGTTCTTGGCACCTCCAAGGAGCTACCATCCCCCATTGGAGCCAATGTTAGTGTCAGTCTTTGCAGCCTTCCTCCAATGATCAAATATGCTCTTACAAAGTGGTTTTAAGGTGTCAAGGTCAAATTTTTTCATTTCAGTGAGTCTTCAAGTAAAAATTGATCACCAGGCATTAGGTCTAGGGTTTACTTTCACTCCTTCCAGAGTCATCCAAATGTCGTTCTATGTCACTATTCAGTTGAGTCTACCATCATTCAGAGGGTTTTCATCATCATGTCAGGTTCCAATGGGTCATTTTACACCTTGTTCATGCTTCAGTAGCGCCTAGCTACGGTCATTTCCCTCTCCTAGGGTTTTGAGGGAAATTTCTCTTGGACGGTCAAATCATCGGAAAAACTTGTATCCTGATGTTCATACACCTTCCCTTATCCTTAAAGTACCTTATCAAACACTTCCCATCATTGAGATCCCCCAAATTCCTCATTTTTGCACAAACCCTAGTTTCTTACTACAACCTGGCAATTTTCTAGGTTGGACTTGTGTTTTTCCTTTTTGGACCCCTTCCCCTCACTCAATTTCAGATTTTCCACTTTCTCCTACTTCCTAACATCCCTCCCTACTTTCGAAAATTTCCTAAAGAATTTGGAAGCTCCCTATCCCTTTCATTTCACTTCATTTCGACAAATCTCTTGTTCTAGACATCAGAGTAGGTTTTACTCAAATGATGTTTCTAAGCAATAAAAATGAATTTTGGACAAATGAGAGAGGTTTTTGTCCAAAACAGGCCAAGGAAGAAAAACCTCCTTCACATTTTACACAGGTGTCATGGTTTTGAAGAAATGTCAAAAATATAGTTGCCTCGGTAGAATTGATGCACCTCTAAAGTGACCTTGGGAAAATCAAGTTTTCTCCTAGCTTGGTTGGCCAAATGACTTTCTTGATGAGTCAAATTATAACTAGACACAAACATATTTCCAATGAGCTATCATGAACTAAATTTGGGGTTGAGGAAGGCATTCCAAAGTCGACTACAACAACACTCTGCCTTGAGGCAGCCTCATTTGGCACATTTTGACCAGTCTTGGGAGATTTGATTTTTGACAGAGAAAATGAACTAAAAATTGAAAAATTCTAGTTGGGTTGGAAAGTAGACTCAAATTCCTTTCCAACGAGCTATCCTACACTCAATTGGGACACTAGGAAGGCCTCTAAAAGTTGCCTGGAAAAGAGCATGGCGCACAGAGAAAGCGCGGTGCACTGGGAGAGATTTTCTAGTGTAAATTTACACTGGTGCAATGCACATAGAGAGCGCGGTGCATAGGGAAAAAAGGCCTGAAATTGTGCCATTTTGCCTCAAATTTCTTTTGAAGCCCATCAAATTGCAAGGTAGGCTCTATAACATCACTTTTTTATCAAATTTTATGAGTGATATGGTGGTTATATTCCTATGATTGAATGCAACAAATTTCATAAAGACAACCATAAGAAGACACCTATTCGGTAGGAGATAGAGGCTGATTGAGAGATTTGGCTCGAGAGGATCCACATCCACTTAGAGAAGCTGTTGGCAAAAGCAAACAAGAACAGGGATCACCATCACATCATGAGGCTTCTTTGCATGATGAGGAGCTCATTGAGCATGATTTTGACCTAGTTGACTTGGAGGCACAAGATGAGCATAAATCCATACAACAAGTCATCAAAGAGAAGTATTCTCAGATCATGTAGGTCAAGGACAATTTGATAAGGGCCGAATTTATCATTTCATCCCTTGATCAAGAAAACAGTCAGCTTAAAGCACAACATCTACCTATGGAGAAAGAACAATTCAAAGTCAAGAAACAAGAGATGAAGGGAAAGGAATTGGTGGACCATGATAACATTGAACACCATGAAGAAAATGTGGCAAGAAAAAGGCCAAGAACAAGTGGGTCACCATGAGCATCTCAGATGTATATTTTCCCTCACCTTGATGGAAGACAAAATCACCATTGCAGGGAATGATTTCATTTTGTCAGTAGATTCCATCTCTCAAGCTACAAGCATACCAAACCATGGTGAAAATTGGTTCAAAGACATGAACCTAGACCTATAAGAGAACAAAACCTAACTGAAATCATAATATAAATAAACTCACTCACATGTTTTCCCATTCAGATATTTTTTGGAGATATATGCACCATTAATGAAGGCTATCATGAAATTCTTCACATGTGAGGGAAAATTTTCCAGGTTGCATAAATATCACATAAGGCTACCCATGCACTTTATAGCAACCAAGTCGCTCAATTTGAGTAGTTACTTGTATAGGAGCTTAACCAAGATGTCTAAAAAGGTGAAATTGAAAGGAAAGGTGCATTATCCCAGTCTCTTTAATCATAGCTTGATAAAGGTTATGGTTCTCCATCAGTTGACAAAAAAGAACATGACATGGGACAGTTTCATTGAGGCAGCTTTGAACATGCATATAACTACTTCACCAAGCTTGCACCAAACTATGTCAACACAGTCAATGGAGGTTGGGTCATCAAGAAAGAATGATGAGGTTCCAAGGCACCTAGGACTGAGGTGACCAATACATATCAAAGAGGAAGAAGGATTGTGTTTTCTCCTAAAACAGAGGTAAGGAGATAGTGCATGATGAGGGGCCTTCAAGAGAGCCATCAGGTTAATGAGAGACCGAGTTTGTTCTCCTTCACGATGATGAGACCGATACAGAGCCAACAAATGCAGAGCTTAGAGAGGTCATCCAGGAACAACAATCAGAGATTGAGGCCTTATCCCTTGACTTGGAGAGGGCCAAGTGGAACATGAAGTACCTGGAGTAGAGAAACAAGCAGCTTGAGGACCAGCAGGTGATCATGGAGCTGCAAAACATTCGAGAGCATCGCCAAGCTGCTCAAAGAAGAAGGGTTGAGCTCACATCTTTGGAGCAAGAAATCAATGAGGATAGGGAGGCCAACCTTGAGAGGGTCAACATGCATTTGGAGAGGCTGCTAGACAAGGCCGACAAGGACCTTGCTCTGTTGAGACACATGGCATTTCACTACAGGGCACGAAACATGAGCGCCAAGGCCCGAATAAAGAGTTTAAAGGCAAAATTGAGGAAAGCAACAAGGAGGGCAAAAGAGGCAAAAGAGCAAGATAGGCTTAGAATCTTGACTGAGGCTTCCTTGGCTCAACATGGCACCCGATAGAGAACCTCTAGCCCAAATTTCAAGAAATTTGGGGAATTTTTGGTCACATGGTGATTTTTTGGGAAAAAAACAGGAATTTTCTCCCTGTGCGTCGCGCCACTGGCTCGACCCTAAAATTATAGAGCTCCAAATGAGGAATGGCTTGCAGTTTTGGATTTAGCATGGAAAATGACGACTACTGATGTCTGGGCAAGAAATTTGGGCAAGATCTGAGCCTCCTAGAGGTAAAAAACACCCAAGAAATGGCCTCTCTGCCACTTTTTTGACACACAGAAAGTAGTCTTGGGAGAATGAATATTTGGAGGGGAAAATGGGAACCAAATTCAAACATTCTAGTTGGGTTCGAAATTAGATAGGATAGGCTTTCCAACAAGCCCACTTGGGCACATTTTGGACAGCCGAAAGTGCCCCAAACCATGCTCGAAAGTGGCGCAACGCACAGAGAAATTGGCGCGACGCACAGAGGAAAGACTGCCAATTTGCTCCCGTTTCGCGAAATTTTTGTTCGCGACTTCTCCAAGTGGGCCCGGTCATCTACACTTTGGTTTTTTGGCACCAAAGGCAGCATTTAAAGTGTTTTTTTCTCCAGATTGGCATCTATGTAAGTGGCGTTGGAAGGCAAAGGTTCACCCCAGCCAAATGTCATGCTTGTGATCACTTCACCTGTAGCTGATGGTTGGCTCTCCATCTCCATTTTGTAATGATTCGAGTAACTCCCCGACCCTTGGGCATTCTATCTCTTCCTCGTACATTCTATATATTATATGCAAGCTATTTGCAAAGGATTGGTTGGCTTGTAACTTCTAGGAGATTATGGGAAAGGAACTTTGTTTCTTCACTGTGTAATTTTGACAGAGAATTAATGAAAGGCAGTGGCTCTGTTTCATGAGATTCTTCTGGTTGTGAGTGTAGAAAATGTGTTCTTATGTTTTCATATGTATCTTGTTATGTTTCATAATTCAATTCATGTTCATTTCCAGTGAAATTTTCTGAGTGAGATTAGGTAGAATTCAATTTTATTGCTCTATCTGTGGGAAAATTTCATGTTCAGTGTTATTCTTCTGTTGAAAAGGATTCATGTGACTATTCCCTTTTCACTTTCTTCAGCAATCTTTTCATTCTGCATTACTTTAAACTAAAATTGCTACACTTTCCGCCTACCTTGCCTCACGGAATAATCTGTGCCTTCATATTAAATTCTCTGTTCTTAGCTGATCATTTGTCCCATACCATCCCAGAAGCTCGGTCATTCATGAAATTTTTTTCCCAAATCCCTATTCACTTTCTAGCCTAAGGTAAATATTTCATTGTAAGTCATCTCAGACTGTTTGCGCTTATCTATTCACTGAGCGTGACTCGGAGAGAGCCCTCTCCTATTCTAGTAGGGCTAGCTACCAGACTGAGCATGGTTTGTGGTTACCCTAATTTTTGCCTTCCTTCAGCCTAGGGAAGATTTAGGTGCTAACATACAATATATCATTCGATGAGTTATAGAAGAAGATTTTACAAGCACAAAGGGAGCACTTTCTGGATGATCACGCATCACCTTCATTCATCAAAGAAAGGGTGATATTGTCAAACATCAGGAAGCATCAAATTTCCATTGTCCAAGCCAACTTGGCCTATGCAGAAGTAAAGAGATCAAATTTTCAGTATCTGACAGTTGAGAATGAGAAACTAGTAAAGAAGATGTAGACTTATAGGAAGGAGGTAGAATAACTTTGAGAAACAACGCATAATGCAGTTTCCCCATTAGGGAAGATGAGGACAACGATACTTGCTGAAGTATCAACACTTGAAGAAACCATGTAGAAGCTCTATGACAAATTTTTCACCATGGATAAAGAAGTTGTCTGTTTGCATTTCCTATAGCTGCAGATCAAAGAGTTTGTTAAAACTCTAAAAAACATACATGCATCCATCACCCATGTACAAGAGTGGAAAAATGTGGTACAAAGAGGCCCTGCTTAAGTTAGTGAAGAAGATGAAGCCACAAACAGAGATAGAGAAAGCAAAGGTCCGAATGTTGATTCAGAACAACGAGAAACTCGCCTCATTAATCGATAGCACACAAACCTCATATGTGCAATTCTATAGTAGTTTGGATGTCTTGGTGAGAACACACAAGATCCCATCAATTGATTCCCTCACCAATGCTAAACCAAAGAATGAAGTCTGGCTAGAGATAAATGATTACTTGGAGAAGCTAAGATGACAAGCCACCAAGAAATACTTGGATCTTAACGCACATAATATGCAAAATTTCATCAATGGCCCTGTCAGGGTTAAGAGAATGTTGCTCATGATTCAGGATGCTTTGGATATAGGTTCAAAGATAGTGTACCCAGATGCCATTGAGGATAGAGTCCTCTTCTAGAAAGACATCGTTAAGAAGTTTGGGGACATCATCACACACTACCAAGATTGGCACCAATATGTGACCGAGAAACAACAAGTGGATGTTACCAAGTTGGACTTTCCATAAACCTCAGAATCATAGTATTGTGTCTTTTTAGGTTGTTTATACCCTATTTTGTCTTATATAGTTACATGTGGAAAATGTAATATTATTTGTAATTATGCTGAAAGTGAAATTCCAAGTGTCAATATTGAAATATGAAAAGTCACCATGTAATGTAATGCGTCATTTTTGAAGAAGTTGAAGAGTCATGAGGGTAGTCCAAAGGTCACAAAGGGGAAGTTGAAGAGTCACCCTCTCTTGTTATAAATAGAACCTCATAACTCATGTAAGAGGATTTTGGGAGCCAAGCGTTTTGCTAGGATTAGGCTTGGAAAGAGCTTGGGAGTATTGTGAAGAGTCTTGACTTCTCCATAGCGTAGAGTGTGTATAATTATTTGGAGGAGAAAGTGTTATTGACTGTAATGTTCCACTATTGGGGCTAGTGGTCATCAATGGTGTATGTATGTATGGAACTTCCACTCCTAATAATAAAATCAGAGCCAACACGCTTTCATGCATATGTTATTAATATAGTAGGACTATTCTTGTTGTATTGGTAATGTATGTTATTTAACTTACGCATATTCTTATGAAATATTTTTTTTGTATTTGTATGAATCTTGTTGAATGCATGTTGTTGGATTAACTCATCACTTTAACTTGTGGACTATTCCACATCTTAGCTTGTGATGTCATTTCGCTCATGTGTTCCTTTCAATTTGCATACTATTACAGGCTTCCAAGGGGTGCACTTCCTTTTCCCTTTGTGTGTTGGAACCTTCATGCATCGTTCTTGACTCTCAATGGGTCACACACTTACTCTTACCCAAAGTTATCATACTTTCCTCTGTGCGTTTCCAAGGTCAAGACATTACATTACCACCCACTACTAGAAGTCCTACTCCAAACTGTGTGAGGTCTAGTTTAGACTTCATATCAGGGAGATCCCCTGAATGTTGGAGGGTCCAGCACCGTCAGCATTTTTGGTTCTAGAAGGAGGGAGAGATGAAAATTTGAGCCCTTGAAGTATCTTTTGAATTTCTACACAAATTTCATGACTTCTTCCCAAATCATAACCTCGACATGTTTTTCTAAATCTACAAATCTGAAAGTGTCGATGAACATTTTAAAAGAATTGTATAGAATTAAGTTCAATGGCAATGGTGGAATAAACCTTCTCAGACATGAGGTTTGTTTTCTTGGTTTCTGTGACATGCATGACATCTAGTCTCAGGATGTTGCATGTGGGTTGTTTGCTCTCACATTTAAAGGGCACACAAAGAAATGGTGTCACACATTGTCTGTAGCCTCTATACACTCTTTCAAACATTTAGTTGGTGAATCAATCCGTGCTTTCATTATTTATGATCGTAAATCCCTTAATCAAAAAATTTTAAAATTGTGAAAATAACCTAATGAATCTCTTCAAGATTTTCATGATCATTTTGTTCATTACTATTTTGAATATCCTAAAGATGAAGTTGACTCGTAATTTTTGACTAAAAAATTTCAATATCTTGTTCACGTTTATGAAAATCCACATTGTTTATAATCTTTTGTACCTCTACCAACATACCTTAGTGTTAGAGATTCTAAATCTCAGACAAAGAAGGTTGTTATTCCAAGTGACCCTTTGTCCCCCTCTCATAAAAAAAATCTATCTTCGTAGGTCGCACTGGGAGAAGTTGGGAGTCCACTTGTTGATTTACCACCATCTCCTCTTACCCCACATGCTCATAATTTCTTCCCAGATTTAGACTGTAACTCCGATGATTGTGTTTAAGTTTTATCTCCTCATCCTCTACCCTTCAGTCCCTCTGGTCCTCTAGATTTTGGTTTTTTTTGTTCATTCGTCTTGGATCTCTCTTGTGATGTTCATGAGGATGAATTTCTAGATGGAGTTGGTGTTGAACAACCAACCTACGATATCATTTTTGATGAGTATGTGTGAGAATTTTAACAATAACTTGTGGTGAAGGATGACCTCCTTCCATGCGCACCTCTTCCACTGTATCTTGACATCTTCCATGATTCTACCATTGTTGTTCCATCTTATGAGAATTCATTTTCAGATATTTCTACTTATGATCATTCACAGAACACATGGAATGCGAGTTTTTCATTTGAATGAGGAGAGGACAAATTTGTCTTCCTGAATCCTCCCAATCTCTCATTTTACCTTTCTGGAAACATAGAGGGTGAAATTTCTAATTTCCATCATTCCCTCTTTATGATTCGTCGGATCATGAGGATGCCTCTATTCATGATCTTGAACTTTCTGATCATGCCTATCATGATATTTTCTTTCATTCATTTGATCATGATTCTAATTTGTCTACTAGTGATATTTCTAAGCCATCAATATTTGATGATCCATCTTCTGATGAATTGGAACCTCCCCAAGTTGTTGGGGCACTTCATCCCAAGATGATGGTTATATCAGGTTCTCGTAGCCTTAAGGTCAGTTCCACTTTGAATTATAAATGTGTTGAATCTCTCGAGGCTCATCATCACTCTGTTTCTCACATTGAAAATAAATCTATAATACCATTTTCACATCCTCCATCTATATCACACTATCCTATCACTCAATCATTGGAGGAGTCATACATAGCAAGCACTATTGCAAAACAAAAAATTTCTTCTTTCTTCATCTTTTCTCATTTTTCAAGTTCGATAGTGTGTACATGCTTGTCTTGCACTCGCAATGTGTTAGGTCACCATCGTACATCCAGAAATTTCCTCTCATTTGCTTTCCTTTGTTACTTTTATGCGGGTATGTTCAAACTTTCAATGTTCTGGTTTAGATTTTCTTATCTTTCACTGCAACAAAAAAGGTCATTGGTGAGGGTCATGCCTGTGAAGGACCTTTAAGGTCTGTTACCATTGTCACATATAGTGACGGTCCTTAAAAAAACGTTGTTGTAAGTGCATATAGTGATGGTCCTTTAAGGTTTGTCACCAAAGCCATTTTCAGTGACACTTTTGGTGAGGGTTGTTAACGGCCTGTCGCTTATTTTCTCTTTGGTGACAGTTCTTGTGACGATATTTTATTGACCCTCACCAATGCTCTTTTTGGTTACTTTTTGTGATGGTAAATAAATGTTCGTCATCATTGATCATTCCAATGAGTTTTGATGACGCTATGTGCATGTTACTATATTTTTTGTCAAAAGATAACGATTTAAGACCATTGTTGTGGAATATTTTTCATTATGTGTCCAAGGCCATAGTGTTTAGATTCGTTCAATTTGTTAAGAATTAATTAGTGTGTATCATTTCCCTCAAGTAATGAGAATATAGTTTTCCTATGAGTCAATACATGATTCATGTCTATTAGGTTTATTATCTAACAAATTCCCTTTGGATAAAGTTCCACTAGTGTTTGTAGGAACTATATTATTTAATACATAATCAAGCTCTATCAATTCTATTAATGAGAGAGACCTAGCACTCCTAAACACTCTTGGCACACCTTAACATGCTTTGGCACACACTAACATTCCTTGGCACCTCACATGTCTTGGAACATCTTTGTACCTAGAACATCTTGCCATGACTAGGAAACCCAAGCACATGTTGGTAGGCCATAGCATAGCATAGCACTCTCCTAGCATGTGTTGGCATGCCATATAGTCCCTAACATGCCCTAGAAAAATTTGTCATGCATTAACATACATTACCACTTGGCACACATTGGCACTTGGCATATATTGGAACTTATTATTAGTGTGCCTAGCATGCCCCTTTTGAAAAATATAAAGTCCTGACTTATTAACCCTCTTATGTTCATTTCCTTGGATTTTAGCTTGGTTCTTCCTTTTGTTTCCTTGACACTCCTTAACACATATTGGCATACCCTAGCACCATACACATCCTAGCATGCCTTAGCATCTGGCATGTCTTGGCGTGCCTTGGCACTATTTGGCACATGTTAACACACACTGGAACTCCCTAGAACACTCTGGCACTTCTTGACATGCCCTGATATTCCCTAGCATGCCTTACCAGTGCTTGACATACCTTGTCACTCCCTCCTTGGCATGCTAGCTAGCACTCGATGACACTCCTTGCCACACCCTCATATTCATTCACTTCCATTCATTTTGACCTAATTCTCCCTTGTGTTTCCCTAGTACTACCTAACACTCCTCATCATGCATTGGCACTCTTTGGCACACCTTAGCACTCTTCGACATGCCCTGCCACTTCATAACATGTTTATCACTCCCTGACACACATTGGCACTTGGAAAGTATTATCATGTCTAGCATTTGTTGAGATGCCTTAGTATGCTTTGGCATGGTTTAATATTAAAGTTATTTGAGATCAATTATTGGAAAGTACATGAGAAGTAACAGAGGAAGATTTGGCACTTAGAATGCACTAACACTTGGCACTTGGCACCTATTGGCACCTAGTGTTTATGTGCCTAGCACGCCCCTCCTGGAAAAGGTAAATTGATGACTTATTAACCCTCTTATGTGTTCATTTCCTTGTAGTTTAACTTTTTTCTCCTTTTTGTTGCCTTGACAATCCCTGACACGTATTGTCACACCCTTGAACATCTTAGCATGCCTTAACACTTGACACATATTAACATATTTGACATGCCTTCAAACTATTTGGCACATGTTAGCATTACGTAGCACGCCTTGGCACTCATGCCCTCACAAGTAGCCTTACATGTTTTCATGACTTGGGAACCCAATCAAGTCCTTAACTACTGCAGTTCATGTGACATTGGCTTGCTTCAGCCGCAACAACTTGACCAATTGCACCTACTACAAGTAGATTGTGCCTTGTTCACCTAAGAATTTCTTATAACTCATCTTAGGACACTCATGTCCAATCTCAACTTGTCCCACTTAAGAACTTACCAAGACAAGGATCACATCTATCCATGGCCATAAAACAACTAAGCAACATAGCTTACATAGGCAATATTTCACATGTATGTTCAATTCATATAAACAATTGAGCATTAACTGAGAGTTTACAAGAACCAAAAGATGCACAAGACACACAAGATATAATCTGGCACATGCTGAGTGCCCCAAAACTTATACACAACAATGTACAATATGCAATTGTCTAAAATAGTTTAAAACATGAGCATTCGACCAAAGTGTGCCACATGTCATATACAAATAATAGATAAAGTCAAAACATTGTTGTGCCCAACACAAAGTCTCCCTTTGTCTAAAATTTCTATGTCGAGCCCCTTATCTAAACCATAGGCTTACCTCCTACAAATCATATTATGAACTTCTTCTAACACACTTCATCCTTGGCACACTTGAATTCACTGACACTCCTTGGCACACATTCCTATTTGTTCATTTCCATGCATTTTTACCTAGTTCTCCCTTGTGATGCATTAGCACTACCTAACACTCTTCAACATGCATTGACATTGGTTGGCATGTGTTAGCACGCCTTTTTATTCCTTCGCATGCCCTGACCCTCCCTAGATATCATGTCCTCACAACTACCCTTACTTAATTTTGTAACTTGGGAACCCAAACAAGTCTTCAATTGACTACAAGAGATTGACCAAGTTACTGTTACTATAACTAGACTATGTTGTTGAATTGTGTAGCTTGGGAGGTACTCCACAAGCATAGTGAGATGGGTTTGTGTGAGTTTGGTCACAAAGGGCTTTGTGGGAAAAGAGCCCAAGCGAAGGGGTTTTTGACCCAATATGGACTTTTAAATCTAAAAAAATAAATAAAAGGAAAATTAATATTTCCTAAGGTCTAAGTGGATAAAACGCGTAAGTTCTATAGGGTTATTAATAGGCATATCTAGGAAAATCCATTTAAAGAGGCCTTAGTATGAAGGCAAGTAAATTAAGTGAGAATGATCTCATTTGATCAAGGAGGCGAGGAGAGATGTAGTCCTAAAGTAGGCTAAGTTAGAGGGCTGAGTAAGGGTTGCTAAAGGGAGGCCATGATCATCCACCAAGAGTAATATCATCATGTGAGGGTTCACAATAATGTCACATAGCTTAATGGGTTCAAGCTAGGAAGTAGGTTGACATACTGTTGGTTCTCTTCTGGTAGATTGAGCTCAAGAGAGACGGCTCATGAGAATTTGGGCATGTGATTTCAGTGGTATTTCTGTGTGAAGGCCGCATCAAATTTTGAAATAGAAGAGAGGGTTGAGACCTTGTCTTGTGGTGGTTAGTAGGCCACAACGTCTGTGATAAATACCAACACAAATGGAGGAGGGTCTACACTAGAATTTAGGGCCAGAATATAAGTATTTGTAGGTGTAATATTGACTAAGGTAATTGTAGTTTTAGGGTCGTAGAGATCTAAAGTTCAGGTCAAGATTCAATCAAAGAAATTCCCAGAATCTATGGATCCATATGAGCTAGGTCGAGTCTCTTATGGAGGCAAGAGTTGTTTTTTTTCTATGGGTGGATAGGGTTTGTTCTAAAGCAATTAGAACATAAGTATAATGCCCTAGTTAGGGTGGTTTCCTAGCATGTTTAGTCCATAAGGTATGCCCTTAATACTGTGACAAATCTATGTAGAAGAAGAGGGGTTGTGACCCTTAGAGCAAGGTTTGTCTCTGCAATATAGACCATAGATCTAAAACATGGTTTGCAAAAGTATGTGGAGATAGAAGATCCAAAGGAAGGTGGAACCTGAGTAGAAGATTGAGCAGAAGAAATGTGTCATATGAGGAATGGATTGACATGAAGAGGAGTTGATTTTGGTGGACTTTCCATAGAGTTTTGGATAAATATATAAAGAAGCCTACAAATAGTTAGTCAATGGACTGTTAGTGGATGATTTGTGACCCTAGTTCAGCATCTACAGATTGTTAGAAGGATGATAAGAGGAGTAGTTCAAATTTGTTCATAGATTAGACAACATAGAAATCAGTACAAAAAAATAGTGATTTTGAGAGGACTCAAATCACTATTAGGTGGAAAATTTGAAGAGCCCTAGATGAGGGTAGTGTTGTGGGCACTAGATCAGTAAAAGAATTGACTTTGGTTGGGAAAATTGATGGAAGTCCAAGTACAATTGGAGGGTTGTTAGGTGACTGACAAAGAAGAACCCTAAGTCCTGTAGTTGTGAAGGACGACAAGATTGGTAGAAGGGTAGGTGTATTATGCCTAAGGACATACAAACTTTGAAGGACTAAAGTAGCTATTAAGAGGGCTAGACAACTAGCCCTAGTTCATTGTATTATAGAGGATTGAGCCAGTGAGAAGAAGGGAAACCTCCATAGCCCTAGACTTGTCATCTTGGAGCAATAGTATGGAAAAAGTGGGTAGACCAAAGAGTTGTGAACAACTGATCGAAAACCCTAAGTGTTGCAGACCTTGAAGGAAAAATGAGGTAGTTAGAGGGAAAAGTTTGTTGAGCCAAGTTTAGTAACGTAAAGGAGTTGAGTTCATTGATAGAGGTAGATTGAGGAGTTACAGAATGGGAGGCAAGAGGACTTTCCAGATGTGTTTAGGACATGTGGACTGAAAGGGCTATGTGTGGCCACCATCAACAAGTAGGTCAAGTGTTATCTTGTTCAAGGTAAATTGGTTTTCAAAGGACTAACACCAAGCCCTAGTTGTATTACTTGTATTAGTATGATTGTAAAGGGTCGTGATAACTAGTATGTGAGCTCTAGCATATTCTATTATAGTTTGTAATATAATGAAGAAGGGTTTAAAAAATATAAAAAATGTCATGTGCACTAGTTGATTCCTTGATCTGTGTAGATTTTATTTTGCAAAGTAGATGTGTTGTGGCACTTGAGTGTGTTTACATCAAAGATTCTAAGATCAAACCCAAATTCTCATGTGTCATGGGAATTCAACATATGCCTTGTTCACATAAGAACTACATGTAAGTCATCCTAGGCTACTCATGTCCAATCTCAACTTGTACCACTTAACAAGATACCAAGACAAGGCTCAACAAATCCAATCGTGGCCATAAAACAACTAAGCAACATAGTTTACATCTTTACATTCCATAGCACTTAGTATTTCTTCGAATGCCTTGGCATGTGTTATCATCCCCTACATTCCTTGTCATGCTTTGACACTCCCTAGCACACCCTATAATTTCCTGACATGCCTTGGTAGTTTAGCATACCTTGGCACTGCCTAACATGTAACCTTTTCACTCCCTCCTTAACACACCTATAACTCATTGAGACTCCCTATCACACACTCTTATTCCTTCATTTCCATGAATTTTGACCTAGTGCTTCCTTGTGTTTCCCTGACACTCCCTAAAACACATTGGCACACCCTAGCACCTGGCACGTCTTGGCATTCCACCATAGCACTCTAGCATTCCTTGGCACTACCTAACATACCTTGTCAGTCTCTCCTTAGCACACCTAGAGCTTGCTGATACCCCTGGTCACAAACTCTTATTCATTCATTTCCATGCATTTTGACCTAGTGCTCCCTTGCCTTTCCCTAGCACTCCTTAACACTCCTTGGCACATGTTGGTACACCCTAGCACCTAGGATATCTTGGCATGTCGCCCTAGCCTCTAACATGCCTTAACACTGCCTAGCATACCTTGTCACTCCCTCCTTAGCACACCTGGAAATCACTAACACTTCCAATCACAGACTCGTATTTGTTTATTTCCATGCATTTTGACGTAGTGATCCCTTGTGTTTCCCTAGCACTCCCAACTAACACTTCCTTGCATGTGTTGGCACATATTAACCACATGTCACCCTATCACTCTAGCATATCTTAGCACTTCCAAGCATGCCTTGTCACTCCTTCTTAGCACACTTGGAACTCACTGACACTCCCTACCACACACTCTTATTCATTCATTTCCATGCATTATGACCTAGTTCTCCCTTGTTTTTCCTAACACTCCCTAAGACTCCTTGGCACACATTGGCACCCTGGCTCTTGGCACATCTTGGCATGCTTTCCTAGCACTCTATCATGCCTTAACACTACCTATCATACCTCATCACTCCATCCTCAACACACATAGAACTTTCTAACACTCCCTATCACACACTCGTATTCATTCATTTCCATGGAATTGAACTAGTCCTCCCTTTTGTTTCCCTGACACTCCCTAGCATGCATTGGCACCACACCCTAGCACCTAGCACATCTTGGCATGCCTTAGCACTTACCATGTCTTGGAATGCCTAACATACCTTGGAACTTTCTAGAATTTGTTAGCACTTCCTAGCATTCCGTGCACACCTTAACACTCCCTAGATGCCATGACCTCATAAATAACCTTACTTTTTTTGTGACTTGGGAACACAACCAAGTCATTGAAAAAATAGTGTTGTGCCTAGTCCAAAGTATCCCTTTGTCTAAAACTAATTTGTCCATCCCCTTATTAGAATCATAGGCCTGCCTCCTACAAGTCATATTATGAAATTATCCTAGCACACTTCATCCACGGGACACCTGGAATTCATTGACGCTCCATGGAAAACACTCTTATTCATTCGTTTCCATGCACTTTGACTTACTTATCCCTTATGATGCCATGACAATCACCAACACTCCTAGACATGCATTGACACTATTTGGCATGTGTTAGCATGCATTTCCATTCCTTGACATGCCCTGACACTCCTTAGCTATTATGCCATCATAACTAACCTTGTTTTTGTTAGACTTGGGAACCCAATCAAGTCCTGCCTCGAATATAATAGCTTGACCAGGTTACATTTACTACAACTAGACTATGCCTTGTTCACCTAAGAATGGCCTATAACTCATCTTAGGCTACTAAGCAACATAGTTTACATCTTGACATGCCATAACACCTGGCACGTCTAACAATCCCTTAGAAATATGTGGCACGTGTTAGCATCCCCTACATTCCTTGGCATTCTTTGGCACTCCCTATCACACCTTACAACTCCCTAACATGCCCTGACACTTTAGCATGCCTTGGAACTTCCTAACATATAAACTTGTCACTCCCTCCTTAACACACTTGGAACTCACTGACACTCCCTATCACACACTCTTATATGTTCATTTCCATGCATTTTGAACTAGTTCTCCCTTGTGTTTCCATGGCACTCCCTAACACTCCCTAGCATGCATTGGCACAACCTGGCACTTGGAACATCTTGGCATGTCACCTTGACACTCTAACATTCCTTGGAACTACCTAGCATACCTTCTCACTCCCTCCTTAGCACACCTAGAACTTGCTGACAATCCCTGTCACACACTCTTATTCATTAATTTCCATGCATTTAAAACTAGTGCTCCCTTGTTTTTCCCTGGCATTGCATAACACTCCTTGGCATGCATTGGCACACCCTAGCACCTGATACATCTTGGCATGTGTTGGCTTGATGGGCCCTAACCCAGGTTCAACATTAGTCAGCCAAGCAAATCCCTACACTACTGGCCCTTTCAGCATCAATCCGCAGAGCGTGGACTGAAGTCTCACTCGAAGCAGTATGGGGGGATGCAGGAACCAAGTTTCTATACCCTGAGATGGTTGTGATGTTAGTTTTACACTTTAACTCTGCCCTCACGCAGATCGATAAGCATTTAAGTCTTATGAATGTACTTCTTTATTAGTCTTTCAGATTCTCCATGAAGGGGTATGATCATCCTTTGCATAGCCCTAACAAGCAATTCAGGCACCTACACTCCTCTGTACCTACTTTATTGTATAGTTCCCGAATTATCTTAAGTGTTCACCAATTCTACCATACAATTAATATTTTCTTCACATAACCATATACCTATACTTGTGTTCATATAATAGAGGAAAACATATATATTCGCGCATCAAATTAGCAATGAAACATAAACCAAGTGCTTAACATAACATAATCGCATGCAATTGACAGAAGTAAAATACACAGTAATTTCATAATACTCTTCTTTATTGATGATCCAGATTTCTAGTATAGACTCTAACTGCCCTGTGCACATAGCTACAGGGGTCCCCACACTCAGCTATGGACTTCTACCCCAGGCCTCTGCGCACTCAACTGCAGAGCCTCTTTCCTACGCTAAGACTCTCGCTCTTAGATCTTCATAGACTCATCACTGACTCTAACTATGAACTGAACTATCTTAGACTCCTCTAAGACCTCCTTTTTTATACAATCCCATGGTCCACGGACCAAGGGTGTTTCTCATCAAGTTGACACAACCTATCCAAACTAAGGGCAGAAACCCTTTTTGACTCTTGATATCTTCGTGCTCCGTGACCACAAAATGTGGAGACTTTACATTCCTTTATAAAAAATTCAAGGTTTCTGCCCCATAACTTGGGCTTTTAACCCCAAAATTGACCTCACAGGACCCATTCCCAATAGGCCCCCAACACAAACATGGTGACTCACCCTCGAGTCACTCGGCTGATGCGAAGATCTTTTCACAAAGACCTCCTAGCTCCACTTGGACTACTACAACTTTGGCAGTGCACTGTGTTGCTGCCTGCTTCATCTCCTTGACCAGTTGCTCCGTCGCTGACCTTGCACTATCTAATGGTATCTTCTTCTGTGTTCCCTGTAGACTAGCTAGTTTTCCTTCGATGGTGGCTGTGAGTGCATAGGCTTCATCAAGCCAAGGCCCTATTCCGGCCTTGAGGATGCTCTCTTTGCGCTGCACTGCATCCACCTTCTCCATTAGCACCATTTCCTCCTGTAGTTTTTCTAGCCTCTGCATAAGGGTGACAGTGCGTGCCATCGCTTTGACTTCATCATATCTCTGCTGCAACTCCTAGGTCTGCATTTCCAACCTTTAGGTGGGATCCTTCTGCAAGTTGGTAACCACTTCGAGCGCCTGTTCGAAGAGCGCAGTGCACTCCTTCACTGCGCTATCTACCGCTACCATGGTGTCTTTCACAACTATCTCATGCTGCTCTCTGACTTCTGGTAGAGTTGAAGGTTGGGCCTTCAACTGCAATTCTGCAATCTTGAGGTTTAGGTCAAACTGAACCTTCACCAACCTTGCTTTTGCATCGCACATGCCTGCAGCAAGCTTCCGAATTCGCACATCTACTAGCTCATCATTGGAAATGTCCAGGTTTGGGATAGACCTGCACACCTCAGCCACTACCTTGGTCATGCGCTCATTTTTGTTTGTGATGGCTTTGACGAGTTCAATAGTGGAATCTCTTTGTACAGTCATCTGAGTGTTGTTGACTTTCTGCTCATTGATTACCTGTAACGCGCATTGTTCATGGTTCTGAAGTTCTCCGATCGTGCCATCCTGCAAAATGTGAAGTGCGGCCAAATTGAGCCGAACTCCTTTGAGGGCACTGACAGTGGGCCTGTTAGCTTTGCTTTCCATGGTTAGCACTCCCTCTGGTAGCACTATTGCCCAAGGATCCAGTGTGTGTACTAGCCCTGCTGCTTCCGATGTGCCAGGCTTCAAACTAGTTGACACCGCGCTGCTTCGTCCCACGTTGGTCTGTACCTGTGATGCCTGGATCTGCAGCTTGCACCCAAGGCCTGCTTCTATTGTAGCTCGAACTGCTACAATAGTTCTACTATGGCATCCCTTACCATATCACCAATATCATTCAAATCACTTTCTATTAAGGTGATTGGATCGAGAGAAGTCTTGTTGGCCTTAGACTCTTTCACGACCCTACCTTATCTGGATCTATATTGCGCTTAATATGGAACGGGGTAGTCTCTAGGTCCGCTCCTCCCTGTTCTGACTACTGGTCCTCCTCATCTGTCTACAGGGAAGGCGACTTCTGACTCCTATCAGAGCCGCAATCCTCTTCTTGCGCCTGTCCTCCCGTTTGCTTCACGGCAGCGCGTGATGAACCCCAAATTTGGTAACTTGTTGGGCTCATTTGGCCTAATTATCCTTGTTCAGTCCTTCATTGTTCATAGCTTATGCATTCTTTTTCAGTATGTTTATGTCATTTGTACGAATAAGGGTAGTCACTCTTCCTAGGTGGCTAACACGTGCTCATTTCAGGTTTTTTGTCACATGTTAGAGCAAAACCGAGCAATCATGGGCTAGAAGACAGCCAAGCTTGAGGTGAGGATTCGTAGGGGGGTTGTCTATGGCATTAAATAACCCTTCCTCGGGATCTTCACCCCCAACTCCGAGCTCCAAAGGCCACCAAAACCGGATCTAGAAGGCAGCCAAGCAGATTTTGGAAGGGGCTGTCTACTCACAGTTTGGACAGCCAAGTCCCATAGATTTAGGAGGCCAGATGGGGCCCTCATGGTGTATAAATGTTAAGGCCTCAACCTTCGTAAGGGACTTTTGAAACCATTGCATATTTTGCACTACAGTGCTGTTAGCTTTACTTTGTCCTCTTGTAGCCATTTTGGCATAACTCTTGACTTATGACTATTTTTTGATAATGAGAAGCAGTCCGATTTTATATCAACTCTGAGTTTTCTATAGGAGCCATAGCTCTCAGGGTTGGGCCCAACCTGAGAGCCTAGGTCTTCCTTTTTTTACTGTTACCTTTCCTGTATGCATCGTTGTTTTCCTTTTATGCATTTGAAACATATTTTTGTTGGGAAGATTTAGTTGTGTTGGTTAAATAGGTCACTGTTTATGAATAGAATTGCTTCAGATGTTTAAAATAGATTGGTAGGATAATAACAGGAAAAAAGCTCCAAGAAAAGGGTCAACAACACTCTCGGTTTCACCTCATCCTTATTGGATCAGGGGCTGGAATTGAAGAAACAGTGTTGTCCCAACAAAAGCACTAGTTTGCTTGACCATGCAATCCTTACTGTACTGTTTTCATTTGTAGAAGTTAGTTATGGGTTCAGATCTCTGAAATGTTTCTTTGCATGATTGATGTACATGGTTTTCTTTCCAAATAAAGCTATCGTTCATTTTTTTTATTGACAGACAGATTAGATTAGCTAGGACTTTGATTATTTGTAAGACTTTGTTGATTCGATTAAATGTACATCGTGCAGGGCATCTCTACCACTCTCTCATCCACCTAAGCTTCATCAGAGCCATCTGTTCCATCTCCTATCTATGTTCCTCATCTCACACCTATCCTTTTGCCCACGTAACCCTACCTTCTTGCTCAATCATTGTCTTAGCCTTCTTTAAGCCAAGTCAGCCTTCTACACCCTCTCACCACTCCATCCACCAGTCCCTGGGTCACTCCAGGCCCCTATCCTACCTCCCTATCCATTCATGCATCTTCCCTCACTCACCCATCCTCTAAAATCCACTTTTTAAACATCTTGTAGAAATTTCTGAACATCTTGTAGAAATCTCTGAACATCCTGTAGAAATCTCTGAACATCCTCTAGAACCCCTGCAGACTTCCTGTAGAAGCTCACAAATGAGGTTTCTTGATAGCCAAACTTTGTAAAACTCTCTAGAAGGGTGTTAGGGACTCCTTAGACCCTCTCTGAACCTTCGCAACCTTTTCCAAGCATTTCTCCTCCTTGATCCACCCGTGCACAGTAAAAAGCCAGTTAAAAGCACATGCATGATAATTCTAATAACTTATTCAAAAATACAAAAAGATGTTTTCTTCAGATAGTGATAACTTAGACACATGCATTTTACCTTCTTATAAGTCAATGGAATCTCTTTCTTTAGCTTTCATCATTCTTATTGCACCAGTAGGGTTAGGCGGTAAAATTAGGGTTTGCTAGGGTTTGCGTTACTTTTTGGCTTTCAGTTTCTTTCCGCAAGTAGATTAGCTTCCTTTGAGTTAGCTTTCATCCATCAGTTAAAAAGATTCTTCTAAGATCTCATAGAAGTTGGCTTAAGCCCCTAGCAGACTTGTGCCAGCTGACCAAGTGACAACTGCGGCAAGAGCTAGTACTTGTGCATACAGCACCGTTGCTTCCAAGTTTGTTACGAACTACCGGGTTGATAAAAGTAAAGAAGGGATTCCTAGGAGTTGCAGCATTATTGCTGAAATACTGGAGCCCACCATCTTTTTGGCGCCATTGCCGGGGAAGCATTAGAGTATTTGTGATTGCTGCTTTTCTTCTATTTTCCTACTCTCACTTTCTACTAAGTAGTTTATTTCATTTCCATTATGCAATTTCATTTCTGCAAAAGTAAAGTAGACATTTCCTACTTTCATAGATTAGACTTTCAATTCTGCAAGCATAACTTAGAATTTCAATTTTGCAAGCATAGTCTAGTATTTCCTTCTCGCAATTTGATTTCAGCAGAGTAGATTAGTCCTTTCTTGCTTTCATTTCGATTCCTCATTTTCATTTCTGCAAGATAGATTCTAGTTAGTTGCCATTCCATCTGTTTCAGTTTTGCAGGTACAAGTAGAGAAAAAACAAAAGCAATCAAAAGTCTTTCCATTTCATGCCTCGTAGGAACAGAGATAAAACTGGAAAATTCTTACCCAACACCCCCACCACATCACTGAGTCAACCTTCTCCCTTCTTTGGTGAAAGTGAGCCAAAAGAACCTATAGGTGAACTTCCTGAGATATACGAAGATCCTATAACAGAAGAAGAGTTATAAAACACTCCATATGAAGCCATGGTTGAAAACCAAAACGATAGAAGAGAAGATGAGAGAATAGAAGGTGCCTTTCCCATCCGGGAGACCAATGGAGACATGAAAATGAAAAACATAAGCCCCTCCGCTTTACCTCACTTCCATGGATTGACTACGGAAGACCCTGATACCTTCCTGTTTGAGTTTGTTGTCCTTTGTCGAACTTATGACGATGCTGAGGATGAGCAAAAGTTGAAACTCTTTCCCTCTACCCTCAAGGATGCAGCATTACACTGGTTCATGGGGTTACCTGGAAACAATATCACCACTTGGGCTCAGATGCAGCAAGCTTTCAATGCCAAATACTAGGACTAGTGTAAATCCAAGGAAACTAAGGGAGAAATCTTTTTCAGATGACCATGGGAAGCGATGAATCTTTAGAAGACTACGAGGAAAGGTTCCAACTCAGTTATAAATGGGCTAGGTGCACACTTGACCCGGAATCTCTAAAGCTGGTTCTGCTCCGAGGAGTCCCTGAAGACCTTCTAGACACCCTTAACATGCTGGCTGGAGGAGACATATACCAACTACCTTATGAGGACATAAAGACCATGTTTAGAAACCATTCTAGGGCGGCCCAGAAGAGAGGTAGGGGGAATCATTTTTCAGCTAGTACCACTTTCTCCAAGCATGAGTTTGCTAACCAGATGGAAGACCTCAAGAGTGAGATGAGACAGACTATTTCCATGCAACTTGATACCTTCCGAATTCAGCAAAAGAAAGAAGAAGCTGAGAGGGCTTTGGCCATTTTTTGTCCTAGATGCACGAGGAAGCATCCCAAGAATGAGTGCCCGTTGCACTTAGTAGAGGTATGTTTCGTTTGTGAGGAAGACCACCCCACCAACCAATGCCCTACCTTGCCTGGATTTAAAGCCATGTATCTAGGGGCTGAGGTGGCTACTGAACCTCTCTGCTTCCTCAACCAAAGGAGGCCACATGGACCCAGACCTTACCAATAGGGGATGCAAGGGACATCCCAAGCTTATTATAACCCCAACCAATCCACTTATATACCTTCTTGGGGCCCCCTACTCATCCTTCCTGGTCTGCACCTCCTCCGTGTTCTTATCCATCTCCATACCATACTCAACCTCCTTCTCATTCGTTTCACCCACATGCCCAGCCAAAACCTTAGTGGAATGCACCTCAACCGGGGTGGAGGCCCCAGTACAACACTCCTCCCACCATTTTGCCTCCACCACTGGCTCAACCACAACCATTACCTCCTGCTCCTCCAAGACAACCCCAGATGCTTGCTCAACCAAACCCAAACCCCAACAACAGACAGGCCCAGCAGGTATAAACTGGGGAGACAACATGCCCTACCTATGCTGTGGAGATCCAGGAGATCAACCTGCGGTCTCGGAAGGTCCTTCCAGAGCACCAACCTCCTCCCCTAGAGGAGGAGGAAGAGAAACAGGAAAGTGAACCCCAAGCCATTCCACCCTTTCCTGAGCGACTCACAGTAACCACACAACCCAACCCAGAAGAGAATGAGCTTCTCGGAGAACTCAAGCAGTTTTGTGTGAAAATACCACTTCTCCAGGCCATAAAAGATGTACCGACATACAAAAAATTGATTAAGGAGAAGTGTTTCAGGCACCCAGGCAGGCGAAAGAGAGATGCCTCAACCATTAATGTCATACGACAACTGTCCGATCTCATGTTGGGGCAAGTAATCTGTCCAAAGTATTTGGACCCTGGGAGTCATGTAGTTGATGTCCACATCAATGGCACCATCATACCCCACACCTTGATTGATCTAGGGGCTGCCATTAATGTGATGACCAGGGACACCATGCTTAAGCTCAACCTTCAGAGTTCCTTAAGGAAGACCTCGACAGTGCTGCAATTGTCAGACCGCTCCACCGTGACTCCCGAAGGGATTGTGGAAGATGTCTTGGTCTTTGTTGACTCCTGGGAGTACCCTGTGGACTTTTTGGTCCTTCAGCCAAAGGCAAAACTCACGGGATATCCCCTCATTTTGGGAAGGCCTTGGCTGGCTACTATGGATGCTTACATCATCTGTCGAGCAGGAAGCATGACCATAAAAAATGGGCCTATGTCCAAATAGTTGGTCCTATACCCTCCTGCTCAACCTCTGCTAGAACATGACTTACCCCTATGGTTGGAAGAAGGAGAAGAGGATGAGGTCTACTCTGCACCATTATGCACAGTAGAGGCCACCAGGGGAGGTCCTCAAACCGAGGATGATTTGATTGAGAACTTAATCCAAAATCCTCCCCTTGGTGCACTATCCTTGGAAGAGTTGGTGGAAGATACCCAAGCCAATGCTTTAGTGGACCTATGTGCGACTGATCCGACCACTCCCAGAGTTAAGAATGTGGAGTTTGGCCCTGAAAGAACTTTAAATATCAGCTCCTCTCTCTCTCCCTCTCAGGAAAAGGAGCTATGTAGCCTCTTGACCCGCCATTTGGAGGCTTTTGCCTGGAGCTACAAGGAAATGAAAGGAACCCATCCCTCGGTCTCTACCCATCATATTTACATTAAGGAGGATTGCAAACCAGTCAGGCAACCTCAGAGGAGAATGAATCCAGCCCTTAAGGACATTGTTAAAGACGAAGTGCAAAAATTGTTGGATGCAGGATTCATCTACCCCATATCAGACAGCGAATGGGTTTCCCCTCGGGTGTTGGTACCCAAGAAAAATGGAAAGTGAAAAATCTGTGTGGACTACAAAGAACTGAATAAAGCCACCAAGAAAGACCACTTCTCTCTGCCTTTCATAGATCAAGTGTTGGATGGACTGGTAGGAAAGAAGTTTTTCTCTTTCCTAGATGGGTTCAGCGGGTATAATTAGATCCAAATCAGCCTGGAGGACCAAGATAATACCACCTTCACTTGTCCATGGGGTACCTTTGCCTACCGAGTCCTTCCCTTTGGGCTATGCAATGCCCCTGCCACTTTCCAGAGAGCTGTATTGAGCATCTTTGCCGAGTTGGTTCATGATTCGGTGGAAATCTATATGGATGACTTTACTCCTTACGGGTCTAGCTTCCAAGAAGCCTTGTCCAACCTGGGAAAAGTTTTAAGCAAGTGCATTGAGATGAACCTGTCCCTCAGCCCTGAAAAATGTGAATTCCTGATGACTGAAGGGATCGTGTTAGGTCATACCATTTCTCGCCAAGGATTACAGGTGGATCCTAATAAAATTGCTATCATAAAAAAGGTTCCACCTCCTCAGAAGGTAAGAGATGTTTGGAGTTTCTTAGGCTTAGCGGGATATTATAGAAGATTCATTAAAGACTTCAGTAAGCTAGCCTCGCCATTGTTTGGCCTCTTAGCAAAAGATGTTGAGTTTAAATGGACTGACGACTGTCAGAGGGCTCTGAATGAATTAAAGGATAAGTTGGTATCACCCCAATTTTGAGAGGCCTAAACTGGGCCCTACCTTTCCACATCCACACTGATGCTTCGAACAAAGCCATAGGGGCAGCCTTAGGACAAGTTGAAGAAAAACTTCCATATGCCATATACTTTGTTAGCAAAAACTTATCCAAGGCAGAAATGAATTATACTATAACTGAGAAAGAGTTCTTGGCCGTGGTCCATTCCCTGAACAAGTTCCGACACTACATCACTAGCTATCAAACATTTGTACATACTGACCATGCTGCAATTAGATATTTAATTAATAAGCCTGATGTGAATTCTCGTATTATTAGATGGTTACTTTTGTTGCAGCAGTTTGATTTGACTATCGTTGACAAACCAGGTAAAGAAAATGTTGTTGCTAACTTCTTGTCTAGATTGGATTTGCCTGCAGGTGAAGAAGGAACAGTGGATGACCAGATGCTAGATGAACATCTGTTTGCTATCTCAGTACTCTCTCCATGGTTTACTGATATAGCAAACTACCTGGTCTCAGCATAGTTCCCTCCGCATCTATCCTCAAAGGAGAAGAGCAGAATCGTGAGGAAGAGTGACTCATTCACTTGGATTGGGGGCAACCTGTTCAAACTTGGCCCCGATCAGATCTTAAGGCGTTGTGTAAGGGAGGAGGAAGTCTTTGACATCCTCCTAACCTGTCACGATGGGCCTTGTGGAGGAAATTTTGCAGCCAAGAGGATTGCCTTCAAAATTCTACAGGTAGGCTACTATTGGCCCACTCTTCATCAAGATGTCAGAAGATATATCAGCGAATGTGACCGATGCCAAAGGATGGGGAAACCGACTCCAAGGGACGAAATGCCTCTCCAACCTCAAGTGACTCTTGAGCCATTTGAGAAGTGGGGTATGGATTTTGTGCGTCCTATCAACCCTCCTTCAAGGCAAAGGTCTTACATCATTGTGTGCACAGACTATCTGATAAAGAGGGCAGAAACCAAGGCAATCAAAGCAGCAACAGAAGAAAAGGTGGCTGAGTTTTTAAGAGAAAATGTTAGGCCCCTATACTACTAATGTAACCCCTTATTGTTATTATACAACCCACTTATTATATTGATGTACCCATGTAGTGCCCATATTGTTACTATTGTGCCCCATAGAAGCCCACTATTGTTATTATTGTGCCCTTACATTATTATTATTATGTCGGCTATGATTATGTTATGACCCCTTAGACTCCTATATATAGAAAGGAGGTCTTTTCATTTGTATCATCCAAGAATTGTTCATTTATGTAATGTGAAGGAGGTTGACCCCTCGAAGAGGCTGAATTCTAAGGCGTTGATCTATCTTTTCTATCTTTTCTTGAGCTGGTTTCATAACATTTGGTATCAGAGCTTTGGATTCTAGGGTTTCGCAGCTCCAAACAGGTCATCATGGAAGTTTTGCTATAAAGTTTTTTCTGTGACGTTTCAGAAGTCATAAAAAAAACCCATTTGAGAAGAAATCGAGCTAAACCTTGAGTCCCAATTTCAGAGCGTTTCGCGTGATATTTGCGGAGATATGATCTGAGGAAGTTGGTCTTTTTGCAGACTCCTGAATTACATTCAAAACAGGTGACCTCAGGAAAATCGTCATAACTTTCTATCTGGGGATCGGATTGAAATTTTGTAAGAAGGTATAGAAAGAGGACGGGTTGTAGTTTCTTATATGCATTCTTCAGATCCAAAGGTTGAAACAGTGACTCAGGGCACGTCGTTCAAGTTCACTCTACTGAACTAGTCTATAATCAATTCACTATGGGAGATTTCGCATAACTCTTCCTTGGAGAATCCAATTTGGGTCAGACCTGTGGCATTGGAAATAGGACACAGAGGGCTACTACAGGTAGCAATTTCAGAACTTAAATATTCGAAAGTATAGAGTTACATTTGTTTCAAGATCGAGGTCCTAAACTCAAGAAAAAACAAGATGAGGAAGTTTGATGGCAAGGATCCGGTAAATTGGATACTTCAGATGGAGCAATATTTTGATCTACATGGTGTACCATTGTTACAAAAGGTATGTATTGCATCTTCATATTTAGAACCGGATCAATTTTTATGGTATAAAGGGCTTTGTTCTTGTAAAAAACTTGTTACGTGGTCAATTCTCACGGAGGAAATGATAGCACATTATGAGGATACAAAGAGCAACACCTTCTTTAGAGCAACACCACAACAATTGGAAAGAATAAAATGGATTTGTGACATATTGGAAAGTAAAATTATGGAAACAAGGAATTCTACCCCTCACAACTATAAAGATGGAAGTGTTGTTTCTCCTAACCTTCCACAACCTACAAGGGTTACACCACAACAATTGGAAGAAAAAAGAGAAAAAGGGCTTTGTTACAATTGTGATAGCAAATGCACTAAAGATCATAAGTGTGATGAGAAGAAATTATTTTACATAGAGTATGAGGAGGAGGAAGAAGAGGATCAAGAAACATCAAAAGAATAGGATATATGCCAGGACTCAACCCTAGAGAAAGAAGAAATGAATCAGACCATATCTTGTAAACTATTAGCAAGAATGACCACTCCTCAAACTCTCAAGATAGAAGGACATATCAAGAAGAAAAAGGTGAAAGAAGTAAAAGATCACATCAAGAAAGAAGAAATGAATCCAACCATATCTTGCAATTCATTGGTCGGAATTACCACTCCTCAAACTATCAAGATAGAAGGACATATCAAGAAGAAAAATGTTCAAGAAGTGAAAGATCACATCGAGCGCCAAGAAATGAATCCGACCATATCTTGTAAAGGATTGGATGAAATTAGCACTCCTCAAACTCTAAATATAGAAGGACATATCAAGAAGAAAAAGGTTCAAGCAGTGAAAGATCACATCGAGCATCAACAACAAGTTCTCCAACTTTTAAAGGATAACGCCACTTTGGTGCAAAATGAAATGAAACAACAGGTAGATCAACATCATAGTGAAAAATGTTTTGATGTAGGTGATTGGGTATTTTTACTGCTACATCTAAAGAAAGCTATTTATGAGAAGGAAATGTTGGCAATACTACATGCACTTAACAAATGGCGACCTTACCGAATGGGAAGACTCTTCAAGGATAAGGATGTGGAAGCATTGTTTTGTGCTATTTCTATTATCCAACCAGATTGGATAAACGAAGCAAGGGATGAATGGAAGAAGGACAAAGAAGTATGGCCATTTATTCAAAAGTTGCAAAAGATCCCAATGCAAACAATATTGCCAGAAATTGAAGAGGAAGGAAAAATCATATTGGAACCTGGAGCAGTCACAGAAACAAGAACCCGACAACTACGAAATCGATCAATTTTAGAGTATCTCATCAAGTGGAAGAACTTACCCGCTGAAGATTCCACATGGCAGGACAAGAATTTTATATAGAAGCATCAAGAACTACTCAAGCGTTGAGGACAACACATTTTGAAGGAGAGGGGCATGTTAGGCCCCTATACTACTAGTGTAACCCCTTATTGTTATTATACAACCCACTTATTATATTGATGTACCCATGTAGTGCCCATATTGTTACTATTGTGCCCCATAGAAGCCCACTATTGTTATTATTGTGCCCTTACATTATTATTATTATGTCGGCTATGATTATGTTATGACCCCTTAGACTCCTATATATAGAAAGGAGGTCTTTTCATTTGTATCATCCAAGAATTGTTCATTTATGTAATGTAAAGGAGGTTTCCCCCTCGAAGAGGCTGAATTCTAAGGCGTTGATCTATCTTTTCTATCTTTTCTTGAGCTGGTTTCATAACAGAAAACATCTTCTACAAATTTGGCTACCCAAGGGAGTTAGTCACCGATCAAGGAAGCCAGTTCACCTCCAACTTAATTGAATACTTGCTCGCTCATCACAAGATCAAGCATAGGACTTCCACCCCATATCATCCTCAAGCAAATGGGCAGGTGGAAGTCACCAATAGAACATTAGAAGGAATTTGGACTAAGGTGGTGAGCAGCAGCAGAAAGGATTGGGCAGATCACCTGGTTGAGACCACTTGGGCCTACAACACCACTTGGAAGACCACAACCAATTTCACACCTTATGAGCTGGTCTATGGGAAGAGAGCTTTGTTGTCGATCGAGTTCGAGTACAACACATTGAGGATGGTAGCTCAGCTGGACCTAGATCTCAGCCATGCTCAACAAGAAAGGTTATTGCAGCTGAATGGGTTAGATGAACACCGAATGCAGGCCCTCATCCACTCAGAGGTGGTTCAACTTCAGAGGAAGATATGGCATGACCGGCACCTTAATGACAAACAATTCCATCTGGGAGATTGGGCACTGCTGTATGATTCCAGACATAAGAATTTCAAGGGGAAGCTAAGGACAATATGGCTAGGACCATATGAAGTGGAGAACTGTAATGAAAATGGTTCTGTCCTTATCCGGACCATTGATGAAGAAGCCATCCCCATGCTCGTCAATGGGCATCGACTAAAGATCTATAGGAAACCTCTTTCGAGGCAAGAGTTCATCAAAACTGTGGAAAAATCAGTGCTGGTCATAGAGAAGGGTTCTGCCTCTGTTTTGGGCACACCCTGAGCATCATGAAAAAAAAAAAAAAAAATGCAATAAAAAAGATCCTTGGGTGAAAACCTTTCTGAGGTGCCCAAGGCAGATGGTAGGGGTGAAAACCTCATTGAGGCACCCCTGTTGTCTGTCTGAAAAAAAAAATGGAATAAAAAGATCCTTGGGTGAAAACCTCTCTGAGGCGCCCAAGGCAGATAGTAGGGGTGAAAACCTCATTGAGGCACCCCTGCTGTCTCTTAAAAAAAGAAAAAAAACAAAAAAAAAACAAAAAGAAAGAAAAAGGAAAAAGAAGAAGAAGGAAGAAACAGAAAAAAAACGAGTTTAATCTCTGGAAATTGTTGCAGGTTGCAGGAACACAATGCAAAAAGGAGGCCTCTCAACTCAAGGACAAGGATCCTTACTAAGCTACCAGGCAACCTCACATAGACTCCCTCCATGAACACTCATTTTTTCCAACGTTTGGAAACAATCTAGTCATGGTTTAGCCTTCTACAGGAAGCTACAGGACTTTCTACAGGAAGTTCTGTATTTCTACAGGAAACATCCTGTAGAGCCTTTGGGCGGGCCAGGATCGATTATGGAGAAGGATTTGAAGCTTGAAGTCTGTTGAGGAGGCATGCAACCACTCTTTTCTTCCATCCTCCACTTGTTTCACCTCCTTTCACCACCATTGCTGCCATCTGGTCGAATATACCTGCACAGTCATACCAGAACCCTGTTTTCTCAGATAAAAAAATTTGTTTTTAAGTGGGAAATAAAGCATGCAGAGGCTCGCACACTTTACCTGTCAAGGTGACCTTAGGACCCTTCACCTGTGAATGCGACTCATTTATTTCAGCATGCACCCCAGGAGGAGAAACGGCTACAGGATGTCCTACAGGAATCCTGTAATAGCTGATCCGGCTGGAGCACATACCATGGAGACACCGGTAGCTCATGAAGCCAGTGCATGCAACATTCACCACCAGGAAATCGGGTCTCAAGGTCTCGTAGCCAGTAGCAGCCAATGAAGAGGAGCTCTAGCACCTGTGCACGAAGCAGCAGCAAGCAGATCCAGCATTCCTCATCCCCAAACCTGAAAAAAACCATGTCCACGGCCACACAGGTAAGTGCCTAACCTTATTTCGTCAAATTACATAAGCTATACTCTAAATGTGTATGACTGTGAGAATGGATGGATTGAACAAGTCTGGTAGCCATTCAACTGGCCACCACAACCAGTCAGATGGCCTCGTAGGATCCGAATGGGCTTGGTTATGTCGAAAATACGGGCAATTGACACATGGGAAGTATCCAGTCGGGGAGAAGCGGCAGTATGACAGGAATGGCGGTGGTGAATACAGAGGGAAGGATTCGGTGGTCAGGGACACGTTGAGGAATGATGGTTGTGACGTTGGCCAATGGATCGACCGGGACAGCTCATCCTCGCGCCATGAATTCCGTAGCAATTCAAAATCGGCCGGTTGAATAACTTATGATACACTGCAGTCATTTACACTCACAACCATTTTGCAGCTGAGTACGCATCCTCCTCCTCTGCAAGTCGTTAGCCCGAGTTCTCGGTCTATTCCAACGTCTTGCTGCTGATCAGACTCGTCTAGAACCACCGTAACATCCTCCAGAAGCCGTGCACGATTTCTACAGGAAGCTATGCTACAGGAAACCCAGCATACGAAGAAGCTTGGACTGTTCACGTTGAGGGTGGAAATTCTCAGTGAGGTAGGCCTGAACATAACTTTCCCATGCAAATAATTTAAAAGGTGGTGAATTCGACGTGTTAAGGGGGTAGGGAAAATGTGAATGCAAGTTTGTCTATCAATTCAAAAGCCGTTTTCTTATCGCTGCCCGAAATTGTCTTCGTGGTTTGCATGTGAGATTTTCTCCAGGGTCTTGAATTAAAATCCCTCCTGTAGAAAAATTGAGACACTGTCAAGGCTCACCGGTGAAAAATTGTGAATTTTATATGATTGTGTGCATAACGGAGACGTAGCTCTGTGCTCTGTGTAGAGAAATCCCGAAGTCCTCCTTCTGTACATGAGCAGGCAAGTTCAGAACAACAAAAACAGAGTTTTTTACCATGCCGGGAGGGTTCATTAGAAAAGAACCTTCGGACTCCAAGAAATTATGGGAAACCCCTGAGGTGGTGGACTTGTTTTCCCGTGCACACTGGATGTCATTCTGTGACAAGCTTCAAGGTCACGATGACGAAATTACAGAAGAATTCCTAATGTCCTTGAAGCCAAAGTCAAATACATTGGCCGTTGTCAACTTCAGAGGATTGACCTTCAGACTCACCCCACAGCCCATTAGCAGAGTAATTGATCTACCGATGGGGGTACCCTGGGATAAGGAGGAGAGAAAATTGGGTCAGAAAGCTAAAAAAGAGTTCTTCTTGCCAGAGGAACAATTTTTAGAGAACAAGAATGGAGTTCGAAGAACTAGCCTACAACCATTCTGGAGTGAAGTCAGCCTCCAAATTATGAAGTATATTACGTGTGAGGGTGGCAATTAAAGCAATGAAAGGTGAAGAGCTAGACTAGTTGCTCATAGGATGAGCAACCCTTTTAGCAGGGGGGTGATGATGAGCCCCAAATTTGGTAACTTGTTGGGCTCATTTGGCCTAATTATCCTTGTTCAGTCCTTCATTTTTCATAGCTTATGCATTATTTTTCAGTATGTTTATGTCATTTGTACGAATAAGGGTAGTCACTCTTCCTAGGTGGCTAACACGTGTTCATTTCAGGTTTTTTGACACATGTTGGAGCAAAACCAAGCAATCATGGGCTAGAAGACAGCCAAGCTTGAGGTGAGGATTTGTAGGGGGGTTTTCTATGGCATTAAATAGCCCTTCCTCAGGATCTTCACCCCTATCTCCAAGCTCCAAAGGCCACCAAAACCGGATCTAGAAGGCAGCCAAGCAAATTTTGGAAGGGGCTGTCTACTCATAGTTTGGACAGCCAAGTCCCATACATTTAGGAGGCTAGCTAGGGCCCTTGTGGTGTATAATTGTTAAGGCCTTAGCCTTCGTAAGGGACTTTTGAAGCCATTGCATATTTTTCACTACAGTGCTGTTAGCTTTACTTTGTCCTCTTGTAGCCATTTTGGCATAACTCTTGAATTATGACTATTTTTTGATAATGAGAAGCAGTCTGATTTTTTATCAACTCTGAGTTTTCTATAGGAGCCATAGCTCTCAGGGTCAGGCCCAACCTGAGAGCCTAGGGCTTCCTTTATGTACTGTTACCTTTCCTTTATGCATCGTTGTTTTCCTTTTACGCATTTGAAACGTATTTCTGTTGGGCAGATTTAGTTGTGTTGGTTAAATAGGTCACTGTTTATGAATAGAATTTCTTCAGATGTTTAAAATAGATTGGTAGGACAATAACAGGAAAAAAGCTCCAAGAAAAGGGTCAACAACACTCTTGGTTTCACCTCATCCTTATTGGATCAAGGGCTGGAATTGAAGAAACAGTGCTGTCCCAACAAAAACACTAGTTTTCTTGACCATGTAATCCTTAGTGTACTATTTTCATTTGCAGAAGTTAGTTATGGGTTCATATCTCTGAAATGTTTCTTTGCATGATTGATGTACATGGTTTTCTTTCCAAATAAAGCTGTTTTTCATTCGTTTTATTGACAGTTAGATTAGATTAGCTAGGAATTTGATTATTTGTAAGATTTTGTTGATTCGGTTAAATGTACACCGTGCAGGGCATCTCTACCACTCTCTCATCCACCTAAGCGTCATCAGAGCCAGCTGTTCCATCTTCTAGCTAGGTTCCTTGTCTCACACCTGTCCTTTTGCCCACGTAACCCTACCTTCTTGCTCAATTATTGTCTTAGCCTTCTTTAAGCCAACTCAGCCTTCTACACCCTCTCACCACTCCATCCACCAGTCCTTGGGTCACTCCAGGCCCATATCCTACCTCCCTATCCATTCATGCATCTTCGATCACTCACCCATCCTCTAAAATCCACTTTTTAAACATCTTGTAGAAATTTTTGAACATCCTGTAGAAATCTCTGAACATCTTGTAGAACCCCTCTAGACTTCCTGTAGAAGCTCACAAATGAGGTTTCTTGATAGCCAAACTTTGTGAAACTCTATGGAAGGGTGTTAGGGACTCCTTAGACCCTCTCTGAACCTTCCCAACCTTTTCCAAGCATTTCTCCTCCTTGATCCACCCCTGCACAATAAAAAGCCAGTTAAAAGCACATGCATGATAATTCTAATAACTTATTCAAAAATACAAAAAGATTTTTTGTTCAGATAGTGATAACTTAGACACATGCATTTTACCTTCTCAGAAGTCAATGGCATCTCTTTCTGTAGCTTTCATCATTCTTCTTGCACCAGTAGGGTTAGGCGGTAAAATTAGGGTTTGCTAGGGTTTGCGTTACTTTTTGGATTTCAGTTTCTTTCTGCAAGTAGATTAGCTTCCTTTTAGTTAGCTTTCATCCATCAGTTAAAAAGCTTCTTCTAAGAGCTCATAGAAGTTGGCTTAAGCCCCTAGCGGACTTTTGCCAGCTGACCAAGTGACAACTGCGGCAAGAGCTAGTACTTGTGCATACAACACCGTTGCTTCCAAGTTTGTTACAAACTACCAGGTTGATAAAAGTAAAGAAGGAAGTCCCAGGAGTTGCAGCATTATTGCTACAATATTGAAGCCCAGCAGCGCGCTTGGCCTTGGCCTTGTCCTCAGCCTCCTTTTCTCTTTTTGCAGCCAACTATTCCATCATTAGCTTGGCCTCTTCCATTTTTCGCTGCACTGCAAACTTGCTAGACCCAGTTGTCAAGTCCGAGGCAGTGCGCCAATTTTCCAGCCAGTAGTCAAGGACCACTGTAATCGCGTCGTTTGTGGCTAGGTATGGTAGGTCATACCATTTCTTCTCAATATCTTTTTGCATGTTTATCAAGACACGGTGGAAGTCATCCTTGAACTCCACATACTCTTGCAGCTTCTCAAAAATGGTTGGTGACAGCCACGGTTTGCGGTTGATGGCCATATGGATACTCATCTCCATCAAGATCCAAAAGACCTTGTTGTCCTTGACCCTTTGAGGGTCCTTCGTAGCCCATAGTTAAGTGAGACACGCTGCTTCCGGTAGGTTGGGTGCAACCAAAGGAAACTGGATATCCTTTGGTAACTCCCATGCGACCAACACTAAGGACAACAGTAACCATGCATAGTGGAATGTTTTGCTGTGATCCTACACCTCTCAGCAGTTAACGAGGAGCTCATTGCAGAGGTAGCGCACCTAGTTAAACTATACGACCTCTGTGCACTAGGTCGCTAAGGCTACTACTGGTGTCGGCACTTTGTCTGTGTGACACTTCCGCATAATCTTTCCTTCCAAGATTTGCATTACTACTTTGACTGCGGGGTCAGTTAAACTTGTGATGGCATAGTCACATGGCTTCTTAGCGAGATTGAATTTGTCCTTCATTGCTTTAGCGAGGTTGCGCTCTCTTGTCTTTTCGCCAAATGCCATGGCTAGATTTTCTCCCGAGTGCGGCAGTCGAGTGATCCTATGGATCATCATGCCAGTGACGGGTATCGATGCTTCTAGACACAAACACCCATCATGCACTAAGCACAACAGTTTCTTGATCACTACCATGGTTATGGGTGTGCGGTTGTAGTGAAGTACCCTCAACATGTTTAACAAACTAGCCTTACCCACCTCTTTTACCCACTTTATTGGCTCCAGGTGGTCACACCAAAGTCTTGTAGAAGACACGGTGCATGAGTTGATCCATCGCTAAATGGGGAAAGCGTTTCATATCAGCCAAATCCCAATCCTCCAATTTTAAAAGGGTGATGCGCCCTAAGCACGGTCCTTCAAAGACGATTTGGTCTGGTAGTAAGGGTGTGTGCAGTGTGACCTTACTTTCATCAATATCCTTCGGAACCTTTGTCTTGCCTCTGTGCAGAGGAATGTACTTGGGAAATTTAGAAATGGGGTTAGACCCCTCCACATCAACGTCCTCCGCCCCCTCCATATCAATGTCATCCGCACCCACATGGAATTATTCAACATCAGATTAAGGTTCTAGGTAAATCACCTTACCCTTCTCCCGTGCAGTGGGTTTTCCCATTTGTGGGTGCTTTCTAGGTGATGTGCACACCAACTGTTGCATCTTCTGCTTATCCATCTTTTATTTTGGACCCTCCTTGGTCGGCGTAGGCCTCGACCTGGGTATCCTCGGTGATTTAGGTACTTCTGGCGATACTTCGATGCTTTAAACCTCTGGGGCATCTCCCTTAGCTACCATTACTACTTTCGAGGCAGTTCCTTCAGCTCCTATTGCTTCTCCTGCACTCACAGTTTCTGCAGGGGTCAACACAATGTTAGACAACAACTCCTTCATCTTCATTGGAAATTTATCAAACATTGTACTTGCTATCAGAGCTTCAAAGATCTCAGGGTTCATATGCGCCTGAGAGCTTAATACCTCAATTCTCAAAATGCCAAGTGTTTCTCACTGGGCAGCCACTTGTAATTCATAGGAATTTTTGAATTCAAATCTGACCGTTCCCCCCATAACTCATTCATAAATGTTAGATGGGTGGCATATTTTCATAGATATTTCCCTTAAATTCTAACTTAAATGCCACCCCCCCGCTCCATTTTTCCATTTTCCCACTGTCAAGTCATGAAGAGTGACCTTAACGGTCACTTTCCGGCTGCCTTGTGCAATCTGTTCTTGGATAGCGCAGCTCCTTGCACATTTTTGCTGACACTGTGACATTCCTTCATTCTGCGTAGTTCCCCAATCGCACAGCTCCCCAACCCGGGCAGTGTAGCTTATAGTCCTGCACCTCCTTTCAGCTGCCTTGAGCACTAAGACTATGCTTCCACCATGTAGTCATCTAGCTGGATCGTCGGTGTATGGCTTCAATCAGCTTTCATTCACCCGTCCTGGGAATGGTTCTCCATTCAATTTTACCAATTGAACTGCTCCACTATCAGTAATCTCCTTAATGACATAGGGCCACAACCAATGCATACTAAATTTCCTTGGAAATTTATCAAACTTGCTGTCATATAACAAAACCAAATCATTTACCTTGAAGGTGCGTAGTTTGATGTGCTGATCGTTCCATGCCTTTTCCGGCTCCTTTTGAACTTGTTGATGAAATCTAGCCAGAAATCTATCCTCCTAAAGTTCCATTAGCTACACGAGCCTCTCTTCTGGGGCTCCACAATCCACTATTCCTATGAATGCCACTATGTGTAAAATAGGTACAATGTACTCCATTGGCATCACAACGTTTACGCCATAGACCAATCTGAACAATGTTTGTCCATTCAACTTCTTGCAAGTCGTTCTATAAGCCCATAACACCATGGGTATGCAAACATCCCTATCATTTATTTGAGCATTGCAAACCTTCGCGAGTGCACTCTCCAATATTTTATTAAACACTTCCACCATCCCATTAGCCTATGGATGATAGGGTGTGCTCTTCTGATGGTAAACCTGAAACTCTTCTATCAGCACATTGATCGTCTCATTGAGAAAGTGTGTATGGCTATCACTCATTAGAATTTTTGGACAACCAAACCTTGTAGGCATGTGCTCAAAGATGAATTTGGCTGCTATAGCACTTGTATAGTCCTTCACAGATTGTGCCTCTGCCCATTTGGTTAAATATTCAGTCACGGTGATGATGTACCGCACACCCATCTTCTTCCCTAGAGGGTGAATTGGTCCTACAAAGTCAATCACCCACTTCTCAAAGGGCTATAGTTATATCTGCAGAGTCAGCGATAGCTCATCCCTGCGCGGGGGTCTGCCCGTCCTTTGGCATGCATCACATGGCCTACAATACACTTTTGAATCATTATGCAACCACCATAACCCAACGCGTAGAATATTCTGCATTGTTGCTTTACCCACATAATGACCTCCTGCGGCTTCATCATGAGCCTCAACGAGGATGTTGTTTCTTTCAAAATCTGGCACATAATGTTGCAATATTTCATCTGATCCCATTTTGTACAAATTCCCTGCAATGACAGAAAAGTCTACCACACGCACCACTAGTTCCTTCTTTTGTTGTCTTGTATATCCTTCTGGAGTAGTATCTGTTGTTAGGAAGTGTATAATTTCTTCAAAGTGGATGTCTGTGACACATACTGCAAAGAGCTGCATGTCAGGTAGCCCCTCCTCCAAATTATTAGGCTCCTCCCCTATTTCAATGCACGACAAATGATCTAGTCCAACGTTGAAGTGTCCTAGTTTCAAAATAACTTCAAAATCATATTCCTAGAACAACAACAACGACCTGCATATCTTTCCCCCCAACACAAGCTTGTTGACCAGGTATGTCAATGTGGAATGGTTCATATACATCTTAAAGTGTCTACCCAACAAATAGTGCCTGAACTTCTAGAGCACGTACATCATAGCTAGTCCTTTGTGCTCTGTCTTGGAATAATTTTTCTTTGCTCTGGACAGCTTCCTACTTGTGAATGCTATAGGATGGTCCAAGTCCCCTTCACTGGCCTGTGTCAGTACTGCTCCCAGTGCAATACATGACGCATCCACATGCACATGAAATTCCTTCTTCAAATATAGGAAGACTAGGATCAACGTGGTGACCATTTTCTCCTTCAGCACATCCAATCTCTTCTGGCATTCTTCATTCCAACAGAACATAAATTCCTTCTTTAATATTTTTTCCATTGGTGGAGTGATCTGGACATAGCTCTTGATGAATTTACTATAGTATCCCGTATGCCCCAATGTTGCGTGCAGCTGTTTCATACTCGATGCCTCCAAATTTATTATGACCGTGATCTTTGCTGGGTCTACCATCAAGCCTTGTCTGCATACCACATGGCCTAGAAAGATCCCAAAGGGAACAAAAAACAAACATTTCTTTACAATGAGTGCGATCTGGTACCTCCAACAAGTATCTAGCATCAAGTGTAGACTTGCCACATGGTGCTTCACTAGTCTGAATACTGTCCAATTGTCAAAGTATACTTCGAAAAATTTATGAATGAAACCCTTGATGCCGTGATGACTACATGCAAAAATATCTCCAGTGCATACTTTAGCCCAAAAGAGATCACCCTATATAGGAAGCACCCCCATTCAGTCGTGAAGGTCATCTTACTTCTATCCTCCAACGCAATCTTGATTTGATAGTACCCAGAGAACCCATCGGTGAACGAATACACTTCTTGGCCACCAAAATTACCCAAGACCTTATCAGTGAACGAATTTGGGAAGGGATCATGCACGTAGCCATCGTTCAATTTCATGAGATCTACGCGTATCATTATTTTGTCCTTCTGCTTCTTTCTTGAACCACTATTGGGCTAACCTAATCAGATTCCTCCACTGGTTCAATAATACCTGCTGTGAGTCTCTTGTTTAACTCTAAGCGGACCCTTTATTTATACTTCGGGTTGAGGCAGTAAGGTCTTTGCTTCACAGGTTTCGCACCTAATTTTAGCGTGATCTTCATGACACCCAGGTCCCCTATTATCCCTTTCAGATCTAAAAATTTTGTGGGAAATAGATCCCGATATTTGCAGAGTAGTTCAACGACCTTATCTACTGTAGCTTCATCCCAATAGTCCCCGATGTTTGCAAACTTTGGTTCTGCCTCTATGCCAATGTTCACCTGTTTAGTTTTGAGCAGCTCTATTATGTCGGGGTTCTCTACTTGTGGTCCTTCAACTCCGCGGTGACCTTCAGTCTCCAGGATATTAATATTTCTTGGGTCTTCATCTTCTTCTTCCGCTTTTACATTGTAACACTCAAGTGCATGGCTCAGTTGGGTAGTCCAATCAGGTTGAATCTGGTCTAGAGGATCATGTGGTATCCTGAAGATGGTTGTCTTAACCTCCTGCAACGCTTCATCGATAGATTCAAATCCATCCTCAAGACTGAACATCATCAGAAATCCTTGTCACTAAACATCCCATTCTTCGGTGCCATGATAGAGTTCTATCTCCAAGTACCAATTCATTGGTATAACATTGAAGGGGTGACAAAACAGATGGACTCACTCCGGCTGAAGCTGCGCTACATATACTTCAGCCCATTTGGCCAAATGATCGTGTGGATCATTTCTCCCTTCATACTTTTCTGTTAGTCATACCTTTGGGTGGCCAAATCGTATCCTCATCATCCTTCTATATTCACGCCAATCCTCAAATTAGCAATAAAACATAAACCCAATGCTTAACATAACATAATCACATGCAATTGACACAAGTAAAATACATAGTAATTTCTAAATACTCTTTTTTATTGATGATGCAGATTTCCAATACAGACTCTAACTGCCTTGTGCACACAGCTGTAGGGGTCCGTGCAGTCAGCTGCGGACTTCTACCCCAGGCCTCTGCGCACTTAGTTGCAGAGCCTCTTTCCTTTGCTAAGACTCTTGCTCTTAGCTCTTCACAAACTCATCAATGACTCTAACTATGAACTGAATTATCTAATACTCCTCTAAGACCTCATTTTTATACAATCCCATGGTCCGCGGACCAAGGGTGGATCTCGTTAAGCTAACACAACCTATCTAAACTAAGGGCGGAAACCCTTTTTGACTCTTGATATCTTCGCGCTCCGTGACCACAAAATGTGGAGACTTTACATTCCTTTATACAAAATTCGGGCTTTCTGCTCCAAAACTTGGGCTTTTAACCCCAAAATTGACCCCAAGGGACCCGTTCCTAATAGCATGTTTCCATGGCCTCTATCATTCCTTAGCACTTCCCAAAATACCTTGTCACTCCTCCCTAGAACAACGGGAACTAACTGGCACTTCATGTCACAAACACTTGATCATTCATTTGCATGCATTATTTTAACCTAGTGCTCTGTTGTGTTTCCCTAGTACTCCCTAACACTTCCTAGCACGTGTTAGCACACCCTGATACCTAGCACATCTTGGCAACATGCCGTTGTAGCACACTAGCATGACTTAGCGCTACCTAGCATACCATGTCACTCCCTCCTTAACACACCTAGAACTTGTTGGATACCTATACTAATAGGTTTCATATTTCATGATTGGCCAAGGAAAGTCCAAATATGCTCTGCTTTGGTATTACAAAGATCCCATATTTCCTGGAGAACAAGAGGTGTGTAATCTGTTTCAAATATTGAAGACCTTTATTTAAATTTTGTGGATGATTCAACAGTTTAAGCTGGATCATGCCATGTTTCAATTTTGAGTTATAGAATAGAGAAAGAAGTCTGTCCAAACTGTTTAATCTTGGCAGACAAGTAGTTTAGGTAGAGAAGCAAAGGTTCCCAACAGCTTAATCTGGGACCTTGGAAGAGATAAGGGTAGAAGTAGATAGAAAAGAATAAAGAAAAAGCCAAAGAAAAGAAAAGGCAAGTGAGGGTTTGCAAGCCTAAATGCACCCTCCAATGGAGAAACAAAAAAAAAATGCTAGGAAAATAGCTGGGTAAGCAGTTGTGGTTGCAGAAAAGGTATTTTCACCATTACACATATGTCAAGAGGTGTTTTGCCAAGGCAAAAATCTGTCAATGGACAAAGTGGTTAAATCCATCAAATTACAGCAAGGAGCATAACTAACCTCCCTCTTCCCCTCTATTCCATTACTAACACTCCATTTCTTTAGCTGAGATTTATGAAGAGAGATCATGGTTTTATGATGGTTCTTGTTCTTTTAGAAGCCACATTCCTTGTCTAAGATCTTTTCATTTTGATCTACTCTCAAAACTAAATCAATTTCAGATAAACTCAGTAAAATCCCCTTCATTTGCTCCCTGCATTCATATTAACCTCTAATTTTACTACATAGCTCCCTTATCTTACCCCTTCCCCTAATAATACTAACACTATGGTGTATAAAGCCCTAAATCTTATAAATACTCCCTCCCCTTGGCATTATAGCCATACGTTCTTCAGAAGGGACCAAAATGACCTCTGGTCACTTTGGTGAACCTGTCCCACCCCACTCCCCCTTGCTACAAACCAACTCGCTCCTCAAACTACCCTTTGCATTGAATAAACCCTTATAAAACCTCTTATGCCTTTAAATCCTTTGCAAAAGTTACCAAAGTCAAAAACCCGCCTCTGGCGCATTTCCAAAGGTTAGCGGATTATTTGTTAAATGGAAAACATTCAAAAAACCAATGAAAAACCCATAAACCCAAAGTTTCCGCCGCGCATATAACCTAAGCAAGTTGCCGCTCCGCCCATCGTCGGATCAAGTCTCTGAGATCCGACGACCCACAGCGATATCGGAGCTGCCCCTGTAGCCGTCCTTTACCGCCCGAGAAGGTGACGTTGCGTCACGTCAGGGCCTCTCCACGCGTCAGACGTTAAGGACTCTCGGAGCCGGGTCTGACAGTTCTGAGACCGTACCTAAACCGCCCCGAGAGACCGTAGCGGCTAGCCCTAACCGTAACCGCTACGGTCCTAACCGCCAACTGTTTTCCGCCAACGCATCGCCACGTCACGTTCGCTTGTACTCGCCCCTGCTATTCGTCCACCTGGCCGCTGACATGGCTGCCACCTCATCGCCCCCTTGGACCAATAGTCTACCGCCACGTCACCCGATGACGTCAGCTGACGTCACCTCACCTTGACCCGCCAATGACGTCATGCTGACGTCATCACTAAAAAGCGCCAAAATGGTAAAAAGTCCATATTAACCCAAAAAAGCCGTGTTTTTCTCACTTTTCACTCCTATCGGCACTGTTCTCTCTGCATGACCGTTTACGTTCAAATTTCCGCCAACCTGCTGAGTTAACCCGGGCGACCTCCTCAGCAGCAAACGTGCACGCCTGCGCAACCTCTGTTCGTCAATTGACAGGTATTTACCGTTGTTCTGCCCTCCATACGACTGTTATTGAAATTTAAGTTGCTCAGAAGGCTAAGGACACCTTACAAACTATATTTGCACCGCCCATTTCCCTCTGCACGTCCACAATTGTAACTGTGAAGTCTATAAACACCAGCCAAGCCATAATACCTGTAATTTCACTCAAAAACAGCGTTCACTGCGTATTCCCGGCAAATTCCTTGTTGACCTCAAATCACCCGCTGAAAGAGGGCATAGTGACACCCACAGTAGCCTTGACTCCTAGTATAAGCAGTATTTCAATTGCTGCTGTATAAACTCCTCCTCTGATACTTAAATTTCAAGACTATTCTTACAAAAAGCACTTCTGTTTTGTGCTGGTGCTTTTACAAGCCACTTTATTACAATTGTTGAACTTCAAAGAATCATGGAGACTCCTATTGCTCTAAATATCAAGCCCCTCAATGCTCCTCACCAGGAATTAGCATGGAAAGCTCTGGGAGACATGGATTACCAAATGCTGGACTGGTTCCCTATGGGAACCAAATACAATATCCAGATGATGAATGAGTTAAAAGCCCAGCACCTGAGTGGGGCAGATATCTTGGGAATTTGGGACTCAAATTTGCCCATCTACAACCTTCCCCAAGTAAATCCTATGCCAGAACTGATCTACAGCTGCCAGGAATGCTATGACCCAAACCAAAGAGCTGTCATCAGCCCCACAGGCTCAATCCTGTTCCAGATTACCCCAGAGAGTATAAATGGAATGCTGCACTTCCAAACTGCCAAGCAATTGACCCCCATCTTTATGCAGAATTTGATAAACAAAGGGACCAAGCTGTCAAATGACCAAATCATTAAAATCAATCAGTTGTTTGTAAGACCAGGCTCTGAAACAGTCAGAACCCCTCCTATTGGGTATCACTACTTGAATGATTTGGGCAGGATGTTAGTGGATTTAATCAGTTATGTCCTAGGATTCAGGGGGATGGAGGACGTGGATGATAGCCTAATGGCAATGCTGTCTATATTCTCTCCTGGTAAGCCCCCAGCTGTACATTATGACTATGCAACCTACATTGCAGATAGAATCCATGAGCAGTTTATGAACTTGAAGAGGGAAAGACTGTTCAGGTATACTTCATATATATACCATCTATTCTTGTTCTATCAGCCAACCACCTTCTCTTTTCCTTTGAAGCAACTCAATGCCCAGGGAAATCCAAGATCAGTTGTGTTCTGGACTTCTGTTTTTCATCATACCTCTGTATCACCTTACACATACACTGAGTTTATTGACTTATTCATTTATCCAGTCATGACAGTATTGCATGGTACTCCTCCTCCTAGACTAACTGATGACATGAGAAGAATTCTCCATTTGAATAAGTCCTACAGCATTGGTAATTGGTACTTCTACCAAAACCACACAGTCATCAGGATATATGGCTGTGAGTTGACCCCTTTTAGGTTGCCAAGGTATGTCCCCATGAGGCTTTTTGCCTTGGAATATTTCAGACAGTTTGGGAACTCAGACTACCTGCATTTTCAGAGCAAGAACAAGAAGTCACAGCTAAAGGTGAGGAGCCAGCTGGGTCCTTTCCTATATAACAGAAAAGAGGAAGGGTGGAAGGAGGCAGACAGTATCCTGGAGGGCCTCAGACTGCAAACCAGCTTTGAATGGATACCCTATGACCCCAATCATTCTATCTCCCTCAGGAGGATTAGATACAAATTAGGTAGCTATGCACACAAGAGACAACCCGAGATTGAACAGTATGCCAATGCATCAAATTGGGAAGAGGGTACCCTAGAGGAGGAAATTACTAATGAAGAGTTACTTGAGAGAGAGGCTAGAAATATGCAAAAGGAAGCTGACTTGGAAACTTGTGGACAGGTGCCCCTCTCCTACAAAAAGCAACTTGGAGCAGCTGCTACATCATCAACAGCACAGCAGCAAACTGCCGAGAAAGCACCACAGACAGCAAGCAAGGATAAAGGGAAGCAGGTGGAACAGCCACCTCCATTGACAGAAGAACAAGTGGATACATTGCTACAGCAGCAAGAAGAGATGGAGCAGCAGGAACTCGGGCAGCAACAGGAAGAGGAACAATTTAGTGAACAGCAGCCCTTGCAGCAAGAAAAAGTGATTAATGCTCCAAGCTCCACTGAGCAACAGGCTCAGACAATAGTGCCTCCTAGGGCAGAAACTACTGTTGATACCTCAGTCCTCCAAACCCCACAAAAGGAGGACTTAACCAGGAAAAGGGATAGAGAGACTCCCCTGACTTCATCCATCAATCGGGGAGAGAAAAGACAAAGACTAAATGACTCTCAAGAGGATGACATAGCAGTGAGGCAAGCAATGGGCATGGGCCCACCCAGTGGAGAAGTTTCAGCCAGTTCATTTCAGCATGAACATGATAGAGCCGTGGGAGGAGAGGTCAGCTCCTCCAGCCAGCACAGAGAAGGACAGTCAAGCATCAAACAGCAATTTATTGACATTAAGAGGAGGAGTGATCCTATTAAAGTACAGCTGTACAATCATTTGCTGAACCTGGCTCCTACCAATCAGCAAAGACTCATGTCTGCCTTTGATGTAAGTGAAGGCAAGATGATCATGAGTCACTTCATGCCCACAACGCTGCATCCTCAATCTACCTCGGATTACCTAAGAATCAACATGGAGGTTCTGGCCAAAGACATACACCCTATGGATAAGATTGAATTACATAAACAAACTGGTGAAATGGTGTATGCCTCCTTGGCAGATGAAACGTTGGAGAACTACAAATTGAAGAGCAGCCTTGATAACACAGCATCTCAGCTGGAATTGGAGAGAGCATCATCACAAGCCAAGGACAACAGAATCAAGTCCTTGGAAGAGGTAATTATAGAAATAGGACATGATCCTAAAGATGTTAAGGGTATCCAAGAACTCTTGAAGCTAAGGGATGCAGACTTGGCGGCCTTAAGAAAGAAAATCAAGCTTCCAGCTACCATCCATCCTCAAATAGATGAAGTTTCCCAGCAAAGGCAGGAAAAGGATGCTACAGACCTACTGATATCCTTGTACAAGGAGCTGGTTCGGACTCAAGACCAGCTAGGACAATCAGAAGCTACAAAGGCAGCATTACAGACAGCTATGAAACAAAAAGAAGAGGGCCAACCCTCCCAGCCTCCTCCTGTGATAATCAACCTTGAGGAAGTCCAGCCAACAACTACTCCTCCTCCTCAACAGACAGGGCTTACAGCACCATCTACAGCAACAACTACACCAACAACAGAGCCAACTCCTACTCTGGATATGCAGAAGCTGCAAGCTGAAATCCAAGTTCTTGAATCCCAAATGAAAGAGCTTGATGAAGTCAAAAGGTCTTTGACCAAGGTGAATGAAAAATTTGACAAAAGCAAGCAGAATGAGGCAGCAAAGGAAAGAGAGGTGAAAGCTCTAAAAAGGAGAATAGCTGAACTAGAAAAAGAGCTTGCACTAGAAAAAGTAACAGCAGAATTGAAAGCAGTCCTCTGGGGCAACATTGGTCGATCCATCACCAATCAGTGGCAGTATATTGAGACTATGGATGAGCAAATAGCACTCATCACGAAGGCAAACAGGGAGGTACAGAGAGCAAGAGCAAGCCTTGGCCACATGCCAGATGCTGCCAGCAGAATGATCAATATTTTGAATAACAAAACTAGCTCTCAACTAGCCACCATGGGAATTACTAACAGGACTGAAACAATTTCAGTAGTTAAAAGAGTCTTGACACTAAGAAGCCTAATCGGAACGCTGGAGAGGAGAACACAGGATATGCAGACCGAGATCAACAAATTCCTGGACAGATTTGTGGCATTACAAAACAGAGGCCTCCCCAGCATATTAAGCAGTGTAGGAAGGCTGCTTACTCTGGAAAATTACATCAAAAGGGTTGATGCGCAGGCTGCAGCACAAATAGCAAAACAACCCAGTACCTCAGCTGAAACAGGGCCAGCAACAGGGCAGAATTTGTATGATAGGGTGGATAACCTGTTCTTTATTATGAATGAAATTGATCACCTGTTTGATACCCCACCAAATTTCTTTAAGTATACAGAGGCAGATGAAACTTTGGGGGCAATCATAAGACACCAATTGCCCACACAGGAAGAGTGGAGGAATCTGACACAGGTAATCTTATCAGGCCCGAACCCGTAGGGTTGGTTTTTTCTCCAGTATATGAGCAGTCATGCACAGACAGAATTTTGATAGATAAAATCTACAAGGAAGAGACAGATGCTGAGCCAACTCAGCAGAGCTATTTACTCACCACAGCAGCAGTCACAATCACAGGTGACAAACCCAGAATACAGCGTACAAGCCATAAAGTCGGGTTCCCCAGCATTTAATCAAAGTATCTCAACCGACTCAGCAGATCCCAAAGGCCAAAATATCTTCTGACAGAACATTAAGACGCCTTTATCTTGTATTCAATGCGGTAATAAATTTCTGATAATAATATCTCAAAAGTTGGTGAGAATATTAAAGTCTGAGATAACTTAGAACTCAGATATTTTGTAAACAATCGCAAGTATATATTCACCCCTCGCAGAAGCTGAAGGGGTTGTTGTTATTTTCCTTTTAGAAGTCTCACTTGCTGTAAGATTTTGAGAGAAGTAATACAAAGGGAGAATGGAATTTCCAAAAGCTTGGTGTATGTGATGCGTTGTGATGAATGGTGAATGTTGCAGGATTCCAGAGTGTTTCATAAAACAATAAGTTTTCTTAAATCTCTGTATTACATGTTTTCGAGTCTTTTGTTCTCTTTTGTTGTTTAAATGTTTTACACTTAATAGCAAAGTAGAAGAATAGTTACAGGATTTAATCACTGATTACCCTGAACTCAATCTGAGCTATTATCCATGTTTTCTTCAAATACAGTGAATGAAGTGTAATTCTTAATTGCTGCACTTTAAAACTATATCTTTTACAGTGATAGACATCCCCAGGATTCAAGTTTTGCTCCTGAGGCATCTATCTGTTTCTCATACCTAGTTTGGTGGAAATACTCGAATACTTTAGTGAAAATTCTTAATTGCTTTCACTGGTTTTTTCACCTGTTTGTGTTATAAATAAAAAATTTTGTTGTATGAAGTATCCAAATGGCCCTGTAAGTTTCACCAGTTCACCTCAAGGTTTCTAGACACCTATACAGCCATAGACTCCATTGCCCAATGATATTTGACTCTTTGAATATTACATCATAAGACCTAAAAGAAACTCTTCAACCAAAGCATAAACAAAACCTGTGCATAATAGCTAGCCTAAAACCCTATCATAAACAGTTACAAATCATAAAGAGAGAGCCCTCTCTGATCACAGTTTGGCTAGAAACAGTGATCCAAAGATTGGTTAGTGGTTACCCCGGCCGTATTCCCTTGGGAGTCATAGGGAACAACCTGGGTGTTAACATAATTGGCGACTCCACTGGGGATCCTAAAATTTTTCAATTACTATCTATCTCCCAAAGCTGCCATCAAGCCTGAAATTAGCCAAGAGGCCTTAGGACTGTTTCTGTGCCACAGGAACAGCTTTAAGGAAGAGCTGATTAGGGAATCTTAATCCTAGCTTTGGAAAATATATAGCCATTCCAAAATTTTCATCCAGTCCTTGAATATATAAACCTTGTATACAAGTTCTAAAGGAATAATTAGAAGCTGGCTCCCAAAAGAAACCCAAGGCACACTAGGGCAAACCCTGACCCTAATCAACCCATCATTGTTGATAACCCAAATATCATTCCAAAGAACATAAGGAGACAGCAAAAGCAGGAGAAGCCTGCTGATTCAGATATAAGTTCACACCAACCTATCCTCATTCCAACTCCTTGCAAAGTCCTTTTCCGTTCCACACCTAGTTCCCCTAGTTCATCATCAACACCTCAAAGCCCTCCTCTCCCATCTTCACCATCTGCACATACTCTTTTAACCAGCCCCCCGCTTGTTACCCATCCTATTAACCCTGTTACACCTGTAATCCCAGCTGTCCCATTTGTTCCTATTAACCCTATAAACCCCATAAACATGGCTAACAGATATGCACCTCTGCAGATACCAGCCAATGCTCCAGCTCTACCCCAAGACTACCAAACCAAAATCTCATTTTTTGACTCCCATGGCCCTTTGACAGCTGTCCAGCATGCTAAGAAGATGCAAGACCACTTTGAGACCTATGAAATAGATGATGACAGTGTCAGGATGAGAATTTTTGTTCAAAGCTTAACTGGGGATGTCAGAACTTGGTTTAGATCCCTGAATGCAAATTCCATTGCAACCCCTGAGGTCCTGTACCAAGAGTTCACCAACAGATGGGAGAAAAAGAAAGATCCACTCCACATACTCGGTGAATATAACACTATTAAAAGAGGCCCCCAAGAAACAGTTTTGGAATATTGTGCTAGGTTTAACAATGTATATAATGCTATCCCCCAGAACTTAAGGCCCCCTCCTGATTTGGCCCTGTATAACTTCCCTGACGGTTTTGACTCTGATATGGCCTATCAGCTGAAAGAAAGAGATCCTCCAACCCTTGCAGAAGCTCAAAGAGTTGCAGTCACTGTAGAGGCCAACCTAATTGCCAAGAGAAACAGGGCAAAGCTGGAAAAGAAGGCTGGCTTCAGAGAAGAGCCCTCGGGTTTTGATCAAAAGCTGGATGCAATACTAAACAGCATGAAGAGATTGGGTGAAAGAGTGGAATCAGTTGAAAGAAAATCATCATGGGAGACATCACAAAGCAACCCTCCTAGAAACCCAAATTTTAGGAGAAATCAGAACCCAAACATAGGAAAAACAAGTGCTGACCAAGACATTAGACCCCCTTTTCAAGAAAACTATGCAGAAACCTCCACAGCCAATCAGCTCAATGAAGATCCCGAAATTAACTTAATGGGTCTGGATGGTAAAAGCCATGTTTTCTTAACACAAGAAGACCATGAGGAGGATGAAAGCAAAACATTCCAAACTAAATCAGGAGAATCCTTTGACTTTAAACAAGGATATGATACTGCTGTCTATGAAGTCCATAAACAATACAAACTAAGGAGTAGGACTGTAAATGTAAATCAGCCTGAAAAGGCAAAGGAGAAACAACAGTCCAAAGAAACCATGGTCACAGAACCTAATCACAACACAAACGTGCCTACAAAAGAAGTAGTGGTTGAGGAGGTTACTGAACTACTGTCCCCACTACAACAGCCCACGACAACCTCGTCCTCCCACCCAAATCCGAACATTACCCCTCAAGACATGAGTATGAGGGGCAGGTTTCGAAATCAAGATGAAATCCAACAAGAAGATTTAGGGAACAAAGAAAAGACTGCTATCCGTGACTCTAAAACCCAAGTTGACAAACCGTTTGACCTAGGTACAGAGATTGGCAAGTTAAAGATAGCAATTCCCCTCTCAGAGCTAGCCAAGCATGACATCTATAAGCAACAGATCAAGAAATCCCTTCAACTCACTACCAGCAAAGATGATGTAAACGTGTTAGATGACACCCCAGAATTACTGTTTGGCCCAGAGGTAGATGGAAAAACAGTAGTCACAGGGGTTTTACCTTTTTATGTCAGCTTGCATGTTCATGATAAAATACTGCATAATGCAATGTTCGACTCAGGCGCCTCTCACAACCTTATGCCAAAAGCAGTCATGGAAAGATTGAACTTGGATATAACAAGACCATACAAAGACCTGTTTTCTTTTGATTCCAGCCAAGTCAAATGTTTAGGCCTAATAAAAGATTTATGTGTGTCTCTGGTTCAATATCCCAACAAGACTATTCTAATGGATGTTGTAGTTGCTGATATCCCACCCAAATATGGGATGCTGTTATCAAGATCATGGGGAGCCAAGCTCCAAGGATCCCTGCAATTAGACATGTCATATGCAACTATCTCTGTCTTTGGGCAACCAAAAAGACTTTATAGGGAAACACTCATGAAGTATATGGTCAGCAGTGAAGAGAAGCCTCAAAATTTTCCAATATACGCTGTTCATTCGGATATAGACTCCTTCATCCTTTTCAATGATAGCGCAGACCTTTCAAACAATGAGATTAGGACCGAAACACTCATACAAGAACAAAACATTGATCAGACAAGTAGCACCTGCCAAACATCAATCAGCCCAACAATACACATTAACCCTCCTCTAGTTGTTAAAGATTGTCAAACAAGTGATAAAGCTGTCCTAGAAAACAAATGGGGGAAGAAACCCCAACTCCTGCTCACATTGCCATCTCATGAACAGAACTTTAAATCTTCTGTTCAGCAAGATATCCTGTGGGTCCTAGAATTTGATGGGTCAGTCAACAAGTTAGGGGCAGGAGCTGGAGTGTGGATATATAACAAAGAGAAAGGCTATGCAGAAGGCAGGGCTTACAGATTGAATTTTAGGTGCACTAACAACATGGCAGAATATGAAGCTCTCTTGCTGGGCCTAAAGCTAGCAAAATCACTACAAGCTCTTAAACTCTCCATTATGGGAGACTCTGATCTAGTAATTCAACAAGTGAAAGGACATTTTGTCACCAATGACAAAAGATTGAGGTCCTACAGGTCTGCTGTAATTGAAATATTAGAAACCTTCTCTGAGTTTGTTATCACAAAAATTTCAAGGGGCCACAATCTCCATGCACACAGCTTGGCAACGTTTGCCAGCACCTTCAAATTCCCATTAGAACCCAATAATTGTTTCACAGCCGAGGTCAAATACAGACCTTCTATTCCAAACAATGTTAAAGAATGGCAAGTATTTGAGGATGACATGCAAATAAACAATTTCTTGACCTTGCAACAAGAGTTCATAGGATTAAATATTGATCTTGATGGAGCAAGTCAATCACAAATACTTGAGGAAGCAAGTCCATCACAAATACAGTTTCAACAGTCTGCTCACCCAATGTCACCTAGAACAGCAAAACAATTACTGAGTCCAACCATTTTCGACAATGAAAACATTCAGCAAATTCACCAAATTGACTGTGAAGAGGTGAGCAACGCTGAAGATGAAATCATACAACTCAAAGACAATTTCCTTCCAGCAGGCCTTACCCCACTAGAGGACATTTTTGACTCAAATGATGTCCCCAGGAAACCAAAGATGCAGCCATTAGATGCAGCAATTGAAGAATGCAACATTGGTACCACTGACAAGCCTAAAATAATAAAACTATCTGCTGCTTTGCCCCCTGATCAAAAACCCAAATATATTGACCTCTTTAAAGAGTTTCAAGATGTTTTTGCTTGGGGTTATGAGGATCTAAAGTCCTATGATACCTCTGTTATCCAGCATACCATTCCCCTCAAGCCTAATCAAAAACCATTCAAACAGAAATTGAGAAGAATCAATCCTGTGCTCCTTCCTTCCATTGAAAAAGAATTACAGAAAATGTTCAAAGCTGGTATCATAGCACCAATCAGATTCTCTGAATGGATTTCAAATTTGGTCCCTACAAGAAAGAAAACTGGTGAGATTAGACTTTGTGTAGACTTAAGGAATTTGAATCAAGTATCACTCAAAGATAACTACCCTCTACCCAAAATGGATCATATTCTTCAAAGAGTAGTAGGGGCTTCAAGGATATCATTGCTTGATGGATTCTCAGGCTTTAACCAAATCCTAGTACACCCTGATGATCAAGACAAAACTGCATTTACAACCCCATGGGGAACTTTCAAGTATGTGAAAATGCCCTTTGGGTTGAAGAATGCCGGGGCAACATTTCAAAGAGCAATGGATATTGCTTTCGCTAAGGAAATTCATGATTTCCTTGTCATTTATTTGGATGACCTTACACCCTTTTCAAAATCTGACCAAGAACACTTGAAACATTTGAGACAGATTTTCATAACATGCAGGAAATATGGCATTTCCTTAAACCCCAAGAAGTCATTATTTGGCTTGGAAGAAGGGAAACTTTTAGGACACATTATTTCAAAAGATGGCATAAGAATTGATCCAGATAGGATACAAGCTATCCTACAAATGCCTCATCCAAGGAATGTCAAGGAATTGCAAGGATTCTTAGGGAAAATCAATTTTTTAAGAAGGTTTATCCCGAATTTAGCAGAATTAATCAGATTACTAAACAATATGCTAAAGAAAGATTCAAAGGTCAAATGGACTGTTGAAGCAAAACAAGCCTTTGAAAGCATAAAATTGGCCTTGACTCAAACCCCAGTGTTAACCAATCCACAGTTTGACAGAGACTTTATCATTTTCTCCTTTGCCTCCCAACATACTATTGCTGCTGTTTTATTACAGAAAGATGACCACGGGAGTGAGAAACCTATTGCTTTTTTCAGCAGAGCTCTCAGAGATGCCCCTCTAAAGTACCAAATTATGGAGAAACAAGCCTATGCTTTGATCAAAGCTATTAAAGACTTTAGGATTTACATCCTTTACTCCCATGTTGTGGCTTATGTACCAAGTCCTATTGTCAAAGACATTCTCACCCAAGAAAACTTAGAGGGCAGAAGAGGAAAATGGATTGCCAATATACTAGAATTTGACATTGAAATAAAACCTACAAAGCTGATAAAAGGGCAAGGTTTGGCCAAATTAATGACAGAAGCAAATTTCCAAGCCTTAGATATCAATCAACTGGACAGTGAAACAGAGCTGGCGACTCCAAAGATCAATGTAGCCTTTGAACAATCTCCTTGGTACTCTGATATCTGCTATGTGTTACAAAACCTGTGTGCTCCCCCAGGACTGTCCAGAACTAAGTGTAGGTTCCTAAAAATGAAAACATCTAGATTTTGTGTGATGGATGGAAATTTACTTTGGAAAAACCATGAAGGTATCTTGCTGCACTGTCTAATAGAGAATGAAACTAACAAAATCATGCAAGATTTCCATGCTGGAGATTGCGGTGGACATTTGTACTGGAAGTCCACTGTGGACAAGATATTGAGGGCTGGGTACTACTGGCCCATTATGTTCTCTGAGGTTAAGAAATTTACAGCCTCATGCCACAAATGCCAACTATTTGAAGGCAAAAGACAGTTGCTGCCACTTCCTTTGAAGCCCATTGCAACAGAGAGACCTTTCCAACAATGGGGCTTGGATTTCATTGGGGAAATTCATCCCTCATCTTCAGGGCAACACAGATGGATTTTAACAGCAACAGACTACTTCACCAAGTGGATTGAAGCTGCCCCATGCAGACAAGCAAATGATTCAGTAATTATTCAGTTTTTGGAAAACAATATACTGGCTAGATTTGGCTGTCCGGACAAGATAATAACAGACAACGCTGCTGCCTTCAGATCCAAGAAAATGGTGAACTTCTGCCATAAATTTCACATTACTTTGGGCCATTCTACGGCTTACTATCCTCAAGGAAATGGCCTTGCTGAATCATCAAACAAAAGTTTGATAAATATCATAAAGAAAGTGCTGGAAGAGAACAAAAAGAACTGGCATAAGAAACTAGTAAATGCTTTATGGGCAGACAGACTAACAACTAAAAGATCAATTGGGACCAGCCCATATGAGTTAGTCTATGGATTAGAGGCCAGATTTCCTTCATCACTAGGAGTGCCGGTTATGAAACTTCTGCAAGAAAGCCAAGCAGAGCCAAATGACATGCAAAGAAGGATTAACCAGATAATTTGTTTACAACAGACCAGAGAACAAGTTTTCAGCAGAGTACAGATACTACAAGAGAAACTGAAAAAGGCCTTTGATAGAAGAACCAAAGCAGAAGATTTCAATATAGGGGACAAAGTTTTAAAGTGGGATGCAAGAAGAGAAGAGAAAGGGAAACATGGAAAGTTTGACTCTTTATGGAAAGGACCATTTGCTGTCCAAGCAGTGCAAGGTAATAACACCTACTTCCTCAAAAGTTTGACTGAAACTGACTTGGATGAAGGTCCTGTCAATGGCAGGATGCTGAAGCACTACTTTGACTGTTCACTATGAGTGGAATCCAAGGATTCATTGTATATATGCAGATGTACATATTGTTTTCTGTTTTAGATTGTAAAAAGCAGTTTTTCCCAAGTGATTCACCAAGCAGCTAGAGGCAAGTAGAATCAGAGGTTCTCCAAGAAAAAAGCACACAATTTTGACACATTTATGCAGCAGATTTCAAAGATTAAGATGGGCAGTCAAGGAACAAGGCAATCTGACCTGCTGTTCTTGGTCTTTCAAAAGAAAAACCATCCCCATGTGGAGCCACTGTTGGATACCTATACTAATAGGTTTCATATTTCATGATTGGCCAAGGAAAGTCCAAATATGCTCTGCTTTGGTATTACAAAGATCCCATATTTCCTGGAGAACAAGAGGTGTGTAATCTGTTTCAAATATTGAAGACCTTTATTTAAATTTTGTGGATGATTCAACAGTTTAAGCTGGATCATGCCATGTTTCAATTTTGAGTTATAGAATAGAGAAAGAAGTCTGTCCAAACTGTTTAATCTTGGCAGACAAGTAGTTTAGGTAGAGAAGCAAAGGTTCCCAACAGCTTAATCTGGGACCTTGGAAGAGATAAGGGTAGAAGTAGATAGAAAAGAATAAAGAAAAAGCCAAAGAAAAGAAAAGGCAAGTGAGGGTTTGCAAGCCTAAATGCACCCTCCAATGGAGAAACAAAAAAAAAATGCTAGGAAAATAGCTGGGTAAGCAGTTGTGGTTGCAGAAAAGGTATTTTCACCATTACACATATGTCAAGAGGTGTTTTGCCAAGGCAAAAATCTGTCAATGGACAAAGTGGTTAAATCCATCAAATTACAGCAAGGAGCATAACTAACCTCCCTCTTCCCCTCTATTCCATTACTAACACTCCCTTTCTTTAGCTGAGATTTATGAAGAGAGATCATGGTTTTATGATGGTTCTTGTTCTTTTAGAAACCACATTCCTTGTCTAAGATCTTTTCATTTTGATCTACTCTCAAAACTAAATCAATTTCAGATAAACTCAGTAAAATCCCCTTCATTTGCTCCCTGCATTCATATTAACCTCTAATTTTACTACATAGCTCCCTTATCTTACCCCTTCCCCTAATAATACTAACACTATGGTGTATAAAGCCCTAAATCTTATAAATACTCCCTCCCCTTGGCATTATAGCCATACGTTCTTCAGAAGGGACCAAAATGACCTCTGGTCACTTTGGTGAACCTGTCCCACCCCACTCCCCCTTGCTACAAACCAACTCGCTCCTCAAACTACCCTTTGCATTGAATAAACCCTTATAAAACCTCTTATGCCTTTAAATCCTTTGCAAAAGTTACCAAAGTCAAAAACCCGCCTCTGGCGCATTTCCAAAGGTTAGCGCATTATTTGTTAAATGGAAAACATTCAAAAAACCAATGAAAAACCCATAAACCCAAAGTTTCCGCCGCGCATATAACCTAAGCAAGTTGCCGCTCCGCCCACCGTCGGATCAAGTCTCTGAGATCCGACGATCCACAGCGATATCGGAGCTGCCCCTGTAGCCGTCCTTTACCGCCCGAGAAGGTGACGTTGCGTCACGTCAGGGCCTCTCCACGCGTCAGACGTTAAGGACTCTCGGAGCCGGGTCTGACAGTTCTGAGACCGTACCTAAACCGCCCCGAGAGACCGTAGCGGCTAGCCCTAACCGTAACCGCTACGGTCCTAACCGCCAACTGTTTTCCGCCAACGCATCGCCACGTCACGTTCGCTTGTACTCGCCCCTGCTATTCGTCCACCTGGCCGCTGACATGGCTGCCACCTCATCGCCCCCTTGGACCAATAGTCTACCGCCACGTCACCCGATGACGTCAGCTGACGTCACCTCACCTTGACCCGCCAATGACGTCATGCTGACGTCATCACTAAAAAGCGCCAAAATGGTAAAAAGTCCATATTAACCCAAAAAAGCCGTGTTTTTCTCACTTTTCACTCCTGTCGGCACTGTTCTCTCTGCATGAACGTTTACGTTCAAATTTCCGCCAACCTGCTGAGTTAACCCGGGCGACCTCCTCAGCAGCAAACGTGCACGCCTGCGCAACCTCTGTTCGTCAATTAACAGGTATTTACCGTTGTTCTGCCCTCCATACGACTGTTATTGAAATTTAAGTTGCTCAGAAGGCTAAGGACACCTTACAAACTATATTTGCACCGCCCATTTCCCTCTGCACGTCCACAATTGTAACTGTGAAGTCTAAAAACACCAGCCAAGCCATAATACCTGTAATTTCACTCAAAAACAGCGTTCACTGCGTATTCCCGGCAAATTCCTTGTTGACCTCAAATCACCCGCTGAAAGAGGGCATAGTGACACCCACAGTAGCCTTGACTCCTAGTATAAGCAGTATTTCAATTGCTGCTGTATAAACTCCTCCTCTGATACTTAAATTTCAAGACTATTCTTACAAAAAGCACTTCTGTTCTATGCTGGTGCTTTTACAAGCCACTTTATTACAATTGTTGAACTTCAAAGAATCATGGAGACTCCTATTGCTCTAAATATCAAGCCCCTCAATGCTCCTCACCAGGAATTAGCATGGAAAGCTCTGGGAGACATGGATTACCAAATGCTGGACTGGTTCCCTATGGGAACCAAATACAATATCCAGATGATGAATGAGTTAAAAGCCCAGCACCTGAGTGGGGCAGATATCTTGGGAATTTGGGACTCAAATTTGCCCATCTACAACCTTCCCCAAGTAAATCCTATGCCAGAACTGATCTACAGCTGCCAGGAATGCTATGACCCAAACCAAAGAGCTGTCATCAGCCCCACAGGCTCAATCCTGTTCTAGATTACCCCAGAGAGTATAAATGGAATGCTGCACTTCCAAACTGCCAAGCAATTGACCCCCATCTTTATGCAGAATTTGATAAACAAAGGGACCAAGCTGTCAAATGACCAAATCATTAAAATCAATCAGTTGTTTGTAAGACCAGGCTCTGAAACAGTCAGAACCCCTCCTATTGGGTATCACTACTTGAATGATTTGGGCAGGATGTTAGTGGATTTAATCAGTTATGTCCTAGGATTCAGGGGGATGGAGGACGTGGATGATAGCCTAATGGCAATGCTGTCTATATTCTCTCCTGGTAAGCCCCCAGCTGTACATTATGACTATGCAACCTACATTGCAGATAAAATCCATGAGCAGTTTATGAACTTGAAGAGGGAAAGACTATTCAGGTATACTTCATATATATACCATCTATTCTTGTTCTATCAGCCAGCCACCTTCTCTTTTCCTTTGAAGCAACTCAATGCCCAGGGAAATCCAAGATCAGTTGTGTTCTGGACTTCTGTTTTTCATCATACCTCTGTATCACCTTACACATACACTGAGTTTATTGACTTATTCATTTATCCAGTCATGACAGTATTGCATGGTACTCCTCCTCCTAGACTAACTGATGACATGAGAAGAATTCTCCATTTGAATAAGTCCTACAGCATTGGTAATTGGTACTTCTACCAAAACCACACAGTCATCAGGATATATGGCTGTGAGTTGACCCCTTTTAGGTTGCCAAGGTATGTCCCCATGAGGCTTTTTGCCTTGGAATATTTCAGACAGTTTGGGAACTCAGACTACCTGCATTTTCAGAGCAAGAACAAGAAGTCACAGCTAAAGGTGAGGAGCCAGCTGGGTCCTTTCCTATATAACAGAAAAGAGGAAGGGTGGAAGGAGGCAGACAGTATCCTGGAGGGCCTCAGACTGCAAACCAGCTTTGAATGGATACCCTATGACCCCAATCATTCTATCTCCCTCAGGAGGATTAGATACAAATTGGGTAGCTATGCACACAAGAGACAACCCGAGATTGAACAGTATGCCAATGCATCAAATTGGGAAGAGGGTACCCTAGAGGAGGAAATTACTAATGAAGAGTTACTTGAGAGAGAGGCTAGAAATATGCAAAAGGAAGCTGACTTGGAAACTTGTGGACAGGTGCCCCTCTCCTACAAAAAGCAACTTGGAGCAGCTGCTACATCATCAACAGCACAGCAGCAAACTGCCGAGAAAGCACCACAGACAGCAAGCAAGGATAAAGGGAAGCAGGTGGAACAGCCACCTCCATTGACAGAAGAACAAGTGGATACATTTCTACAGCAGCAAGAAGAGATGGAGCAGCAGGAACTCGGGCAGCAACAGGAAGAGGAACAATTTAGTGAACAGCAGCCCTTGCAGCAAGAAAAAGTGATTAATGCTCCAAGCTCCACTGAGCAACAGGCTCAGACAATAGTGCCTCCTAGGGCAGAAACTACTGTTGATACCTCAGTCCTCCAAACCCCACAAAAGGAGGACTTAACCAGGAAAAGGGATAGAGAGACTCCCCTGACTTCATCCATCAATCGGGGAGAGAAAAGACAAAGACTAAATGACTCTCAAGAGGATGACATAGCAGTGAGGCAAGCAATGGGCATGGGCCCACCCAGTGGAGAAGTTTCAGCCAGTTCATTTCAGCATGAACATGATAGAGCCGTGGGAGGAGAGGTCAGCTCCTCCAGCCAGCACAGAGAAGGACAGTCAAGCATCAAACAGCAATTTATTGACATTAAGAGGAGGAGTGATCCTATTAAAGTACAGCTGTACAATCATTTGCTGAACCTGGCTCCTACCAATCAGCAAAGACTCATGTCTGCCTTTGATGTAAGTGAAGGCAAGATGATCATGAGTCACTTCATGCCCACAACGCTGCATCCTCAATCTACCTCGGATTACCTAAGAATCAACATGGAGGTTCTGGCCAAAGACATACACCCTATGGATAAGATTGAATTACATAAACAAACTGGTGAAATGGTGTATGCCTCCTTGGCAGATGAAACGTTGGAGAACTACAAATTGAAGAGCAGCCTTGATAACACAGCATCTCAGCTGGAATTGGAGAGAGCATCATCACAAGCCAAGGACAACAGGATCAAGTCCTTGGAAGAGGTAATTATAGAAATAGGACATGATCATAAAGATGTTAAGGGTATCCAAGAACTCTTGAAGCTAAGGGATGCAGACTTGGCGGCCTTAAGAAAGAAAATCAAGCTTCCAGCTACCATCCATCCTCAAACAGATGAAGTTTCCCAGCAAAGGCAGGAAAAGGATGCTACAGACCTACTGATATCCTTGTACAAGGAGCTGGTTCGGACTCAAGACCAGCTAGGACAATCAGAAGCTGCAAAGGCAGCATTACAGACAGCTATGAAACAAAAAGAAGAGGGCCAACCCTCCCAGCCTCCTCCTGTGATAATCAACCTTGAGGAAGTCCAGCCAACAACTACTCCTCCTCCTCAACAGACAAGGCTTACAGCACCATCTACAGCAACAACTACACCAACAACAGAGCCAACTCCTACTCTGGATATGCAGAAGCTGCAAGCTGAAATCCAAGTTCTTGAATCCCAAATGAAAGAGCTTGATGAAGTCAAAAGGTCTTTGACCAAGGTGAATGAAAAATTTGACAAAAGCAAGCAGAATGAGGCAGCAAAGGAAAGAGAGGTGAAAGCTCTAAAAAAGAGAATAGCTGAACTAGAAAAAGAGCTTGCACTAGAAAAAGTAACAGCAGAATTGAAAGCAGTCCTCTGGGGCAACATTGGTCGATCCATCACCAATCAGTGGCAGTATATTGAGACTATGGATGAGCAAATAGCACTCATCACGAAGGCAAACAGGGAGGTACAGAGAGCAAGAGCAAGCCTTGGCCACATGCCAGATGCTGCCAGCAGAATGATCAATATTTTGAATAACAAAACTAGCTCTCAACTAGCCACCATGGGAATTACTAACAGGACTGAAACAATTTCAGTAGTTAAAAGAGTCTTGACACTAAGAAGCCTAATCGGAACGCTGGAGAGGAGAACACAGGATATGCAGACCGAGATCAACAAATTCCTGGACAGATTTGTGGCATTACAAAACAGAGGCCTCCCCAGCATATTAAGCAGTGTAGGAAGGCTGCTTACTCTGGAAAATTACATCAAAAGGGTTGATGCGCAGGCTGCAGCACAAATAGCAAAACAACCCAGTACCTCAGCTGAAACAGGGCCAGCAACAGGGCAGAATTTGTATGATAGGGTGGATAACCTGTTCTTTATTATGAATGAAATTGATCACCTGTTTGATACCCCACCAAATTTCTTTAAGTATACAGAGGCAGATGAAACTTTGGGGGCAATCATAAGACACCAATTGCCCACACAGGAAGAGTGGAGGAATCTGACACAGGTAATCTTATCAGGCCCGAACCCGTAAGGTTGGTTTTTTCTCCAGTATATGAGCAGTCATGCACAGGCAGAATTTTGATAGATAAAATCTACAAGGAAGAGACAGATGCTGAGCCAACTCAACAGAGCTATTTACTCACCACAGCAGCAGTCACAATCACAGGTGACAAACCCAGAATACAGCGTACAAGCCATAAAGTCGGGTTCCCCAGCATTTAATCAAAGTATCTCAACCGACTCAGCAGATCCCAAAGGCCAAAATATCTTCTGACAGAACATTAAGACGCCTTTATCTTGTATTCAATGCGGTAATAAATTTCTGATAATAATATCTCAAAAGTTGGTGAGAATATTAAAGTCTGAGATAACTTAGAACTCAGATATTTTGTAAACAATCGCAAGTATATATTCACCCCTCGCAGAAGCTGAAGGGGTTGTTGTTATTTTCCTTTTAGAAGTCTCACTTGCTGTAAGATTCTGAGAGAAGTAATACAAGGGGAGAATGGAATTTCCAAAAGCTTGGTGTATGTGATGCGTTGTGATGAATGGTGAATGTTGCAGGATTCCAGAGTGTTTCATAAAACAATAAGTTTTCTTAAATCTCTGTATTACATGTTTTCGAGTCTTTTGTTCTCTTTTGTTGTTTAAATGTTTTACACTTAATAGCAAAGTAGAAGAATAGTTATAGGATTTAATCACTGATTACCCTGAACTCAATCTGAGCTATTATCCATGTTTTCTTCAGATACAGTGAATGAAGTGTAATTCTTAATTGCTGCACTTTAAAACTATATCTTTTACAGTGATAGACATCCCCAGGATTCAAGTTTTGCTCCTGAGGCGTCTATCTGTTTCTCATACCTAGTTTGGTGGAAATACTCGAATACTTTAGTGAAAATTCTTAATTGCTTTCACTGGTTTTTTCACCTGTTTGTGTTATAAATAAAAAATTTTGTTGTATGAAGTATCCAAATGGCCCTGTAAGTTTCACCAGTTCACCTCAAGGTTTCTAGACACCTATACAGCCATAGACTCCATTGCCCAATGATATTTGACTCTTTGAATATTACATCATAAGACCTAAAAGAAACTCTTCAACCAAAGCATAAACAAAACCTGTGCATAATAGCTAGCCTAAAACCCTATCATAAACAGTTACAAATCATAAAGAGAGAGCCCTCTCTGATCACAGTTTGGCTAGAAACAGTGATCCAAAGATTGGTTAGTGGTTACCCCAGCCGTATTCCCTTGGGAGTCATAGGGAACAACCTGGGTGTTAACAGAACTCACTGAGACTCCCTATCACACACTCTTATTCATTCATTTCCATGTATTTTGACCTAGTTGTCCCTTGTGTTTCCCTAGAAATCACTAACAATCAACACATATTTGCACACCTTGGTGCTTGACACATCTTGGTATGCTTCCATAACACTGTAGCATGCCTTGAAACTATCTAGCATATCTAGTCACTCCCTACTTAACAAAACTAGAACTCATTTTCATTTCATTTCCATCAATTTGAAACTAGTTCTCCCTTGTTTTTCACTGACACCTGGCCCTAACACTCCCTAGCATGTGTTCCCGCTACACTCTGGCACTTGGCACATCTTGGAAGGCCTTAGCACTTGGCATGCCTAACATGCCTTGGAACTTTCTAGCATGTGTTAGTACTTCTTGGCATTCCCTAGCACACCTTGGCACCCCGTAGTTGTCATGCCCTCATAGATAACCTTAATTTTTTTGTGGTTTGAGAACCCAATCAAGGCATTGGAAAAACAATGGTGTGCCCAACCTAAAGTCTCCCTTTGTTTGAAACTTCTTTCTCTAGCCCCTTAAATTAACCATAGGCCTACCTCCTGCAAGTCCTATTATGAACATCTCCTAGCACACTTCATCCTTAGGACACCTAGAATTCACTCACACTCCTTGACACACACTCTTATTCATTCATTTCCATGCATTTTGACCTAGTTCTCCCTTATGATACCTTGGCACTCCCTAACATTCCTCAATATGCATTGACATTGTTTGGCATGTGTTATCATGCCTTTTCATTCCTTGGCATGTCCTGACACTCCTTAGCTATCATGCCCTCACAACTACCCTTACTTTTTTTTGGAACTTGGGAACCCAACCAAGTCCTTCCTCGACTACAACAACTTGACCAAGTTACAATTACTACAACTAGACTATGCCTTGTTCACCTAAGAACTAACTATAACTCATCTTAGGCTACTCATGTCCAATTTCAACTTATTCCACTTAACAAGTTACAAGTTACAAGTTACCAACTCAAGGCTCATGTCCTGCCATGGCCATAAAACAAATAAGAAACATAGTTTACATCTTGACATGCCATAGCACCTTGCACGTCTAACAATCCCTTGGCACTATGTGGCACATGTTAACACCCCCTACATTCCTTGGAATACTTTGGCACTCTTGAACACACCCTACCACTCCCTAACATGCCTTGACACTACCTAGCATATAAGCTTGTCACTCCCTCCTTAGCACACTTAAAACTCACTAACACTCCCTATCACACATTCTTATTTGTTCATTTCCATGCATTTTGAACTAGTTCTCCCTTGTTTTTCCATGCCACCCCATGATACACATTGACACACCCTGACACGTAGCACATCTTGGCATTCCACCCTAGCACTCTAGCATTCCTTGGCGATACCTAGCATACCTTGTCTCTCCCTCAATAGCACACCTAGTACTCCCTCTAATTTCCAAGAATAATTAACATCCCTACATAAGCGTAGGGAAAATTTAGGTTCATAGTTAAAATCATTCAAGTCACTTGAAGGCATTTTGTAGGTTAAACCATAACCCCTTGTTCATTAAACCCTATATTTCAAAGATTTTAAACAATTGTTTCCCATTATTGCGTGTTGGCTCTATGATAGACTCAAGGTTAATGGAATGTCTTAAATATGACATATTTTTTTCTAGTGTCCTCACATACATCTTATAGGGGCAAGAAGGTCCCACTTGAGACGCATATAATAATTCCCATTAAGTAAATCATACCATTTTAATTAAAAAAAAGTGCTTATTAATTAATGATAATTATTTAGTCAAAACTAGCTGTTATATTCTAACGGCTAGAAAACACCTGTCTTCATCCATTTAATCTAATGCCATGATCTAGTTCTTCATCTTGTCCTAATATGAAGCACACTAGATGGTTCAAAATGCGTCTTCCTAAAGATTCTTTATGTGATTTTTACTGAAAGATCCCTCAACATTCATAACATGGATCACATAATCCTAAACTCAGAAATAAAGCATAACGTGTTAAAATTTTTAGTGGGGATCACATTTGTTATGACATTATTAGGATCCATTTAAACCACTATAACTAACATCATTCAAATGAATAAAAAGCAAGCACATATCACCCAAATATATAAATACAAGAACATAGGTAGAATAAAAATCCATTATACTAATAACATGCATGGTATTACATAACTCTAATGTAGAATGAACACCAAAAACTGATAACAAATACAATCCCTCTTACAACTTATCCATAATATTGAATTTATTTAAGTACCTTACATACCTTGCATTGATGGGAAACTAGAATGGCTTGAAAAGACTAAATATTAATAGAGAATGAATTATAATAGAGAATCTACAAATAAAGTACAAAAAATCTATTTTTTTTAAACAAATAGACATATTGTCCAAAAAAATAGATACAAAATATATGAGATGACTCCTTAACCTTATTTACTGGCCTTTTGTGAATCAACATATTCAACCTTCTATTTTTTAAAATTTTGTTGAGCTTTTCTCTATGCTAAAACTTAGAAAACAAAATGATAAAAAATGCCTTGACCATGTCTTCCAACTTAGCCATAAGTTAGCTTCTATGCTTCATATATGTCTTGCTCTTTATGACCAATATTTAAGTGGCCTTGAAAAACACACTCATTTCAAGTCAAAAATTTCCAAATATTAAAATTTTCATTTCCCTCTCGTTGTAGGGTTTGTCCATAGAAGGAGAAGGGTATGCCATGCTATCACAGGTTTGATCTGATACATCTGATTGAGTCAAGAAATTGGATCACCGGTGCCTCAGATCGTGGTGATTTCCTTCCATGGAAGGAATCTACAGAATATTCCCACACTCTTGGTCTTAGGAACTCAAGAGGTTGTATATTCATTATTCCACAGAGGCAGATGAAGTCAAAGGCATGGGCGATAATTAAAAATTCAACCTTTGTTTTGAAATCATTCGCTAGCAAACTCACCTTTCCCATTCAAGTTATACAACTCTCTCATCCTCACTTCACTACTCCCTTCCTTGCTAATATCCTTTTGCAACCCCTCATTGCCTTCTTCATTTGCTCACATCTAGTTCAACCACCACTGGTTAGTTATATCTACTTCCTAAAAGCTTGTTCAACTTTCTCTTTATATTTTGTGTCCTCCATGGTCATTTTGTCCTTTGGGCTCTCATCTTTCCCAACTCCATTGTAACCCATTCCTTAATGCAAGGTTTTACTCCACCATGCTCAGTGGGTTTGTAGGAAACAACTTTTCCTTCACCAAGAACATTTGTATCCTTGTAGGTTTTTGTTCAACAATCTCTCTTAAAAATCCTTTTGAAATTGGTCCTTAGCTTTTGAGTACAATGACTACAATTCTACTACAAACTAGATACAATGTATCCTTCCATTGTTTGCTCCCCCCAAAAGTCTATTGTTGGATTAACCAAGTGATTGTAATGCTCCAAAACTATTGGATTTAAGATTTTACTTGCTTGTCTTCTTGTCTCCTCAATTGTGATTTCATGCTTCATCAAGCACATGAAACCATTCACACAAACTCACTATAAAACTCTATCCATAAAATTTCAAAGATGTCTTCATAGATGAATGTCTCCTTGAATTTATTCGTTCTCCAACAAAGCAGTGGGGCTTCCTCGCTAGAAAATATTTCATTCTATCATTAAAAAAATATTCCACTTGTGGTTTAGCCAATATTTTCTTCATTTTTCTAAGGCCACAAAAGCATGTTGTAGTCCCAACAACATAACCATTTCTTGGCTCTAATTGGTAAAACTAGGGTCCACTTGAGTGTCCAAAAAACATTGTACTAGTCTAGCATTGACATTATCAATTCCTGAAGCAAGGAAGGTCTCACTTGAGGAGTTTTACCAAGGTGTTGGATAGGTGGGATCTCTACATAGTGAAGTTATCATGTTGTGATGCAGTGCTTTCAAGTAACATTCCATAAACATTCATTTAACACTATGCAATCCAACAACAACCATAATTTGCCATCTGACTATGCTATGACATTGAATTAGATTGTTGTAATTGATATTAACAATGGAGATAGATTAAAGCATTAATCTAAATGTAATTTATAACATCATAAAATATTTATAAATAATTGTGGAGCTTATCAATCCAAATTGTTGGGCATAGAATCCCCCCACAGCATGTTCTGGGGCTCAAAGCCCAAGTTTTGAGTAATATTATTGTAAAGCCCCGTGAATTGCGGGTGCAGAATGTATGTTAGAGTCATAGGGTTGTCCAGCCTAAGTTTGAATCTAATATCGGCCTACCCATGGTCTGTGGACCATGAGATTGTACAAATAAGAGCGAGGCTCTAAGTTGTAAGGACAATTAGATGATGATAGGATAGAATGAGATAGAAGTACAGAGAAAGTGTCTAAGTGTATCTTGGGTCATAATAATAGGAACAGGCTCTGTAGCTGAGTGCGCAGAGGATTAGTAGAGTCCGCAGCTAAGTGCACGGACCCCTGCAGCTGAGTGCGCAGGGTGGAATCGAGTCTGTAACCGAGGAGGAAGAATGATAAAGAGAAGTTTTATCTGAATTCTATGTATTTTTTCTTGTGTTATTACATGTTTGATATCATTTGTGATTATACTATTTATTTATTGTGTGCATTTGTATGAAAGGTAAACATTGTTAAGTATAACTGAAAGCATACAGATAAGCTAAGTTAATCAATTAATATCGGGTTACTAATAAGGACTTGGGTAATAACATTGTTCGACCCGCCAAGTAAGGTTGCGCAAAGGTAGTATCTCAGGCTGCAAGGTACTGATAAGTATGCGCAAGCTCAAACTGCGAACTACTTGAACCCATCAGACATCCCCAAGGTGCAGAAACTTGGTTCTAGCACCCTCCCATACTACTTCGGGTGAGGCCTGAGTCCGCACTCCACGGACTGTTGCTAAAAGGGCTAGTCGTACCGGCATTTTTTTGGCTAAATCATCTTCAAACCTAGGTCAGGCCCCAACAAGCCAACAAATGGTTCTATTGCCACGACCGGGATCTGCGTAAGGCATGTCTGATGTCGTGTCACTGGAATCCAACAAAGAAAGATATTGAAGGGTGGTTAGACAGAAAAATTCCCTAGTTTGCGGCCCAGGAAAATAGGAATCCACGAGTATCATAGGAACAGTGGTTGGAATGCTACTTATATACGGAAATCCACGAAATTTTCTTTGCATCCTTTCCCTCTAAGTTTTATGAATGGATCGCGAAGCTAGCAGACAGTCAGGGAAGGTGTAGGCTTGACAAACCAATTGTGTGGACTCCAGAATTAGTGTGTAGACTAGAAGCATCGGAAGATAATATCGCACGCGTTGTGGACCATTGGCTCAATCGAATTATAAGGGGATTTAAAACTAAGTTCGCGGTAGACACGATAGTTAGTTACAACGAGGTGGAATGACACTTCCTCAAAGGACTGCGAGGTAAGTACATTAAATCTTTGAACACTTGGATTAAGATGCTATTGTGTGGAAAGCGGGTTATGTGAATAGATTGATGTTTGGGGCTACGCAAAGTGGGAGGATCTATAGAAACGAAGGTAGCATAGAGAGAAAATAGCCCCTTGATTTCACCTTGGTGGGAAAGTGAGGAAGATCTCATGAAAGTTTCTCCGAGGAGCATGATCCGTTTGATAAGACAACGAATTCCACGCATACCACCCCCACCTACACCACTACCAGTCTCACCATCTTCACTTCCATCTCCACCCACACCACCTCCACCACCACCATAGTTCAATATGGCGAGCGTGATAAAATTGCCAGTATTCAGAGGAGTAGGGAACGAAGATCCGGACCAATTTTGGTTCATGGTAAGGGCCGTATGAGAAGCACAAGGAGTCGTGGATGACAATATAAAGAAGCCAATGCTGGTAAGCATGTTGCAGGATCATACACTAACATGGTACATTAAGCATTCTAATGACCATCCAAACATGGGGATCATAGATATCTAGGTTGTGCTAAATAGGGAATTTAGTAGGCGAAAGTCGAAGACACAATTGATTATCGGGTTTAAGGAGATCGCGATGCTTCCAGGTGAGACCCCATGGGATCTGGATCAGAGACTGAAGTGTATGATTCATGAACCAACATGAACTTGACAGATGGGCAACATCGTACATGGTTTGTAGCATCACTGACACCGCATCTAAGGACGACGCAGTCGCAACAGAAGTTATCCACCTAGGCCGATGCTTTGGAGATTGCAATGAGACTGCACGAGACCCCAATACAAGATCCCGACCTAGGAGTCCAACAAATCCACATGAAATTGCAAAATTTGTGTCTGGAAATGTAGAGTTTGAAATTGGACAGGACAACTCGGCCAGAGGTGTGCGAGGAGGTATGGTGCATAAAATGCAAAGGCTAGGGGTATGACAAGGACCATTGTCTAGTCTTCACAAATTACTTAGAGGGAGGAGGGACGATGCCCTTAAGACCAGAGACACAAGTAGGACTGAGCGCAATGCCTATATTATGGTGGGTGATTTGTCAGATAGGAGGAAAACATGCTATGGATAATTGTCATCTATTGCAGAAGTATATGCACAGACATCCTGACAATTTTTTTGTAATTTCTACAGGTCGGTAGGCCATGATGAGTGCACCTGTGGGAGCTATGAGCTGATGATGGATCATACTCCTACCTATAGAGTATAGATCGAAACACGAGATGTCAATCCAAATTCAGGGATGGCGTGTGCTGGATTTCAGGGGCGCAGACAAGGTCGAGGTGGAATGGGACCAGGAAGGGGTCGCAGACAACTAATTTGTTACAATTACGAAGGGCCGGGGCATTATGCGGTGATTGTACGAACCCGAAGAGAACATCATGTTCATACTGTACCCAATTTGATCATGAAACGGAGGATTTCCCTACATTGATAACAAGGTTGCGCAATAAAGGAGTAATCCAGCCTTCCTCGACTCAGAACCTACAAATGATGAGGTCTGAGCTGTGCGAAGAGGACCCAAATGTAAACATAGTGCTCTGAAGCGGTATCACAACAGGAGATGACAAAGGTAAGAAGCTTGAAGAAAGTGCATGGGTTCTCAAGGCTCCTACAAAGGAACCTGAATTTGATTTGGAGCACACGATGGAGACATTCATGGAAGCTAAGAAGAGCTTCATGGAGGCCTCCACTTCAAGTAGTAAGGATCAACTAGAGCCAGAGATGGATCCTTCCATGATAACTACCTTTCTAGAGACATGTATGAAATTGTTGCGTGACAACAAGGCTGTGAAAGGACTACAGGAACTTATCATTAGGTTTGCTAGGTCAGGACAACCTCACGTAGTCTGGAAGCTTGGGAAACATACATTGCAAACAGGAAGGGAAATGTGATTGACTGCGCAAATCGGGGAGTATGAAATGGATCAAGTAATTCTGGATCTAGGATTAGATGCGAATGTGCTACCAAAGCAGACATCGGAGCGCATGGGTAGGCTCGCGTTGCAATGGTCCCCTATTTAATTATAGATGGCGAACAAGCAAAAGATCCTATCGATGGGAAGATTGCAAGGGATAACAGTAGACATCGAAGGTGCGAGCGCGCTTGCAGATTTCAAGGTGATAGATATTATCGATGACAACAATCCCTATCCCATGCTAGTAGGAATATATTGGGCCACCGATATGAATGGAGTGATAAATATAAAGAAGCACAAAATGATCTTTGAGAAAAAGTCACTACGCGTAGTGGTACCTCTAGACCCTGCGGAAGGATCGCACTATACAGAGCCAGTGTGCGACGACGAGAGTGATGATGGGGTAGATTGTATCTACAGGATAACACTTGGGAACAGGATTGGTAGAAACCTACAACGGAGGCCAGATTTCATGGGAGCGCAAAAGCTCCTATACATCAGATTCAAATGATGAAACATAACTATGGAAAAACTAGTTACACGAGGTAATCATGCTCAATTGCAACATGATGGTAATATCACTGCACTGTGTGACAACAGAGGTAAGGGAGTTACCAAAGTATGACGGGTTGATAGTGGTGGATGAATTCTTGAACGAATTTGAAAGCACAGTGCTAGAACATCAGCGGTTTGATGCTCTGAAATGGGCACTGCGTGCTATGACCGTAAGGTGGTGGGGTACACATCACAAAAGTATTGAGAGCTAGCGCGAATGTAGAAGGATGATGTGATTATGATTTGGGAAGCCTCAGATGTGGGTGAAAGCCGGGCATGATGGACGAAATAGCCTGTGCACTCATCTTTCCAGATGGGTACAGGCGTATGGTACGCATCCTGCACGAACGCACACTACTATCACAATAGGAAATAGGAACAACAAGCAGAAGCAAGCAGGGCAAGTGCATGAACGACAAGTATGATAAGACCTAGCACACTGAAAATCATACATGGGGAAGCCTTCGACAAGGTGTGTGAAGTGTTGAATAGGGTCCACCATGTGAGATGCATCGACTAGGACCTGCGCATACCAGCAGTTGTGTGGGTTTATAGGACCATGTGCAAAACTCTGACTGCACAAGTGCTTCTGAAGCTGAAGTATGAAGCAGGGGCTATAGTCCCTATGGAGCATGCGAAGACGAGTCCACACATAACAACACCCATAAATACAATGGTCCGCGCAGAACGAAATGAAGAAATCACACAGTTGCATGAAATAGAACATACAATGCTTGAGGAAGAAATCCAATGAGGAAACTTTCGACTTCGCAAACTTGAAAAAGACTAGGTACAGTTATGGGAGAAAAGGGCTTTAATGGATGCAGAGGTCAAGAAGTTGGAATATGAAATAAAGGAAGCATTTCTCGTCAAAAACCGAGGATGGCAAGGCAAGATGTGTACATTCATACCGACAAATTGGAAAGCTATTGCTGCGAACTGGTTATTCTGCTGCCGTGGCTGAGACTGCATCTCGCCAGACGTAGTGACCAGGGTAGTGCAGTGCAAATAGTAGAGTGTGTGATGCTGATCACCACAATGGAAGATGGGGATTCTCTGTGAACCATGGTGGAGGACGAGATGAAGCCCCGCATGGGTGGTGCGACCACCTGACTAGCCATAGGAAGAAAAGTCTTAGTGCTCCAGGCAGTTGAAAGGGAGCACAGGACTATAAAATATTCTTCCTGGGAGCTGCGTGATATTGGAGATGCACGCAAAATCAGAGCTTCACAGGGCTTGTGACCGCGCATGGAGGGTTGCACTGCCATGCGGGTTGGCTAGGAAGTGACTGTCGGTGTCACTATTCATGATGGGATGTCCTATTTGAGGCCAAATGAAGCGGGCGACGGGCATTTAAGACGTGAGTTATGGGCAAGATTTGGGAAAATCTACTGCCAAGAAAGCATTAATGGCTCAAAATTGAGGGGAACAGTCGAATCCAAATTCGAAAGGTGCTATAAAACTCATAGGGTTAGCTAGTGAACAACACTTGGTGATTTGAGAATTGAACATTTGAGTAGAGCACAGAGTGTTGAGAGCCGAGAGATAATTAAGCTCCTAAGTTTGCAAGAGACAAAAGATAGTCTAGAAATGATGACGGCCACTAAGGATGGGTTAGTAATTGAAGAGGTAACTGCCGGCAAGGCCACGCAGACCCAAATGGTGGGGGATGTCCCATAAGGCACCGAGGTGGTAACAAAAATCCCCAAATCACCACGAAAAATGCAACCCAAGAAAGATAAATAGGTAATGGGTCTAGTATGCATGTCCCCGAGAAATCCGTGGCACAACAAACTATCCATGGAAGACAAGGGGAAAGCAGTCACAGTAGAAACAGATGAGGAAGTAGAAGACTTACAAGCCCTGGTCGTCGCAGCGGAAGAAGAAGAAGAAATGGAGGAGGATATCCAACTGTTGCGTGCGGCAACAAAACTGCTAGCATATGTCCATCCGCGGAAAGGGAAAACCAAAGTGCCGAAGAACCTGGATGAAATTAGAAGCCCCCTCTAGACCCCGCTCCTCCCTGATGGCATTGTATTTTAGGGAACGCACCTAGGCCATGTACCAACCATGAAATTTGAAGACTGGCACCTCACTAACAACGAGAAGTTCCAGCACTTGGAGACGGGAACTTAATGAAGCAGAACACCTGGGATTTCAACCATTATGTCCCATTAATGTCGCAATGCCTCTTGTAACTCCATAAGCAAAATCTGCACATGTTCAGTCCAAATATGATAAAGCCACTTGATTTATTGAACGCATCCAACACATATGCTAATAGGTACATGATATCTTGGATAAAGCCAATGCCAAGTATAAGAAATGTCGTGATCAACATCGGGTGCCACATAAGTCTTAAGTGGGCAATAATGTTTGGTTACATTGTAGAAGGAACTCCTTACTAGAGCCCATCAAAATTTTCAAGCACTCTAATATGGGTCGCTACACCATCACCAAGGTTGTGGGTGACACTACTTTCAAGCTCAATGTTCCCCCATTCCTTTGCATACACCCAATGTTCAATGTGGACCGCCTTCGGCCACATTTTCCACCATTGTTAGAAACATTAGATGTTGTTGAGCAGTTGACACCAAAAAAGCTCAACCTAGATTGCATTGAACAAGACATGACTAACCATATCATGGACACACAAATTAAGCACACTTACAAAGAGAGGATCCAACTATATCGGGTTGTCAATGTTGGCCAACTCCTTTACCAAGAAAAGTTGCTCATAGGGGATCAAGTTCAGTAGAAGTTTCACCGTCTCATGGAGGCACTCAATGCAATGGGGATCATTACTTCCTAAGGGGGTTAGGAGTAATCTAGGTGGATATTTGTGGCTACCCTCCTATTCCACTTGGAACACCAACAATGTTTCCTTTCATTTTCCTTAATTCTAGGACAACTTTTTATTTTTGGCATCAGTTCCTAAACTTTTGAAAACATTTTGAGGTCCTAAAAGACGTCTTTTGGGAAAATACAGAGACCATAAAAGTGAAAATTACATTATATATATATATATATATATATATATATATATATATATATATATATATATATATATATATATATATATATATATATATATATATATATCTATCTATATATATATATATATAGTTATATAGATATATATATTATGATAGCTAGACGGAGATATTGTGCCAAAGTTATGACCACGGGAGGTTGGTGGTCTAGCTGGCCCCAATGGGGCCCACAATTGTTAACGCTTCGCCTCATAGGGTTAGGGCTTCACACTTCTTCTTTATGATAAAAAGATGTATGAGCCTCATTGTAAAATAGCTCAGAAGGCATGTAGTAGTTACATATGTTTTCAGAGATAAGCTACCATCGCTTAATGTTGGCTGTGTGAGGCCTGACCCAGGTTCAATGTTAGTTAGCTAAACAAATCCCTACACTACTCACCCTTTCAGGATTAGCCTATAGAGCGCAGACGAAAGTCTCACCCGAAGTAATACGGGGGGATGCTGGAACCAAGTTTCCACACATTGAGATGATTGTGATGTTGGTTTATACCCTTTGCTCCTACTTTCGTGCAGGTCACTAAGCTTTAGGACTCTATTAATCTACCCCTTTATTCCACCCTTCTATACCTCTGTGAAGGTGTACAATTGACCTTCGCGCAAACTTAACCCACTACCCAGGTACTTTCATGCTATTATGACAATGTATTGTATAGGTTCCCAAATTATCTTATGTGTTTCACTTATCTTACTAAACAATCACAGTTAGCACCACGTAAATTGATATTCTTACTTGCGTTCAATTAACCAATATAATCACATATATTCACGCATCACATAAACATTGTAAATGAAAACCAAAATGCAATATAATCAAATTCCTTAACAGGAAATAAATACACAGAATTTTTAGAATACTTCTCTTTATTGATATCTTCAGATTATTACAGACTCTATCCGCCCTGCGCACATAGCTACAGGGATCCGTGCACTCAGCTGCAGACTTCCACCCTAGGCCTCTGTGCACTCAGATGTAGAGCCTCTACCTACGCTAAGACCCAAAACACTTAGACTTCTCTACCAATACTCCAAGACTTGTCATTTCTTCCAAAACTACTTAGAGCTTACTTACTTAACTCCTTTTTATACAATCCTATGGTCTGCAGACCATGGGTGGATCTTCATAGCCAAGTTTACAGTTTACAAAAATTAGGGCGGACAACCCTTTATGACTCATGACACCTTCACACTCTGTGACAACAAAATGTGGAGACTTTACAATTTTATTATAAAATTGACCCAAAACATGGGATTTTAGCCCCAAAACTGTCTTTGGGGGATCCCGTTCCCAACAGGACCCCAATGCAAACATGGTGACTTGCCCTCGAGTCATTCTTGGAGTGCGTAGATCTTGGCGCGAAGAACTCCTAGCTCAATCTGTATAACTGCAACCTCGGCAGTGCACTGTGCGGCTGCCTGCTTCGCTTCTTCGACCAATTACTCAGTCGCTGGTCCTCAACTATTGGCCTGGAGCTTCTGCTGAGTAGCTTGTAGATTCGCAAGATTTTCTTCAATAGAGGTCATGACCGCATAAGCCTCATCCATCCAGGGCTTTAAACGCGCCTTCAACACTGCCTCATAATATAATTAGAGACTACATAACAATAACAATGTAAGGGCACAATAATAACAATAGTGGGCTTTTATGGGGCACAATAATAACACTATGGGGACTACATGGGCACAACAATATAATAAGGTGGTTGCACTAATAACAATAAGAGGTTACACTAGTAGTGTAAGGACCTAACATGCCCCTGTTCTTCAAAAAGTGTTGTCCTCAACGCTTGAGTAGTTTTGGATGCTTCCGTATAAAATTATCATCCTCCCATGTGGAATGTTTAGCGGTTAAGTTCTTCCACTTAATGAGATACTATGAAGTTGATTGATTTCATAGCTGTCGATTTCTTGTTTCTATGACTACTTCAGGTTCCAATATGATTTTTCCTTCCTTGTCAAGTTCTGGCAATATTATTTGAACTGAGATGTTTTTGCAAATTTTGAATGAGTGGCACACTTCTTCGTTATTCTTCCATTCATCCCTTGCTTTGTTTATCAAATTTGGTTGGATAATTATACCAACCTCTAGCATTTCTGCAACCATATGTTCAATTTCACTCCTTTGGGCATATGGATATCTATAAGGCATGATTTTTGGAGGAACACTTCCTAGAATCAAATGAATAGCATGATCATAATCACGAATAGGTGGTATACCTTTTGGGAGTCTAAAATACCTTGGAATGATTATCCAAGGCTTTGTGGAGATCTGGAGAAATAGATGATTTAGATGTGGGAACCTCTAGTGAATATAATTGTACAATTATGCCTTGTTGTTCTTTGTTTAGAAGCTTTGTCATTATGTTAGAGCTTATTATCTTTCTCGGTTTCCCTGTGATACCCCTTAATTCAACTTCCTTTCCTTCCGAAGAAAATTTCATGAAAATTGCTTGAAAATTAAAAGCTATTGTACCCAAGGATTATACCCATTGGACTCCTAGTACAACATTAGCACCACCCATTGGAATGGAAAGAATTGGGCTATTCGATACATATTCTCCCATGGATAACTTGATATTATGTCACTTTCTAGAGAAATTTATGGTCCCTCCACTTGCAATTGTCACTTGACACTCTAGTGCTGGATATAGGAAGCAATTCAATTCCTTGGCTATCTTACAATCAATAAAATTATGGGTACTACCTGAATCAATCAACACTATTACCTTTTTCTTCTTGATATGTCCTTCTATCTTTATAGTTTGAGGAGTGGTAATTTCGACCAATGCATTACAAGATATGGTCGGATTCATTTCTTCTTTCTCTGGGGTTGGTTCCTCGTGAGTATCCTTTTCTTTTGGTGTTTATTGATACTTTTTTTTCTTGATATTTCACTGCTTGAACCTTCTTATTGATATGTCCTTCTATATTGAGAGTTTGAGGAGTGGTAACTCCCAATGTAGTACAAGATATGGTCAGATTAATTTGTTCTTTTTCTAGGGTTGGTTCCCATTGTATATCTTCTTCTTTTGATGTTTCTTGATCCTTTTCTTCCTCCTCTTCACAATCTATGTAAAATAAGTTCTTCTTAGCACACTTATGACCTTTAATGTATTTGCTATCACAATTGTAACAAAGCCCTTTTTCTCCTTTTTCTTCCAATTGTTATGGTGTCAACCATGTAGGTTGTGGAAGGCTAGGAGAAACAACACTTCCATCTTTATAGTTGTGATGGGTAGACTTCCTTTTTGCTATAATTTTGTTTTCCACTTTTCTTGTCAAATTGTATGCTTTCTCCAATGAATCAGGTTCCCAAAGACGAACCTCATGTTGAATGTTATCCTTTAAAGTCCCTATGGAGACATCAATCCTTTGCTTCTCTAGAATATAATTTTCCCTTATATTCAATTTTTGAAAGTCCTCAATGTGCTTTTCCATTGAACACTTTTGTTTGAGATTTATCAATTGGCTAAAGAAGGTGTTTCTCTTTGTATCCTCATAATGTGCTATCATTTCCTCCGTGAAAATTGACCACGTAACAAGTGCTTTACAAGAACAAAGCCCTTTATACCATAAAAGTTGATCTGGTTCTAAATTTGAAGATGCAATACGTACCTTTTGTAACAGTTGCACCTCATGTATATCAAAATATTGCTCCATCTGTAGTATCTAATTTATCAGATCCTTACCATCAAACTTCCTCATATCGCCTTTTCTTGATTTTAGGAGCTCGATCTTGAAACAACTGTAACTCTGTAATCGCAGATCTCCAAGTTCTAAAATTATGTCCTGGAGTAGCCCTCTAAGTCTTCTTTCTAACATCGCAAGTATGATCAAGATTGGATTCTGCAAGGAAGGGTTATGTCAACTCTCCCACGATGACCTGATTATAGACTGGTTCAGTAGAGAGAACTTGTACAAAGTGCCATGTGTCACTGTTTCAACCTTAGGACCTGAAACCTATACACAGAAAACTACAGTTTGTCCTATTTCTGTAACATTAGATGAAATTTCAAAATGATGCTCAGAGAGAAATTTATGTTGATTTTCCCAAGGTCACCTGTTTGGGATGTAATTCGGGAGCTCGCATAAACCGTAAATGTCTTGGACTGTATCTCTGAACATATAGCAAAACAATATCTGAAATTCAAGCCCAATATTAAACAAGTTTTCAACTCAAATGGGTTTTAATTTAAGAGTTTGAAGCTTCATAGAAAAACAATTATAGTGAAAATTCCACGATGGCTTGTTCGAGATGGAATTTTGGAGCTTGTAAAAACCCTAAGTTCCTCTGATCATATCTCCGAACATATAGAGAAACAAGATCTGAAATTTGGACGCGAGGCTCAGAGTGATTTCATCTAATATTGGTTTGTTTTTTATCTTCTGAAACATTGCAGAAAGAAAGTTATAGCACAAATTCCATGAAGGCCTGTTTGGGAGCAACAAAACCTTAGAATCCAAAGCTTTGATAACAAATGTTACGAAACTAGCTCAAAAAAAGATAGCAAAGAATGATAAACGCCTTAGAATTTAGCCTCTTCGAGGGGGAAACCTCCTTTACATTACACAAATGACAAGACCTCCTTTCTATATATAGGAGTCTAAGGGGTCGTAATATAATCAGAGCCAACATAACAATAATAATGTAAGGGCACAATAATAACAATATGGGGACTACATGGGCACAATAATATAATAAGGGGGTTGCACTAATAACAATAAGGGGCTACACCAGTAGTATAGGGACCTAACAGCCTCCTTGTGTTGTGCGACATCTACCTGTTCTTTCAACTGCTTGGCCTCCTGCAACTTCACTAGTCTCTCCATGAGGGGACGGTTCATGTTGTGCCTTTCAACTCGTCATAGCACTATTGCAGTTCTTATGCTTTTGTCTCAAGCTGTTGTACATTAGGTCCTCCTACAGGCTCGTCAGGACCTCAAAAAATTATTCAAAAACTTGTGTGCAGTCTACTACTGTACTGTCTACCGTCGCTATCGCTTTTTTGATAGTGGTTGCACGCTGCTCCCTTACTTTGGGTGGAGTTGAAGGCTGGGCCTTCAACTATAACTCTATAATCTATAGGTTCAGCTCCAGCTGAACCTTAGCCAACTCTGTGCGAGTGTCACACACCCCTGTAGCCAGCTTGTGAATGCGCACCTCGACCAGTTCTTCCTCAGGAATGGTCAACTATGGGACCATTCAGCATGCCTCCTCCATGACCTAAACTAGGAGTTTGTTTTGGTTGGTTACCTTAGTCACGACAGTGATGGCAAAGTCTCGTTGTAGGGGCATCTGTTCATTATTAATTCTCTGCTCACTGATCACATGCAAAGCGCGGTGTTCGTGGGCCCTCAGCTCCACGATCACTCCATCCTACAGTAGGTGGAGCACCTTGCCAGGGAGCACTACCAAGTTCAATCCTACTCCATCTCCATGGTTAATGATCCATCTAGCAACACTATCACGTTGGAGACCTTCACACGCAACACCTCGGCAGCTTCTGAAGTGCCGATAGCGAGTTTGGTGGAAACCATGTCAGTCTGTGTTGCGTGCATCTGTAGGTCTTGTAGACTTGTCTAGATGGCTCCCAATGGTAGCTGGTGTTGTTGTTCAAACTACTGGATTGCCTCCGCGATGACATCCCACACCGTATCTCCAATGTCATTCAAATCGCCCTCTATGAGGGTGATTGGGTCCAACGACATCTTAGTGGCCTTGGATTTCTTCCTCGACCCTCCTTTCTCTTGTTCCCTTTGACACTTTATGCAGGCCGATGTTGCCTGCAAGTCCACTCTGTGCTGCTCTATTTTCTCATCCATTTCTTCATCTATTTTGTCTAAAGGTGACCTCATGCCTTTTTTAGAGCCCCTCTCTACTCCATCTGTCTACTTTTCTATCTGCTGGGTGGCATTGTGTTCCATGTGGGCCTTGTCAGTGGCCTCCTTCTTACTCTTTTCGGGCAGTTGCGCCATCTTGAACTTGGCCTCCTTCATTTTTCACTGCGCGATAGACTTGCTCACCCCTACCATCAAGTCTGAGATAGTGTGCCACTCTGTCGGCCAATGATCAAGCACAGCATCAATTGCGTCATTCGTTTCCAAGTAAGGCAAGTCATACCATGTCTGTGTAGGGTCCTTCCACCCCCTGATCGACGCATAGTGAAAATCTAACTTGAACTTCGCGCCCTGATCGACACATGGTGAAAGTGTGCCTTGAACTCTGTGTACCGCTACAGGTTGGCAAACATAGTAGGTGAAAAACTTAGTTCATGATTGATGGCCATGCAGATGTTAATCTCCATCAAGATCTAGAAGATCTTTCTATCCTTGATGTGCTGCGCATCCTTGGTCGCTCACAGCGAAGCGTACATCGCTACTTCTGGCAGGTTTGGCTCGACTGAGGGGAACTGATTGTCTTCTGGTAGCTCCCATGCTACCAGCATAATATATAGCAAGAGCCACGCATAGTGCAAGGTATTTTTGAGCTCTTGTGCCTCGCAGTAGTTCGCAAGGAACTCACACAGAGATAGTGTGCCCAATTGAATTGGACTCCTTTGACGCATTGGGATGCAAGAGCAACGACTGGTGCCGACACTTCATCTACGCGAAACTTCCTCATAACCTTTCCTACCAAAATCTGCATGGCCACCTTGATTCCAGATTTACTCATACTTGAGATGGCATAGCCTTGCGGCTTCTTTACGAGCTTGAATTTCTCCTTCATGGCCTCTGCGAGGGCTTGCTCACCACCTTTTCTGCCAAACATCATGGTCGGATTTTCTCTTGCGTATGGTAGCCATGTGATCCTATGGATCAATCTGTGAGTGATGGGTATTGTCTCCTCCAGTCACAGACACCCATCATGCACCAAGCATAATAACTGCTTGATGACCAATACTATAATGGGGGTGCGATTAGAGTGTGGCACCCATAGCAGGTGATGAGACTCATCATTGGGTAATTTTATGGGCCTTAATTCACCTCCTAGCTTTGTCAAACCAACTTTTCTTACAACTTATTACATGTTTTTTATTATATTTTGTTTATGAGATGAGTTAGAGTTGGATATTATGCCTAGTTGACTAATATGCATTGAATGCAGGTTTGAAGGAGAAAATCAAGGAATATTTGCCAATACTAAGGTTAAAAATTGAATGAGACAAGGGAGAAATATTGTAGGAGGTAAATCCTCCTCATTTACTTATCCCCCATTCGAATATTCCTCCATCCATCACACCAGCTTGGAGTGCAAGCAGCCAAGCCATGAGGATTAGAAGGCAGTTGAGCAAGTGAGAGACAAAGAGCTAGTTTATCTCGAGTTCAGGAGCCGAGCCTCCCTGATTTTAAGGAATTCTTTGGGGACTTCAGTTGTATAAGTAGAGAGGCCTAGAGCCTCATTAGGATTCAAATTTTTATTGTAAAACTCTAAGCTATTTTCGAGCTCCAGACTTGTGAAAGTTCTATTGATGTAATTTGTTGTTTTGGTAATAAGAATGAGTTTTGTTTTGAGCTAGCACTGAGTTAACTCAGAGGGCTAAAGCTCTTGGGTTAGGGCCTAGCCATAGTAGCTGAGGCTCCTCTTTCTTGTATATGTATGATTAGTGTAGTTTCACAGCTTCATTGTTAATTTTCTTTTAGATGCATTCCCATTACAAGTATTGTAGATTAGATTGGTTTTTTATTAGTTTGCTTCCATTTGTGTCTTACTTTAGTAGCAAGTTAGTAGGAATAAAAGGAGAACCATAAGGTTGTTAGCAGGTGTCTCAGCCTCACTTCCTCCCTCTGAGATCATGACTTGAGGAAGGGACCCTTAAGAAGCCCCAAAAACATAGATTTCTAGTTCTTTTATGAGCTTTGGAGTTTGTTGCCTTTAAATTAGTACTTGGTTAGTTTTTCAAGGTAGGATTCCATTATCATATTTTTCATCTTCATTTCTGTAGTAGATCTCATCCATGATTTCATTCCTTTCAGCAACTTTCCTCATGCATAATCTAGGCAGTTAATTCATTAATTCAGATTTTCTAGTTTATGAAAATGTTTCTTGTTTGCATAGATTTTTGGAAGATATACATGTTTTATGTAGAGCAGGTGTTTCAGGATGAGGCTAAGACTTCACAGACAGCAACCACCTTCTACTCCATCCACCTTAGCCATCCTTTTTTTCACCATCACCTTCACTAGTTTTCATCATTTTTCATAGAACTTCTTCCAAGCACATTGAGTGAATCCAGCCATCTACTATCTTTGATGTTGACTTATGAGTGATCCTAGACCTTCTCCCATTCCATTCCACCCATCACATGCCTTTCCTAGGCCTTCCATCACCTCCAACATCTCACATCTTGCTCTCGGTTGTATCTTGTAGGTTTACAAGGAATCTTGTAGGTTTCTAGTACATACTGTAGGTTTTTCTAAACTGGCCTGTTTTGAGGCCGAATTGATGGAAAACCTCTAGGAAGTCACCAAAATCCTCCCAAGGGTCTTCCACACCATCCAACCATCTCATAACCTTTCCAGCCATCCTCAAACATTCTTAATTCAGCTGCCACATCAACAGAAGCAATTAGTTTGCATACTTGATTTTGCATAAAAAGACAAAAAGGAAAAAAACAGATTTAGTTCAGTGTCTTTACTTGCACATTAGTGATGTTTGCTGATTCTTACTTCTATAACTGAGATTGTAGCATTTGGTTCATGTTGATTTAGCATTTTTGCAACACATAGTTTCTTAGTGGTTAATTAGGAAATGGTTTGATTTAGCATTACATGTCGACCTTCTCCATTATTGCAGTAGAATAGCTCTCTCTTCGAGTAGATTTACCTTTCTTCCATCAAAGAATAAAGCTTCTTTTGACTCCACAGAAGTCTGGCTTGAAACCTGAGTGGTCTCTCGCTAGCTAAATAGTGGCAACAGGGAGAACCATCACTTTTACTTGTGTATAGAGCATTGTCACCTCCAAGTTTGTACGAACTCCATGTTGATAAAGTAGAGCTGGTAGCCCAGGAGTTGCAGCATCTTTGCTGCAATACTAGTGCTCATCACTTTTTGGCGCCGTTGTCAGGGAGGTGTCTGAGTAAAATGAGATTACTACTTTTTTTTCTTCTATTTCTTGTCTTCAATATCCTGCCATTAGTTTATTTCTCCAAAAGTAATCTAGTTGTTTCCTTTCTTCCATTTTGCATTTTCTTCTGTCCTTTCCATTTTTCAAGCAAGATCTTAATTCAACAAGTAGATTTTTCATTCAGTTAGTAGTTTTCATTCAATCAGCAATTTCAATTCTGCAAAGTACTTTCCAAGCTTAAAAAATACAAAACCAAACCAAAAACATTTCCTTTGATGCCTCATAGGAATAGGGACAAATTAGGGAAATTTTTGCCAAATACCCCCACTACATCAAACAGCCAACCTTCCCTCTTCTTTGGTTGCTGTGAACTGGAGGGAATAGAGAGAGAGTTGAGGGTTCCTTCCCCATCAAGGAAACCAATGGGGGCACTAAGATGAAAAATATAAGCCCCTCTTCCCTACCTCATTTCCATGGCTTGACCACAGAAGACACTGACACTTTCCTATTTGAGTTTGTTGTTATATGTTGAACCTATGACTATACAGATGATGAGCAGAAGCTAAAACTATTTCCATCTACCCTCAAGGATGCAACATCGCGTTGGTTCATGGGTTTACCTGGGGATAGCATCACAACTTGGGCTCAGATGCAACAAGACTTTAACAACAAATATCGGGACTACTATCGGTCAAAGGAGACTAAAGAGGAAATTTTCAAGATGACCATAGGCAGTGATGAATCCCTAGAGGATTATGAAAAAATATTCCAGCTTAGTTACAAAAGGGCCAGGTGCACACTTGACCCTGAGTCACTAATGTTGGTCCTGCTTAGGGTAGTAAGGGAAGATCTTCTAGATACCCAACATTTGTTAGCAAGAGGAGATATCTACCAGTTACCCTATGAGGATATCAAGACTGTCTTTAAAAACCATTCTAGGATAGCTATGAAAAAGGGTAGGGGTAGTCAACCTATGGTCAATACATCCTCTTCCAACTCATCCATCAAGGTTGAAATTGGAAACATGCTAGAAGATTTTGAAAGTGAGATGCTGCAAACCCTTTCCTTGCAAATGGACACCATGCACATTAAGAGAAAGCAGGAGGAAGCATAGAGAGCCTTGGCCATTTTTTGTCGTAGATGCACAAGGAGGCATTCTAGAAATGAATTTCCATTAAATTCTATTGAAATTTTCTCAGTCTGTGAAGAAAACCACTCCAAAGACAAGTGCCACTATTTTCCTAGACTCAAAGCTGTATATCAAGGAGTTGAAGGGGTCACTGAGCAGCTCTGCTACATTAAAAAAAGGAGACCTCGTGGGCCTATACCATACCAATAGGGTATGAAAGGGTTGTCCCATGCATATAAAAACCCCAACCAAATCACAACCATGCCTTCTTGGGGACCCCCTGCTCATCCTTCCTGGTATACACCCCCTCCTTGGTACTTTGCATCTCAGTATCACTCCCAGCCAGCTAACCAGTCATTTCAATCTTATGCTTCGCCACAACTTCAGTGGAATGCACCACCCTAGGGGTGGAGGCCCCAATACAAAAATGCTCTAGCTATATTTCCTCCACCACGTGCCCAACCATATCTACTACACTTTGCTCCACCCAAGAAACCCCAGATGCAGGCCCAGCCAAATCCGAACTTGAACAATAGGTAGGCTCAACAAGTATACAGTGGAGATACATCATATCCAACTTATGTTGTGGAAATCCAGGAGATTAACTTGAGATCTGGGAGAGTTCTCCTAGATAGCCAACCTCCATTTCCACCTAGCAAGGTTGAGGAAGAAAGAGAGGAAATCAATCTTAAAGTGAATCCACCCTTTCCTGAGAAATTAACCCAACCACTCCAGCCTACCCGAGAAGAGACTAAACTTTCGAGAGAATTGAAAAATCTATGTGTAAAGATTCCACTTCTCCAAGCAATATAATATGTTCCTATTTACAATAAGTTGATTAAGGAGAAGTGTTTCAATCATCTAGGGAGGCAAAGAAGGGATGCCCCTACCATTAATGTCATTGGATAATTATCTCACTTAATGCTAGGGAAGGTAATTTGTCCAAAATATTTGGACCCCGGAAGCCCTGTAGTAGATGTGCACATCAATGGCACCATTGTCCTACACACTTTGATCGATCTTGGGGCTGCCATTAATGTGATGACCAAGGACACCATGTGTAAGCTCAACCTCCAAGGTTCATTGAGGAAGAACACAGCAGTTCTGAAACTTGCAGACCCCTCCATAGTAACCCCTTAGGGGATTATGGAGGATGTGATGGTCCCCATTGACTCTTGGGAGTACCCTGCAGATTTCCTAGTTCTCCAGACTAAGGCTAATCTTATTGGTTACCCTCTCATCCTTGGGAGACCATGGTTGGCCACTGTCGATGCTTACATTAGCTGTAGAGCTAGGAATATGACCGTCAAGAATGGGCATATGTCCAAGAAGCTAGTCCTACACCCTCCTTCTCAGCCTCCTCTAGAGCATGATTTACCTTTATGGTTGGAGGAGCAGGAAGAAGATGAAGGTTATTCTTCCCAAATTTATACTTTAGAAACAACCATGGGAGGAATAAAACAGGATGAGGATAATTTGATTGAACACCTACTCCAAAGTCCAACTCCCAATTCATTGCCCTTAGAAGATGCAGTAAAGGAAACCCATAACAATCATCCAATTGACTTATTCTTGGTTGATTCCAACCCACTCCTTGTCAAGACTATAGAATTAGAGAACCTTGAAAATCAATCCATCTCTTTCTGCTCTCCAAGAAGAAAAGTTATGCAACATGCTAAAGGAAAATCTAGAAGCCTTTTCTTGGATTTACAAAGAAATGAAGGGAGTACACCCATCAGTGTGTACTCACCACATATACATCAAAGAAGGTTGCAAGCCATTCCAGCAACCCAAAAGGAGGATGAATCTAGCTCTTAAATATATAATCAAATAAGAACTGCAAAAACTGCTAGATGCAGGATTCATTTACCCTATCTCCGATAGTGAGTGGGTCTCTCCTTTGGTGTTAGTTTCAAAGAAAAATGGTAAGTGGAGAATTTGTGTCAATTATGTTGAAGAAATCCACAAAGAAGGACCATTTCCCAATACCCTTCATTGACCAAGTGCTAGATGGCCTGGCAAGGAAAATATTTTTCTCATTCTTAGATGGATTCAGCGAGTACAACCAAATTCAGATTAGCTCGGAAGACTAGGATAAAACCTCCTTCACTTGTCCTTTGGGTACTTTTGCCCATAGGGTCCTTCCTTTTGTCCTATGCAATGCTCCTACCACTTTCCGAAGAGCATTCCTGATTATTTTCGCCGAATTAGTCCATGATGCAGTGGAAATTTATATGGATGATTTTACACCTTATGGCTATGATTTTCAAGAAGCTCTATCTAACCTAGGCAAAGTAATGCATAAATGCATTGAAATGAACCTGTCTCTCAGTCCCGAAAAATGTGAATTGTTGATGATTGCAAGGACCATGCTAGGTCATTCAATATCTCAGCAAGGACTATAGGCAGACCCAAACAAAATAGCTATCATCTAAAGAGTCCCACCTCCTCAAAAGCAGACAGATATAAGAAGTTTCCTAGGGTTAGATGGATAATATTGAAGGTTCATAAAGGACTTCAAAAAATTTCCCTTTCCTTTATTTGGTTTGTTGGCCAAGGAATCTGAGTTTATATGGTCAGAAAGCTATCAAGAGGCCTTAGACATCCTAAAGGACAAGTTAACCACTGCACCAATTCTACGGGGCCCAAATTGGACCCTCCCCTTTCATATTCATGATGATGCCTCACACAAAGCCACAGGAGCAGCCCTAGGTTAGATAGATGAAAATTTTCCTTATGTTATCTATTTTATCAGTAAGAATCTATCAAAGGCTGAACTAAATTACATAGTGACCAAAAAGGAACTCCTGGTTGTTGTGCATTCATTGAAAAAATTCAAGCATTACATTACAGGCTATCAAACATTTATGCATATTGACCATGTTGCAATCAAATATTTAATTAATAAACCAGATGTGAATGCTCGGATTATAAGATGGTTACTTTTATTATAGTAGTTTGATCTAACTATTGTTGATAAGCTTGGTAAGGAAAATGTTGTTGCTGACTTTTTTTCCAGAGTAAATTTGCCTACATGTGAAGAAGGAATTATTGATGACCAATTAGCGGACGAGCACTTATTTTTTATTTCAGTTCTCTCTCCATGGTTTTCTGATATAGCAAACTATTTGGTATCAGCACAGTTCCCACAGAACTTGTCCTCCAAAGAAAATATCAATATGGTAAGGAAGAGCACCCCCTTCACTTGGATTGGGGGAAATCTATTCAAACTTGGACCAGATCAAATCCTGAGAAGGTGTGTTAGGGAGGAGGAAGTCTTTGACATCCTCTTGACCTGTCATGATGGGCCTTGTGGAGGTCACTTTGCAGCAAAGAGGACAACATTCAAAGTGTTAAAATCAGGCTATTATTGGCCCACTCTTCACTAGGATGTGAAAAGATATACTAGTCAGTGTGATCGGTGCCAAAGGATGGGAAGGCCTACTCCAAGAGATGAAATGCCTCTCCAGCCTCAAGTGGCTTTCTATCCATTTGACAAGTGGGGAATGGACTTCATTGGGATTATTGACCCTCCTTCCAAGAAAAAATAGTACATCATTGTGTGCACTGACTATTTGACTAAGTGGGCTGAAACCAAGGCAATTAAGGCAACAACAGAGGAGAAGGTGGTTGACTTCCTAAGGGAGAATGTATTTTACAAATTTGGGTACCCTAGAGAGTTGGTCACGGACCAAGGCAACCAATTTACCTCCAAGATGATTGAAGACTTTCTCAACCAGCACAAGGTCAAGCATAGAACCTCCACTCCCTATCATCCACAAGCTAATGGACAAGTCGCAGTGATGAACAGAGAACTGGAGGGCATCTTGACCAAAGTGGTAAGCATCTGTAGGAAGGATTGGGTAGATAGACTAGTTGAGGCCACCTGAGCCTATAATACCACATGGAAGACCACCACCGAATTCACACCCTATGAGCTGGTCTATGGGAAAAGGACCTTGCTGTCAATTGAATTTGAGCATAACACATTAAGGATGGAAGCCCAACTAGATCTAGATCTCAGTAGTGCACAGAAGGATAGATTGCTTCAGTTGAATGGTTTGGATGAGTTTAGAATGTAGGTCCTCCTACATATAGAGGTAGTTCAACTTCAGAGGAATATCTAGCATGATAAAAACATCAAGGAGAAGCAATTTTAGGAAGGCGATTGGGCGCTATTATATGATTCCATGTATAAAGACTTCAAGGGCAAGTTAAGGACAAGATGGATAGGACCTTATGTTGTAGAAATATGCCATGATAATGGTTTAGTGCAGATTAGAACCATAGATGAAGAGACCATCCCTTTACTTGTTAATGGACACTGATTAAAAATTTACAAGAGACCTTTATCAAAACAAGATTTCATTGATGGTATCAATAAAATAGTGATGATAGTGGAGCAATCTGCTCCTCCCTCATCAAATCACTGAGAAAAGGAAAAAATAAGGACTCAGGTGAAAACCTCGATGAGGCATCTGAGTCCCACCATTGGGTTGAAAACCTCTTGGGGCAGCCCAGTGGTGTAAAAAAAAAATAATAATAATAAGAAAAGAAAAGAAAAAATAAAGATTCCTAGGTGAAAACCTCTCTTGAGGCACCCACGGGAAACAACTAGGGTGAAAACCTCTTAGAGGTAGCCTAGTTGTTTAAAAAAAAAAAAAAAATCATGAAATTTCCATTTTCAAGTCAGTAAGAAGGACAATCAAAGAGCAAAGGAGGATCAAAAAGAGACCCATGTAACTCACATTTTTATTTTTCCACTAATTACCATTCATTCCTCCACCATTTCTATCATTTTTTCCACTCCTTTACTTCAGTTTACAAAGGGATTGTGTTTTCTATATGATCCCCTGAAAACCTATAGGATGATCCTGTAGGAACTACAGTGACCCAGAAATCCTATAGGAGGCAGTCCTAAGGAAAATAAATGACTGGCTATGCCAATAAAATGTATCCCCTTCATCATTCCATCACCATACCGTGTCCACCATCATGACCCCTGCATTCACCCTTAAAAACAAAATAGGTTTCAAGAAAGAAAAAAAAACAGTCTTCGAAAGAAGGGAAACAGGGAGGAATAGAGAGCATCACCTGAGTATTCCTTGTTCTCCACACTCCTAGTCTCTCTCTGCATCCATGTCACCATCACAGAAAAGTGTATGATTAAGAGTTCTAAGGGAGAAGGAGCTACAGGACATCTTGTAAGAAATCTTGTAGCAACCTATCCCACAGAACACAAATCATAATAGCAGCAAGCCTCCAGTATGATGATCCAAGAGCAGAAGGAGCTCCAAAGCACCAACACCACCACCATTTTCAACCACAAGTACCTGCACAAACAAAGGAGTTATCAAAAAAAAACAAGAAAGGGAATAAGAATAGCATATAGCCATACACAGAGGTAAGTATATCGCTCACAGGTAAGTATATCGCTCACTCTCTCATATGCATCATGTAGTCAAAAAAATGTAAAAGTTATGAGTAAGTTGGTTTATAAGCGAAAAGGTGGCCAATTAACTTGGCCACCTTTGCTTAGTCAACAAAGACAAAACAAGATTTTCTCTCACACGTGGCAACACTCAACTCAAAAACAGAAAAGGAGAAAGACAAAAGTAGTTAAAGCTATGGATGCATAAGGTGGGAGTTGATTATGAGGAGTGGGAAGTGATGAGGTGGTAGTGGGTACCAACGGTCCAAAAATGGAAATGTACCTTTTCTTCCAGCACACCACCTCACCCCGAATGACCATAAGAGGAAATAATCATCATCCCCATGCATTCATGGATTCATTTCCTCGAAGCTCTCTCTCATAGGTCAGTCTCATACCCAGGCAACCTACCGAAAGTGAAACTCCATTGTTTTACTGCACAGAAATTCCTACAAGATTGCATAGGAATTCCTACAGGATCGTGCACAGGAGTTCCTACTGGATACACAAAGATTGTCTACATGATTGGCCGAGACGAGTTTCAGAGGGGAAAACACAGGAGTTTGCCACTGCAAACACTATGAAGAGGTAGGCTCTATAATTACATCCCTCTATACAAGTAATTGAACCAGAAATCCTCTAAGTTTGAGTGAATTTAGCAGCTGTGTAAGGGAATTACACACATAGTCATTTCAGTTTTAGCTCTCCATTTTAAAATTGTGTCAACCCTCTCATCTCCCCAAAATTCACCAACCAAGATGACAGGAGTGTTTAATAGGAGGGAGCCCATTAACACTGTGAGAATCCAACAACAGCCCCAAGTGCTTGAAATCTTCATGAGACATAATTAAATGGGGGTTTTCAAAAAATTCAGAGGGTATGATGATGAGGTGGCCCAAGATTTTTCTCTCTCCCTCATTCCACTCACCAGAATCCATGCCACTATTGTGGTAAGAGGCCTCTCCATAGAACTCACTCCTGAGCTCATCAGCAAAGTCACCACACTTTCCCTAGGAATACCATGGAGGAAAGAAGACAAAGGAGATAGCTAAGTTGCAAAAAGGAAATTCTTTTCAGAAGGGGAGGAACCCACTGAGGACAAAAATGGAGTAAGGAGAGCAAGTCTGCCATATCCCTGGAGTGAGGTAAGCTACCAACTGATCAAGTACATTTCATGTGAGGGTAGGTATAGTGTGGTCTATGGCTATCATTTTAGGCTTCTTGAAGAATTAATATTTGGAGCAGAAACACCCCCTCACCAAAGGCTGAACATACCATACTTCCTACTGCAATCACTAATAGACTCAAGAATCAAAGTGCAAGAGGAAAATTCCCAACAGTTATCTCACCATGGGTTAATTAGGATCCTTATAGAAGATTCCCTCCAAAACCTCATAAGTCCTATAACATGGTTAGTTTTCAAAGACATGCAGACAGAGGAAGACATCAAAGCTCTCACATATGATGTTAGTCCTACTGTCAGTGAAGAGGAAGAAGAAGAGACTCAAGTAGAGGAAGAAGAAATAGAGCAAGAAGAAGAAGAAACAAAAGGAGATGAAGATGAGAGGATGGAGAAGGAGGTGAAATAGAAGAAAATGAAGAAGAAGAGGAGAAAGAGAAGGAGGGTGATGAAGAAATAGAGGAGGAAAGGAGGAAATTGATAAAGATGTTGAAAATCTACAAGAGGAAGAAGAAAGGAAGGACATAGGTGAAGAAGGCAATAGAAAAAAGGGGACGGAAAACAAAGAGGAGTCACCTAGGGTGTATCCAAAACCCACTGAGAGAGAGGCAGTAGCTGCCCTCACTGCTCTTAGCACCCCCATTAAGCAAAATGGAAAAAGAGAGAGGTAGACCCCCTTATATTTCAGGATAAGGAAAAGCACAAGAATAAGATAGGGGAAACCCCAAACACCAACCAAAATTCCTATTGTGATTGAAGACTCCCCTAAACAAAAGGAGAAAATGCCTCCCCCTAAGTCGTCTATCACCTATGTGAGAAGGCTTATGACTAGATCAACCTCCTCCAAGGGAAAGACAATCCTATAGGATACACAGCAGAATATACAGGAAGTAGAAGAAGTCCTACAAGATACTCTACTAAACCTATAGGAGGCACAAAAACTGGAAAGGGAGGTAGGGGAGCAATAAGAAACTAAAGAAGAGGACCCAGAGACAAAAGAACCCAAGCCCCAACCTAACCTAGACTCCTACTAAAGGTTTATTGAAGGAGGGAGGGTCATACCTAGAAAGTTTTCTATCCCACTATTCTTCGAGCTTGAGAAGGAGAGGGCCGGAACTCACCAATGGATGCAGATCGCCAAATCAAAGGGGGTGGAAGACATTGGGCACATGGAGGAGAAACTCAAGGATATGGGAAGAGAGCTAAGTGGCTTGAGAGATAGAGAGGCCATAATGAAAAATCAACTAGAGACAGAAAATGCATGTTAGAGAGGACAGTTGCGGGAAAGAGAGAATCAATTGGCATGTATGGCCAGTCTCTCTTTGGAAGAAATCCATTATAGGATTCTAGATAAATCCTATGACCCATACCTCAAGGAAAGAGAGGCACCATGCTATTTCAGGACTATAGGAATTTCATTGATCTTTGTGATCATAGCACACTAGAAGATAGGGCCAAGATGGCTGAGTTTTATTTGCACAACATGGCCCTAACAGACATGAATGTATGGGACCCTAATGCCAAGCTAGGATATTTACAATTGATGGCTTTGGCATCATGGATGAACCATGAGGAGTCAAGGGCTGCAAAGGTGAAAAATATATTGCAAAGAGAACAAATTGAACCTCTTATGATCAAAACTAAACAATCAAATCCCATGGCCCTCATCAGTACCCATAATTTTATTGCAAATGATCCTCAATTTTCACCTACATATCTTGCTGCCCAAGAGAAAGAAATTTCACAGTTTGATGACATGTTCAGGCTATTAGGGGATGATAGCATACATTCTTTCCTAAGGAGATGGAACACATTGCCATACAACTTAATTATAAGAGAGTACCACTCTCCACAAATATTAAGAGAAGCACAAAATAGGACACCCATGTACAAGCAATCTATGTAGAGGCTGAAAGTCAATTGGATTGGCTTGAAACTCACTCCATCACTGAATGCTAGAAGGAAGGAAGGAAGAAGAATAAAGGAGGCAGTGGATGGAGGTAGAAAGGAAAGTAGGCTTCTATGAACAAGAAGAGGAGACCACAGCGGAGGCATGGGGTGTCAGGGAGGCCACTAGAACTATGAAGGATATGGATATTGATTGAGTTTCTCAGAGGATGAGCAACACTTTCAGTAGGGGGGTGATGATGAGCTTCATCATTGGGTAATTATATGGGCCTTATTTCACCTCCTAGCTTATTCAAACCAACTTTTCTCACAACTTATTACATGTTTTTGATTATATTTTGTTTATGAGATGAGTTAGAGTTAGATATTATGCCTAGTGGACTAATATGCATTGAATGCAGGATTGAAGGAGAAAATAAAAGATTTTTTGCAAATACTAAGGTTAAAACTCGAATGAGACAAGGGAGAGGGATTGTAGGAGGTAAATCCTCCTCATTTACTTATCCCCCATTCGAATATTCCTCCATACATCACACTAGCTCAGAGTACAAGCAACCAAGCCATGAGGACTGGAAGGCAGCCGAGCAAGCGAGAGACAAAGAGCTAGTTTGTCTCGAGTTGGGGTGCCGAGCTTCCCTGATTTTAAGGAAGTCGTTGGGGACTTCACTTGTATAATTAGAGAGGCCTAGAGCCTCATTAGGATTCATATTTTTATTGTAAAAATCTAACTTATTTTCAAGCTCCACACTTGTGAAAGTTCTATTGATGTAATTTGCTGTTTTGGTAATAAGAATGAGTTTTATTTTGAACCAGCACTGAGTTAACTCAGAGGGCTGAAGCTATTTGGTTAGGGCCCAAACCTAGCAGCTAGGGCTCCTCTTTCTTGTATATGTATGATTAGTGTAGTTTCATAGCTTCATTGTTAATTTGCTTTTAGATGCATTAACATTACAAGTAGTGTAGATTAGATTGGTTGTTTATTAGTTTGATTGCATTTGTATCTTACTTCAATAGCAGGTTAGTAGGGATAAAAGGAGAACCATAAGGTTTTCAACAGGTGTCTTGGCCTCACTTCCTCCCTCTAGGATCATGACTTGAGGAAGGGAGCCTTAAGGAGCCCCAAAAACATAGATTTCCAGTTCTTTTATGAGCTTTGGATTTTCTTGTCTTTAAATTAGTACTTGATTAGTTTTGCAAGATAGGATTACATTGTCAAATTTTTTATCTTCATTTTTGTAGTGGATCTCATCCATGCTTTCATTCCTTTCATCAACTTTCCTCATGCATAATGTAGGTAGTTAATTCATTAATTCGGTTTTTCTAGTTTATGAAAATGTTTCTTGTTTGCATAGATTTTTGGAATATCTACATGTTTTATGCAGAGTAGGTGTTTCAGGAGGAGACTAAGACTTCATAGCTAACAGCCACCTTCCACTCCATCCACCTTAGCCATCCCTTGTTTTCACCATCACCTTCACTAGTTTTCATCATTTTTCATAGAAATTCTTCCAAGCACATTGAGCGAATCCAACCATCTACTATCTTTGATGTTGACTTCTGAGTGATCCTAGACCTTCTCCCACTCCATTCCACCCATCACACACCTTTCCTAGGCCTTCCGTCACCTCCAACACCTCACATTTTTCTCTCAGTTGTATCCTATAGGTTTACAGGGAATCTTGTAGGTTTCTAGTACATCCTGTAGGTTTTCCTGAAATGGCCTGTTTTGAGGCCAAATTGATGGAAAACCTCTAGGAAGTCACCAAAAGCCTCCCAAGGGTCTTCCACACCATCCAACCATCTCATAACCCTTCCAACCATCCTTAAACATCCTTAATTCACCTGCCACATCAACAAAAGCAATTAGTTTGCATACTTCATTTTGCATAAAAAGACAAAAAGGCAAAAACAAATTTAGTTCAGTGTCTTTACTTGCACATTAGTGATGTTTTATGCTTCTTACTTCTATAACTAAGATAGTAGCATTTCGTTCATGTTGATTTAGCATTTCTACAACGCATAGTTTCTTAGTGGTTAATTAGGAAATGGTGTGATTTATCATTACATGTCGACCTTCTCCATTATTGTAGTAGAGTAGCTCTCTCTTACATTAGATTTACCTTTATTCCATAAAAGAAACAAGCTTCTTCTGACTCCACAGAAGTCTTGCTTAAAACCCCAGTGGTCTCTCACCAGCTGAACACTGACAATAGGCAGAACCATAAATTTTACTTGTGTATACAACACTGTCACCTCCAAGTTTGTATGAACCCCAGTTTGATAAAGTAAAGCTGGAAGCCCAGGAGGTGCAGCATCCTTTCTACAATACTGGCACTCATCAACAGGTTGAGTAGACCTGCCTTGCCTACTCCCTTGAGCCACTTTCTTGGTTCCAGTGCGGTCATCCTGGTGGTTGTGTCAATAATGCGGTGCATTAGCCACTCCGTTGCTAAGTGCGGGAACTTCTCATGGTTGGCTAAGTCCCAATATTCTAGTTTTCATAGAGGAACTCGACCGAAGCGCATTCCTTCAAAAACAATCTCGTCCGGAAGCATAGGGATTTGCAAGGGGGCCTTTCTCTCGTCAATGTCCTTTAGCACCTTGGTCTTGCCCTTGCGTGGAGGGACATACTCAAGTAACTTAGTGATAGGGTCAGAACCCTCAACTTCAACTTCCTCCACGTCAACCCCAAATTTCTCATCATCCATGGGGATGTCCTCGATGTCTTCCTCCTCAGGATCCAAGTTAATGGCTTTTCCCTTTTCCTGTGTGGTGGGCTTGTCCTTTGGTGGGTTTCTTCTTGGCAATGCGCGCACCGGTATTGCAGCTTGCTTTCCCTTTTTATCCTTCACATTCTCCTTGGTTGGGGTCTACTTTAGTCTAGGTCCTTGTGGTGATTTGGGAACTCTGGCTAATAAATCAAAAACTTCTAGAGTAGCTTCCTCTGCCTCCCTAACAACCTACAACACAGCCTCCTCATTTGTCACAACTTCGGTGTCCATAGCTTCTACAGGTGTCAACATGATGTTATGCAAAAACTCCTGTGTCTCCTTTGGCAACATCTCAAATACTAAACTGGCTAGCAAAGCTTTGAAGTTCTCATGGTTCATGTGTGCCTGAGAGCTCAACAACTCAATTCTCAAAATGCCAAGTGTTTTTCATTAGGAAGCGACCTGTAATTTATATGGCATTTTGAATTCAAATCCGATTATTCCCCCCACATTTGGTTCATTAATGCTAGATTGGCAGCAGATTTCCAAGGATCTTACCCATAAAGTTTGTCTTAAATGTTAGCCACCCACTCCATTTTGCCGCATTTCTACCATCAAATCATGAAAAGTGACTTTAATGTTAGTTTCTGGCAGACTTGCGCAATTTCTCCTTGGGTAGTGCAGCTTCCTTTACATTGTCGTGAACCTTGTGACATTTCTTTGCTCTGCACATTCCTCCTCTCACACAGTTCACCAACCTGGGCAATGTAGTTTATAGTCTCATGGTGGGCCCCAGTATTGCAGCAATAATGTTGCAACTCCTGGAACTCCCTTCTTTAATTTTATCAACCCGGTAGTTCGTAACAAACTTGGAAGCAATAGTGCTGTATGCACAAGTACTAGCTCTTGCCGTGGCTGTCACTTGGTCAACTGGCACAAGTCCACTAGGAGATTAAGCCAACTTCTATGAGATCTTAGAAGAAGCTCTTTAACTGATGGATGAAAGCTAACTCAAAGAAGGCTAATCTACTTGCAGAAAGAAACTAGAAAGCTGAAAGGAAATGTAAACCCTAGCAAACCCTAATTTTACCAACTGGCCCTACTAATGCAAGAAAGAGGATGCAAGCTACTGAAAGAGATGTTGTTTACTTCTAGGAAGGTAAAATGCATGTGTATAAGCTACTTCTACAGTAACATATGAAAAAACAGCTTTTTGTATTTTTGAATAACTTGGCAGAATTATTGTGCATGAGCTTTAACTAGTTTTTTACTGTGTAGAGGTGGATTGGCGAGATGAAATGCTTGCAGGAGGTTGGGAAGGTTAGAAGAGGGCCTAACGGGTCTCTAGCACCCTTCTAGAGAGTTTCATAGAGTTTGGCTATCAAGAAACCGCTTTCGTGAGCTTGTATAGGAAGTCTGCAGGGGTTCTACGGGGTGTTCTGAAATTTCTACAAGATGTTCCGAAAAGAGGATTTTGGAGGGTTGATGGAGGAAAAATGGTGGGAAAGTGGAAATGGAGGTTGGATAATGATGTTAAGGGGTCTAGGACCTGGTGAATGAGGCTAAGGAGCGATTGGATTTGTTCGAGGATGGAGGAAGCGATGATGCACAATAATGTAGAAATTAGGGCAAGGTGGGAAATGTATGGAAAATGAAGGGTAGGAATCATGGATTAAGGGTTGGAGAAGATTACCTGATGGAGGAAAGGTAGATAGAGAGGTAATATAGGTTCTCTACAAGTTATTTCTTAGACTGAACAAACAAAGACTATGCAAACCCAAGATCTAACTACTTTAACCTAATCTGACCTAAATAACAGCAATGAAAATGAACAACAGTTTATTTGCAACAAAATAATGTGAAATGCTATGCAAACTAAGAAATCATTGACCTGATCATCTAACCAAAACTGGTATCAACTTCTGCAAATGATAATACAACACTAACAGTTGCACGGTGAAACAAAGAAAGTGTTTTTGTTGGCAGCAAGGTCACCTTTGTCCCAGCTCATGATCCCACTGACGGAGAGGTGAGATCAGAGGTGCTTGATGGCCTTTTTCTGAAGATATTCCCTATTAATAACCTATCAAATCAATCTGAACATAAAAATCCTTTTTAATCATCAAAAGCAATCTAAATAACAAATCAATATTTAAATCTAAATAGCAGATTTTATTCTAAGAATGTAGCAAAAACACATAAAAGTAAACAAAGGAGGTACTGGGCACTTGATATGGGCCCAACCCCAAGAGCTATAGCCTCCTAAGATAGATTTAGAGCTGGTGCAAAGTTGGATTCATCTTTATTGATCAAAAGAATAGTTACATTCCAAAAACTGTCCACAAGGAAAACTTGAAGATGTGCTGAAATGCAGAGCTAATCTACTGCCTAAAAAATGACTAAAAGAATGACTAAAATCGAACTACAAACTAGATAACTTCTGCCTACAAAGTGACTAACTGAAATGAGGCCCTAAGACCTCTTATTGATACAAATTGAGGACCCCAACAGCCCTCCTAAACTTTAGGAACTCGGCTGCCAAAACTTGTAGTTAACAGCACTTTTACTAGCACTTGCTCAGTTGCTCTTGTGATAATTGATTTGGTGGACCTTGAACTCTGAGCTGATGGTGGAAAATTCGAGGCTACGGCCCATAAATGAAGGGGACACCTTCCTACAAATCCTCTCCCTTGTTCTTCCACGAATTTGGCTGCCAAGTGCTCATTAAAACCTTTGATTTTGTCTCAAAATTGACTAAAAATCTGCACAAAGCACCCATTAGACTTGTTGACATAATGACTAACCCAATTCACTCTATTAGCATAAATATAATAAAACACATGCAATAAACTAATGAGAATGGTGGATTAAGTCGAATTAGGAAGTTGAATGAGCCCATATAATTATCCATTTTTGGGGCTCATCATCACCCCCCTAATGAAATTGTTGCTTATCCTCTGAGCAACTAATCTATCTCCTCATCTTTGATGGCCCTGGTGGCCTCCCTGTCATGCCAAGCTTCTGAAGTGATGTCCTCTTCTTGGTCATGAAACCATGCTTTTCTCTCTACATCTTCCCACTGCCTGTGCTACTTTTCCTATAACAGTTTTGTTAAAGCTTCAACCTTAGCTGGCAGCTTGTCCTCTCCTTGCTATTCATTAGATGTTTCCTTGTCTTTCCTTCTTCCTATGATTGTTTCGGCAAATTTTCCTCCAATTGCTCAGTCGCTCTTAGCTTAGCCAACGTTTCTTGTACAACAGTCTCAGCATCCTGTAGAGAGGCTGTTGTGTCCAACATTTTCATTCTTTCTCTCTAGGTGGATGTCTTTGGGCTTCCCTGTTCATAGGTGATGGATGCCTTTGAGGGAGACTTTTCCTTTTGTGTAGCTGGAATGTCTACAATTGTAATTGGTTGTTTTGACTGTGGTTGGGGTCTGCCAGTTTTTATCCGCATGCTCCTTCTTGCCTTAAAATACATGGAAGGCTTCCTCTTTCGCTGCCCTTTTTGCTTTGGACATGTGCTAAGGGTAGCCAGCATAGTTGCTGCCTCCCTGGCTAAACTCTTAGGCGATTTCTCCTTTTTGTTCCTGTTAGGCCCCTATACTACTAGTCTAACCCCTTATTGTTATTAGTATAACCCACTTATTATATTGATGTACCCATGTAGTGCCCATATTGTTACTATTGTGCCCCATAGAAGCCCACTATTGTTATTGTTGTGCCCTTACATTATTATTGTTATGTCGGCTCTGATTATGTTATGACCCCTTAGACTCCTATATATAGAAAGGAGGTCTTTTCATTTGTATCATCCAAGAATTGTTCATTTCTGTAATGTAAAGGAGGTTTCCCCCTCGAAGAGGTTGAATTCTAAGGCGTGGATTTATCTTTTCTATCTTTTCTTGAGCTGGTTTCATAACATTTGGTATCAGAGCTTTGGATTCTAGGGTTTCGCTGCTCCAAACAGGTCATCGTGGCATTTTCTCTATAACGTTTTTTCTGCGACGTTTCAGAAGTTGCAGAAAAAACCCATTTGAGAAGAAATCGTGTTGAACCTTGGATCCGAATTTCAGAGCTTTTTACGCTATATTTGTGGAGATATGATCTGAGGAAGTTGGTCTTTTTGCAGACTCCTGAATTACATTCAAAACAGGTGACCTGGGGAAAATCGTCATAACCTTCTCTCTGGGGATCAGATTGAAATTTCGTAAGAAGGTGCAGAAAGAGGACGGATTGTAGTTTCTTATGTGCCTTTTTCAGATCCAAAGGTCGAAACAGTGACACGTGGCACGTCATACAATTTCGCTCTTCTGGAAAGGTCTGTAATCATGTCATCTTGGAAGATTGTGCATAACTCTTTCTTGGAGAATCCAATTTGGATCAGACTGGTGGAATTGAAAAGAGGACACAGAGGGCTACTATAGATCACAATTTCAGAACCTAAAGATCTAAAAGTACAGAGTTACAGTCATTTCAAGATTGAGCTCCTAAAATCAAGAAAAAGCATGATGAGGATGTTTGATGGCAAGGATCCAGTAAATTGGATACTTCAAATGGAGAAATATTTTGATCTACATGGTGTACAACTGTTAAAAAAGGTATGTATTGCATCTTCATATTTAGAACCAGATCAATTTTTATGGTATGAAGGGCTTTGTTCTCGTAAACAACTTGTTACGTGGTCAATTTTCACGGAGGAAATGATAGCACATTATGAGGATACAAAGAGCAACACCTTCTTTAGAGCAACACCACAACAATTGGAAAGAGTAAAAGGGCTTTGTGACATAGTGGAAAGCAAAATTATGGAAACTAGGAAGCATACCCCTCACAACTATAAAGATGGAAGTGTTGTTTCTCCCAGCCTTCCACAACCTACAAGGGTTACACCACAAAAATTGGAAGAAAAAAGAGAAAAAGGGCTTTGTTACAATTGTGATAGCAAATGCACTAAAGGTCATAAGTGTGTCAAGAAGAAATTATTTTACATAGAATATGAAGAGGAGGAAGAAAAGGATCAAGAAACATCAAAAGAAGAGGATATATGCTAGGACCCCACCCCAGAGAATGAAGAAATGAATCAAACCATATCTTGTAAAGCATTGGCAAGAATTACCACTCCTCAAACTCTCAAGATAGAAGGACATATCAAGAAGAAAAAGGTGCAAGAAGTGAAAGATCACATTGAGAAAGAAGAAATGAATCCAAGCATATCTTGTAATTCATTGGTCGAAATTACCACTCCTCAAGCTATCAAGATAGAAGGACATATCAAGAAGAAAAATGTTCAAGAAGTGAAAGATCACATCGAGCATCAAGAAATGAATCTGACCATATCTTGTAAAGGATTGGAAGAAATTACCACTCCTCAAACTCTAGAGATAGAAGGACATATCAAGAAGAAAAAGGTTCAAGCAGAGAAAGATCACATCGAGCATCAACAACAAGTTCTCCAACTTTTAAATGATAACGCCACTTCGGTGCAAAATAAAATGAAACAACAGGTAGATCAACATCATAGTGAAAAATGTTTTGATGTAGGTGATTGGGAATTTTTACTACTACATCTCAAGCAAGCTATTCATGAGAAGGAAATGTTGGCAATACTACATGCACTTAAAAAATGGCGACCTTACTGAATGGGAAGACTCTTCAAGGATGAGGATGTGGAAGCATTGTTTTGTGCCATTTCTATTATCCAACCAAATTGGATAAACGAAGTGAGGGATGAATGGAAGAAGGACGAAGAAGTATGGCCACTTATTCAAAAGTTGCAAAAGATCCCAATTCAAACAATATTGCCAGAAATTGAAGAGGAAGGAAAAATCATATTGGAACCTGGAGCAGTGACAGAAACAAGAACTCGACAACTACGAAATCAATCAATTTCAGAGTATCTCATCAAGTGGAAGAACTTACCCGCTGAAGATTCCACATGGGAGGACAAGAATTTTATACAGAAGCATCAAGAACTACTCAAGCGTTGAGGACAACGCTTTTTGAAGGAGAGGGGCATGTTAGGCCCCTATACTACTAGTCTAACCCCTTATTGTTATTAGTATAACCCACTTATTATATTGATGTACCCATGTAGTGCCCATATTGTTACTATTGTGCCCCATAGAAGCGCACTATTGTTATTATTGTGCCCTTACATTATTATTGTTATGTCGGCTCTGATTATGTTATGACCCCTTAGACTCCTATATATAGAAAGGAGGTCTTTTCATTTGTATCATCCAAGAATTGTTCATTTATGTAATGTAAAGGAGGTTGCCCCCTCAAAGAGGCTGAATTCTAAGGCGTGGATTTATCTTTTCTATCTTTTCTTGAGCTGGTTTCATAACAGTTCCTCTGTTTCCATATTTCCTGTAGAATGTCCTGTGTCGACTGTTTTCTGTCTTCTTGTAGAAACTGTTTTCTGGCTTCCTGTAGCCACCTGTTCATTGTATGACTATACTATGACAAGACACAAACTTACTGTTCCTGGTCGGTTAATTACATGCCTTGAATGGTCCAATCCTACGACTGATTTCCACCTTACACTTATTTCATCTCATTAGTCTTATGGTAAATTTTAAGTCGGACCAATGTTTGCTAAACCTTCATTTGTACAAATTTGGGCACCTTCAATTAATCCTTCTAGCTGTAACCGGTTGTCAGCTGCCAAGCCTGATCTGTCACAGTAAACAAATTTTGCATTCCCAGCCTGATCGCTTTTAGAATCACTCTCAAAGTATTGTTCCCCTGTTCTCGATTTAGGCAATTCCAAACTAGCTTGGATCTGTGGTAGAATCTTCATGTCTCTCCTTTGATGTGAGACTCTAATTCCATCCTCCAAGTCCCTCACCAACTTTAAGATTTCCATCCCTTTACAATCTTGGATCACCTGCATCAAATTCTGATATGACACCTTACTCTGTTTTAACAATTATGTTCATGCCTGCAAAAGACCCTGACCAAGTTTGTTCTTCGGTTCTCTTTTCCAGAAAACCTCCTTAATACCTGCAAAAGTCCATGTCCAAGTTTGTTCTTTTGTTCTTTTCTTTTTTGGTAGAAATAGATCTCAAGGACATTAAAAATTCTTCAGCTATCTGGTTATGAGAGGAAGAGTTTTTCTTCTACAGCCAGAGGACAGAGACTAAGTTTTCTTCTCAGGACACATTCAGATATGCAAATTTTAAAATTTTCATCCACAGGCTGGCTCTCACCGCTGCATATGCCTTCCTTATAAGAGAATTTTAGACCAAAAACGTGGAGAGGAATTTTGATGTAGAAACTGAGAAATTTCATGCAACACACAATCACACTGCTATTTTTGACTTACAGGCAGACTTGTCTCTAATTCTCCTACTCCAGATAGTTGAATTCACCACCTTTAAAAATATATCATGCATGGAAGAGTGTTTTTGAGCCTACCTTTCTCGGAACTCCAAATTTGATGAAGGAAAGCTCAGGTTTCTCTGTTCGAGAAGGCTGTGCCGTACTTCCTGTAGAAGAACCCCCCCATTTCCTGTAGAATGCCCTTGCGCCTCTGAGTGAGCCCGATACGCTGGAGAATTTTGAACCAGGCTGAAAAGCTCAGTGGAGGACAACGGGTTAATCACTTTGTGGAAGCAGAGGATGCATACTTTAGTTGAGGAAGTTGCAAGTGCCAATGAACAGCAAGTGGTGTTTCAGCTGAGCATTTTTAATTATGGTGTGGTTTGTGGTGAGGGAGTGAAGTGGCCAGGTGTACGTGGCCACATGTAGACAGCAGTGTTGTTTATGAACTATATGTTTTCTACATGTAATCACTGCCATCAATTGCACTGAGGTTTAAATGGTCACCACTGTTTGTTTTTTTATTTTCCCATGAATGACTACACACGTGCGCTTGTGATCCCTGGATGAGTGCAATCGAATAGGGTAGCTTTCTGGCTGAATCCCACCATTTCATTCGTTCATGCAATTCTTAAATTAGATTCATGCAATAGATGAACGAACTTTAGTCACATACCTGGAAGTCGAATGTGGTTGTCGTGAGGTGCTATGGCCTTCCATTTGCTGCATGCATTGGTTTTTGTGGTTGCATGATGGCTTGGTTGCTGATTCATGGCTATTTTCCTTGTGCAGGCATCCTCTGGTCGGATCTACGTTGTAGGAATTTGTTTCCATGTTCAAATCTGCACCCTCAAGCTGCTGATGTCGAATTTTCACAGGACCGAAACTTGTTTTCGCCATTGCTCCCGAACGATAGATCAGATCAATTAGAAACTTGCTGAGCATGTTCCTATCATCATTATGCACCTCCCATAGCAAAATTGAGATCAATAGATGCACATATTCCGAGAAAAATGGAAAATGGCTGAAGATTACATAGACCAATTTCTTAGAAACCATGCATCGGAATTGGCTGAAACTGCTTGGGTAGGCTACTATCACCCATGTGCATCTCCCCACGAAACAAGTTTTGAAACGGATGCATGGATATGGAGAAAATGCAAAAATGGCTGAAGGTGATGGAGGTTGATCTCTTGGAAACCATGCACCAGAATTGGTTGAAATTGCTGGGGCATGTTGCCATCGTCCCTATACAACTCCCCCTGTAACAATTTTGCAAATGGATGCATAGTTTTCAAGTTAGGGAAAAAACAAATTATGTTCTATGTATTTTTTCTTCAAAGCATTCTGCAAGTTTTTGCATGGTAAAAAAGAAATGAGCTTGGGTTGTGATGCAGGCATGGAGATGATGGAGGAGGAGTTTGAATATTGCAGGAGGACTTCTGAACCCTTGAGGAAGCTATCATGTTCGCCAAACTACCTTTTTCAAATCCATTTCTAGCTTCCTATAGAAACCCTGTAATTTCTACAGGAACTTCTTGTAAAACACGCAGTTTTTAGGAAAGAAGCATAATGAGATGGAAAAAATGAGGGAGAAGGGTGAGGGATGGAAACATGGATGCTTGCAGACCTCGTGGACAGATTCCCTGCCTTCAAGTCCTCTTCAAAGATCAATTTTGGCTTGTTTGTAGGCTTCCTATAGAAGACACAAAACTTCCTGTAGAAGGCACAAAACTCTCTCTGTCTTTGTTTTGAACGATCCCCCTGACTTGCAATGTCCTTCTTGCAACCTACGATTATTCAATGGAAATTAGGTTTATTTTTATTTTTCTTTTTCTCGTTTTTTTTTTTTTGAAAACAACTAGGGCGCCTCATGGAGGTTTTCACCCTAATTGCTTGCCTTGGGCACCTCCAAGGGAGGTTTTCACCCAGGGATCTTATTCTCTTTTTATTTTCTCTTCTTTCCAACCCATTGACCACCTCATGGAGGTTTTCAATCAATGAGCCAATCTAAGGCGCCTTTGAGGAGGTTTTCACGTTAGATTTTTATTTCCCTCTTACTTTCATTTTTTCTCTTTTTTCTCTTTTTTTTTTTTTTTCTTCTACCCTACCCTACTTGAAAAACAAAATTCTTTTCAAGTATAAGAATACTTCCAATGGAGCCATGTGCAGATCAAGATTAGAGAAAAAATGATGTCGCGGCTTGAGATGCATGCTCTGATAGCTATCCGGCTTTCAGAGACCCAATGATTTGACTTTGAAGGGATCAAACATAGCTAAGGAAGAGAGTACTGCTGCAACTTAGTGACTGTTTGGAACCATATTTCAATATAGCTCTAATATCCTTGGTCCTTTTGCTGATCTGGATCATGTTTCATGTCACCTTCTACCATGACTTTCTCATCTTCCTCTTTTTGTTGATCTTTCTCTTGAATACATGGAATATTTGATGGTAACCATTAGGGAACTCTCTCGATCTCTAATTTTGATGCCTTCTCTTCATCAAGTGCAGCCCATGGTTCTTTGATCTTTTATTTTGAATCTTCTTTTGCCTTTGGTCCTTCAATGTTGTCAATATAATATCTGTTTTTCAATACTCTTCCTGAGCTATGGTGAAGATCATCGAGCTCAAGAGGAGTAATTTGGACATGTTGTGCCTCAGCTTTGCAATTGGGTTGAACTATTCCAATGTGCGGGTTTGGAAATGGTGGTATGAGTAGTTGAGTGGGGGTGTATATTTGAGATGGATGGTGATGGGGTTGTGGTTGGGTAGGTGGTGGAGGCAAATGAGCGGGAGGAGAGTTGTACTGGGGCCTCCACCCCTGATGAGGTGCATTCCACCGAGGCTGTGGCTAAGCATAAGAGTGAAACGAATAAGCAACTAGAGAAGCATGGTATTGAGGAGGATAAGACCAAGGATGGGGTGTGGACCAGGAAGGATGAGCAGGGGGACCCCAAGAAGGCATGGAAGTGGCTTGATAGGGGTCGTAATAGGTCTGGGATGTCCCTTGCATTCCCTGCTGGTAGGGTATGGGTCCATGTGGCCTCCTTTGGTTCATATAATAGAGTGATTCAGTGGCTCCTTTGGCTCTTTGATATGCATCTTTAAGTCCAGGAAAGGAAGGGCACTGATTCGTAGGATGGTATTCTTCACAGACGAAACAAACTTCCAAGGAGTGCATTGGACATTCGTTCCTAGGATGCTTTCTAGTGCACCTAGGACAAACGATGTCCAAAGCCCTCTTGGCTTCCTCTTGCTTCCTTTGGATCTGTAAGATATCCAGTTGCATGGCAAGAAACTGCCTCATCTCGCTCTTGAAATCTTCCATCTGATTTGAAAATTCTTTTTTGGATAAGGTACTGCTCCCAACATTTCTTCTTGTAGCCATTTGCTCCAGAGGAATGTTTTCTTCTTCTTCTCCCCTAGAGGTTCTTTAAATATGCCTTGATGTCCACCTAGGGCTTGTTCTTAATCACAACCATCAAAGAAGAGAGAAGGTTGTCTGTGTGAAGCAGTGGGGGGTGTTGTGCAAATATTTTTTTGACTTATCTCTACTCCTACCAGGCATGAAAGGAAATATTTTTGGTTGATTTTTGTATTTTTCTTCTTGTACCTGCAAAACTGAAATAGATTGAACTGCAACTAACTAGAGTCTATCTTGCTGAAATGAAAATGTGGAATTGAAATGAAAGCAGAAGAGGACTAATCTATTTTTGAAATGCTAATCTACGCTTGCAGAATTGAAATGCTAATCTATGCTTGCAGAATTGAAATGCTAATCTATGAAAGCAGGAAATGTCTACTCTACTTTTGCGGAAATGAAATTGCAGAAGGGAAATGAAAAAAACTAAGCAGAAGGTTGTAGTAGAAAATAGAAGAAAAGCAGCAATCACCAATACTCTGACGCTTCCCCAGCAATGGCGCCAAAAAGAATGGTGGGCCCCAGTATTGCAGCAATAATATTGCAACTCCTGGAACTCCCTTCTTTAATTTTATCAACCTGGTAGTTCGTAACAAACTTGTAAGCGACGGTGTTGTATGCGCAAGTACTAGCTCTTGCCGTGGTTGTCACTTGGTCAGCTCACACAAGTCCGCTAAGAGCTTAAGCCAACTTCTATGATCTCTTAGAAGAAGCTTTTTAACTGATGGACGAAAGCTAACTCAAAGAAGGCTAATCTACTTGCAGAAAGAAACTAGAAAGCTGAAAGGAAATGTAAACCCTAGCAAACCCTAATTTTACCAGCTAGCCTTACTGATGCAAGAAAGAGGATGCAAGCTACTGAAAGAGATGATGCTTACTTCTAGGAAGGTAAAATGCATGTGTTTAATCTACTTCTATAGTAACATCTGAAAAAAACATCTTTTTGTATTTTTGAATAAGTTGGCAGAATTATTGTGCATGTGCTTTAACTTTCTTTTGACTATGCAGAGGTGGATTGGCAAGATGAAATGCTTTCAGGAGGTTGGGAAGGTTAGAATAGGGCCTAAGGGGTCCCTAGCACCCTTCCAGAGAGTTTCACAGAGTTTGGCTATCAAGAAACTGCTTTCGTGAGCTTCTATAGGAAGTCTGCAGGGGTTCTACAGGATGTTCCGAAAAGAGGATTTTGGAGGGTTGATGGAGGAAAAATGGTGGGAAAGTGGAAATGGAGGTTGGATAATGATGTTAAGGGGTCTAGGACCTGGTGAATGAGGCTAAGGAGCGATTGGATTTGTTCGAGGATGGAGGAAGCGATGATGCACAATAATGTAGAAATTAGGGCAAGGTGGGAAATGTATGGAAAATGAAGGGTAGGAATCATGGATTAAGGGTTGGAGAAGATTACCTGATGGAGGAAAGGTAGATAGAGAGGTAATATAGGTTCTCTACAAGTTATTTCTTAGACTGAACAAACAAAGACTATGCAAACCCAAGATCTAACTACTTTAACCTAATCTGACCTAAATAACAGCAAGGAAAATGAACAACAGTTTATTTGCAACGAAATAATGTGAAATGCTATGCAAACTAAGCAATCATTGACCTGATCATCTAACCAAAACTGGTATCAACTTCTAAAAATTAGAATACAACACTAACAGTTGCACGGTGAAGCAAAGAAAGTGTTTTTGTTGGCAGCAAGGTCACGTTTGTCCCAGCTCATGATCCCACTAAGGGAGAGGTGAGATCAGAGGTGCTTGATGGCCTTTTTTTGAATATATTCCCTGTTAATAACCTATCAAATCAATCTGAACATAAAAAGCCTTTTTAATAATCAAAAGCAATCTAAATAACAAAGCAAGATTTAAATCTAAATAGCAGATTTTATTCTAAGAATGTAGAAAAAACACATAAAAGTAAACAAAGGAGGTGTTGGGCACTTGATATGGGCCCAACCCCAAGAGCTACAGCCTCCTAAGAGAGATTTAGAGCTGGTGCAAAGCTAGATTCATCTTTATTGATCAAAAGAATAGTTACATTCCAAAAACTGTCCACAAGGAAAACTCGAAGATGTGCTGAAATGCAGAGCTAATCTACTGCCTAAAAAATGACTAAAAGAATGACTAAAATCGAACTAAAAATTAGCTAACTTCTGCCTACAAAGTGACTAATTGAAATGAGGCCCTAAGCCATCTTATTTATACAAATTGAGGACTCCAACAGCCCTCCTAAACTTTAGGAACTCAGCTGCCAAAACTTGTAGTTAACAACACTTTTACTAACACTTGCTCGGCTTCCCTTGTGATAATTGATTTGGTGGCCCTGGAACTCCAAGCTAATGGTTGAGAATTCGAGGTGAGGGCCCATAAATGAAGGGGACACCTTCCTACAAATACTTTCCTTTGTTCTTCAGCGAATTTGGCTGCCAAGTGCTCATTAAAACCTTTGATTTTGTCTCAAAATTGACTAAAAATCCGCACAAAGCTCCCACTAGACTTGTTGGCATAATGACTAACCCAATTCAATCTATTAGCATAAATATAATAAAAAACATGCAATAAACTAATGAGAATGGTGGATTAAGTCGAATTAGGAGGTTGAATGAGCCCATATAATTATCCATTTTTGGGGCTCATCATCCTGTGCCTCCTTTCAGCTACCTGGAGTGCTAAGACTATGCTACCCTCATATGGTCACCTGGCTGGATCACCAGTGTATGGCTTCAATCGGCTGATATTCACCTTTCTTGGGAAGGGATCTCCATTCAATTTAACCAATTGGATAGCTCCACCATTAGTAATCTCCTTAATGAGATAAGGCCCTAACTAGTGCATTCTGAATTTCCATGGAAATTTTCCAAACTTACTGTCATATAATAGAACCAGATCATCTACCTTAAATGTGCATAGCTTAATGTGTTGATCATGCCATGCTTTTTCACACTTCTTTTGGACCTATTGGTGAAATCTAGCTAGAAATATCTCTTCCTCAAGCTCAGTCAGCTGCGTGAGCCTCTCTTCCAGGGCTCTGCAATCCGTCATACCCATGAGTGCTGCTATGCTTAGACTAGGCACAATGTATTCCATGGGCATCACTGCTTCAACACCATATACAAGCCTAAAGGGTGTCTGTCCACTCAAATTTTTTCATGTCTTCTAATAGGCCCATAGAACTGCGGGTATGTGTAGGTCCCAATCACTTCGCTGGGCATTACAAACCTTGGTCAGCACGTTCTCTAGCACCTTATTGAATGCTTCCATCATCCCATTAGCCTATGGGTGATAAGGCGTGCTATTCTCATGATATACCTGAAATTCCCCCACCAGTGCGCTGATCGTCTCATTCAGAAAGTGCGTACCGCGATCACTAATCAAAATCTTTGGACACCCAAATCGCGTCAGTACATACTCAAAGAGAAGCTGCATAGTGGTCATGCCTGTGCAATCCTTCATATGTTGTGCCTCTGCCCATCAAGTCAAATACTCAGTCACAGTGATAATGTATGGTTCTCTTGTCTTCTTCCCTTGGGGTTGAATAGGTCCCACAAAATCTATCACCCATTTCTCAAAGGGTTGTAATGTCATCTATGGATTCAGAGGTAGCTCATCTCTCCGTGATGGCCTACTAGTCCTTTGACACACATCACATGCCTTGCAGTAAGCTTTTGAATCCTGATGGAGGGTTGGCCACCACAACCCTGCATGTAGAATCTTCTACGCAGTCACTCTCCCTACATAGTGGCCTCCCGTGACACCCCCATGAGTGTCTGGGAGGATACTGCTCCTCTCAAACTTTGGTACATATCGTCTCAATACTTCACCAGACCCCATTTTATACAGATGTTCGACAATGACAGATAATTTTGCCGCCTGTACCACTAACTCCTTTTTCTGCTGGACGGTGTAGCCTTCTAGGGCGGTTCTTATTGTTAGGATGTGTATGATGTCTTCAAAATGACCATCCATGATGCGCACTGCAAATAGATGCGCGTGAGGCAATCCCTCCTCCAAATTACTGGGCTCTTCCCCCATTTCGATGCACGACAGATGGTTTGGTCTCGCATTTAGTCATCTAAGCTTCATAATAACTTTAAATTCATACTCCTAGAACAATAGAAGCCACCTATAGATTCTTCCCTCCAACACAAGCTTATTGACCACATATTTCAACGTAGAATGATCCGTATACATCTTAAATTGTCCACCCAACAAATAGTGTCTAAACTTCTGGAGCATGTATACCATGGCTAACCCTTCGCGCTTGGTGGTGGAATAGTTCTTTTTAACCTTAGATAACCTCCTGCTTGCAAATTCTATAGGATGGTCCAATTCTCCTCCACCAGCCTATGTTAGTACTACTCCCAGTGTTGTACATGATGTGTCTACATGTACATGAAACTCCTTCTTCCAGTCCGGGAAGACTAAGATCAGTGCGGTGACCATTTTCTCTTTCAATACATCCAAGCTTTTCTCACAGTCCTCGTTCCAACAGAATGTGACATCCTTTTTCAACAACTTCTCCATAGGCGCAGTGATATGGGCATAGCCCTTGATAAACTTCCTGTAATACCCAGTATGTCCCAAGGTTGCGCATATCTTTTTTACACTCGGCACCTCCAAGTTAAGTATCACTGTGATCTTTGTGGGATCTACCATTATTCCTTGTCTACAAACCACATGACCCAAGAGAGTCCCAAACGGAACACAAAATAGGAATTTCTTCTAATTGAGTACAATCTGGTACCTTTGACAGGTATCTAGCATCAGGCGCAAACTTGCCACATGGTGTTTTACCAACCCAAACACAGTCCAATCATTAAAGTACCCCTCTAGAAACTTATGAATAAATTCCTTGAATGCAGCAATGACTATGTGCGAAAAAATCGCAGGCGCATTCTTCAATCTGAAAGGCATTATAGTGTACTGAAAACATCCCCATTTACTTGCAAAGGTCGTTTTTCTTCTATCCTCTGGTGCAATTTTGATTTGATGGTACCCAAAGAACCCACCAGTGAAGGAGTACACTTCCTGGCCACCTACATTATCCAATGCCTCATCAATGAATGGAGTCGGGAAAGGATCCTGTACGCAAGCATCACTCAACTTCTTGAGATCTACGCATATCCTTATTTCATCCTTCTACTTCTTTTCCTGTACCACCATTGGGCTTACCCAATCAGATTCTTATACAAGATCAGTGATTCCTGCCACGAGCATCTTGTTTAGCTCTAAGCGGACCTTCTCCTTATACTTCAGATTGAGATGGTAAGGTCTTTGCTTAACTAGCTTCGCGTCAAGTTTTAATGTGATCTTCATAACACCAAGGTCTCCTATTATCCCTTTTAGCTCTGTAAACTTGGTAGGGAATAAATCCTGGTATTCATGGAGAAATTCAACGACCTTATCTACCATCATGTCATCCTAGTAATCTCCTATCTTCACGAACTTGGGGTCCACCTCCGTAGCAATATTTACCTATTTCATTTTCAACGGCACGGTTATATCAAGGTTCTCGATCTACGGTCCCTCAACCTCGCGGTAACCCTCGGTTTCAGGGATATTAATTTTTCATGGATCCTTGTCTTCTCCTTCAGCAGTCACATTATAGCATTCTAGCGCATGGCTCAGTTGAGTAGTCCAATCATGTTGAATCAAATCCAAAGGATCCTGTGGTATCCTAAAGATCGTTTCTTTCACTTCTTGTAGCGCTTCGTCAATACAGTCAAATGCGCCTTCAAAGCTGAACAACAGTATGAATCCTTTGCACAGAATATCCCATTCACTTGTACCATGGTGGAGCTGTGTTTCTAAGTACTAATTCATTGAGATGACATCCAAGGTGTGACAGAACAAGTGCAGCCATTTAGGTTGGGGCTTCGCTCCATAAGCCTTAGCCCATTTTGCCAAGTGCATGCATGGATCATCGTTCCATCATATTTTTCTATCATTCATACCTTCGACTTGCCAAAGAGTGTTCTCATCATCCTTCTACACTCGCGAAAATCATCAAAACTACCCTTGTGCATACCCTACCATCTCGCGGGTGTAGCGCGCAAGGCCTAGTCCAAAGCCTGAAAGCACTGCCTTTCTGGTACCTCCTTCTTAAATGCATCCAAAAATACATCTACATCATTCAGGTCATCGTAAGTGAGCAGATTTCTTACCTCTGACGATACACAATGTAGTGACCGGGTCATCATATTACAACTTAGCGTGGCTACTTCATGTAGCTGATTCTGCCAGTGCTCTAATCCTTCATCAGAGTTTGAGGTGCTGGAACTCTCACGATCCCATGTAATTCATCCATCCGCTGTCAGATTCACCCAATCTTGGTCTTGAGCTATTATCTTATATATGCGATCCAAATCATCATCACTCTCATAATCGTGGGCTGGTTTAGTATATTGCGATCCTTCAGAAGGATCTATGGGTACTATTACGTGGAGTAATTTCTTTTCAAATATCATATTTCGCTTCTTCAGGTTGATTACCTTGTTCATATCAGTAGCCTAATCAATGCCAAGGAGCACAGGGTGGGGGTTGTTGTCATCCACAATTTCTATTACTTCAAAGTTAACCAATGCGCTCATGCCATCAATATCTACAAATACTCCTTGAAGCCATCCATGGGGATGATCTTCTGCTGATTTTCCATCCTTAACTGAATCGGAGACCACTGTAGTGCGGGTCTTCCCGTCCGCTCCCAAGTCTCCTTTGGTAAAATGTTTGTGTCTGACCCTAGATCCAAAATAACTTGATCCATTTCATATTCTCCTATCTGCACAGTCAGTCTCATCTCTCATCCTTTCCTTACTTTATTCTTACCAATTTTTCGTACCACGCGTGGTTCACCCAGAGTGTTTCTGGTGCATCTATTTATAAGCTCCTATAACCCCTTCACAGCCTTTCTATCACGCAGCAGCTTCATGCAGGTCTCTAGAAAGGTCGTAAGCATAGAAGGGTCCATTTCCTGATCAGGCTTATCCTTGCTCCCTAAGGTAGAGGCCTCAGTGAAGCTCTTCTTTGCTTCCATGAATGTTTCACGTGCATGCTCCAAATCAAATTCAACCTCCTTTTCTAGAGCTTTGTGAACCCATGCACTACCTTCAAGTTGTTTCCCCTTATCGTCACCCGTTGCAATTCCACTTTGGAACACTATATTCACATTCATATCCTCTTCACGAGGCTTAGCCCTCATTATTTGCAAGTTCTGAGTCGGATGGGGTGGTAGCACCCCTTTGTCGCATATCCTCACTATCGGTGTAGGACAATACTCTGTCTCATAATAAAACTAAGTACAGTACTTGCACGATGGATGCATCGAGTTAGTGCATTCATGGGTATAGTGTCTTTGTCCTCCACAGTTGTAACATATTAGCTATCCCCAACCTCGGCCAGGTCCTCCTCCGCATCGGCCTCGTTCGCGTGCTTGAAAGCATGTTCGCTCCATCACAACACTCTGGTCAGGGAGCCACGTTTATGCCTGAACCCTATAGGTAGGCATTCCATCCATCATCAATTCATAACTTCTGCATTTGTGCTCATCATGCCCTACTGACCTGCAGAAGGTGCAGAACAGTTGTTGCGATCTTTCTACAAACTTCTGCAACAAATGACAGTTATTCGTTGTATGTTTCCCTGCTATCTGACATGTAGAGAACCACAACACAGGCCCCACAATTGGTCCTACTTGGGCTTCTGGCCTCAAGGGCATCGGTCCTCCTCCTGCAAGATAGCTCGCAAAGACTGGGTAGTGGTCTTTGTCATGTCCTTGACCTTTACATTTCAGGCACCATATCTCTTTGCGCACCTTTGGTCGAACTGTTTTGTCTTGCTTCAAACTTTTCATTTCAAGGCAAAGATTTTTCAACTACACATGGATTTGTTGAACCCCCAGATTTGGATCTTGTATTGACATTTCATGCAGCCTCATTGCAATCTCCAAGGCCTCTTCCTGAGTCATAATCTTTTGTTGTGACAGTGCAACCCTTAGGTGTGGGAGGAGTGAAGCCACGAACCACTCACGATGATGTCCATATGTTAAGTTCATATTAGCTTCACAGATTTTACATTTCAACCTCTAATCTAATTCACAAGGTGTCTTGCCTGGTTTCATTGTGATTTCCTTGAACCCCACAATCGATTGTGCCTCAGATTTAGGCCTACTGAACTCTTTATTCAGCGCAGTCTGGATGTCTGCCACCCTAGTGTTTGGGTTATCATTAGAGTACTTGATGTACCAGGTTAGCGCGCAATCTTACAAAGCAGTAACCAATGTCGCCTTCTTTATATGGTCATCTATGACACCTTGAGCTTCCCATACAGCTTTCACAACAAACCAAAACTGGTTCGGGTCGTCATTTCCCAAGCCCTTAAATAAAGGCAGCTTCACTGAATTTTCCATGTTGAACTGCGTGGAGGTGGTGGTGGTATGGGTGAAGTCGGAGCTGATGGTGGTAAAGTTGCAGGTGGTGTGGGTGGAGGTGGCAGTCGCAAGAATCCCTGCCTTATTAACTGAATTACACTTCGTGGAGAAGCCTGCACTACTCCCTCTTTGCCACCCAATGGAGGTTAAATTAGCAGGCTATATTCAGGACCCTTTCTTCCTTCGTTTCTGTAAGCCTTTCAACTTTGCGTAGCTCTGAACATAAGGGTAGTTGCATAACCTGCATTTCACACAATAACATCTTAATCCAGCTATTTAAAGACTTAAAGTACTTACCTTGTAGACCTTTGAAAAAGCACTGCCCTGCCTCGCTGTAACTAACTAAAGTATCGACCGTGAATTCAGTCACAAATCTTCCTATGATGCAATCAAGCTAATGATCGATAGCACGAGCGATCTTATCCTCAGAAGATTCTAGTATTTGTAGTAACTTCGGGGTCTAGACAATAGGACTGTCAAGTCTCCACCTTCCTTGGCTATTTGCTAGCTTCGCGATCCACTCGTATAACTTAGCTGGAAAGGAACATAAAAATATGTTGTGGATTTCTGTATATAAGTACATGTCCAGTTATTTTTCATTTATCAGTCATGGATTCCTTTTCTCTTGCACTACGAATTCGTGGATCTTCCTATTGAACCAATCTTCGATCTCTTTCTTAGCTGGATTCCAGTGATATGACATCACAAATCTCTTATGCAGATTTTGGTCCCGGCAACAGTACCATTTTTTCGCTATGTGGGGCCTAATCCAGGTTCAACATTAATGAGCCAAATGAATCCCTACACTACTGGACCTTTCGGCATCAACCCATGGAGCGTGGACTGAAATCTCACTCGGAGCAGTATGGGGGGATGCTGGAACCAAGTTTTTGCACCCTGAGATGATCGTGATGTCAGTTTATACCCTCTACTCCTACTTTCATGCAGGTCACTAAGCTTTAGGGCTATGTCAATCTACCCCTTTATTCCGCCCTTTTGTACCTCCGCAAAGGTGTAGAATTGACCTTCGCACAGCCTTAACCCATGACCCAGGTACTTTCACAATGTTATGACAGTGTATTGTACAGGTTCCCAAATTATCTTATGTTTTTTACTTATCTTACTAAACAATCACAGTTAGTGCCACGTAAAATGATATTCTTACTTGTGTTGAATTAACCAATATAATCACATATATTCGTGCATCACATAAACATTGTAAATCAAACCTAAAACACAATATAACCAGATGCCTTAACAGGAAATTAATACACATAATTTGCAAAATACTTCTCTTTATTGATATCTTTAATTTATTATAGACTCTATACACCCTGTGCACACAGTTGTAGGGGTCCGCGCACTGAGCTGCAGACTTCCGCCCTAGGCCTCTGCACACTCAACTACAGAGCCTCTATCTACGCTAAGACAAAAAACACTTAGACTTCTCTACCAAGACTCAAAGACTTGTCCTTTCTTCCAAAGCTACTTAAAGCTTACTTACTTAACTCCTTTTTATACAATCCCATGGTCTGCGGACGATGGGTGGATCTTTATAGCTGACTTTACACTTTACAAAAATAAGGGCGGACAACCCTTTATGACTCATGACACCTTTGCATTCCATGAACACAAAATGTGGAGACTTTACAATTTTATTACAAAATTGACCCAAAACATGGGCTTTTAGCCCCAAAACTGTCCTTGGGAGATCCTATTCCCAACACTTTAGATAGTTTGCTCCATTCTGCATGTAAACAATTTCCAGTACTTATTATTAATTAATTTAAGTTTTTTTCTTTCGTTGTATCTTTGTGTTTTGTTTAAATCTGTAATTCATTGCATTCCTTCATAAATCTAGATCAGTGGTATCAGGGTGGTCTGTTCTTTCTCTATTTTTCTATGAATGTCCCTAACGAGGTCCAAGTATAAGGAGTTTGGACTTGAATTGGTTAAGCTCTTGAAAGATAGTCCCCTCTCACACTGATGACCTCCCATGGTAGAAGAAAAGAAAGACTTATAGGGAGTAGGAGATCTTATCAAATTGTTGTTCAAATAAACCCTTGAGTGGTAAAGGAATTAGACGATGAACAAAATTTCTCAAATTCTTTGGCAGATGCTAACATGTGATGCATCTTCATCCGGTAGTCACTTTGGAGGCATCGCCTCCTTCAAGGTAACTTCGATATCCCTATATTTAAAGGTTAGATAGACGTAGATATTGTAGATAAATGGTTAAATTTGTTGGAAGGATATTTTTCGGTCCATAGTTTCTCCGATAGGGAAAATATTACTTTTTGCTGCATAAGGTTGCCCCCATCTCAAGGACTAGTAGGAAACTTACTATGAGAAAAAGGCGAAGGAATCCTCTCTGTTTATATCCACATCATCTTGGAACTCTTTCTGAGACACTATCAAGGAATAATATTATTGTGTGGGGAGCTATGAAGATAAGTACATACAATAGAAAACACTACAGTAGTAAAGGGACCAAGATATGCATGATATCATAAATATTTTCCATAATCTGCACATAAAGTTGGGTATCAAATAATCTAAGTGACATTTGGTGCTTAGGAACCATGTATTTCTACACAAATGAATTCAAGAAGAAGAATAATTCCTGGGCATATCCTTTCTTTGTGTAAGATACCAATATATTGCTAACATTGAACAAAATTTTAAACAAAAGAAATGTGACTTTGGATATGAGAATCTGAAGCAGGGAAGAGCACCCCCAAGCTGCAAAACAAAGGATAGAGCCAAGGTGGAATGACCTAGGATAACCCATCGAAGCCACAAGCAAAGAATGACACCACGAAGACAAAGAAGGACATAGGAAAGTGGTGTGAGTTCCACAAGAGCCGTATCCACAACACAAATGAGTTTCATGCCAAGCAGTCATTGGTGGTTGATCTAAAAGATTCAGAGTCTTACGCATGTTTTGATTCTGAGCTAGAACCTAACAAGGGGAATGAAAAGGGAAAGAAGATTGTTAACGTAGATCCTAGTGCCACTGTTTCCACTACCAAGGTCTAAAAGAATGAGCCCGAATATCCAGAGGAGGGGGAGCGTCTCTTCCACTGACATATGTGGGTGAATGGTTCTACATTCTAGTTCATTATCAACAGTGGGAGCCAAATGAATCTCAACTCAGTAGAGGTCGTTAAGTGGTTGGGCCTATTGACCAAACCACACCCACAACTATGTACCATTAGATAGCTCCACCAAGGATGATATCTTCATTTTAGCCAACTTGATTCCTTCCCTATAGCATCAAGCCCTTCACGAACGAGGTAGTATGTGATGTTTCTCCTCTTGAAGTTTGCAATGTTCTATTAGACCAACCATATTTTTTGAAGTGTTATGTTTTGTATGAGTATAGGCCTCACATTTTATTATTACTTTAGGAAATAAAAAATACAATATAAAAGAGGTAGCCCTGCCTACCACCAACTCTTTAATATCTACTAGGAAATGCAATAAGATCATCTCCTAGACCGGGAATTTTTATTTTTATTTTTATTTATTTATTTATTTTATTTTTATTTATTTATTTTATTTATTTTTATTTATTTATTTTTATTTTTATTTTTATTTTATTTTTTATTTTTTCTATTTTATTTTTTTATTTTTTTATTTTTATTTTAATTTTTATTTTTTTTCTAATTCGTTCTCAAAGTAAGGGGAAGATTGTGGCCACATCCAAGGCCCTTGGAAAGGGTCCCTCTGCGCAGTAGAAGCAAGTTGATAAGGTCGTGGAAGAATACATGGACATCTTCTCCTTGGCCATAGGATTACCCTTGCATTATTAGGTCAAGCACTCGATCGATCTGACTCTCGAATCTCCTCTACCCAATGGGAGAATATATCATTACTCTCTTATGGAAAATGATGAAATCAATGTAGTTTTTAACCCCATACAGAAATTACCTGCATACGAATTCTAAAACACAGAAAAATAAACAATGCGAGAGCATAACACATAAAACACATATACACAGAGATTTTCCCACTGGATCCCAAAACCAGGACTACCAACTTGATTTTTCATTATGTTCCTTTAAATGTTACAATACATATTTGTACATGCCAAAGCATCTAATACCATGGACCAAAAACCGTCGCGTCCAATACCATGGACCAAAAACCAACGCGTCCAAAAAAATGTGCGAAAATCATGCACAAAACCATAGGTGGGTCCGATCAACCTAACATAGGGTCCAAAACCAAAATTTTCCAAGGCGCTGCCCCAGACCCCATAAAGTGGGGTTATGGGTGCCCTTCAAACCCCCTGTTAACTACGTGGAAAGAATATAACACAACCCAACATTCTCCCACTTCTTGTTTTCTTTCCACAGGGGGCCACAAGAGAGCTTAGTCATTTTTCCAGCCCTGAAACACCCATTGTCTCTCTACACCAAGAGAACTTCTTAGAGCTCACAGATTTTTTCAATGCATCTGCAGTATTCTTCAAAGTGTCCACCTTTACCAGCAACACCTTTTTGTCTTCCATCATATCCCTCACAAAATGATACTAAACATCAATGTGCTTTGTCTTTGAATGATATGCAGGGTTCTTTGCCAAGAAAATTGCACTTTGGCTGTCACAGTCTATCCTTATAGCTTCCTGTACTAACCCCATACTTGAACACAATCTTTGCAACCAAACTGCTTAATTGCTTGCATGAGTGGCTGCCATGTATTCTACCTCTGTAGTTGATAGTGCCACTACAGATTATTTCATGCTCATCCAACTGACTATACCTCCAAATAGGTTAAACACATAGCCACTTATAGATCTTCTTTGATCCAAATCTCCAGCCCAGTTTTCATCAACAAAACCATGGATATCCAAAACTCTGTCCAATCCTAGACTTCCTTGGTAGCACAAACCATAATTACTAGTGCCACTCAAATACCTGAAAACCCACTTCACTATTGTCCAATGCTCCTTCCCTGGTTTTGACATAAACTTGCTTAATACTCCCACTACATGTGCAGTGTCTGGTCTAATAAAGACCATTGCATACATCAGGCTATCAACTGCACTTGCATATGGAACACGAGACATCTCCTCTTCCTCTTCTTATGTCTTGGGACACTATTCAACAGATAACCTCACACCTACAGGAATAGGAACCTTCACCGGTTTACTATCCTGCATATTAAACCTTTGCAATATTGTCTCGACATACTTCCTTTGGTTTAACTAGAGCTTCCTCTTTGTCCAATCTCTTTTAATTTCCATGCCTAAAATATAGTTTGCAGCACCAAGATCTTTCATGTCGAATTTTGAGGACAATTGGGTCTTCAAAATCTGGATAATTTCTTTGTCATTTCCAACCAGCAACATATCATTCACATATAAGACCAAATAAATAACACGGTCACCAGTTAATTTAAAATATACACAGTGATATTCTTTGCTTCTATTGAAGGTAAGTCCCCATATAAATGTATCAAATTTAAAGGTAACTTCGATATCCCTATATTTAAAGGTTAGATAGACGTAGATATTGTAGATAAATGGTTAAATTTGTTGGAAGGATATTTTTTGGTCCATAGTTTCTTCGATATGGAAAATATTACTTTTTCGCTGCATAAGGTTGCCCCCCATCTCAAGGACTAGTAGGAAACTTACTATGAGAAAAAGGCGAAGGAATCCTCTCTGTTTATATCCACATCATCTTGGAACTCTTTCCGAGACACTATCAAGGAATAATATTATTGTGTGGGGAGCTATGAGGATAAGTACATACAATAGAAAACACTACAGTAGTAAAGGGACCAAGATATGCATGATATCATAAATATTTTCCATAATCTGCACATAAAGTTGGGTATCAAATAATCTAAGTGACATTTGGTGCTTAGGAACCATGTATTTCTACACAAATGAATTCAGGAAGAAGAATAATTCCTGGGCATATCCTTTCTTGGTGTAACATACCAATATATTCTTAACATTGAACAAAATTTTAAACAAAAGAAATGCGACTTTGGATATGAGAATCTGAAGCAGGGAAGAGCACCCCCAAACTACAAAACAAAGGATAGAGCCAAGGTGGAATGACCCAGGATAACCCATCGAAGCCACAAGCAAAGAATGACACCACGAAGACAAAGAAGGACACAGGAAAGTGGTGTGAGTTCCACAAGAGCCGTATCCACAACACAAATGAGTTTCATGCCAAGCAGTCATTGGTGGTTGATCTAAAAGATTCAGAGTCTTACGCATGTTTTGATTCTGAGCTAGAACCTAACAAGGGGAATGAAAAGCGCAAGAATATTATAAACGTAGATCCAAGTGCCATTGTTTCCACTACCAAGGTCTAAAAGAATGAGCCCGAATATCCAGAGGTGGGGGAGCGTCTCTTCCACTCACATATGTGGGTGAATGGTTCTACATTCTAGTTCATTATCAACAGCGGGAGCCAAATGAATCTCAACTTAGTAGAGGTCGTTAAGTTGTTGGGCCTATTGACCACACCACACCCACAACCATATACCATTAGATAGCTCCACCAAGGATGATATCTTCATTTTAGCCAACGGTGATTCCTTCCCTATAGCATCAAGCCCTTCACAAACGAGGTAGTATGTTATGTTTCTCCTCTTGAAGTTTGCGATGTTCTATTAGACCAACCATATTTTTTGAAGTGTTATGTTTTGTATGAGTATAGGCCTCACATTTTATTATTACTTTAGGAAATAAAAAATACAATATAAAAGAGGTAGCCCTGCCTACCACCATCTCTTTAATATCTAGTAGGAAATGCAATAAGATCATCTCCATAGACTGGGATTTTTTATTTTTATTTATTTATTTTATTTTATTTTTATTTTATTTATTTATTTTTATTTATTTATTTTATTTTATTTCTATTTTTTATTTTTATTTTTATTTTTTCTGATTCGTTCTCAATGTAAGGGGAATATTGTGGCCACATCCAAGGCCCTTGTAAAGGGTCCCTCTGCATAATAGAAGAAAGTTGATAAGGTCATGGAAGAATGCATGGACATCTTCTCCTTGGCCATAGGATTACCCTTGCACTATTAGTTCAAGCACTCGATCGATCTGACTCTCAAATCTCCTCTACCCAATGGGAGAATATATCATTACTCTCTTATGGAAAATGATGAAATCAATGTAGTTTTTAACCCCATACAAAAATTACCTACATACGAATTCTAAAACACAGAAAAATAAACAATGCGAGAGCATAACAGATAAAACACATACACACAGAGATTTTCCCACTGGATCCCAAAACCAGGACTACCAGCTTGATTTTTCATTATGTTCCTTTCAATGTTACAATACATATTTATACATGCCGAAGCATCCAATACCATGGACCAAAAACCATCCCGTCTAATACCATGGACCGAAAACCATCACGTTCAAAAAAAATGTGCGAAAATCATGCACAAAACCATAGGTGGGTCTGCTCAAGCTAACATAGGGTCCAAAACCAAAATTTTCCAGGGCACTGCCCCAAACCCCATAAAGTGGGGTTATGGGTGCGCTTCAAACCCCCTGTTAACTACGTGGAAAGAATATAACACAACCCAACATTCTCCCACTTGTTGTTTTCTTTCCACAGAGGGCCACAAGAGGGCTTAGTCATTTTTCCAGCCCTGAAACGCCCATTGTCTCTCTACACCAAGAGAACTTCTTAGAGCTCACAGATTTTTTCAATGCATCTGCAGTATTCTTCAAAGTGTCCACCTTTACCGGCAACACCTTTTTGTCTTCTATCATATCCCTCACAAAATGATACTAAACATCTATGTGATTTGTCTTTGAATGATATGCAGGGTTCTTTGCCAAGAAAATTGCGCTTTGGCTGTCACAGTCTATCCTTATAGCTTCCTGTACTAACCCCATACTTGAACACAATCTCTGCAACCAAACTGCTTAATTGCTTGCATGAGTGGCTGCCATGTATTCTGCCTCTGTAGTTGATAGTGCCACTATAGATTATTTCATGCTCATCCAACTGACTGCACCTCCAAATAGGTTAAACACATAGCCACTTATAGATATTCTTTGATCCAAATCTCCAACCCAGTTTTCATCAACAAAGCCATGGATATCCAAAACTCTATCCAATCCTGGTCTTCCTTGGTAGCACAAACCATAATTACTAGTGCCACGCAAATACCTGAAAACCCACTTCACTGCTATCCATGCTCCTTCCCTGGTTTTGACATAAACTTGCTTAATACTCCCACTACATATGCAGTGTCTGGTCTAGTACAGACCATTGCATACATCAGGCTATCGACTGCACTTGCATGTGGAACACGGGACCTCTCCTCTTCCTCTTTTTTGTCTTGGGACACTATTCAGCAGATAACCTCACACCTACAGGAATAGGAACCTTCACAGGTTTACTATCCTGCATATTAAACCTCTGCAATATTGTCTCGACATACTTCCTCTGGTTTAACTAGAGCTTCCTCTTTGTCCAATCTTTTTTAATTTCCATGCCTAAAATATAGTTTGCAGCACCAAGATCTTTCATGTCAAATTTTGAGGACAATTGGGTCTTCAAAATCTGGATAATTTCTTTGTCATTTCCAACCAGAAACATATCATTCACATATAAGACCAGATAAATAACACGGTCACCAGTTAATTTAAAATATACACAATGATCTGCTTTGCTTCTAGTGAAGGTAAGTCCCCATATAAATGTATCAAATTTCTGATACCACATCCTTGGTGACTATTTTGACCCATACAGAGACTTCTTTAACTTGCATACCAATTCTTTCTTACCCTTCACCGCAAAGCCTTTTGGTTGCCTCATGTAGATTTACTCTTCTAGATACCCATGAAGAAATGTTGTCTTCACATCCATCTGTTCTACCTCAAAATCAAAAGCAACAGAAACAAATAAAAGTAATCTAATAGAAGTTACCTTGGCAATAGGAGAAAAAATATCACCAAAATCAATTCCCAACACCTGGGAATAACATTTTGCTACCAACCGAACTTTGTATTTTTCCACCTATCCTTCTGCATTTGTCTTCTTCTTGAACACCCATTTGCTGCTAATGGGTTTCCTTCTAGCCGGCAACTCTACTAGATCCCAAGCCTTATTTTTGTGCAAAGATGCCATTTCATCAACCATGGCCTCTTTCCATAGTTTTCCATCCTTTGAATTTACTGCTTCCTTCACAGTTCTGGGATCATCATCAGTAATAGACAAAGAAAAATTTGAACAAAAAGTAGATGGACTATACCTTTCTAGCTGCCTTCTTTCTCGAACGGATCTTCTCACAGCCGGAGTTTGTGGCTCTTCATCTTCAGATTCCTCCGCTGCTGTAGAATTTGGTTCTTCCTCCTTTAGCTCAAACTCTATCTTCTCAGGTTCCTTTGGTTGGACTTCATGTTTAATAACATCTTTCAAATCTCTGAACACCACATCTTGGCTGTACATAACCTTCCTTGTTACTGGGTTACAAAACTTATAACCCTTTAAACCATCCTTATACCCAATAAAGATGCATTTTTCAGATTTGCTATCCAACTTGGTTCGTTTTTCCTTTGGAACATGTACATATGCATCACATCCAAATACCCTTAGATGTGAAAGAGAGGGTTTCTTACCAGTCCATACCTCTTGTGGAGTCTTATCCTCCAACGCTGATGAAGGTGACTTGTTGACCAGGTAACATGCAGTATCCACCACCTCTGCCCAGAATTCTTGTCCTAACCCAGCACCACTGAGCATGCTTCTTGCCCTTTAAATCAACATCTTGTTCAATCTTTTTGCAACTCCATTTTGCTGAGGTGTATATGGAGTAGTTTCTGCCGTGCTATACCACGCTTATCGTAGAATTATTCAAATTCGTTACTGCAAAACTCTCCACCGTTATCTGTCCTCAGCACCTTTACCTTCTCCTCTGTCTGGTTTTCCACCAGAGCCTTAAATTCTTTAAACCTGTCAAAGACTTCAGATTTCTTCTTAAGGAAATATATCCATGTATTCCTTGAGAAGTCGTCTATAAATGATACATAGTACACAGACTTACCCAGTGATGGAACCTTCAAAGGTCCAAACACATCACTGTGCACAAGTTCTAATATCTATTTTGCCCTCTTACTACTAGAGGGGAAACTCACCCGATTCTGCTTCCCATATACACAACTTTCACAGAAATAAAAATCCAGAGAGCTATTACTCGTACCTTCTACCATACCTTTACCATGAAGTATTCGAAGGCCTTTCTCTTCAATATGTCCAAGCCTTTGATGCCACAACATGGTCTTCTCTCCAGAGACCACTAGGTTTTCTGCTCCACTTTCAAGAACCACAGAACTATTGCAACCATCAATAACAGTGCTACCTTGCAGCTTGTACAGAGTTCCAATCTGAACTCCCCGCATCAATACCAGTGCTCCTCAAACCATCTTGCAGGTATCCTTCTCGAACATTGTTTTTACACCTGCATCATCTAGCTTGCTTACAGAAATTATATATCTGGCTAATGTAGGAATATGTAGAACACCCGGAAGTGTTCTAACCCTTCCACCTTACAGCTTCAACTTTACATTTCCTCGACAAATGATTCTAGCCTTCCTGTCATCCCCTAAGAAGACATCACCACCATCGTATTTCTCATACTCGCAGAACCACTCTCTATGGGGAATGAAGTGAAAGGATGCACTTGAGTCAATCAACCATGCCTCATGATCTACATGTGTACTTGAAGAAGCCAAGTACACATCCCCACCTTCATGTGAGGTGGTTTTCGCCTCTGCGGAAGGAGTATCATTAGATCCCTTTCCTTTATCAGGAGCTTTAGATTTATAGTCCCTTTTGAAGTGCCCTTCCTTTTCGCATTTCCAGCACATCACCTTTACAGGTTTTCCTGGAGATTTAGATCTCCCTCTAGATTTATATCTCCCACTCGATGACTTATTTTTATTTCTATTTTGGGACCGTCCTCATACAAACAAGGCATCACCATTTTGGCTCTCCATATTTTTCCGTCTTATCTCCTTCATCAACAAGGTTGAGACTATTTCATCAAACTGAAAGGTAGTTGCATTGCTACCTATTGTAATAACCAGACTATCCCATGAATCTGGTAGAGAACACAACAAACTGATGCACTTATCTTCATCTGAAATTTTAATATCAATAGATGCTAACTGACTTACCACAGTATTAAATGCGTTCAGATACTCTATCGCCAAGTCTCCATCTTTAATCCTCAGGTTATACAGCTTTTTCCACAAGAACAGTTTATTCACCAAAGACTTAGATTGGTACAAAGTCCCTAACTTGTCCCACAAAGCCTTCGCCATGGCTTCCCTTGATACATTTAGCAATACTGAATTTGAGACACACAATCGTATTGTGCTTTTTGCCTTCCGATCCGGCTTCTTCCATTCTTCATTGGACACTCCCCTTGGTTTAGTACCCAGATCTACCGCAATCAACTAATCTTTATCCACCAACAAATCCTCCATCTTGAGTTTCCACAACTCAAAACTCTGACCATTAAATTTCTCGATCTCTATCTTTCCACTGCTCGCCATCTTCTTTCACCACCAGAATCGATCTCGCAGATCTCCCACTAAACAGGGTCTACCACAGGCCCGAGCGAAACCCCTTAGCAATAAAGGCGTCCCCTTGAAGCCAAAACAGCTCTGATACCAAATGTAGTTTTTAACCCCATACAGAAATTACCTGCATACGAATTATAAAACACAGAAAAATAAACAATGCGAGAGCATAACGGATAAAACACATATACACAGAGATTTTCCCACTGGATCCCAAAACCAGGACTACCAACTTGATTTTTCATTATGTTCCTTTCAATGTTACAATACATATTTATACATGACGAAGCATACAATACCATGGACCGAAAACCATCGCGTCCAAAAAAACATGTGCGAAAATCATGCACAAAACCATAGGTGGGTCCGCCCAACCTAACATAGGGTCCAAAACCAAAATTTTCCAGGGCGCTGCCCCGGACCCCATAAAGTGGGGTTACAGGTGTCCTTCAAACCACCTGTTAACTACGTGGAAAGAATATAACACAACCCAACAATCAAGGAACAAACCTAGGAGCTATTACAAAAATAGCACATTCGACCAAGCTCTTCACCTTGTGGGAACCCAATTATACTCGTGTAGAAGAAGGATGGGACCTAGAGACTCTGTAATGATTATCAGGAACTGAATAAAATCATTTTTAAGAACACTCACTCGATCCCACACATTGATGACCTTCTTCACTAGCTTAAGGGGGACAAGTACTTCAACAATATTGATTTGATGTATGGATATCACCAAGTTCCAACAGAGCCCACATATGTACGGAAGACCACCTTCAAATCCAAGGAGGGCATTTTTGAGTGGTTGGTCATGCCCTTTAGATTGGTCCCTACAAATTTTATGGAGTTGATGAATGACATCTTCAAAAACAATTGGGCATATCACTTGCAACATTTTTTTCATGTCCTTCAAACCCTATGGTAGCACAAGCTATGTGCCAAGCTGGAGAAGTGGTCATTTGGAATGGACCAAGTCCCATATTTGGGCTACATAATTGATGAGCACGAAATGTTGTGAATCCATATTAGATACAATTCGTTCCAGATTGGCGAATGTTGATGACTATGACAGAGCTTCACAACTTCTTGGGCCTTACAAATTTCTACTGGAGATTCGTGTTGGGATTATCTCATATTATTTGGCTATTGAGTTAATCTACCAAGGGTAGAGAAAAAGTGAAGTTTTTTTGGACTGAGGCAAGTGTTATAGACAATTTTGTGCCTTACAGCAACAAGCATGAATTGTCAATAATCCAAGGGATCCAAAGTTCCCTAAACATGATGTTCCTACACCTAGAGGAACAAGGTCAGCAAACCAACAGCTCTCAGATCAGTTCTCCACCTGAAAACACTCAAAAACAAGCAATCCTGAAATCAAAGCAGGTGCTCCACTAGGTTTCTGCGCTGAAACTCAGTTGCTCCATGGTGTACCTGCGTTGCAAAGCAAGTGAAACAAAGGCCACCTGCGCTGAGCGAGATGGGACAAGTGGCACACTGAGTCATTGCTCTGGAATCTTCCAAAAATGACACTTGGATTAGGTATTTCGCCTTGTGATGAGTCAGAGGCTCTGTTTCTCCAAGTGGAAGCAAGGTTCTCCAAGTGGACTCAAGAACTGAAGATCAACTAAAGATTAACTGAAGAGAGAGAGGACACAAGGCAGCTACACATCAGTTGCAAGCTGACTCATCCTTTCTCAATTCATCTATATATTGAGCTCTCTCCTATGAGCTCAAGAGGCTGGAATTTTGTGCAAAGTAATGCTATGCTGTTGGTTTCACTATAGAGCTATTGGGTGATTGCTTGAGGGAGGTGAAGAGGAGAAATTCTTTCTGCTGGGAGGTGTTGCTGGATTAGGACCTTCAATGGTTGTAACACTCTCAGAACCTTTACTTCTTCATTAATAAAAGCTATTGAGGTTCTTCTATATGCATTTGTTCCAATGATGTTTTGTGATAATTGTATATTTGGTTTATGCTAATCCGTGAATCAGTTATGATTGCATGCCTCTTGTAGTCTCCTTCTTTGTCATTTTGCAGGATCTCATTGTAGCTGGGCCGGCAAAAGAGCAAAGAGCTGGGAGCAAGCAGCCATAGAGAAGAGTTTGGATTTGACATTAAGCGCAAGGCAACGGTTAGTGCATCTATCCACTCTCTTTTGCTTTCATAAAGAAGTAAACCTTAAGTAGTTTTCTTTACAGTTGTTGCTGAGGTACTATCACCCTTAGAGTGGGATAGGGTCATCCGAGTCGGATACTTTTCCCTACAACAAACTGGCGACTCCAAGAGCAAGCTTTATTATCAGCGATAGGTGGGATTGGCCCAATGGATTCCAATCTTGTGGCCTTTGATCATAAAGGATATGACCCTCAGTTACCAGCTCAACTAGCTTTCCTCGTCCAAGTGAAAGCCCTCAACAAAACAGTTCATAGAACGATTATCGATGAGGGAGCATCGACATGTATTATGTCGATGAGTTGCTGGAAGACTTTAGGATCTCCAACCTTGTCGCGATCATCGACAACATTAAAAGCATTCGACGGAAGGATATATACCCCTTACGGTATCCTTAGTAACCTGAAAGTTGAACTAGGGGGCAAAATAGTAGAAATAGATGTTGAAGTCATTGATGGCAATCTTGACTATAACATCCTACTGGGAAGACCATGGATTTATGCCATGCAAGCTGTTGTGTCGACTTATTTTAGGAAGATCGAATTCCCCTTTGAAGGAGGGATTACGGTCGTCGATCAACAAAACTTCCTCCCTAATGGTTCACAAGTTACAGGAAACGTTCCCATGATCCATGGCAGCGACCGGTCGATTCAAGATATTGGGGTAGGTCTGTTGAAAGATCCCACTATGATGGGAACTTTCGCGCTACCACCTCATATCTGCATAGGAAATGTACCATTTGTAGCAACATGCAATATGGTATCCACATTGAAAGTCATAGAAGGCAGAGTCGCTATGGATCATTCGATGGTTTTGCCACCAAGCCCCATTGAAATATTGTAGCAATCAATATTTCAGGCCTGGGAGGCAAACCCCAATCAGCGCTCATCGAGCGTTTGGGTAGATAGATCTAGAGAATATGGTACCCCATTAGATCCTTGGTCGAGAGTACATGGGACTGACGAAGGAATCTTACAATCAATGATGATTGAGGGGGCACCATGGAATGATCACCACCATCGTTCCCTTCTTCCAGAATACGAAGAAGATACTCAGAAAGATCTTTACCACCCTTCAGTCTTTGAATTCCTAACAAATACTGTAAACACGGTGGATTCCGAGCGAAACTTATCAAATATCGAAGAGACTATAGCCATAAATATCTCGACAAAACCTGATGTTGTAGAGAATATTCATGTTGGCAAAGGTTGTTCCCCTTCAGAACTGGAAATATATAACGCTCTCTTTCACGAATTTAGAGATGTCTTTGCTTGGTCATATGATGAAATGCCAGGCATCGACTCGAGTATCGTTGAACATGAAATTAAAATGTATCCCGATGTCAAACCAGTAAGACAACGGCTTCGACAGGTGCACCCTAAGAAAGCCGCTGCCATTAAAGCAGAAGTTGAGAAACTTCTCCATGCTGGATTCATCTACCCGGTTCCTCTAACTGATTGGGTATCGAATATTGTCCCTGTTATGAAAAAACAAGGGACGATAAGAGTGTGCGTCGATTATAGGGATGTAAACCAAGCTTGTCCGAAGGACAACTACCCTACGCCCTTCATCGACCAGATAATTGATGAATGCGCCGGATGTGAAATCTTTTCCTTTATGGATGGATTTTCCGGGTATAATCAAATAAATATCCGCCCACAGGACCAGTCAAAGACTACATTTATATGTCCGTGGGGCACGTTCGCTTATCGAAAATTACCCTTTGGCTTGAAGAACGCAGGGGCAACTTTTCAGAGGGCTATGAATTACGCCTTCCATGACATCAAGAGCATTGTTCAACCATATCTCGACGATCTTCCAGCTCATTCGCGAAAGCGGACTGATCATCCGCAGCATTTAAGAACGATATTTCTACGTTGACGACACTACAAGATAAGACTCAACCCTCACAAATGTGTGTTTTGCGTCAGTTCTGGTCGTTTACTTGGCTTTGTAGTCTCTAAAGATGGGATTCGTCTCGACCCCTGTAAGGTTCAGGCAATCATTAATTTGCCTCCACCTTCGAATTTGCTTCAGATTCAGAAACTCCAAGGGAAAGCAAACTTTCTGAGGAGGTTCATTCCAAATTACGCAGAACTTGCTAAAGGTTATACACATCTTTTGAAAAAGGATGTACCCTTCGATTGGGACCAGGTTGCGCAAGCTTCCTTTGACGCTTTGAAAGAGTCTCTAGTAAAAGCATCATTAATGTACGCCCCAGATTATCTTAGGGATTTTAACCTGTATCTAGCTGCGGCAGATACAACCATTGCGATGGTTTTAGTACAAGAAATCGATGGAGTTGAACATCCTGTCTATTATTTAAGTAAAAACTTAAATGATATAGAAAGTAAATATTCTCACGTTGAAAAGCTAGCGCTCGCTGCTGTTCAAGCGATACAGAGGTTTCGACATTATATCCTCTTTAGGAAAACTACCATTCTGTCAGATTGCAACCCCATGACTTATATACTGTCGCGACAGTTGCTGGGGGGCAAATATTCCAAATGGATAGCAATCCTTCAAGAGTTTGATCTGGAATTTGTGAAATCCAAGTCAAAGAAAGCTCTGGTATTCGCAGAATTATTATGCGATCTCCCATCATCGTCCAACGACGAAACTTCCAAGGAGTCAATAGTGGACGAGACTTTATTTCTGATATCTGCAAGCGATGAATGGTATGGAGATATAATTATCTATCTCCAAACCCAAAAGTTTCGGCCTGACACCTCGCACTCCGAACAGAAACGTATACGATACCAAGCAAACGACTACATGATCGTCGGTGATACTCTTTACCGTCATGGTATCGATACCGTTCTAAGGAGGTGTCTCACCCATGAAGAAGCCGAAAAAGCCCTGAATGAGTGTCATTCAGGCGTGTGTGGGGGGCATCAATCAGGTTTCGCTACAGCCCAAAAGATATTAAGAGCAGGATATTTTTGGCCAACAATGTTCAAAGATTGCATAATCGCAGTCCGAAGTTGTCATTCCTGCCAAATCTTTGATAGCAAAACCAGAAGACCACCCGCACCGCTGCAACCAATAGTTGCGGTTGGGCCTTTCGCCAAATGGGGCATCGATTTCATGCAATGTAACCCCACCTCGATCGGGGGGCATGGGTATATTATAGTCGTTGTTGACTATTTTACCAAATGGGCCGAGGCGATGCCTACATTGGACAATACTGGTGAAACAACTGCCCTTTTCTTTTTCAATCATGTAGTCGCCAGGTTCGGTGTACCCCAGGCTATAGTTACAGATCATGGATCGCATTTCTGCAATCACATGATGGTCGAATTAGCTGCCAAACTAGGGCTATCTCACGACAGCTCTACTCCGTATTATCCACAAGCCAACAGACAAGTTGAAGCAATCAACAAGGTCCTGAAGCGTATGTTGCAGAGGATGATCGGAGTTCATAAAAGAAGATGGCACCTAATCCTGTATGCAGCCTTGTGGGCCTACCGAACCTCGGTAAGAAACGCGACGGGTTTCACACCTTTCCAATTGGTGTACGGTCTAGAAGCAGTCTTACCGATCCAATGTGAAATTTCGTCGCTTAAACTCGCAATTGATCTCCTCCCCGGAACTTCGGAAGAAGAGGCTCGTTTCTTGGAATTAATCCAATTGGATGAAACCCGTCGTGATGCCGCTTTGGCTAACGAAGCCCATAAGAAACGAGTCAAGGCTCAGTTCGACAAAAATGTCAAACCCCGTGTCTTCTCAGAAGGTGATTTGGTCTTGCTTTATGACCAAGAATCCGATAAATTAGGAGCAGGAAAATTCAATTCCTTATGGATGGGCCCCTATATTGTTAAAAGAGTGTTAGCAAAAGGAGCCTACGAGTTAATAGATTACGACGGAATTCCACTGGCGCAGCCCCGAAATGGGTTGTACCTCAAGCGTTACTATGCTTAAATAGTAACCTGCATGCTTTTGTTGTATTTTGTTTTCGCCAAAGTTCTTGTTCTGGTTGAGTGATTCCCCTTTTCATTCGTTGCAGATGTCAAACCTTATGGAGACATGTGTTGGGTATGCCGACGGAGCGAGTCGTAGTTCGCGGAACCTATCCTCCGCAGCATGGGCCATTTTTGATCAAAGTGGCGAGTTAGTAAGTTTCAGAGGTGTATGTATTGGGCAATCAACGAATAACATCGCTGAGTATAGCGCGTTGATAGAACTACTCTCTGATGCCATTACACGAGGCATACGCCGACTAATTGTCAGGCTAGACTCACAGCTCGTAATACTACAACTCAATGGTATATATTCTGTCCGTAACCCAGCTATTTAGCGCATGTTCCTAAGAGTAAAGGTCTTGGAAAGACGATTTGATTCAATTCAATATCAACATATTTCAAGAAATCTAAACACATTAACTGACTCGTTGGCAAACTATGTGTTAGATAGACATTTGCAACATTTATAAAAAGACACATCATAAAAAGTGTACATATGAATCATCCAAATCAACCAGAATAAGACTCGAAAATCAAAATATATATAAGCTGTCCATAAAGTTCATACATAATGTTCTGTAACCAAGACAAAATTGGTCATATGACCTGAAAAACTCAAAAATGCTAGGGGGCACCCTAGCCTAGTGATGCTCCTGATAGTAAGCCACAGTCTGTGCTATCATGCGCAGAAGACGGGTCCATCGTCTAGGCACACCGATAGTATGCTGCTGCATCGGTAAAGGTAACTCGTCAATCTGTACATCCGGAAGACCACGGGTAAGGTTCTCAACCTGCCCCTGCACAGCTGTAAGGGTCTCAGTATCGCTAAGATCACGGATAATAACCCTCCGAGCAGGTTCCTCTGTCGGAGCAGTAACAGGTGGTCTCGGACGAACTGCCGGACGAACAGGACCGACATCTGCAAGCATACATGAGTTCAATTAAAGTCTTGATAGAATAAAGCACAAGAACATTATAAATGAAAACAATGAACAGTAATATGGTTGAAGTTCTTACCAGTAGCATCCCACTGAGCACCGTCTGGCAGTACCATATCCGGATCACCCCGGAAATCCATACCAACATATGGGTACTCGGAAAAAGACATCTCCTGGCGATCGAACCACCTGAAGAAAGCAGCATTGAAAGAAATCTGGGATTGACCTGCATGTCTGGACATGTGATCGACCCATCGCTGCATACGTGGCTCGGTAGGAGAAGGCACTCCGAGATCAATGTACTGAGGTTGCATCAGAGGGATCTTCTCCAAGGCGAAGGCAGTCAGAATCGAACCAAAACCAAAGTTCTTCAGCTTCCCGTCCTTCACCTTGTTCAATTGATTTTTCATCTGACTAAGCACTGCATCACTCCAGTTGAAGATCTTCGGTTGGAGACATTCCAAGGCGTGCTGCATATGAGACCTGTTGGCAACATGTAAAGATGCGCTACCGGCCATCCTACCAAGAGTATACAGAATGGACCTGAGAGGCCTGCTAGTAACATCACAGATAACCACCTTGCCGTCTCTGCTCAGCTGGGACCCCTCCCTGCAATACTGGCGGACATAATCTCTCACGGAATCATTCCCCCGAACTGTACCTGACAAAGAAATAGGGGCACCCCGCCTTGACAAGCCAGTCAAGAAGTAAATATCTGTCACAGTCAATGTAATAGGTTTGTTCCTGATCTGGAATACTTGGTTAACAGGATCCCAAGCATCAAGCAAGTACTGCAGTAGTGAAATCTGTGCTCTCATGCTAGAGATACGGAAAAACTTCAGTAAACCACAGTCTCGTAATGCGCCCACCGTAACAGGATCATGAAGGGCAATCATATCTTCTTCTTCATGTTCTCGTTCTCGCCATGTTAGGGCCATCTTGTTCAAGAATCCCTGCAAGACAAACAAGAGAATGAGTCAGCTCCTGAAATTGATGAAAAACTGGCGAAAATTTCATCAAAATCTGTAAAAAATTGTTGCTTTTATGCCCCAAAGCAGGTGCCCAGTGTACTACCTGCGTTGGGGGACAAGCTGCCTTCAAGCAGTTTGGATCCCAACGCAGTTTTCGAATGGGGAACCTGCGTTGATCAAAGGGCGCCCTGGCAAAACCCCAGAGGCTCAATAGAACAGCAAAACAGGCATAAAATAGGAAAATGAAACCATGAAAATGAAGAGCTAAGGTTTAGCTCCCACCTGGTCCAAACGGCGCCGAAAATCGTCCGCAGAATCTCCCGGAATCAGCTGATGAAAATCGAGGGGAAAGAGGCTCCTCCAAAGCTCCAACAAGCAAAATGTAAATGAAATGGTAAAATGAGAGGTAAAAACCCTTTTTATTTGCTTTCTTACGTAATTCAAGGTAAATATTAATGTGTTAATCTCATTTTCAAGTAAATATTACTCATTTCTAACTAGTTTGTTGCAGCAATTTGAAAATACAGTGCTATCAATGAAAGAGAGAAGCTAATTATGGTAAAAATAAAAAAGTAAACCATATAATTGAGCAGTTTTAGCAATGTTCATGCTCGTTAAAAAATAAACGCAAGAATCGAGCAGTTTTTGTGCAGAGTTCATGCTCGTTAAAAAATAAACATAAATTGTGAGCAATCTTTCCCTAGCAGTTCAAGCTCACTCAGAAAAAATGAACCGGTAAATAACCATTGAGAAAAGTAACCTTTGAAAGCCATATTAAAAGCCCTTGGTCGTGTTTATGTGCCATCACCTCCATCCGTTCATTTTGGCTAATCGTTCATCTCCATATGTGTGTTTACCCATTTTGAGGAACAGCTGCGAAGAGTGATTTCACTTAGCCATCCTTGTGACACTGCCGTGATTGGAAAATTCCAACCTGTACCTGGAATCTGTTGCTATCCCTGTTTATCACTCGTTCCTCAAAAGACGAGTCTTCTTTGAGCTCTTTTCACTAACTCGTAAAATATGAAAAGTTTACCGAGTTTTGGCCTTCCAGCTCGTTAAAAGGACCGGAAGAGCTATCCCTCCTCTAGATTTTAATCATTTTGGACCTGAGGGATTATTACACAAAAAGATCGAGCGCTTGTTTTGTTCGGCTCATTAAAGAAATCGAAAATTCATCCCTTCTGTATGGTTTTATACTTTTTCGGACTTAAGGGATTAGAAGACGAAAAAGGAATTTTGGAGTTAACTTTTCGTACCTTTTCAGACTCTCTAAAAATGAAAAGGACCGAGTTTTCCTTGTCGTTAGACTCGTTAAAATGATTAAATAGCGACAAACTTGTCTTTAGACGAGAACGAGTTTCCCTATCGCTAGGCTCGTTAAAACATAGCGATGGGCTTGCCCGAAGGGCAGGTTATAGAACAAGCATATGTTATCCTCCTCAAGCTTGACAAAAATAAAGAGGTACTGGTCAGCAATGACTGGGGAAAAATTGGGAGAACCTCACAGCATTAATAGTAGCAAGTCGCTCTTGAACATGACACTTTGTCCTCCGTATCACATCGGGTTGGGTTGTTTCATTCACCGGTCTCATAACCATGGTCCTCGCCACACCATCCAAAATTGGGGTAATGCTACCAATCCATCACATCAGTGTCGTTATATGTTCAAGAGATGTGGTTCTGCAAAGAATCAACCGTGTCCCATCCACTGCCATATGCTTGGACTCGTTAAAAAATAAACGCAAGATCCGAGCAGTTTTAGCACATAGTTCATGCTCGTTAAAAAATAAACATAAGTTGTGAGCAATCTTCCCCTAGAGTTCAAGCTCACCCAGAAAAAATGAACCGGTAAATAACCTTGGTAAATGTAACCTTTGACAGCCAAGCCCTTGGTTGTGTTCTTGCAGTCTCACCTCCATCCGTTCATTTGGCCAATCGTTCATCTCCATATGTTTGTTTACCCATTTTGAGGAACAGCTGCGAAGAGTGATTTCACTTAGCCATCCTTGTGACACTGCCGTGATTGGAAAATTCCAACCTGTACCTGGAATCTGCTGCTATCCCTGTTCATCACTCGTTCCTCAAAAGACGAGTCTTCTTTGAGCTCTTTTCACTGACTCGTAAAATATGAAAAGTTTGCCGAGTTTTGGCCTTCCAGCTCGTTAAAAGGACCGGAAGAGCTATCCCTCCTCTAGATTTTAATCTTTTTGGACCTGAGGGATTATTGCACAAAAAGATCGAGCGCTTGTTTTGTTCGGCTCGTTAAAGAAATCGAAAATTCATCCCTTTTGTATTGTTTTATACTTTTTCGGACTTAAGGGATTAGATGACGAAAAAGGAATTTTGGAGTTAACTTTCCGTACCTTTTCAGACTCTCTAAAAATGAAAAGGACCGAGTTTTCCTTGTCGTTAGACTCGTTAAAATGATTAAATCCGGTAAATAACCTTGGTAAATGTAACCTTTGACAGCCATATTAAAGCCCTTGGTCGTGTTCTTGCAGTCTCACCTCCATCCATTCATTTGGCCAATCGTTCATCTCCATATGTTTGTTTACCCATTTTGAGGAACAGCTGCGAAGAGTGATTTCACTTAGCCATCCTTGTGACACTGCCGTGATTGGAAAATTCCAACCTGTACCTGGAATCTGCTGCTATCCCTGTTCATCACTCGTTCCTCAAAAGACGAGTCTTCTTTGAGCTCTTTTCACTGACTCGTAAAATATGAAAAGTTTGTCGAGTTTTGGCCTTCGAGCTCGTTAAAAGGACCGGAAGAGCTATCCCTCCTCTAGATTTTAATCTTTTTGGACCTGAGGGATTATTGCACAAAAAGATCGAGCGCTTGTTTTGTTCGGCTCGTTAAAGAAATTGAAAATTCATCCCTTCTGTATGGTTTTATACTTTTTCGGACTTAAGGGATTAGAAGACGAAAAAGGAATTTTGGAGTTAACTTTTCGTACCTTTTCAGACTCTCTAAAAATGAAAAGGACCGAGTTTTCCTTGTCGTTAGACTCGTTAAAATGATTAAATAGCGACAAACTTGTCTTTAGACGAGAACGAGTTTCCCTATCGCTAGGCTCGTTAAAACATAGCGATGGGCTTGCCCGAAGGGCAGGTTATAGAACAAGCATATGTTATCCTCCTCAAGCTTGACAAAAATAAAGAGGTACTAGTCAGCAATGACTGGGGAAAAATTGGGAGAACCTCACAGCATTAATGGTAGCAAGTCGCTCTTGAACATGACACTTTGTCCTCCGTATCACATCGGGTTGGGTTGTTTCATTCACCGGTCTCATAACCATGGTCCTCGCCACACCATCCAAAATTGGGGTAATGCTACCAATCCATCACATCAGTGTCGTTATATGTTCAAGAGATGTGGTTCTGCAAAGAGTCAACCGTGTCCCATCCACTGCCATACATTATCCTTCATCCACTTCATGACCGCCACCCTGAATCATACATCACAGTTTGTTTTCACCTCATCACAATCACTAGCTCCGTTCCGTGTCACTGATGTGGGATTCATTAAGGCCCTCCTTTGACGGATCGCTCCTTGTCGACATCAGCTCATTATCCAAGGAGTTGATCTAGGAACACCCCCTTCAGTACTTTGAAGCTTGCATGCCTCAATGGCAAGTTTCTCACTTCCGGCGACAGGTATACATCAATGACCTTCGACCAGAAGATTTTGCATGGTGGTCGACGCCAAGTCCTTTATTCCCACCATGTGGATTGTACTGCCGTACCTTGAGGGTCATCATCCTTATCGGTGATTCCTCTCGCGCTTGTTAACGGTTTACATCATTGACCGGTAATCAAGCGATGTCTTTCCATGTTCGACTTCAAGAAATTCTCACATGGATCGACTTGTACATCGAGTGAAGATCGGAAGAGATTGAAGACCCCGGATCTAGTTTCATCCATCCGGGCTGCGATATATATTCAGGACATAAAGACATTTGATATGTACATCATTACAGCAGATGATCATCCTTCTCAAAGGATGATAATTTCAGCAGAGAATTATCAGTCTACAATCAGACGATCGTATGTTCTATGTACCAAAATGTATTTATAAAGCTGAGCATGGGAATGCCCGCCTCAGCTAGATCATGAAAATGTATGAAAAATAATGTATTGTATTGTATCTTATTACAGTACACTTCTCAGCAGATTGAATGAACTTCGGATCCTCTCAATAAAGCATTTCACCCGATAAACGACCTCATACTTTAGGGGGCATCTGTTATAGACAATTTTGTGCCTTACAGCAACAAGAATGAATTGTCAATAATCCAAGGGATCCAAAGTTCCCTAAACATGATGTTCCTACCCCTAGAGGAACAAGGTCAGCAAACCAACAGCTCTCAGATCAGTTCTCCACCTGAAAACACTCAAAAACAAGCAATCCTGAAATCAAAGCAGGTGCTCCACTAGGTTTCTGCGCTGAAACTCAGTTGCTCCATGGTGTACCTGCTTTGCAAAGCAAGTGGAACAAAGGCCACCTGCGCTGAGCGAGATGGGACAAGTGGCACACTGAGTCATTGCTCTGGAATCTTCCAAAAATGACACTTGGATCAGGTATTTCGCCTTGTGATGAGTCAGAGGCTCTGCTTCTCCAAGTGGAAGCAAGGTTCTCCAAGTGGACTCAAGAACTGAAGATCAACTAAAGATTAACTGAAGAGAGAGAGGACACAAGGCAGCTACACATCAGTTGCAAGCTAACTCATCCTTTCTCAATTCATCTATATATTGAGCTCTCTCCTATGAGCTCAAGAGGCTGGAATTTTGTGCAAAGTAATGCTATGTTGTTGGTTTCACTATAGAGCTATTGGGTGATTGCTTGAGGGAGGTGAAGAGGAGAAATTCTTTCTGCTGGGAGGTGTTGCTGGATTAGGACCTTCAATGGTTGTAACACTCTCAGAACCTTTACTTCTTCATTAATAAAAGCTATTGAGGTTCTTCTATATGCATTTGTTCCAATGATGTTTTGTGATAATTGTATATTTGGTTTATGCTAATCCGTGAATCAGTTATGATTGCATGCCTCTTGTAGTCTCCTTCTTTGTCATTTTGCAGGATCTCATTGTAGCTGGGCCGGCAAAAGAGCAAAGAGCTGGGAGCAAGCGGCCATAGAGAAGAGTTTGGATTCGACATTAAGCGCAAGGCAACGGTTAGTGCATCTATCCACTCTCTTTTGCTTTCATAAAGAAGTAAACCTTAAGTAGTTTTCTTTACAGTTGTTGCTGAGGTACTATCACCCTTAGAGTGGGATAGGGTCATCCGAGTCGGATACTTTTCCCTACAACAGCAAGTAGAAGGAATTTTTTGAACTAAAACACCTTCTTTTCTCTGCACCATTCCTAACCTTTCCAGACCTACAACAACCATTTGATATTGAGACAAATGCCTCATATTATGCTATTGGTGCAATCCTCACTCAGAAACAACATCTGGTGGAATATGATAGTGAGACACTCTCTTATATTGTTCATAGGTTCCCCACCTATGATAAGGAGATGTAATCTATCATGTAGGCCTGCTGACAATGGATGATTTATATTATGGGGAAGGAGATGATCATGCACATAGATCACCGACCTCCTCAATTTATGCAGACATAGGGGAAGTTTCATAATGATCGCCATCATAAATGGTACACATACCTACTACAATTACATATAAACATAATGTACAAGAAGGGAAGCATCAATCATGTTGTAGACTTCCTCAATTGACCCCCGATTGTGGAACTAAGTACACATCTCAACTCTTGCGGGCATGAAACCTCTCGATGGCCACAACTATATGAAAGTGACTTGGCTTTCACTACCACCTACAAGATTGTGATGGATGGAAAGGAAATTCCAAACTTCCACCTTTAGGATGGATTTTTTTGTTATCTGGGACATCTTTTTGTTCCTTCAAGCGAGTGTTCTAAGCTAATTTGGGAGGAACATTACAACAGGTTCGAAAAACACTTTGGTGTTGTGAAGATAGTGGTAGTACTACAGAAATATTTTTATTTTCCAAAATTTTGACAGGATGTTGGAAAATATATTAGATCTTTCACTTCCTATGCCATAGCCAAGCCAATAATTAAGAAGCAAGGCTTGTATACTCATCTTCTTGTCCTAGCCGACCTTGGGAATCCATCTCCATGGGCTATATGTTTAGCCTCACTTCTACCAAGCATGGTAATGACTGTGTATTTGTTGTCATCGATAGATTTTCTAATATGGCTATATTGATGGCCTACAAGAAGATCATCACAACGGAAGACACTACCAAAATCTTCTTCGAATGAGTGTGGGTTCATTTTTTGATTCCACATATCATTATATTAGATTGGGATAGTAGGTTCTTGAGAACATTCTGGTCGATCCTCTGGTTGTTATTAGACACTAAAATCACTAAGTTAATTGCATTCCTTCCACAGACTAATGGTCATACATAGGTTGTCAACAGGATGATAATGCACATGCTATGCATGTATAACTCCAAGAATCCATAAATATGGGACAAGAGTCTTTCCTATGTGCAACACAACTATAGCAGAGCTCTCCATAGTTCAAATAGCCACATCCCCTTTCAAGTGGGCATGGGATTTGAACCGTTGTGTCCCATTGATTTTGAAATGCCTCTTGCAAATACATAGGAAGAATCTACACATGTTTAGTCCAAAGATGATAAAGCCACCATATTTATTGAAAGCATCCAAAATGAAATTCCAAGTACAAACATTGTCATGATCAACATCGTGTGCCACATTAGTTTCAAGTGGGCGAAAAAGTTTAGTTGCATTGGCAGAAGGAACACCTTACTAGATTCGATTAGAAGCTTTGACCGCTTTGATATGGTTAGTACACCATCGCCAAGGCTATGGGTGACAATCCTTTCGAGATCAACGTTCCCCCAATCCTTAGGTTTCACCCAGTGTTCAATGTGGACTACCTTTGGCCATATTTTCCACCATTGTTGGACACATCAAACATTTTTCAGTAGCTAAAACTAGCAGAGCTCAACTTGTATTACATTCAATAGGCCACAGTTGGCTGGATCATCAACACACACATTAATCATACTTTCCAAGAGAGGATCCAATTGTATCGGGTTTTCAAAGTTGGCTAGCTCCTACACCAAGGCAAGTTGCTCACTAAGGACCAATTTTAGTGGAAGTCTCCCCATCTCATGGAGACACTCAACAGAATGGGGACCATTTCTTCCTAAGGGGATAGGACTAATTAAGGTGGATATTGGTGGCCACCCATCTATTCCACTTGGAGCCCCAACATTGTTTCCTTTCAATTTCCTTAATTCTAACACAACTTTCTATTTCTGGCAATTTTTTGGGTCCTAAACTTCTAGAGTCATATTGAGGTCCTAAAAGGCTGTTTTCTGGGAAAATGGAGAGACCAGAAAAGTGTCAAAATCTAGTTAACAAATTCATCTTTTGTCTCCTCGTGGATATCTTTCAAATGATGTATTATGATATCCAAATAGAGATCGTATGCAAAAGTTACGACCCCAGGAAATTGGTGGTGCAACTTACCCCAATGGGGCCCAAAACCGTTGGCACTTCATCTCCTAGGCTTAGGGTTTCACAATTCTTATTTATGATAAAAAGGCCTTTGAATGTCATTGTAACATAGTTCAGAAGGTATATATCCATCACATATCTTCTTAGAGATAAGCTACCATCACCCGAGTTAGTTTGTTCCATTCTACATGTAAACAAAAATCAATACTTATTATTAATTAATTAAAGTTATGATATTTCATTGTATCTCTATGTTCTGTTTAAATCTATATTTCATTTCATTTCTTTGTAAATTTGGATCATACGAGATGCCCTGTATTGCTAAAGGATTTCATTCGAGAACATTCAAAGGGATTTAAAAAGGATTTGAAGGTAGGGAAATATGGGATAAGGTTGGAGAAGGGTATGGGAGACCTTTCCAAGCTTAGTTCTCCTCAAGTGTCCATCTTTTACAAGCGAAAAATGAAAACTAATAGCCTCCAGTAAATAAGTGATGTAATTTCTATGTGTAGAACTTCTAGAATAAATTGATGATAATGGAAGGAACATTTCAAGAAAAATGGTGGATATGCAAATGAAAATAATGTTGCTTTTCCCTGCAATCTAGTGGGTATAACCTGCAAACAAATAGGTTATTTGACTAACAACATATCAATACCTAAGGAATACCAAAAATACTCATTGCAAAAATTCAAATGGTAAAGGAAAGGATGAGTTGAATTTAAACCAACATCTAACTATTGCATCAAGGGAAAAAAACTATATTTTTGTGCTTGCCATTACAAAGCCTACAAGCACAATTTGAAGGGAAGTGACAAATAATTCTACAAAGGAAAAACCTTTTCATATAAACAGATCTTGAAAAAAAGACACACAACCAACTAAGTGAAAAGAAGAAAATCCATAGTAGAAATGTATAAGAGAGAGACTTGAGTGCTTGGGTTGTGCCCTAACCCAAGGGAAATCAACCCTCTAGAAACACACTTATATTGAAAGCAACAACATTATTTTGATTTAGGATTATATAGTGTTAAAATACATGACATAGAAAATGAAATCATAGGTAACAAGCTCTAGCTCTAGAAGTCAGTATGCTCCTCTAAAAAGCCGAATCCTACTAAGCTCCTAGGCTCATTTAGTTTCAAAATGAGTGAGCGGGTACCCTCATTGGAAGGAGGGTTTGCTCCTTTTGAAAATTCTATAAAAGTGATCCATTCTCCTAAGATCCTCGTAGCTACCAAGTGTAGTAACTGCGCAATATCTAGACAATGTGTTGGTGTGTTAATGCAGGGAATGAACCTTCTATGTTTCCTCCAGTTGGTCTCCAACGTACTCGTGCACAACAAATTATTATTTCTTGCACATTCAACATGTTAGGCTACATAATATGACAAATATTCCTTAACCTCCCTAATGAACACATTATAGTCCAAAAAGGTTTCATCAAATGCAAAGAGAGAGATAAATGTATTTTGAAGGATGGCTAGATTGCCTTGATTTGTACCTATTTAAGAGGCTCATCACTTCCTTTATTTTTGTGCTCATTTCCTTCATGGATTGAAGGAGAAAATGTGAGATGTCAAGATGTTTATGGACATGTAAATTAGCTTGGAATTTGAGTTGGTGTAGGAGTTTGAATTGATAGGCATATACAATGGTTGATTTCCCTTCACAAGAAATGTATTTTAAGATGTGATATGCCACCGCATCCCATTGATGTGGTAATATTTCTCCACTTATTCCATTATTATCTTCTTTAGGATATTAATCAAGGAGAAAAAAATCCTTTCATAGAAATTATTGCTTAATGCCTTTCTTCCTTGCTCCATTAATCCCATTAGGAAGGTTTCTGATTCCGCTAATGAGAATTTTATCAAGATATATAATTAAACCTTTAACTGTAGTAAACATTTCATGTCCTTCAAGATGTTGGAGGTTTAAGTCCAAGTACAAAGAAATATCATCATCATATCCTCTCAACCTTTCAAAGAACCATATCAAATTGCAATTTTCTAAGATACCTCTAACTTCAGGGTTTTGATGAATCCTGGAGGTTTTTGTTGTTTCTCTTATATTAAAACATCCTCCCATGTTTTTACGTATTTGTGAAAGGGTTTTGATGAATCTTGGATGTTTTTGTTGTTTCTCTTCTATTAAAACATCCTCCCATGTTTTTACGTATTTGTGAAAGATAATTTTGTATAATGGAGCATTGGTCCTATGTTTCTACAAGAGTTAGGGTTAGTTTGGAAAAAAATGATCATGTAGGAGAGGATAGATGCACAGTAGTTTCAAGGATAGAAAAGGAGAAGACTATAAACTAAATACCCATGCAACATAATCACCATTTGTCAAATGGTGTTCTTGAAACAACAAGACTACCCAATCACTATTTTAATTAAAACTATGTAATACATACAAGTTTCCTGAAGAACTAAGATAATTTGAGCACTTTAGCAAAAAGTGAGTGGGGAGAAATTTCACTTATATTTATTTTGAATATCCCATTTTCATTTTAATTCATGCAACGATTTTGTGGCCATTTTGAGAAAAAAATTGACCTTGTATAGAAATCTATTTATCTCATGCAAAAGGTTTTGGTTTCTTAAGAAATGTATGTAGGTTCTTATAATAACAAATCATTTTTCGAAGATCAGTGTCATTGTTGAGATCTTGTACTAATGGCGGGTCCTTGTTGGGATTTTAGATAATAATGCATGCAAAAAAAACTTGGAGTGGTTGAGTTAAGTGAACTCCATTTGAGGTTGATGTGAGGGGCTTGACAGTGCAATGATGAGTTGTCCCCCACCTAATTCCTCATACTCTATCTTCTATCATGAGTAAATGATAGAAATCCACTTTTTCAAATCCTTCTCAACTCTTTTCTTGTTCTCTTCCACACGTGTGGCGTGTCTTGGCGGAAAAGTGAAGTCTTCTGCTAGATTTCATTGAGACCTCCTCGAAACTAGCTTTGGCTATAAATTCCTCTTCCTATAACTCTTTTACATTTTCTCATTCTTAGAATAAATTTTAAGGGTGAGGTTTAGAGATGCATACTTGGTGCCTTACCTTTAATTCTTTTGTGGGTGATGTAGATGTTGTTGTTGTTGAGTTTGAGGCTATTGGTGGTAATCCTGATGCTTCTATTGGGGAATTTGATGCTTTTTTTGTGATTTTGATGCATCTACTAGATACTTTGATGCTCCTTTTGTTGTTGTTGGTGATCTTGATGGTACCGTTGGAGATTTTGATGATTCTACTACTACTAGATACTTGGGGTTGTAGGGACTTTGAAAGTTGCTACAGGATAATGAAGTCTCTTGTAGTAGTCACAAAGACTCCTTAGGCTCATCATTTTATATTTTTGAGACACCATAGGGTTTTGATAATTCAAATAGGGGCTAGTGGTGGTATTGGGAATCTAGTAGTGAATGAGAGGGGAAAAATGAATATTTTGAGTTGTTCTATATAGAAAATGATAGACAGTGAAGGAATAAATGAGGGATGAGACATGTTGATGGAGTGGATGAGTGTTAGGAGGCCCTTTATTCCTCTTCATTGTGTACAAATATGAAAACCTTTAACTTGTTTATTTTTATTGATTCTGTGACATCTTGTAGCATTACAAGACTTTCCTATAACAACTCAAGAAAGTGGTAAAAAATAATTGAAGAGGACTTGGAAAAGATGAAATGAGGTAGTGAATGAAAAATTTTGTGGGGAGGCTTCCTTTATTATTCTCAGAATGAATGTATTGGTTCTTGGATTTATACGTGCAGGATGGCCTACCTATTCTATATTTTTTATTTCCTTTTTTGTGATACCTACACATTTATCAAAGCAAAACAATTCTCATTTTATATTTTTCTTTTTTTCTCATTTTTCTCTTTTTATCTTTATCTTTTGCTGTTTTTTCTTTGAGGCCTATTAGATACCTCATGGAGGTTTTTAGTAATTAGGCTTCCCTTAGATTCGTCAAAGGAGGTTTACACCTGGGTATATTTATTATATTTTTATTTACTTATTCTCAAGTTCACTAGCTGCCTCAAGGAGGTTTTTAGCTAATGAGCCTTTCCTATTTCCACAAAGGAGGTTTTCACTAGAGGGATTTTTTCCTCTTTTTTATTTTTATTTTTATTTTTTCCTCTTTTATTCTAATCATAGGTTGAATGAATTGGGATTTTTGATCTTCACAATCGCGTTCATCTATTTTCTTATTAAATTAGTAAATTTGGCCCTTGAGAGGGTCTTCTTGTAGAACTTTAGTTAGTAACCATTCACCAAAAGTGGAATATGCTTGTCATCTATTTTTCTTATCTAGACTAAACCATTATCATGAAATTTATCAACTAGATAAGGTCCCATCCATCTAGTAGTGAAATTCCCTTTAAAATCCTTGAACATAGAGTCATACAAGAGGCCCAATCACCCTCGTGAAAGGCTTTCGTATTGATGTGCTTATCATGCTAGATATTTCTTTATAGTTGAACCACTTCAGTGTGTAATATGGCTTGCATTATGTAATCATCAAGAACATTTAATTCTTACAACATTTATTCTTGTGCTTTGGTGATATCCATGTCAAGTTGTGCTTCCATTATTAATGTGTTCTATTCAAACTCAATAGAAAATAAGGCTTTCTTTCCATAAAACAGCTCAAAGGGGGTGAACATAGTAGTAGTCTTCCAAGTGGTGTTGTAAGCCTAGGTGGACTTAACAAGTACTTCTATCTAATATTTCTTACTATTGTTGATCACATTGGTAAGTGTGCTCTCCAATGCTCTGTTAGTCACTTACACTTGCCCATTTTCTTGAGGGTGATATGGGCTAGACTTCTGATGTCGGATGTGATGTTTCTTTATGATCCCTTCAATCATATTGGCGGTGAAATAGGAGCCTTGATCTATCATGAATTCTCTTGGGAATCCAACCTTACAAAATATGTTTTCCCTCAATAATTCAACCACCTTTTGCTCAGTTCTTTCTTTTATTTCATTCACCTTATCCCATTTAGTCAAGTAGTCAGTGCACACAATAATGTACCAATTTTGTTTGAATGGAGGATCAATAGATACTGTGAAGTCCATGCCCCACTTCTCAAATGGATCAAAATTCACTTTTGGTTGTAAAGGAATTTCATTCATTTAACTAGGTTTCCCCATGATCTGGAATGCGTAATATTGTTCTATGTATCTTTGGGCATCTTTATGAAGAGTTGGCTAGTAGTATCCTAATTGCAGTTTCTTGTATGTTGTCCTCTTAGTAGCAAAATGGTCCCCATAGGGTTCATCATGACATGTTGAGAGAATTTCAAAAACCTCATCCTCCCTCACATATTCTTAGTATTTGATCAGACCCTAACTTGAAAAGGTTACCCCCAATCCAAGCTTAAGAGGCACTTTTTCTGATGATTTTTTTCTTCTCCTTTGAGGATAAGTGAGGAGGAAATTAGCTAGTAGCTAAGAAATTTTCCATCTCAGCAAACCATGGAGATAAGAGTGAGATAAAATATAGAATCTCATAAAGGAACCTATCGCTCAACATTTCTTCATCCTCTGCAGACAAGATTAGCCTTGAAAGAAAATATGCAACAATGTTTTGTTTTCCAAGATTATCAACAATAATAAGATCAAATTGTTGTAGTAATAACAACACCTGATTATACAAATATTCACATCTGGCTTGTTCATTAAATACTTGATTGATGCATGATAAGTATGTATAAAGACCCGATAGTCAATGATGTAACACCTAAACTTGTTCAAATAATGTACAACAGGTAAGATTTATTTTTCGGTGAAAACATAGATAAGCTCAACTTTGTACAATATCTTACAAATAAAATAAATGACATAAAGAAGTTTACCTTCAAGTTTCCCTAGTGTTGCTCCAACTGCTTTATTTGATGCATATGCATGGATGTGGAAAGGAAAATTCCCATGTCGACCTCTAAGGACAGATGAATTCACTAGTTTCTCTTTGATTTCCTCAAATTCTTGTTGACATAAATCTGTCTAGAAAAATTATGAATATTTTTCTAGTAAAGAAAATAAATGAGAGACAATCTTGCTAAAATCCTTGATGAATATTATGTAATACCCAATAATACCTAGAAAAATCCTAGTATATTTCTATTTTTTAGGAACATGAATCTTTTTAATGATGGATATTTTATTAGAATCAACATGAATTTATTTTTTAGAGATAAAGTTGCTTAGAACATGTTGATGGTGCTGGAACCACCAAAATTTTGGGGATTTCCCTGATATGAATTCCCAACTACACCTCACATCATTTGGAGTAGGAGTCATAATAGTGGGTGGTAGTGTAATTCCTTGACAGCGGTAGCGCATAGAGGGAAGTATGATAACTTTGGGTGAGAGAAAGTGTGTGATCCTGCAAAGAGTCAAGTGTGATGCATGAAGGTTCTAACGCATGGAAGGGAAAAGAAATTTCACCACTTAGAAGCCTATAATAGTACGCAGCTCAAAAGGAACACAAGAACAAAATGACATCACAAGCTAAAATGAAGAATAGTCCACAAGTTAAAGTGATGAGTTAATCCAACAACACGCATTCAAAAAGATTCATATAAATTCATACAAAGTAGTTCATAAGAATATGTGTAAGTTAAATAACAAAAATTTCCAATACAACAAGAATAGTCCTACTATATTAACAACATATGCATGAAAACTTCATAAATCTGATTTTATTATTATAAGTGAAAGTTCCATCCATACATACACCATTGATGACCACTAGCCCCAATAGTGGAACATTACAGTCAAGAAGACCTGCTCCTCCAAATAATTATACTCTCTCTATGCTATGGAGAAGCCAATGCTCTTCACAATACTCCCAAGCCTTTTCTAAGCCAAATTCTAGCCAAAATCTTGGCTCCCAAACTCCTATTCTATAAGTTATGAGGTTTTATTTATAATAAAGGGTGGGTGACCCTTGACATTCCCTTTTGCGACTCTTTGACTTCCCTCATGACTCTTCAACTTCTTCACTAAATGACACATTACATTACGTGATGACTTTTCATATTCCAATATTGACACTTGGAATTTCACTTACAACATATTTACAAATAATATTAAATTTTCCACATGTACCCATATAAGACTAACAAGACACAACACTATGATTTCGGAGTTTGGGGAAAGTCCAGCTCAGCAACATCCACTTGATGCTATGCTTCTCGGTCACACATCAGTGCCAATCTTGCTACTGTGTGATGGTGTCCTCAAACTATTTGATGGTGTCTTTCTAGAAGTGGACTCTTGCCTCCATGGCAGCTGGGTACATGGTCTTGGAACCTGTATCCAACTTGTTTTGAAGCAGGATAAGTAAGGTGTTGACCTTGATAGGACCATTGATGTACTTCATAATGTTGTGTGCGTTCAGCTCCAAGTCTTCCCTAGTGGCGTCTCGTCTTAGCTACTCCAAGTAATCAGCAAACCCTAGCTGAACTTGGTTCTTGGGTTTAGCATCGATGAGGGAACTGATTGATGGGATCCGGTGCTTTCTCACAATGACATCCATACTATTGTACAACCGCACATATGAGGCCTATATGCTACTCATGAATGAGGTGATCTGCTCGTAGTTCTGAATCAACATTCAGACCTTCTCTTTCTCCAGCTCTGCTCATGGCTTCATCTTCTTTTCTAAGTCAAGCGAGGCCCATTTGTACTGCATTTTCCACTCTTATACATGGGTGATGGCAGCATGTATGTTCTTGAGAGTTTGAATAAACTATTTTCTCCACCGTTGTAGGCCATGCAGATGGACAACTTCTTTATGCATGGTGAAAAATACATCATAGAGCTTCTGAATGGTATCACCAAGTGTTGATACTTCATCTAGTATCGTTGTCTTCATCTCCCCCAATGTGGAAACTACAATCTGTGCTAATGCTCAAAGTTTTTCCGCCTCTTTCCTGGCAGCTTACAAGTTCTTTTCTATTTCTTCATTCGCAGCCATCAGATGCTAAACATTTGAGCTTGTTTGTCCTACATAGGCCAAGCTGGCTTGAGCAATGACAATTGGATTCTTCCTGATGTCTGACATTATCACCCTTTCCTTGATGAATGCAAGTGATGCGTGATCATCCAGAAAGTGATTCCTCTGCACCTATAAAATCTTCTTCTCCAACTTGTCAAATTATAGATTGTACACATATATGATCAGATCATAATGAAGGAGAAAAACATCTCCTTTCTTTCTTAGGGCTGGTTCTGACACTGGAGGTGGTGGAGGGTAAGGGATGATCGGTGGTTCTCTTGGTAATAGGTATGTCTCTTAATTCTTTGGCTCATGTTCTAACTCCATGTCTATCACTTCAAGCAATTGCTCAATATTTTGAGCAAGCTCCCAATCCTGCATTTGTTCACCTCTTCCTCAACTGCCGGTTGTTCCATCCCATCAACCTTTATCGACATTGTTTTCTCTATGATCACACCTTGCCTTTGTTATTCTTACTACTTCTTCTTCTATTCTCCTCAACTTCTATTCTTCCTTCATCTTCTTCTCTGTCTCCTACAGCTTCAGTTATTATTCCTGGAGCCTCTCCTTTTCTCTCTTCATTCACTCTACTCTCTTCATTCAATGCTCCATCTTTGCTTCCACTACAAAATTTTCCTTCTCCAGTAGAGGATCTACCTTCATTTTGCAACTTTTCTCTCCCTTTGGGTTCTTAACAACCTTCCTCTTTCCCTTGTCCTACACTAGATCACTACCTTCTACTGTTATTTCTTCTAGAGTTGCTGCTGTCTATAAAGTGGATTTCCAAATGTTTTCTATACTGGCTGGCTTACTGATTCTAGAGGAATTGTAGCAGTACCTGCAAGGGTCCTCCTCTAGCCAATGAAATGTCCTATGGATCCATGGAAATTAAACTCGTGTACAATGGTCCTTGCAAATACTGTGGGGATCATACGGAATCAAATCCTTGGTGCCGAACTCGAATTTCACTATGTCCTTAGCCTTGGCATCTACATATTGCAAGCTCTTAATATCGTATAATCTAATCCACAAAGGAAGAGCGGGCCATGGCACTTTATTATTCCTATGCAGTCCTGCTAACAATCCTATAGCAAGGTGGCATGAAACTTCTTGCATGATCAATTTGTTAGTGGCATACCTTGGTAGAACATGTGGAGGATTCTCTCTGCCAAAAACTCTGATGAAGGTGCCACTTAGTGAGGCATACCAATCTAGAATGTTTAATATCACCTCCGTTTCTTCTTGGGACATGCAAGGTGGATCTTGCTCAAAGATAAGTTTGTACAATGGGATGATAAAATGGTTAGTTAGCCTTTCCATCACTCCTTGATAGCTGCAGTCATAAAGAAACTTGCAATATATGTTGATGGTAGTCTCGTTTGGTGTCCATTTCTAGCTCATGCCAGAGAACTTCTACTAGGCACAGATAGCATCCAGTAAGTATGTGGACATGTAAAAACTTTCTTGCTCATTCTTGGGAAGATTCCGAGCCTTAGCCACATGGGACTTCAACTAATGAGAAAACATATTTGACCAGTTGAATGGCCTCCCATCTTTCACCAACTAGTCTAGTAAGACTACCCACCCTTCAGGAATGGTTTTTGTGTTCTCTTGACCATATATTCTACGAGCAAAGATGATAAAGAACTAGTAAGCATTCCTAAGGGACTTTGTCCTATAAATATGGTTGTGTGTATATCTAAACTTCAATGACCCTTTCACCCAGCGCTTGAAAATGTCTCTCGTGTTCACATAGTTATGGGTGGCATAGAAGAGTGATTCCATGCGCATCACTGGATCGGGCAAGTGATACATCTACTAAAAGTTCTTTGGCCTTAAGGTGGAAAGATCTCTCCTACTGGCACTTCTCAATGTCATAATCTTCTCGTATGTGAGATAATCCAGCTGAATATGTATGCACATGGGAAGGTAGGGTACCTACATGAAATCTTCTATAACCCTAACTGTTGGATGCTAAGATAAACCTGTCGTCCTCTAAATCTTCCTTGAAGTGCTCTGTAAAAGTGACTTTGATCTGCTTCCATGTAAGTGTTGTTCCCTTCTTAATGAACAACTAGGTATCTGCATACACTGATAGATCAACTGATATCTACTCAACTACTTCCTTAGTACCATTCTTGATGATTTCCTTTGTTGTAGCTCTCTTGGATGCCATGTTAAATATAAATGCTAGAGATATTCTCAACAACTGTTGTTCCTTTGGGACAAAGAGGACACTCATGGAAAGAAAATGTCAGCTAAAAGAAAAAGAATTTCAAGACAAGATCAAGCAGCAAACCAGGCTCATGATGGGAAGTATTGCATAGTATTGACTAACAGAGATGACTAACTGACTATGGAAACTGTGCATTTCATATTTCCAACAGTCATTGTGGGAGCTTGTTGATTGGAAGCACACAATGCATAGTTAAGTCTAGGCCAAGGCCTGGGAGAGACTGCACATTGCGCAGTCTCAGTGACCAAGCTAGGAGACTGACCCCTAGAACTACACGGTGCGTAGCTAGAGCCATCCCAGGCTGGGCTCTGCGTAATTCCAGGAGCCAAGGCAGAGGCTTGAGTCTCCAGTTTGCGGAGAGCTAGCTATGCATAGTGAGATCTGGGCAAGGGGACCCTTATCTGCCTAAGGGGAGTGTGAAAAACAAGCAGATCTGAAATTTGGTGTGATTTTGAGTGCAGATATGACTAAGTGTTGATTCATGCATGTGAAACAAGTGCCGCAATTGATTAAACTAAAGTAGAATGAAGCTTGTGAAGAGAGTCGTCGCAATGACGACCGTTGGTGCAAAAAAAGGAAAAATCATGTGACACATGGGAAAGGCAATCTATAGCTTCAAATAACACTTCTACAAGCTAAAACTAGTTAAAACATCAGCAATCATGCAAATAAACAAGTGAAACAACACTCTCACAAGCTAAACAAAAAAACGCTACAAAAGATGAGAAAGGAAAAACTCACTCACAAAAGCAACAACGATCGCACCGAAGGATCCTTGATCTCCTCAAGAATGTTAGATCTCCAATATCAAGTGTGAAAATGAGCTCCAAAATCATCGATTAAATATATTTGGTCAAGTTAAGGTTTGTGATGTGCATGCCTAAAATAGAGGAAAAAGTGACACGTGGCGGCAATTTCTAAAAATAATGCAAGTTCCTCTTTTGGGTTACTAAAACTAGATCCCTATTTTTTTATGGATGCTTTTTTCTTTTTCAAGAAAAACTTCCATGCATTTCTCGGGAAGATTACATAGTTATGGGAAGGACTGAGCAACTCTTCAGCTCATGCATTGCGTAGTTTCTAAGCAAAGTGGGTTCTACGCAATTTATGGGCTCATTGATGGGTTTCCCCTCCATGACTGCGCATTTCTAGAGCTCAAGGCTCACTGGAAGTCAATACTACACAATTCCAAATAGCAAGGCCAATTTCCCTCAAGAATTGTGTAGTTCTTTGAGGCAAGCCCAAAACTATTAAGGGACCAAGTTAGGAGACTGGCTTGTGGGTTAGAAAATTAACTAAGTCATCAAGCACAAGCCATTATGAAAAGAATAATCCTTAATCGAAGTAGAAGTCCCTGGATCAGTGCAAGATGAGTTGTTGTGGTTTAGAAGGAAGGCTCCAAAATAAAAGCATATGAAAAATTTTGGAGGGTGTCTGTAGCCGCTACAAAATTGGCAACACACTGGTAGAACTCCAGCTCTCTGTATGGACCTTGTCTAGTGCAAAGCGAGTCCAACACTTCTGGGTGTATTTTTTAGTTCTTCGATTATCATAGCTTATTCACGTAGCTTGAGCTAAATATGTAGCCCCTACCATTCTCTTTATCGGAAGCACGCATACAAAGCCAAGTCAAACATAGTTGTTTCGCTTGGGGACGAGGGATATATAGTTGCACATGTTGAGAAATGGAAACAAGAAATTCCAGTTTAGATTTTCCTTGAATTAAACTGTGAATTGAAATCGAATTCTATTCTCATAGAAACTTGTAAATAGTTAGTTAAGTTTAATTGAATTAATTAGCTTAGGAATTTCGATTTGGAAGTATTTTTATAGTCATGTATATGTTATCCCTAAATTTTAGGGGTCTAGGATGATTTTATTTGAGTTGTAATTAGATAACTTAGTTTGACTGAGTTATAGATAGTTAAACTAGTTCTAACTGTTTATGGAACTAGTAGAGGTATAGTACTGAGTTGGTGCACTGGTGCATCCTTAGTGCCATTTCATCTAACTAAATATTCCCTAATGAGAAACTCATGTATGTCGATTCAGAGAAATATCCAGTTGGGACTAGAGCGCAGGGATAGTGTACTATTAATTGTAGAATGATCCAAGTTGTACAGATCATGCATGCAATCAGAAGAGGACCTAGATTTGGATTGTGCAGTTATGGAAGAAGGAATTCCCAATTAAATATGGGATATTCCTCACAGGAATTGTGCAAGGAAATGGGGGCTCAATAGGCAGCATAAATTAGCTAAGTGTTGGTTAGTGCATGCTTGTGAGGTAGAGAGTTGATCATACTTCTGTGGAATTGTTCTTCTGAGAAAAATATTTGTATTATCACTCAGATTAATGATTAATGCAATAGATAGTCGGGGTTTTAAGCAGTGGATTTCCCCAGAGAAACAATTGTGTTATGTGTCATTGATTATCTTCCTCTTGTCAATTATTGATTTCATCGATTCTTGGTTTTCATTGTTTAAAGACTAGAGTATATTGTTGTCTTATGTTTTAGTACATTACATGAGCTTTGAATCTACAGGAAAATCTACATGGTATCAGAGCTGAAGGCATTATACTAGAGGAGAATTGGAAGTTTTGAGTTTTGGGTTACAGGTGAAATTCCAATTTTCAATATATACTTCAGGATCGATAGATGACTTTCTATGGTTTGCACCTCAAGTATGTCTTGGAAGGTGGCTCGGATTATTTAACATGGAAGGAAATAATGGAGGCCATGTTGGAGGATAGTGGCTTGAATAAATTTGTTTATCAACACATTCCTAAGCCACCAGCATTGGATGCAAAATATCTAGTCAAATGGAAGAAGTGTGTGGCGAAGGTGAGGCAGATAATCCTTGAGGGGGTTTGAGACCATATTGTCTCTAGTCTCCATGGGAAGGAAACTTCATATGATATGTGGAAAGTATTGAAAAACTTATTCTAGAACAACAATGACCATAGGAAGTTGGCATTGAAATACAAACTTCGTAAAATCAAGATGGAGAAAGGCAAGACCATTCCAAAATACTTAACCAAGTTCACTTGTTGTCATGATGAGCTTGGAAGTGTGAGCCTATATATCCTATGCCTTCCCAAGAGTTGGAATAGATATTAGGACCCTATCAATGGGATGGAGAAGCTTCCATATTAGGAACAATTGTGGTTGGATTTGATGCAAGAGGAGATCAAAAGGAACACCAGAGATGGTTTCTCATCAAAGAATGATGATGAGAAAATTTGTGCCTTAGCGAGTAAGGCAAGGAAAGGGAAAGGGAAGGAATCCCATTCAAAATAGGATTCTTACCATGGAGGTAAGAAGAAAGACATGAAAAAAGTTAAGTTCTTTCATTGTCACGAGCTGGGCCATTTTCCTACATTGAATTGTCAACTCAAGAAATCCAAAAAGAATTCCTCAAGAGGATTGGTGGGTGAGGCTTTGGCCTCTCAATTTGAATTGGTCTTACTCTCATTGCATGCATGGTGTCATCAATGATGGGTTGTATGGTACCTTGATAGTGGAGCTTCATTCCACATGACTGGTGACAAGGAGTTGTTCAGTGACTTGGAGGAGAAAGTCCTCTAGATGCATATGGAGATGGGTGATGACAAGAGGTATAGTGCTACTGGATTGGGCACAATTACTTTTTAGAGGGAGCAAGGTGCTCCTCTCACCTTGAGAGATGTTATGTATGTGCTTGGGTTGAAGAAGACTTAGTATCAGTCACCATGTTTGAGGATAAAGGCTATGATGTGATTTTCTCTAAAGGAAAGGGATTCCTTCGACACATAGCCACGAGTCAAGTAAATAAGATAGGGATTCGAGTTAAGAATGTCTATTAGATGGAGGTAGAGGATTGTGTTGCTTTGAACATGAAAGCAGAGATGGTGCACAACCGATTTTTTGGTGATTTATTCCACAGGAGATTGGGCCACTTGCAACATGGGGATTTGAAAATCATATAGAAGATCTCCACTAGTTTTCCCAAAGGTACACTAGAGCAAGTTGATACATGCAAGGGGTGTATTTTTGGAAAATACACCAAGGCTTCCTTTCATGAAAGAGACAGTCGAGCATAGGTGATTCTAGAACGAGTCCATTCATAGTGTGGACCATTATCGACAACATCCATGGTCAAACACAGGTATTATGTTATATTTGTTGACGACTTTTCTCGTAAATGCTGGATATTTTTCATGCAGAAGGATCAAACTTTCACAAATTTTTTTGGATTTAAACCATTGGTTGAGAAAGAGTCTGACAATAAGTTTAAATCTCTAAGGAGTGATAATGATGGTTAGTATGTCTTGAATTAGTTTAATAAATTATGTGCATCAGAAGGGATTAAATGGGAGTTGACGGCACCCCGTAACCCACAGCAGAGTGGGGTGGCTGAGAGGAAGAACATAAGCATTGTAGGAGCAACACAGGAAATGTTTCATGATTAGTGCCTACCACTACACTTGTGGGCTGAGGCATGCAACACAGTGGTTTAGTTGGAGAACCATAGCTCGCATTGAATACTCGGGATGAACAAACCATAGGAGGCTTATTATGGTAAGAGGCCAGATGTTAGTCACTTCAGGATTTTTGGATCATTAGTATATTTCCATGTGACAAAAGATGCATGAAAGAATCTTGAGCCAACAACAGAGTTGGGAATTTTTGTGGGGTACGTGCTCGTTTAAGGGGGCTTGACCTAAGTGCATAGTGTGCTGCACACCAAAAAAACCCTCAACCAATGGCCCTTTCAGCAATGACCTACAAGTAGATCATAGTCTCACCCGAAGTGGTTATGGGAGGCTGCAGAACTAGGTTTCTGCAACCAGAGGGATATGCGTGTTGTTGTGTTAATGTATTTACTTATGTTTTATACCTTCCTAAAATTTCACATACATAAATAACTTCACGTTGATGATTAACTTTACAAAATTACCCTTATCGCATCAAATAACAGAAAGCAATATAACATGTATTCTTTCGTGCAATTCAGTAAAAAGCATGCATAACAATAATAAAAAAGATAGAGAATCAATACATAAAGATACCCAATATTTCACCAAAACTTCTTCTTTATTAATAATGATCTTCAATACATGCTCTTTCCTAACCTGTGCACCCAACTGCAGGTGGTATGCACACTCAGTTGTAGACTCTTCAAGGCCTCCACGCACTTAGCTATGGAGCCTTCCCAAAATACAAACTCAAGACAGAGAATATAAGTCACTTATGATCTTCTATCATGACATGATTGATTGATATCATTTACAAAGTATTACATCTTCTTTAAATAGACTTCCTTACTACAAGACCATGGTCCATATACCATGGATCTGACCAAACAATGACTAAGAACCAATACCCGTTAAAAAATAAGGGTCTTTGACTTGCCCTAAAGCCCCTAAAACACCACACAATGAATACAACTTTGTTGGCTCTGCACACTCCGCTCCTCAAAATGCGAAGTCTTTGACCCAAAACTTGGACCAAGTTGGGTTGTGCCCAATAGTACATTGATACACCTCACAACTATCAGGTGTACTTTCCGACCAGTAGGATGAAGGTGGTTTGCAGGGATGTCAAATTTGATGAGGACAAGGTCATGCGAGTTTCCCTTGAGAGGGAGCTTGAGATACATGCGGTGTAGGAGATTTTATCTCCTAAGGTTGAGGAGCCTCAGATTGATGTGGAGCATCCACATGTAGAGGATCCAAGAGTGGAGACATCCACTCAGGCAGAGTCTTCCAGAGATGGGAGAAAGCACACCAAAGAGGCTGATATGCTATTGCATGATGCATGGGAGAATGTGGGAGCACCCACATCTTAGCACAGACAGAGGAGGTCACCTAAGAGGCACATTGGATACATGGCTCTTATGACCAAATGTGTTGAGGCAGAGTCATCTTCCTTTGAGGAAGTAGTGCAACAGACGATTTGGGTTGATGCTATGGTGGAGGAGTATGACTCCATAGTTTGTAACAGTGTTTGGGATGTGGTCCCAAGACTAGATGACAAGTCAGTGGTGAGCTCCCGATGGATTTACAAGGTAAATAAAGTAGAAAATGGTAATGTGGAGAATCATAAGGCCAGGTTTATGGCTCATGGATTTTCACAGGTAGAGGGGATTGACTAGATGAGACCTTACCTCCTATTGCAAGGTACTCATCAATCATATCTATATTTGCACTATCAGCATGGATGGGTTGGAATATACATCACATGGATGTAAATATAACCTTCTTTAATGGCACGATAGAGGAAGAGGTGTACATAAAATAACCTAAATGTTTTGATACCTTTGATTGTGAGTCACATATGCGCCGGCTCAAGTGAGTGTTGTATGGGCTAAAGCAAGCACCTCGTGCTTGGTACACTAAGATCGATAGCTACTTCACCGTGTTGGGGTTCAACAAGAGTGAAGTGGATGCAAACCTGTACCACATAGTGCTAGAAGGTAAATTGTCGATGATATTTTTGTATGTTGATGATTTGATTCTGACAGGTGATGATTAGTTGATCAAGTCTTGCAAGGAGGACCTTGCAATAGAGTTTGAGATGAAGTACATGGGGCTCATGTATTACTTTTTCGGCATGGAAGTATGGCAAGGTGATGAGGAATTGTTTATGTCTTAGGGTAAGTATGCCAACGAGATACACAAGAGGTTTCACATGGAGAGCAACAAACCCATGGAGAGTCCTTTAGTAGGTAAATGGAGGAAGGAGGATGTTACTTTAGGGGAGGTAGTGGAAGCTACTATTTATTGGAAGCTTTTGGGATCACTCATGTATTTGGTGAACACATGACCATATATGTGTTATGCAGTTAACCAGCTTAGTCAAGTGATGATTAGGCCTACCAAGCTGTATTGGAAGGCGGAAAAGCATGTGTTGAGATACCTCAAGGGAACTACTCAGTATGGATTCTGGTACAGAAGGACATAGGAAGTGAAGCTTCAAGGCTTCACCGATGCAGATTGGACAAGGAGTCCATCTGACAAGAAGAGCACATCGGGAGGGATCTTTAGTACTGGGTCAATAATAGTTTCTTGGTACAACAGGAAACAGAGATCGGTTGCACTCTGTTCGGAAGAGATAGAGTACATGTATTCAAGTTAGGAAGCATGTGAGGCCATCTAGATGAGGAAGATACTGTTTGGTTTGTTTGGTCATTAGATGGATCCAACTCTGATTTATTACGATAATTAGAGTTGTATCAAACTCTCCAAAAGTCCATTTTTTCATGATCAGTCCAAGCATTTTGATATCTGATATCATCATCTTCAAGATTGTGTATTGAGGTGGATTATGTTGAGAGAGTACATTCCCATGGAGGGGCAAGATGATGTCATTTTGACAAAGGCATTGTCAAGATGTAAGTTCAAGTTTCACAGAGACAGGATCAGGGTGGATGATAATCCCTTTCTTTTTGAGAGGGAGTGTTGAGAAACGGAAACACGAAATTCAATTTTAATTTGTCCTTGAATTAAACTGTGAATTAAAATTGAATTATATTCTCATAAAAACTTGTAAATAGTTAATTAAGTTTAATTGGCTTAATTAGCTTAGGAATTTCGAGTTGGAAGTCTTTTTGTAGTCATTTATTTGTTCTCTCTAAATTTTAGGGGTCCAAGATGAGTTTATTTGAGTTTTAATTAGATAACTCAGTTTGACTGAGTTATAGACAATACTAGTTCTATCTGTTTGTGGATTTAGTAGAGGTCTCATAGTGAGTTGGTGCATTGGCACATCCTCAGTGCTACTCCAGCTAACTAATGATTCCCTCATTAGAAACTCATGCATGTCAATTTAGATAAAGACCCAGTTGAGGCTAGAGTGCAGTTACAATGTACTATCAGTTGTAGAATGATCTGAGTTGTACAGATCATGCATCAATCGAGAGAGGACCTAGACATGGATTGTGCAGTTATGGAAGAAGGAATTCCCAACCAAATATCGGCTATTCCTCACGGGAATTGCGCAAGGAAATAGGGGCTCAGCAAGTAGCAGAAATTGGATAAGTTTTGTCTAGTGTGGGCTTGTCAGGCAAAGAGTTGATCATACTTGTGCGGAATTGTTCTTGTGAGAACAAGCTTTGTATTATCACTCAGATTTCTAATTAATGAATTAGATAGTCAAGGTTTTGAGGAGTGGCTTTCCTCAAAGAAACAATTGTGTTATGTGTCATACATTATCTTCCACTTGTTGACTATTTTTATCATCAGTTATTGGTTTTTTTTGTTTAAAAAGTAGAGTAGATTCTTGTCTTGTTTTCTATTACATTACATGTGCTATGAATCGACAATGAAATCTACAACACAGGTAAAATAGATTGCTAGAGTTTTAGTTTGATCTTTGGTGTTGCACCACTGCTAGTGGGCTTGGATAGTACCCCAATAGAGGCACTTCAGGAACACAAGCATTGCTCTACTATCAGTGAGCCTAGATAGTACCCCGATGGAGTTACATGCTTCAACTCTCTACGTAGGAAGCCTTTCCCTTATTTCACCCTTTATTTCATTTTTTTCATTTTCATTTTCAAAGAGCTGTGCATAGGAACTTATTTACTACATGAGGCAGAAGAGGGATCCTGAATTATTGAGATCATAAGAGATTGTACATTTAGAGAAGGTATATATACCTCTAACATACTTGTTAATTTTCCCCCTCTCCTTACTCTACCTGACTAAGTTGAAAAGGGTTAACCAAATATAGAAAACTGATTAGAGTAGATGGTACTAGTTAAGGGTGCAAGCATCATTATTTCACCATGACTCTCTCTGAAAGGAACATATTTTCCATCAAGGTATCATCAACTAGAAGAAATAAAAGAATCACATAAAGAGAGGGGATAGATAGATAACAAAGTGTTGATAGTTGTACAAGTTCCTCTTGAACTTCACCCTTCTTGTCTAAGAAGCCAAACATAGTTTCCTATGAAAACTAACCTACAAGTGCAAAAAGAAAATAAAAAAGGAAAGAAGTGGGAAAAGTAAAAAACAACTTAGTGAAGTTGTTGGCCTAGTGGGTCCTGAACTAGGTTCAGATGAAGTTGCGCCAAACAAATCCCTACACTACTGTCCCTTTTGGCATCAATCCATGGAGCGTAGACTGAAGTCTCACCCATAGTAGTATGGGGGGATGCTGGAACGAAGTTTCCGCACCCAGAGATCAGCGCGGTGTCATTTTATGCCCTAAATCTGCTTTGCTCAAATGGATAAGCCCTTGTGGATTATTGATGGAACTCCCTTTAATCAGCCTCTAGACCTTCGCAAAGGTCTATGACTGCCTTTCGTGGACCCTAAATGGGTGAGTCAACTACTTATGTGCATCAAAGATTACTCTTAACCCAGTAATTACTCAGATCAACTTAATTGTTCAATAACTTCAAAATACAACAAGATAATCTTCGTGTAAACAATTAACATTAATTGTGTTCATATAACAATATAGATCAAGTAAAGTCACACGTCAATACATTATTATTTCATAAGTCCATCATTCATCACAGCTTAAAGTGCATTCATTCATAATAGAATAAAATAAGCGAAACACAAGAATTTCTATAATAATCTTCTTTATTGATAATCAGTTCAACTTATAGACTCAAGACTTCCTTGAGCACTCAACTGCAGGTTTCTGTGCACTCATCGAATCTACTTTAGGCCTCTGTGTAGACAGCTGGAGAGCCTTTCATCCTACTCTTCTTTGCTGATTCTCTAGACTTCTCCCATAGACCAAACTTCATTACTTACCTTAGACATCCTAAGACACACCTATTTATATAATTCCATAGTCTGCAGACTATGTGTAGATCCTCAAAAAGCCGACTCAACTTACATAAAGAAGGGTAAAACCCTTTATGATTCTCTAACTAGCTATGCGCTCCGTGACCACAATTTGCGGAGACTTTGGATCTTTATACAACAAACTTGTGCTTTTTCCCCAAAATTGACCCTAGGGGACCCCATCCCAATAGAAGAAAATCAAGAAATAAATAAAAAAAGAAAAACTATTCCTACTCCTAACCTAAGCAGAACATAGGCCCACTCACATAAAGTGATACTTCCAATACAAACATCAGTGCATTGGTTGGCCCATGTAGGGAAGAGCATGATCGACAAGAAAGATATACCAGTAAACCAAACAAGAAGAAAGATTAAACAATGCAAACTAATACGTTCAAAGATTGAATGCATCCACAGAAAATTAAAAATAGAAAGCACATGAGAGGCACTCTGCATATGTACCATGGTATCCTCAGACATTGTGAGTGGAATAAAGTCATGTACACACCTTTGAACTTGAAAACGAGAAAACATAAAGAAATTTTGACTGTGTTGGACCCGCCAACATGTAAGGGGATCTCCCCGGTAAGAAGTCCCAATTAGACCTTAGACCATTTGGTGTAAGAGTCCCAGCAGTGGGTCGTATGGTAATGCCTTGACCGCAATTTCAACAGAGGCAAGTAAGATGTCTTTGTTGGTAGCAAGGGTGTGATAGTTGCAACAAGTCAAGGAAGGTGCACGAGAGGTTCTAACATGTTGAGGGTGAGGTGAGTGTGCCCTTGGACACTTGTAACAGTACGCGGCTTGGATGGGAACACACAACAGAAGATGCATCAAAAGCTGGAGAGCAAGTTAGAGAGTAATCCAAAGTGATGGTTAAACCAACAACACATTTCAAAAATATTCATACATACTCATACACAATAGTCCATACATGCATGCATAAGAAAACAAATACATATATCGTTTAGAGTAAACCAGATAGCATAGAATACAATACAACATATGCATGAAACGTGTTGGCTCTGTTATATTAAGAAGTGTAAGTTATAGTCATACAATACATCCATATCCAACCACTAGTTCTAATAGTGGAATGTTATAGCCACAACTACCTGCTCCTCTAAAAAGATGTACTAGCACTGCACAGTGGAGAAGCCAAGGCTCATTACAATACTGTCCATGATTTCTCTAAGATACTCCTATCGAAGCTTGGCTGACCAAAAGCCTTTACAATGAGTTATGAGGTTCTATTTATAGCAAAGGGTGGGGAGACCCTTGACATTCCCCTTTGTGACAGTTCATATACCCTAATGACACTTCATCTACTGTATGGTTGTTACATCCAACCATCGACACCTGAACTTCCACTTTACAAGATGTTACATTACAATGCACATGTGCCCATGTGACACAAAATGGCTTGAGAAATCCATGCAAGACATCACTGACACTCGATCCATTGTGATGAGACCAATTGTTTGAGATTCTTGTGATGGTGAAGGTGGTGAGATGATGCCAAGCTTGGTCATCCGTGATGGTGTGCATGCGCTCCATGCTGACATCTTGTTGAAGCGAACTCTTGCCTCTGTTGCATCCCGGTGCATTGGTGTGGTTCCTCCATCCAACTTGTCTACTAACATGTGCATGGTCTCCTTGGTTGTAGTCGAACCGGAAACACAATGATGCATAGTGTCCATGCTGATCTTCCAGTGTGTGTTGGTGGTCATGCACATCAACTGTCAACTGCATGTTCAGCTCCAGTCAGACTTGCTTCTTGTCTTCGCCTTGGTGAGTGTGCCAAATGGGTTAGATTGTATGTGTACACACAATGACATGCATGCCACTGAATTCCTTTGCATGTGATCAACAACACCACTCACCAAGTTTGATCCATGCCAGCTGCTGGGATGGATATTTAACCTGTACAGGTGCAGTTTCATCCATGAGTTCATGTCACGCCCGTTTTTGTACTCATTCCCGCTACAACTCATTCCCTCGTCTATGCAGCTCCTATTCTTCCTTGAGTTGTTGCTTCAACACATGCAACTCCTTCTTCATTCCATTCTATGTCTTTGCGTGATCTTCATTATCATGCCGTCACCTCATAGCCTGAGTCTCCAAAGTTGCTTTCATCACAAGTGGATCTGCTTGAGCTTGCAACTTTGTTCTGCCTCTATGTTGTCAACAACCTTCCTCTTGCATTCATTGCATCTGGTATGATACTTTCAGTTATTGTTCATGGTGCTTCTTGTTTTGATGTTGCTGTCGTCATATCTTGATGTGCTTGTCTACGAACAACTTGATGACTTCATGGGTAGGCAAGTTCATAGAAACTTAATTGATTGCATCCCCTAGTGTGCTTTGAACAGTGTCTTCATCTCTACTCTCCTGGAAACCATTGTACCTGTGCTGATGAGAGGTAGATGAACACCTGTGATACCTTGAAACACTCTTGGAAAGAAATCTATCAGTCGAAAACCAAAATGAACTTGAGAACTGACTTGCAACATACCTGTGTGACTGATCATGAAGGTTGCACAATTTCCGCTGGGAGGTTGGGAGACTGACTGCCAAGACTGCGCAAGGCACAACTTGGGCTGCTCGGAGGCTGAATGACTACTGGAACTACGCAATGCACATTTCAGTTTGGTTGCTGACTGCTGGAATTGTGTAATGCAAAATCTCAGTTGGCAATGGTTGTAGGCTCAGTGACTGCATTACACAATTTTTTGGGCTTGCAGTCATTGTCCCTCAGAATTACGCAATGCAAGACTACAAGACAATCACTGGGAAGAAATGCGCATTTCCTGAAAGGAAGACAGAGCCTTCCCTCTCAGGATTGCGTAATGCTATCTTAGTGAGGCAGAGTCCAGGCCAAGGCTGCCTAGACTCGCCGACAGAAACTGAAAGAAAATGTGAATGCAAATGCATGTTGATACTGAGTGTAATCATAATTGAATGATCGTGCATGAAGAAAATGAATGATAGGTTCATAAAACGGAACAACATGCATGTGGGTGAGGCGAGTCACCAAATCAGTGACCATTCGTGAAAAAACATTTCATGCATGTGACAAGAGTGATATGTTAACAAAAACTGAAACAGTTCTAGTACAAGCTAGTATGTATCAAAACAACAACAAACGCTCATCGAAAAAAATAAGACAACATTCATATGAAGCGAAACACAAAAAGCACCACAAATGCAGCACAAGACATGGAAAGTGGGCTTATCCCAAAATAGTTGAGTAGAATGTGCCAGCAGCTCCTAGATGCAAAGTGGGATGTCAAAGCTGCAAGTTTGATGTTAGGAATGAGATCTGCAACGTCTGGTTCATGATTTTGATAAATTCGAAGATGTGATGCGCATGCCACAAATATAGGTAGAGTTACACCTGGTGGGAGGTTTCCGAGATGATCCTTGCATGCAACCTCCAGCTGTTAAAAGTAGATTGCTGAATCAAGGGATTTATTTCTGTGCTACCTTGGGAGAAGAAGCCCATGCATGTAAATCGGTTTTGCTTAGTCTCGGAGGGCACCATTCAACCCATCTGCACATGTAAGAGGCTGCTCAACTGCTAGGAGAAAATCCTCATTTCTGGAGGGGAGTTGGGTTGGCTACCTAGGAGATTTGCACAATTTCTGGGCAGAGCAGCCAACTGCTACCTAGGATTGTGCAATTCCTAGGCTGTGCAGCCCTGCTGGGAGGAATTGCGCAATTTTTTGGATGAAGCCTAACTGGAAGATTTGCACAATTCTAGAGCCCAGCAAGCTGCCTGACAAAATTGATCAATTTCTGGAGGGGAGGATGGTTTCCCTCTAAAATTGTGGAATTTATTGAGGGAGTTGCTCAACCTATAACTCAACCAAGTTCAGAGGAACAACCTGTGAGGGGAATGAAACAAGCTCTAATGGATAGGCTATCATTCTGAAAGAAAATCACTGAAGCTTGTGTAGTTGACGAAGCAAGACATGTTGCTGTGAAAGGTTGGTAGGGATGCTCCAAAACAAAGTTAAGAGAAAATTTTAGAGGGTGGTTGTAGCTGCACTTGGCGACACACTAGTAGAACTCTAGCTCTTTGAATAGACCTTGTTTGTGAAAAGCAAGTCTAACACCTCGGATGTTATTTTTCAGTTCTTAGTTCGTCTTGGTTTCCACACTGCTTGATTGTAGGATGTAGCATCTTCCAAGCCCTTGGTCGGTCGACACACATTCTAAGCTAGGCCAACACAGTTGTTTCAGTTGGGGGTGAGGAGTATATGATGCACAAGAAGTATAGTCGTTAGAGTCTTAGTTTCATCTCTGGTGTTGCTCCATTGTGAGCAGGCCTAAACAATACCCCAACGGAGTCACATAGGAACACAAGCATGGCTCCGCTACCAGTGAGCCTGGTCAGTACCCTGGTGGAGTTACTTGTATCACCTCTCTGTGTAAGAAGCCTTTCTATTCTTTGGCCTTATTCATTTTTCATTTTTTCAAACTTTTCTCACATTTTCATTTTTTCATTTTTCATATTCATAACTGTGCATAACACTGATTCATTTTAGAGGCGGAAGAGGGATCCCGACGTATTGAGAGAAGATGTTGTTCCTTCAGAGAAGTGGTTTATGTATACCTCTGACGTTATTGTTAAGTTTTCCCCCCTCACCTTACTCTACTTGAATGAACTGATAAGGATTAACCCAAAAACAATCGACTAGAGTAAGTGATACTAGTAGTGCGCGAGCATTTTGTTTTCACCAAGGTTCACTTCGAACAATATGTATTTCCCATTGATGTATCATGGGCTGAAGACAACAAGTTCTTACATAATATAGCGAGCAACAAATAACCAAATGTTGATAGTTGTACAAGTCCTCTTGTACTTTAGCTAGCTTATTTCAAGAGTCACCGACAGCCCATGAAAAGCTAACTTACGGACAATAACAAGCAAACAAAACAAAAAGGAAAGCAAGAAGCAAAAGAAAAGGTGGAAGAAAAGTGAGTAAGCAAACAAACACACAAAGAAAGAAGCAAACATGCATGTAAGCAAACACTACTCCTACTCCTTCCAATGCAGCCACCAATGCATTGGTTGACCCATGTTGGCGAAGGCACAGTATGCGAACATCACAGTTGCGTAAACCAGCAAGCATGAAAGATATAACGATGAAGACTGACACACTTCAAGATTACAAGCGACCACAGAAAAAAGATGAGTGAAAGTGCATGACATGCACTCTGTGGAGCTGCCATGGTGCTATGATACACTTCATGAAGATGTTGAGTGTATGCATTCTCTTGACTGTGAAATGCAAGAAAATGTGAGAAAGGTAGACCACTTACATTGTGCATGTGTGACTATTGTGTAAGATTCCTCCAATGCATGAGTGATGGGATCATGTAGTTTGAGTAGAGGAAGTGAAATCTGGTTGTTTGGTTCATCTTCAATGCAAAGAAGAGAGTGATGAGGAGCCTTGAATGTTTCAACGATTTCCTGACTGGAAGTGAAAACAACCTTAGGACAACGAGGGCCTGACATAACCATCAGCTTGGGTTGAAGTGCCTCAACAGTCTGCGGGGTTTCGATTTTGTTGATAGATAGATCATCGTAGACCAATGTCTTAGACATATTAAAAATGATTGAATCAACATCGTGATCAGATGAAGAAGTAGAGAGATCATGGCAACCAAGGTCCAAAAAATTCAGGATGTGTGTCTCCATCCTCATGATTTGATGAATCATGCAGAGGGGTAGATGAAAAGAAAATATGTTCACCCTCTGTGTTTCTAGACATGACAAATCAAAAATTGAACAAATTTTTGGAGGAAGATGTGTCCTCTCTGCAACGTAATGACAGATTGAAATCCGACGTGTCCTGTGAATGATCGGAAGTAGAAACATTCGGAAATGAGTTTTCATAAGGGAAATCAACAGTTACAGAATCACAAGGTATGTCATGATAAAGCAGATGAGGCGCGGCTGGAAGGGAGTCATCCTTCACTATGGGTTCTTCTTTATATTCCATCACACACTCATTATGAATGATGGCGTAGGTTGGATGTACAATACCAATTTTGTCTATAGCTTGATCCTTGTTCACAACAGGTGAGGAGTCTGGAATGGAAGACAACAATATAGTACAATCCGAAGGATCAATAGAACGTGTGGATAGAGTTTGAGGGAACGAATCCGAGTGAAAACCAAAAAGATTTCAAACTAAATATGCACAGATATCAAGAGCAAGTGGGGTGGGAGGATGTGACAGTTCAATAGATGTGTGTGCATGTTCTCCCACATCACTCTACGGTGGTGGAGCTATTTGATGAGGTGAAGGCAGACAGTCACTTGTGAGGAATTGCGCAATTTTCTGGATGAAGCCTGATTGGAAGAATTACGCAATTCTGGAGTCTAGCAGGCTGCTAGATAGAATCACACAATTTCTAGAGGGAAGGTTGGTTTCCCTCCATAATTGCGCAATTTCTTGAGGGAGCTTCTCAGCCTGCAGCTGGACCAAGTTTGGAGGAACAACCTATGAGGGGAATGCAACAAGCTCTGATGGACATGATGTCATTCTGCAATAAAATCACTGAAGCTTGTGTACTTGATGAAGCAAGACATGATGTTGTGAAAGGTGGGTAGGGAGGCTCCAAAACAAAGCTAAGGAAAAATTTTGGAGGGTGGTTGTAGCCACTACAACAAGAAAGAACAAAATTTTCATTTTTCAACAGTGCTTGCTATGTACGACTCCTCCAATTCTTGAGCAATAAGATCGTGTGATTCCAGTGGAGGATGAAAAAATTGTAAGATAACATGATTTTCAACATTAACAACAGAGTGATGAGGATCCTGGAGAGATTCAACAGATTTCTAATCCAAAGTGTAACTAACCTCAAAGCTATGAGAACCTGAGACAACCATCAACTCAAGCTAAAGTGCCTTGACATCTTGAGGATTTTCCAATTTATCAAAATATGGATCATCAAGGATAGGTGGCTTAGAAATATCAATAGTGGACAAATCATAATCATGATTGAATGAATGAATCAAAAGATCAGGACAACCATAATCAAAAGTTCAAGATGAGGGATAGAGGCATCCTCATGATTTGAAAAATCATAAAGAGGGGATGATAAAAAATGAGAAATTTCACCCTTCATGTTTCCAAAAAGGTAAGATGAGAGATTGGGAGGATTAAGGAAGATAGATTTGTCCTCTTCGCATTTAAATGAAAAGTTGGCATTTCATGTGTTCTGCAAATGATCCAAAATAGAAACATTTGGAAATGAATTTTCACTAGATGGAATAGAACTAACAAAATCATGGAAGATGGTAGGATAAATTGGACGAGGTGTGGAAAGAAGGAGGTCATCCTTGACTACAGATTCTTGTTAAGACTCCCACACATACTCATCTAATATGATATTGCAGGCTAGTTGTTCAACACCAACTCCATCTAGAACTTTATCCTCATGAACATCAAAAGTGAGATTAGAGATAGACGAACACAACACATCAAAATCCAGAAGATCAAAAGGAACGAAGGATGGAGGATGAGGAGACAACACCACATGACAACCATCAAAGTTACAGTCCAAATATGCGTAGAAATCTTGAGTAGGTGAGGTAGGAGGAGATGGAGATAGATCCGCATGTGGATGGTCAACTTCTTCCACCTTGACCTATGGAGCTATAGTTGTTTGATAGGAAGGGGACGGAGGGTCACTTGGTACAACAACCTTGTCTGTCTCAGGTTTAGAAGCTCTAATACCGAGGCATGTTAGGAGAGGTTTGAAAGATTCTAACTCATGTGGATTCTAAAAAACGTGAAAAGTTCATTAAAATATTTCATCCAAGAATTCCTAGTTGACTTCATCTTCAAGAAATTCAAAACAATAGTGAAGAAAATGATTGTGAAAATCTTGAAGAGAATCATCAGGTCATTTTCACAATTTTAAAAGTTTTCTATTAAGGGATTTATGGTCATAAAGAATGAAAGCATGACATGATTCTCTAAAAAGTTGATCGAAAGAGTGTATAAAGGTTGCAGGAAATGTGTGACACCATTTATTTACGTGCCCTTCGAATATGAAAGCGAACAACCCATAGGAAATATTGTCAGACAAGACATCATGCCTGTCACAAAAACCAACAAAAGTAATTGTGACCCTGAGCAAGGTTATTCCAACCTCGCCATTAAACTTAAACCTGGACAATTCATCTAACATGTCCAACAACACTTCAAAATGTGTAGAGTTAGAAAAACATGTCGGGGTTTTGATTAGGAAATATGTCATGAGATATGTGTAGAAATTTAAAACAGACTTCAAGGGATTAACTTGTCATCTGGCCCTCCTTGTAGTGCCAAAAATGTTGATGCTGTTGGGCCCAACAACATTGATGGGATCTCCTCAATATGAAGTCCCAGCTAGACCTCAAACCATTTGGAGTAGTAATCCTAGTAGTGGGTGGTAGTGTAATGCCTTGACCACAGTAGTGTGCGTAGGAAGGTATGAAAACTTTGGGTGAAATAAAGTGTGTGACCCTACGGAGAGTCATGTGTGATGCATGAAGGTTCTAACACATGGAGGGGAAAAGGAAGTGCACCACTTAGAATCCTCTAATAGTATGCAACTTGAAAGGAAGACACAAGTAAAATGACATCACAAGATAAAATACATAATAGTCCAGATGTTAAAGTGATGATTTAATACAAAAATGCCTATTGAACAAGATTCATACAAATTCATACAAAGTAGTTCATAAGCATATTCATAAGTTAAATAACATACATTTCCAATACAATAAGAATAGTCCTACTATATTATCAACATATGCATGAAAACATGTTGGATATGTTTTTATTATTATAATTGAAAGTTCCATCCATAAATACACCATTGACGACCACTAGCCCCAATAGTGGAACATTACAATCAAGAAGACATGCTCCTCCAAATAAGTATACTCACTCTACACTATGGAGAAGCCAAAGCTCTTCACAATACTCCCAAGACTTTTCTAAGAAAAAGCCTAGCCAAAATCTAGGCTCCCAAACTCCTGTTCTATGAGTTATGAGGTTCTATTTATAACAAAGGGTGGAGTGACCCTTCACATTTCCCTTTGTGACTCTTTGACTTCCCTCATGACTCTTCAACTTCTTCACTAAATGACACATTACATTACATGATGACTTTTCATATTCCAATATTGACACATGGAATTTCACTTACAACATATTTACAAATAATATTACATTTTCCACATGTACCCATATAAGACAAAATAGGCTAGAGACAGCCTAACAAGACACAACACTATGATTCTAGAGTTTGTGGAAAGTCCAGCTTAGAAACATCCACTTGATGCTTCTTGTTCACATATCGGTGCCAAGCTTGCTAATGTGTGATGGTTTCCTCAATGTTGAGGATAATTCTTAACTATGTTATGTAATCGCTGACAAATTAGGAAACAAATTTTGTGTCCTGAGTTATCAGAATTAGGTCAACAAATTAATAGATGTAGTAAGTTATTATTCAGAAAATTATTAGGGACAATAGATTAGTTAGATAATGGATATCCAATTAGAAATGTGTTGGCTATATAATAATGTATTCATTTCTCTTATGGAGATATGAGATTTCAATGAGAGTTCAACTCATGGATTGAGAATCAGACTTCTCTTGTTTTTGTTCATTAGTTTTGTGTATGTTTTCATATGTATGCTCTTGATAGATTTAACATGTGGTATCAGAGTTAGGTTAAGAGAGTTGATTTACATGTAAAGTGTGTGTTGTTGGCAGGAGGTTTCAAAAGTTTGTGAAAACCATTAGCAAGATTTTTCATAAATTTTTTAAGCTTGTGCATATTCAAGTTATTGGTGGGAGTGCTCAGCAGTTAGTAGCAATGACCAACAACAGCAACAATATGAATATTTCTCAACCACAAATACCAGTGTTTAAAGGTGAGAACTTTGGTTTTTGGAGCATTAAGATGAAAACATTGTTTCTCTCACAAGATTTATGGGATTTCATAGAGAATGGATATATAGAACCAGATTCTCAAACACTTGCCCGCTGGACTCAAGACCAAAGAACACAACTAAAGGAAAATCGTAAGAAAGATTCAAAGGCTCTCTTCCTAATTGCAAGAAGTGCATGATTCTATTTTTCCAAGACTAGTTGGAGCAACAAAATCAAAGGAGGACTGGGATGATTTGCAGCAACCATGTGAAGGAACTGATAAGGTAATAATTGCTAAGTTGCAGTCCTTAAGAAGAGAATTTGAAACTTTGTGCAGGAAAAACTCTGAATCTATTAAAGATATTTTCACTAGATTTATGGGAATAGTGAATGAAATTAGGTCTTATGAAGAATATTTAAAAGATCAAAAAATTGTTGAGAAATATTTAAGAAGTTTTCCTGCAAAATTTGATGGGGTTGTTGTTTCTATTGAGGAGTCTAAGGATCTAACTCAGTTGTCTGTGAATGAGCTAATGGGGTCCTTCAATCTCATGAGAAAAGAATCAATAGATCTTCTAAAAAATATGTTGAGAAAGATTTTCAAGCGACAGGAAATTTTTTCAAAGACAAAAGTGGTTCCTCTTATGAGGAAGAGGAAAAACATACAAAGGAGGCAGAGGTTGAGGAAGAGGACAAACATATAGAGGAGGTAGAGTTTGAGGAAGATTTTTTGCTGCAAACAAAAAAGGAAGAGGTAATGATGACATTGATGGAGGTAAATATTTAATAAATCCCAAGTTCAATGTTTTTATTGTAAAATATTTGGCCATTATGAACAAAATTGTTGGAAAAAACAAAAACAACACGATAATTTTTCTGAAGTAAAAGAAGAGGTTGGCACTTTATTCTTGGCTTGTGATTCAAGTAATAATGTTTCCAAAGAGGTGTGGCTTATGGATAGTGATTGCAGCAATCACATAATAGGAAACAAAGATGGCTTTGTGTAGATAGATGAATCTACAAAATCTGATGTACTATTGGGAGATGACAAGCCAGTTGAAGCTAAATGTAAGGGAAAAATTGTTGTGAAGTCAAAACGAGGAAAATCAAAGCACATTAATGCTGTTTTATATTTTCATGGTCTAGCACATAATTTTTTGAGTGTGGGGAAACTCCTTGAAAAGGGATATTTAATTGTTGCTTTCAAGGACAAGCAATGCATAATCTATGATAAAGATGACCACAGTAAAATTATTGCTAAGACTAATATGCTGCAAAATATAATTTTTGCTTCAATCTCCCTTGTGAAGAAAGTACAACATTGAATGTTTCTTATGATGATAGTTCCTAGCTATGGAACATAAGGTATGGACATTTGAATACAAAAGGCTTGAAATTGTTATATAACAAGCAAATGGTCAATGGGTTACCACTTATTTGTTCTATTGATAAAATCAGTGAAGGATGTATTCTTGGTAAGAAACATAGAGATTCATTTCTAGTAGGAAAATCATGTAGAGCAAGTAAACCATTGGAGCTAGTGCATGCAGATATATGTGGTCCTATGCAAACTTTTTCTCTCAACAAAAATAATTATTTCATTATTTTTGTGGATGATTTTAGTAGAAGAATATGGGTATATTTCATTAAAAAAAAAATCTGATGCATTTGTCATATTTCAAAAATTTTAAGCTCTTGTGGAAAAGCAAAGTGGTTATTGTCTAAAAACATTACGCATAGATAGAGGGGGAGAATTCACTTCTAATAAGTTTGATTCTTATTGTAAAATGAATGGCATTCAAAGGCAACTGACAACTAGTTATACTCCCCAATCGAATGGGATTATTGAACATAAGAATAGAACAATTGTTGAGATGGCTAGGAGCATGATGAAAGGTAAAAACCTTCCAAACATTTTTTGGGATGAAGCTATAGCTACATCTATTTATTTTCTTAATAGATGCCTGACAAGAATTGTTCAAAATATGACCCCTTATGAAGCATGGTGTGGAAGAAAACCCAATATTTCTCATTTAAGAGTCTTTGGTCTCATGTTCCTACTGAAAGGAGAAGAAAGCTTGATGATAAAAGTGTGAAATGCATTTTTATTGGATATTGTGAGGAAACCAAAAGGTTATATATTGTACAATCTACAAATTGTAAAACTAATGATTAGTCGTGATGTGTTCTTTGATGAGAAAGAAGAATGGCAATGTGTTGTAACATGATTCTAAGTGTGGATAATTTAAATTTGCTGATATAATAAGTTTTACTAGTTTAGAAATAATAAATGGGTCTGCAAGAGTAAGTGCGCCCTCAAAATTTAAATTTAAGTTTCATTAGCTAGTTGATTTAGTTAATCATGCATTTAAACATGATTAAAATGATGTAATAAAGTAAATTCAAACATGGTTTACAAACTTCTAAGAACGAAATTTAAAAAAATTAAAGAGGTTTTTGTTTATAACATCCTCATTTACAAAAACCTCTCTCAGTTTTGTAACACCTATTATGGATTTGGAGATGCAAATGCATCTTTGAAGGAATGTTTTCCAGAAATTTCCTGTTTTAGTCACCTTTTTGCAGAGGATAGTGTGACTAAAAAAAGATGAATATCTGGAAATTGGAAGAGGTTTTGGTTCATAAGATTCTAGAATGCAAAAAACTATCTCACTTTTCACACAAGTGTGAGGGGTTGGTATATACACTTTCATCATGTTTAACCTATTTTTCCGACTGTGTAATGTCCTATTTAGGCCACCTTTTTGCAGAAACTATTGTGGATAATTAGAGATGATTCTTGAGAAACTGAAGGAGGTTTTTGTTTTGAAGATGATCAAGTACAACAACCTACTTCATATTTTACTCAGCTATTACATAATCAGAGATACAAGTACATCTTCACATCCTATGTTTCAGACTATGTAAATTCCTTTCTAGACATCGTTTTGCAGAAATTATTGTAAACAGTTGGAGCCGAATTTTGGGAAACAGAGAGAGGTTGATCTCAAGAATATATTCATCTACAATAACCTCTCTCAATTTTTACATAACTATCTCGGATTGAGATATACAAAGGCATTACTGGACCCTATTTTGCAGGATTTTGGGAGGAAAAAGCTCAAGAGAGTTAGTGACTTGGAGGCCACCTCATCAAATAAGAGTTGCAATCAAATTCGAATTTATCTTCTTTATCAACATAAATCCTCAAGGATAGTACAATAACTCTTCAAATAGTTTTAGTTACATTTATTTGTGTTCTGTTTTTGTAATACAGTTTTCAGATATTTGTAATAGCTCTTGATATTTTTATCAAGATATTTTGGGAGGAAATTGTATAAATACTTCATCAATTGAAGTAATATGGGTTGGCTTTTTATTCCAAGACTCTTCACTTTGTAATAAGGCTTCTGTTATAGTTTTTCTAATGAAATCATTACGGTTCTAGTTTTGACAGAATTTTGTGCTTCGAGTATGTTTTACCAGTTTTTCATATCTTATTTCTACACATGATAAAAGTGTTTATAGGATGGTATGCAAAATCATAACCTTTAGAAAGGGATTAGCTTATTGGACTGTTTGTCCAAGATATCTCCCCTTTGACTACTTTTTGCTTTATGCCGTCTAATAGCCATTAAAAGAGATTAGCTTATGGATTATCTATCTGAAATAACTCCTCTTAGAATTGGTTTTAGTTTGGCCTTCTTGAATACTCTGAATATGTTTTGTTGGGATATAGAAATCTTCTACATGCATCCACATTTCCCTAGTTGTTAAGTATTCAGTTTGACTACTCAATTATTAGGAATCTCCTTACATTCTTCTACCATAATTCTTGAAAAAGCTAAGTCATTATGTCAGGCTGGAAGCTAACACTTTTAGAAGGGACCCTATGAGAGAGGCCTTTAATCATGATTAGGGATTGTTATTGATCACCAACCACCCCCAATTAAAACTATAAATCTGGCCATTGTGGTTCAAAGGTTGTTGTTCATTGACAGGTGAATAGCGTTAAACAAAGCCTCGTAACAATTGAGGGAGCCCCCTCTGGTTCAAGTGCCAACTTGAACCTAAAGGCTGGTTTAGTTGGTTTCCTGGCATAGTTTTTGCAGCTAAGGACTGCCTGTGGGAAACAGGTACAACATTTGGCACCATTGCCAAGGAATGAAATAACAAAGATCTTTCTATGGGGAACGATAAAGTTTACATCTATCTCTTGCTGGTGAACAAGGAATAGGCATTTGTATTGGTTGCATTATTTTTACCTGGCGATTCCACTAGATTACCAATCCCACTCTTGTTTTGAAATTTAAGCTGCCTTTATTGCTATGCAAGGTTAACTGATACTTGCAATCAGCAGTATATGTCTTTCCCTCTCAGCCATGGTCAGAAATATAAAATATCTACAGAGGATGCAACTTTTAAAGTACACTTGTGAGTATAAGTTTTCCATGGGATTTCATGTTCATAATATATATATTATTCAGATTTTCAGCTGTTGGCAACTTGGTTTGTCAATAAATCCACTCCACACTTGGTTACATTGGAAATCATATTACACCTAACAATGTAAATTTTTGCAGTTCAGTTAGATAGAGGTGTGGGATTGATTAGCTACTTTCAGATTCAGGGTGCAATAGATCTACAATTGTTTCAGTTATATTTCAAGATTGCAGTATTAAGTTTGGTTTGGTTGAGTGAAATGAATTCCAAGGGATTAACTTATTAATTCCATATCCTATGAATTAGGCACTCTTGTTCTTATTTCCACTTACATTGTTAGTTGTTTCACTTCAGCAGTTTTCAAGTTTCAGTTTTCAGTGTGAAAGAGTATCCGAATTAGTGTAGGAATATGGTTGCATTTTACAGTTGTAGGTTGCAGTGTGCAATAGCAGAGTATTGATGGGGATTGGTTATATTTCTACATAAGATGGCAAACCAGTGGTTGGTGGTTTTATGGTATGACTCCATGCCCAACACTAAAGGCAACTAGTCTACTAGTTCTCTGCATCCCATAGGGGGAAGCAGTCCCCATTGGAGCCGATGTTGTAACATGATTAGTTTTGATAATTTAAATTTTCTGATATAATAGGTTTTAGTAGTTTAGAAATAATAAATGGGTCTGCAAGAGTAAATGCGCCCTCAAAATGTAAATTTAAGTTTCATTAGCTAGTTGATTTAGTTAATCATGCATTTAAACATGATTAAAATGATGTAATAAAGTAAATTAAAACATGTTTTACAAACATCTAAGAATGAATATTAAAAAAATGAAAGATGTTTTCGTTTATAATATCCTCATGTACAGAAATCTCTCTCAGTTTTGTAACAACTATTATGGATTGGGAGATGCAAATGCATCTTTGAAGGAATGTTTTCCAGAAATTTCTTGTTTTAGTCACCTTTTTGCAGAGGATAGTGTGACTAAAAAAAGATGAATATTTGGAAACTGGAAGAGGTTTTGGTTCAAAAGATTCCAGAATACAAAAACCTATCTCACTTTTCACACAGGTGTCAGGGGTTGGTATATACACTTTCATCATGTTTAACCTATTTTTCTGACTGTGTAATGTCCTTTTTAAGCCACCTTTTTGCAGAAACTATTGTGGATAATCAAATATGATTGTTGAGAAACTAAAGGATTTTTTTGTTCCTAAGATGCTCAAGTACAATAACCTTCTTCATATTTTACTCAAATATTACATAATTAGAGATACAAGTACATCTTCACGGCCTATTTTTCGGACTGTGTAAATTCCTTTTTAGACATCGTTTTGCATAAAGTATGTTGAACAGTTGGAGCCGAATTTTGAGAAACGAAGATATGTTTATCTCAAGAACATATTCATCTACAATAACCTCTCTCAATTTTTATATAACTATCTTGGATTGAGATATAAAAAGGCATTACTAGAACAATTTTGTAGGATTTTGGGAGGAAAAAGCTCAAGAGAGTTAGTGACTTGGAGGCCACCTCATCAAATACGAGTCACAATCAAATTCAAATTTCTCTTCTTTATAAACAGAAATCCTCATGGTTAGTAGAAGAACTCTTCAAATAGTTTCAGTTACATTTATTTGTGTTCTATTTTTGTAATACAATTTTCAGATATTTGTAATAGCTCTTGATATTTTTATCAAGGTATTTTGTGAGGAAACTGTATAAATACTTCTTCAATTGAAGTAATATGGGTTGGCTTTTGATGCCAATACTCTTCACTTTGTAATAAGGATTTTGTTGTAGTTTTTCTAATGAAAGCCTTACGGCTCTAGTTTTGACATACTTTTGTGCTTCGAGTATGTTTTTCTAGTTTTTCATATCTTATTTCTACACATGATAAAAGTGTTTATAGGAAGGTCTGCAAAATCATAACTTTTAGAAAGGGATTAGCTTATTGGACTGTTTGTCCAAGATAGCTCCTCTTTGACTGGTTTTTGCTTTATGCCTTCTGATAGCCATTAAAAGAGATTAGCTTATTGGACTATCTGTCCGAAATATCTCCTCTTAGAATTGTTTTTAGTTTGGCCTTCTTGAGTACTCTGAATATGTTTTGTTGGGCTGTAGAAATATTATACATGCACCCAAATTTCCCTAGTTGTTAAGTAGTTAGTTTGACTGCTCAATTATTAGGAATCCCCTTACATTCTTCTACCATAATTCTTGAAAAAGCTAAGTCATTCTGTCAGGCTGGAAGCTGACACTTTCAGAAGGGACCCTATGAGAGAGGCCTTTAATCATGATTAGGGATTGTCATTGATCACCAACCACCCCCAATTAAAACCATAAATCTAGCCATTGTGCTTCAAAGGTTGTTGTTCAGTGATAGGTGAATAGCGTTAAGCAAAGCCTCGTAATGATCCGAATTGGATCCATAGAAAAACTGTCGAGAACCATGACTGAATCAGGTCAAGAAAATCTCTAAAGAAATCCAAATCAGTATCAAAAACACCCTGAACTAGTGGCAATGGCAGCCGACGTGGAACGACGAGGACCTTGGTCAGAGCGCGCTGACCGAGGCCCATGGAAACCACGTAGGAGGCCAAAGTAACCCCTGGGAGCCCCGGAATGGGAAAAGGAAGAGGTTTTTGATGCACGATTAGGTGAACAGGGCCCTGAAGGGGAAGCCCGAGAACTCAGTCACATCAGGAGCCAGGAAATTGCGGGCAGAAAAAGTGAAAAATGCTAACGTACGAAGGCGGGAACCACGCACTGGAAAACCGGTAGTATTGAATAGGGCGCCCTTGAACGGTAAGAGGTTTTGGACAGGAGCGGAGTGATTCCATACACCGATTGACGTGTGGTAAGCAAAGGTGAGAGAAAATCGTCGTTGATCGCGTGCTATCGGTCGAGCAAGTCAACCGCACGAAACGTGTATATGGCGTCGGATCTGGAGGGCCCAGATTGGATGGCTGAGATTGCGCCCGATGGAAGGAAGTGGAATCGACAGAGAATTAAGCCACTTTTGAAGAGATTTGGAATCCGTTTGACCACCACGGTGGAGGAAGAATACCACCACGGTGTAACTGAAGAAAAAACCTGACAATGCATGTTGGCACCATTTAGAGGAGGACACGTGGCCACTCCCTGAGCGTTCATGATGGCAACGAACACTGGGAACTCCAAGCGCAACTGTAGAAGGTGAATCGACAAGCGGAAGAGGAACTGAACAGGCATAGGGATTGGATGGCTAAAATCCATGAATGGAGACAATCGAATTAGTTGGAGTTGAGTTAGAGTCAGAATTGAGAAGAGTCCAAGCGACCAAGAGAGACAGTGAACAGTGAACCCTGAGAGGTGGAATGAATACAGAGAATAGTAAAGCCAAACAGAAGAGACAAAGGGCCAAGCTAACCATAGGCAGCGTCGAGCACTAGAGAGCTTGAAGATTCAAGCCTTCCCATAGAGGAATCTATCTAGACCAAGCATCACATTTGGCTCTTTCCACTGTAGACCAAAAAGGTCACAGAGCTGGTAGGAAGAAGAAGAGTCTGTGTACTCCAAGTGGCTTGGGGAATCCAAGGACCACCCTGCCAAGCAAAATCTACTTCAGGAGAACTCATATTGAGTCCTTGTATTGTAATTTCTCTGCTTGAAGACACAATAAAACAAGGCCACCATTGAAAGCTAGACTGGAGACGTAGCCCTGGAGAATAGGGTGAACTCCTTATTAAATTTTTTTGTGTCTTTGTGTTGCTTACTGTATTTCTCTACTGTCTTTCCATTTTATTATCTGTGTATTGGCAGTCTGATCAATTCGTTGTTTCAATAACATAGAACACACACCAGCACATGAGTCTATAATACCTTAGTTTAATAAATCTTTAACTGATGTCACTCATAGGGTGAATATAAGATCAAGTGGTATCAGATCTTAAGGCTGTAAGGTTAGACAAGCTTGTGTTGGTATAACATTCAATGCTCACAAGATCAAAGCTCAAATTAGGAGAAGGAGAGTTGGTGGAAACTAATCTTGAAATTGGGAGAGTCTATCCTCGAAAGACCATGTCAGAAGAAGGTTCTATGGGGCCAGACCCTCAATTCATAGAGAGTTTCCTAGCTATAAAGTCTATGGTTGAAGAAATGTACAGAGACTTTAGAAAGCAAAAGGTGGAAGATGCATCAGGCTCTAAGCAAGAGAAAGAAGAAGATGAGTCTCACTTCCATGACAACTCCAAAGGAAAGGGGAAAGAAGAAAACTTTCTCACACCTCCTAATAGCCTTGTACATAATAAGAAAGCATCTTTGATTAAGTTAGATGTTAAATTTGATTTTCCTATATATGATGGAGAGCTAAATGCTAAAAAAATGGACAATTGGATTAGACAAATTGATGTGTATTGCAGGGTATAGAACATAAACTCAGACAAGAGTAAGATTCAGCTAGCAAGCCTACGCCTAGGAGGCACTACCTTAGTTTGGCGGGAACGTAGAACCCAAGCTGACATGAAAATACATGGCAAGACCATCTCTGTCTGGAGTGAATTTGTTGTTGCAATCTAAAAACAGTTCTATCCATTGGCCTACATGGAGCAGGCCATGATGAGTTGGCAAACTCTTTGGCAGTTGAAAGGGCAAAGTGTGCAAGGGTATATTCAAGAGTTTAGAAAGAGAGCATTGATGTTGGGTATCTCATTAGACTCATCGGAGACTCTTTTGAAGTACATTGGTGGTATACACACCTACATGAGGCATACTATTCTCATGTTTAATCCCACTAGTATAGATGAGGTATCTGTACAAGCTACTCTTCTAGAGGTTAGAGGAAAGAATGGCAATCGAGAAGTTGGGGGACCATCCCAACCCACTGTAAGCAAGAGCAAGGAGAAAATAAAATAGAAGTGGAAAGCAAGGAAGGCTAACACTGCACAGAAAGCCAAAGCGTCATGCACTCACTGTAAAAAGGAGGGGCATGATGATGAGCATTGTTGGATTCTGCATATAGAGCTGAGACCTAAGAAGTCCAAGGGCAAGAAGAAGAAGACAGCTACAGCTATTCAAAGAGATTTGGGGTCAGACTCAAGAGATGAAACAACTATAGCAGCCATAGGTATAAAAGGTAAGAATTTTAAAGCATCTACTAGTAGTTCTGCTCAATCTATTATTAATGAAGAAAATGAGAGAAACAGACATGAGCTTTTACATATTCGAGTTATTTCGAAAAATCAAAAGATTGGTACTTTGTTTGATAGTGGCTCACAAGTAAATTTTATTTCTGAAGAAATTGTAAAGAAATTGGGATTAACAACTACACCTCACAAGAAACCATACCCATTAGGATGGTTGAATGATAAAGCTCAACTACAAGTGACTAGACAGTGCAAACACAAGTTTTCTTTTGGGTCAGCATTTGTAGATGAGGTTGCGTTAGACACAATTCCTTTGGATATATGTGGAATTGTTTTAGGAAGTCCTTACTTGTATGATAGAAAGGCTATTTTCTATAGAGCTGAGAACAAGTATCTACTGGTTAAAGATGGAATCGAATACTTTGTAAGAGATCATAAGCTCAAGAATAATTATACTCTCATAAACTCAGGACAGATGAAAAGAATGATTAATTCATCCAAACAATTCTTACTGATGATTGTAAAGGAAAAGAAACTTGATAAAACCAATGTATTCGAGAGCTGTAATGCTGAACAACAAGCTGATATAGAAAAGTTTGTTTCAGAGTATGATGTCTTGTTTCAAGAACCTAAAGGTTTTCCACCCAAAAAGGGAATAGAACATCATATTATTTTGCAGCAAGATGTTCCATTGCCTAACATTGGGATGTACAGGTTGTTTGCTTTAGAGAATGCTGAAATCAAGAATCAAGTGCAGGAGTTGCTTGAGAAAGGCTTCATCAGGCCTAGCACATCACCATGTGGGTCACCAATCGTTTTGGTGAGAAAGAAATATGGCTCATGGAGAATGTGCATAGATTACCGAGCACTAAATAAGATAACAATCAAGAATCATTATCCCCTTCCTCACATAGATGATCTTCTAGATCAATTAAAAGAAGCTGTTTATTTCACTAAGCTGGATTTTCATAGTGGATACCATCAGGTCAGAGTCGTAGAGAAAGATGCATGGAACACTTCTTTCAAAATAAAGTAGGGATTGTATGAATGGCTGGTTATGCCTTTTGGCTTAACTAATGCTCCTGCTAATTTCATGAGATTAATGAATGATGTACTTAGACCTTTTCTTGATGATTTTGTTATTGTGTATCTGGATGACATTCTGATTTTTAGTAAAACGTGGGAAGAACATTTAAAGCATGTTAAGCAGACATTAGATGTTTTGAAAAGAGAAAAACTTTATGTTAAACTCTCAAAATGTGAATTTGGCAAAACATCTCTAAACTACTTGGGTCATATAGTAAGGGGAGGTGAATTGAAAATAAATCCCTCTAAAGTGGCAGTGATTGTGAATTGGCCTAAACCTAGGTCTGCTACAGAAGTGAGAAGCTTCCTAGGAGTAGCACAATATTGGAGGAAGTTCATCTCTAACTTCTCCTCAATTGCAGCTCCCTTACATGCTTTAACAGGATTGAATAAGGTGTTTTAGTGGGGAGACAAACATCAGAGATCCTTCGACACCTTGAAAGAGAAAATAAGTACAGCACCTGTACTAGAACTGCCAGATTTACAAAGACCATTTGAGATCCAAACTGATGCTAGTGACTATGCCATGGGAGCAGTGTTGACACAACATGGCAAACCCATATGTTATCATTCTGAGACTTTTAATCCTGCAGTAGTTAACTATCCTACATATGATAAAGAATTGTATGCATTAGTTCAGAGTGTGAAAAAGTGGAAACATTACTTAACGAGCAAGGAGAGAGTAATACATACTGATCATCAGCCACTTCAATACCTACACTCCCAAACTAAGTTGCAACAATCAAGACATTACAGATGGATGGGTTTTCTACAACAATTTCACTTAGTCATCAGATATAAAAAGGGCATACATAACAAGGTTGGAGACATGTTATCTAGACCCATTATGAATGCATCTACCATACTTAAGCATAATTCTATGCTACATGAAAGCTACATAGAACAATATGCTCAAGATATGGATTTTAAAGATGTATATTCAAGGTAAAAGAGTAGAAGAATTGGACTATCATATAAAGGACCGACTCTTATACCATTGTGGGAAACTCTGCATTCCACAAACTGAGAGGATAAAGATAATTAGGGAAGCACATACTTCTCCGATATCAGGTCACTTTGGGGTAAGCAAAACAGTTGCACAGTTGCAAGGATTCTGCTATTGGACAAAAATGAATGAGAAAGTTTCTAGATATGTAAGAGGGTGTGCCATGTGTGCTAAAAGCAAGCCCATCAATATAAACTAGGCTTGGACACTCCATTGCCAGTTCCTTCTCACCCTTGGGAAAGTGTTTCCATGGAATTTGTTGGAGGACTGCCTAAATCTAGGAAAGGTCATGATTATCTATATGTTGTTGTGGATAGGTTCAGCAAAATGTGTATTTTGATACCTTGTAGTAAACATATCACAGCTGAACAAACTACAAAATTGTTCTTTGAACATGCATGGGTTCATTTTGGATTACCCACTTCCACTGTATCTAATCGAGACACCCAATTTGTGGGAAAGTTTTGGTCTAGTCTATGGGAACTGATGGACACCAAGTTAAAGAAAAACATAGCTTTTCATCCACAAAAACATGGACAGACAGAAGTAGTAAACAGGACTGTGATCCAGTTACTGAGAGGTTATTGCAGTAAACATCCTAATCTTTGGGACGAACACTTGTGTTATGTGCAGCATGCTTACAATAGAGCCAACCACTCTTCTACACAGAGATCTCCTTTTGAGACCTAGTTTGGTTTCATACCAAGGTCTTCTTTGGATTTTGTCTTTGGTAAAGATACCATGGTTGATGGACACAATGATGTGGACAAGGCAACTAGGTTCATTGAATAGATCCAAGTGATCCATTAGGCAGTACAAGAACAACTGGAAAAGAGCCAGGCCAAGTACAAGGCTAGGCATGATAAGCATCGGATGGAGCATAGTTTCCAAGTTGGAGACTAAGTCTGGTTGTATATCAGCAAGGAAAGGATGCAAGGTGAAGGTAAAAAGCTAAAGCCTATTAGGTATGGACCTTTTAGAATACTTTAGAAGATTGGTGAAAATGCTTTTCGCCTTGATCTACCAGCTTACATGCACATCTACTCAGTTGTAAATACCGACTGCTTGAGATTGTTTGAACCTTCGATGATTGAGGACCCTAAAGAGCAAAGTCAATTGCCTTCTATTGATGACCTGCTACCTAAATACCTCAATGAGTTGCAGGAAGACACAGTGCTGGACCGGAAGATGAGGACAACGTGCAGGGGAGAAGTTGAGTACCTCAGGATTGGGCTCAAAGGTTCAAATCTGAGTAGCGCAAAGTGGATTGAGATTGGACAAGTGAAGAAACAGTATCCTCACTTAGTCGATGCTTGAAAACCAACTTTGGTGGTCCAAAATCTTTTTCAGTATAGAGGTCGTGATCCGAATTGGATCCATAGAAAGACTGTCAAGAACCATGACTGAATCAGGTTGAGAAAATCTCTAAATAAATCCAAAACAGTATCAAAAACACCCTGAACCAGTGGTAATGGCAGCCGACATGGAACGACAAGGACCTCGGTCAAAGCACGCTGACCGAGGCCCATGGAGATAGCGCAGGAGGCCAAAGTAGCCCCTGGGAGCCCTGGAATGGGAAAAGGAAGAGGTTTTTGATGCGCGATTAGCATTAGACAAACAGGGCCCTGAAGGGGAAGCCCGAGCACTCAGTCACATCGGGAGCTAGGAAACCGCGGGCGGAAAAAGCAAAAAATGCTAACGTATGAAGGCGGGACCTACGCACTAGAAAACCGGCAATATTGATTAGGGCCCCCTTGAATGGTAAGAGGTTTTGGATAGGAGAAGAGCGATTCCATACACTGATTGACGTGTGGTAGGCGGAGGTGAGAGAAAACCATCGTTGATCGTGCGCTATCGGTCGAGCAAGTCAACCACGTGAAACGTGCGTATGGCGTCGGATCTGGAGGGCCCAGATTGGACGACTGAGATTGCACCCAATGGAAAGAAGCGGAATCGATAGGGAATTAAGCCATGTTTGAAGAGATTTGGAATCCATTTGATCACCACGGTGGAGGAAGAATGCATCCACGGTGTAACTAAAGAAACGAACCAACGAAGCATGCCGGCACCATTTAGAGGAGGAAAAGTGGCCACTCCCTGAGCATTCATGATGATGTCGAACACAGGGAACTCCAAATGCAGCTGCAGAAGGTGAATTGACAGGCGAAAGAGGAACCAAATAGGCATAGGGATCGGATGGCTAAAAGCCATGAATGGAGACAGTGGAATCAGTTGGAGTTGAGTTGGAGTCAGAATTGAGAAGAGTCCAAGCGACCAAGAGAGATAGTGAATAGTGAACCCCGAGAGGAGAACTGAACACAGAGAATAGTAAAGCCAAGCAGAAGAGACAGAGGGCTGAGCTGGCCATAGGCAGTGTCGAGCACTAGAGAGCTTGAAGATTCGAGCCTTCCCATAGAGGAATCTGTCTGGACTAAGCATCACATTTGGCTCTTTCCACTGTAGACCAAAAAGGTCACAGAACTGGTAGGAAGAAGAAGATTTTGCGTACTCCAAGTAGCTTAGGGAATCCAAGAACCACCCTTCCAAACAAAATCTACTTCAAAAGAACTCATATTGAGTCCCTGTATTGTAATTTCTCTGCTTGAAGACACAATAAAACAAGGCCACCACTGAAATCTGGACCAGAGACGTAGCCCTGAAGAATAGGGTGAACTCCTTATTAAAATTGTTTGTGTCTTTGTGTTTCTTAATATATTTCTCTGTGGTCTTTCCATTTTATTGTCTATGTATTGGCAATCTGATCGATCCGTTGTTTCAATAACACAGAACACACACTAGCACATGAGTCTGTAATACCTTAATTTAATAAATCTTTAACTGATGTCACTCATAGGGTGAATATCATATCACGTAACAACTGAGGGAGCCCCCTCTATTTCAAGGGCCAGCTTGAACCTAAACGCTGGTTGAGTTTGTTTCCTGGCATAGTTTTTGTAGCCAAGGAATGCCTATGGGAAATATGTACAACACAATGGAATCAAGATGTGCAACAAAAATCTCCAAGTATTTTTGTACAAGAAGATGAATCTTTTGTTTTTGCAAATCCATTTAGTAATCCAAATACTTCACAGGCCACATCCACTCCATCATATTCTGCTACTTCAAGTCATGTTTGAAGTCCAAGTCCTCCTCTGAAAAAATACAAAATATTTAAATGAAATTTATGGTTATACTAATTTTTCTTTGATGTCTCAAATTGAAGCAGAGCCAAGATTTCTTGAAGATGTAGTAAAAGAGTTAGTTTGGTGAAAAGCAATGGATGAAGAGATGGCATCGATTAAAAAGAATGAAACATGAGAGCTTGTGGATCCTCCTAATGAAAAAGAAGTCATTGGAATGAAATGGTTGTATAAAACCAAGTATGTAATTGATGGATCAATACAAAGTCACAAAGAAAGGTTAGTATCGAAGGGATATGCTCACAAACCAGGTATTGACTACAATGAAACATATGCTCCTATTGCAAGATTTAATACAATCAGAATTGTTTTGGCATTGGCAACATAATATAAATGGTTAGTTTATCAATTTGATGTTAAATCAACCTTTCTAAATGGTGAGTTGAAATAATATGTACATGTTCATCAACCCCAAGGATATGAAGAAGTAGGAAATGAACACAAAGTCTACAAATTGAAAAAAGGCTCTTTATGGGCTTAAACAAGCTCCAAGAGCATGGTATAGTAGAAATGACACTTATTTTTTTTTAAAGGGGTTTAATAGAAGTGAAAATGAACACACATTATATATCAAGTCAAATGGTAATGATATAATAATTGTGTGCTTATATGTAGATTACTTGATATACACATCTTCAAGTGATTTGTTAGTGGAAGAGTTCACGCAGGCTATGATGACTGAATTTGAAATCACTGATTTGGGTTTGCTCCATTATTTTCTTGGCATATAAGTGACACAAATGAATGATGGAATTTTTATTTCACAAGAAAAATATGTTTCAAATATTATTCACAAATGGAAAATTGGAAATTATAAACCCATGAGCACACCCATGAATACAAATGAAAAAATTTATGTAGAATATGGAGTTGAAAAGGTAGATGCTCAATCCTATAGGAGTCTGGTAGGAAGCATTTTGTATCTTAATACCCCTAGGCCTGATAGTATGCATGCAGTAGGTTTTATTTCCATATTCATGCAAATTCCAAGTAAGATTCATTTTGGAGTAGCAAAAAATAATTTTGAGGTATCTCCGTGGAACAAGTAATTATGGAATTTGTTATACTTCATCAAATAATTTTGGGTTGGTTGGTTATACAAATAGTGATTGGGCTGGATATTTTGATGATAGAAAAATCACTTCAAGTTATGTCTTCAGCCTTGGATCAGGTGTAGTATTATGGTGTTCAAACAAGAAACCAACTATTTCATTTTCTTCTACAGAGGCAGAGTATATTGCAGCAACAATGCCACAACATGAATCAACTTGGTTGAAGAAAGTATTGTTAGATCTAAAACAAGAACAAAAATATGCCGCAACTATTTACTGTGATAACTTGTCTACCATTGCCATAAGTAAAAATCCAATGTTTCATAATCGCACCAAATACATTAATATCAAATATCATTTCATAAGAGACTATGTGGCAAAGGGAGAAATTGAAATAAAGTTTTGTACAACAACTGATCATCTTGCAGATATATTTACCAAAGCACTACCTAAAGGGAAGTTCGAACACATGAGGGATATTGTTGGAATTATCTCATTAAGCATTAAGGGGGAGTGTTGAGGATAATGCTTAACTATGTTATATAATTTCTCACAAATTAGCCAAAAAAAGTTGTGTTTTGAGTTATTAGAATTAGGTCAGCAAATTAATAGATGTAGTCAGTTATTATTCAAAAAACTACTAGGGACAGTAGATTAGTGAGATAATGGATAATCCAATTAGAAATATGTTGTCTATATAATAATGCATTCATTTCTCCTATGGATATATGAGATTCCAATGAGATTTCAGCTCATGGATTGAGAATCAGACTTCTGTTGTTTTTGTTCATAAGTTTTGTTTATGTTTTCATATGTATGCTCTTCATAGATTTAAGTAGACTCTTGCCTCCATGGCATCCAGGTAAATCATGTTGGAACCTGTATCCAAATGATTATGAAGCATGAGCAACAAGGTGTTGGCCTTGGCAATACCACCAAGTTACTTTAACATGTTGTGTGTATTCAGCTCGAAGTCTTCCCTGGTGGCCTCTCGTCTTAGCTACTCCAAGTACTCATCGATCTCTAGGCAGCTTTGGTTCTTGCATTAAGCATCGATGAGGGAACATATTGATGGGATCTGGTGCTTTCTCACCATGAAATTCAAAATATTGTACATCTACACTTATTAGGCGTGTATGTTACTGATGAATGAGGCGGGTTGCTCGTAGTTCCATATCAACAATCAGACCTTCGCTTTTTCTGGCTTTGCCTATGGCTTCATCTTCTTTTCTAACTTAAGAGGGGCCCCTTTGTATCACATTGTCAAATCTTGTACATGGGTGATGAAAGCATGTATGTTCTTGACAATTTGAACAAACTCTTTTCTCCATTGCTATAGGCCATGCACATGGACAACTGATTTATTCATAGTGACAAATATTTCATAGAGCTTCTACATGGCATCACTAAGTGTTGATACTTCAACCAGTATCACTCTCTTCATCTCCCCCAGTGTAGAAACTCCATTCTACATTGATGCTTGGATTTGTTCTTCCTCTTACCTAGAAGCCTCTAAGTCCTTTACCAGTTGTTCATTCTTAGCCACTAGATACTAAACATTTGAGCTTGTTGCTCCTGCATAGGCCAAGATGGATTGGGAAATGGTAGTTGGACGCTTCCTGGTTTCTGACAGCATCACCCTTTTCATTATGAATGTAGGTGATAAGTGATCATTCAGAAAGTGCTTCATTCATGCATGTACAATATTCTTATGCAACTCGTCAAATGATAGATTGTACACATCCATGACTGGATCATCATCAAGGAGAACAACATCTCCTTGCTCACTCGGGGCTAGTTCTAAAACTAGAGGTGGTGGAGACCGAGGGATGACTAATGGTGCACTCTCGACATCTGGTCAGTCTCTTCATTTTTTGGCTCGTGTTCCAACTCCATGTCCGTCACTTCACTCAATTACTCAACTCCTGATCCTACATTTGTTCACCCTCTTCCTCAGTTGTTAGTTGTTTCAGCTCATCAACCCGTATCGACATTTTTTTCTCTGTCATCATGCCTTTCATTTGTCGTTCTTCTTGCTTCTTCATCTCTTCTATTTATTTTCTCCCCAACTCCTATTCTTCCTTTAGTTTCTTCTTTGTCTCCTCCAGCTTCAATTTTTCTTCCTGCAACCTTTTATTTTCTCTCTTCCTTCACTCTACTCTATTCATCCATTTCTCCCTATTTTCTTCTGCTGCCAAAGATGCCTTCTCCAGGATAGGATTTGCCTTCATTTTGTAGCTTTTCTCTCCCTCTGGGTTCTCAGTAACCTTCCTCTTTCCCTTTTCCTACATTGGATTGCTTCCTTCTGTTGTTGTTGCTTCCGGAGTTGTTGTTGTCTATAGAGAAGCTTTCCAATCTTTGGCTATGCTAGAAATTAGGGGAATTTTGAGGTATAAATTGGGCCTCCTAAGGAAATTATAAAATAATAGTGGAAATAATAAAATAATATCGGATTATGTCATCGATTTTTAGAGGGAAAAAAGAAAAAACTACTTTTTCAACTCATATTTTCAACTTATCTCCCTATGGGTTTACTCAAATTTTGAGTAGGAACACTCGTTGGATGCATAATTTGATTCCTCATCCAAGGAGTACCCATGTTACATACTTTATATGGACCCTGCTACACAAAAAATGAGAAATACATTAAAAATGTTATTGCAATCACATTTTTTCATGTATTTCTCATTTTCCGTGTAGGAAGGTCCATCGAAAGTATGCAACATGGGTACTCCTTGGATGAGGAATTAAATTTTTCATCCAACAAGTACTCCCACTCAAAATTTAAGTAAAACCTTAGGGAGACAAGTTAAAAATACAAGTTGAAAAGTAGTTTTATTATTTTATTATCTTTTTAATTTTTTACCCCAAAAATGGTGAGTTATCCCCCATGGTTGACATCATCATATTTATCCTATTGGTTCTTATAAATTTTATTTTGGTTGTAAATTTTTCTTAGGAGGACCATTTTAGACCTAAAAAGTTCTCTAGTGTGGAGCATTGAGTCTGGAGTAATTGTAACAGTACCTTCAAGGGTCCTCATGTGGCCAATGACATGTCCTATCGATCCACGAAAAGTAAACTCACATACAGTGGTCCTTGCAAATACCGTTGGGATCATACATATTAAAAGCCTTGGTTCCAAACTTGAATTTCACTATGTCCTTAGCCTCGACATATACATCTTTAAAGCTCTTAATCTCGTATAATGTGATCCACAAGTGGGCCATGGCGCTTTCTTCTTCCTATGCAATCCTATTGACAACCTTGTAGTGAGGTGGTATGAAGCTTCATCCCAGACATACAAGGTGGATCTTGTTCAAAGATAAGATTATATAACATGATGATAAAATGGCGATTTAACCTTGCCATCACTCCTAGATAGCTGAACTCGGAAAGAAACTGGAAATAGATGTTGATAGAAGTCTCTTTTGGTGTCCATGTCCAGTAAAACCTTGAATTCTCATTCTTGGGTTGATTCTAAGCCTTAGACACATGGAACTTCAACTGATGAACCAACAAATCTAACCATTTCAATGGCCTTCCATCATTCACCAACTGGTCTAGTAAGACTACCCACCCTTTAGAAAAGATTTGTGTGTTCTCTTGACCATATATTCTCTAGAAAATATGATCAAGAATTGGTAAGCCTTCCCGAGGGACTTCATCTTGTAAAAATGGGTGGGTGTGTATCTAAACTTCGACGAATATTTCACCCAATGCTTAACAATGTCGCTCATGTTAACATAGTTATGGGTGGCATAGAAGAGTGAATCCATGTGCTTCATTGGCTCAGGAAAGTGATACATCTACTAAAAATTCTCTACCCTGAGGTGGAAATCTCTCTCCGCTGGAACTTCTCAATTTCATAGTCCACTCACATGTGAGACAATATAGCTAATGATGTCCACACATGGGAGGGAAGGATACCTAAATGTAACCTTGTATAACCTTGACCACTAGATGCTAAGATAAACCTATTGGTCCTCTTAATCTACCTTGAATTCCTTTTCAAAAGTGTCTTTGATCTGATTCCATGTCAGTGTTGTTCCCTTCTTAATGAATAGGTGATTATCTGCATATACTGGTAGATCAACTGATATCTGCTCAACTTCTTCCACAGTACTTCTCTCGGTGGTTTCCTTTGATGCAATGCTCTTGGATGCCATGTTAACTATAACTTCTAGAGATATTCTCAACAATCGTTGTACTTGTGGGACAGAGAGGACACTCATGGAAAGAAAATGTCATTCAAAGGAAAAGAAACTTCAAGACAAGATCAAGCAGAAAGTCAGTATCATGATGGGAATGATTGAATAGTTTTGACTAATAGAGGTGACTGACGGAATATTGGAACTGGGCATTGCAAGGTTCCAATAGTCAATGTGGGAGCTTGATTTTTGGAACTCTGCAATGCATAGTTCACTCTGGGCCAAGGCCTGGGAGAGACTACGCATTGCATAGTCCTAGTGACCAATATAGGAGATTGGCTCCTATAACTACATAGTGTGCAATTGGAGCTAGCCTAGGCTAGGCTCTACATAATTCCAGAAGCCAAACCAGAGCCTTAAGTCTCCAGATTTTTTATAGCTAACTGTGCACAATGAGATCTGGGCAAGGGGACCCAAATCTGCCCAAGGGGAGTGTGAAAAACAAGGAAATATGAAAGATGGTATGAGGTTTAGTGTAGATCTGACAAAGTTTTGATGCATGCATGTGAAACAAGTGTAGAAATTTATTAAATTGAAGGAGAATGAAGCATGTGAAGAGAGTCTCTGCAACGGCGACCATTGGTGCAAAGATAAGAAAAATCATGCGTACTTGGGAAATAAAATCTATAACTTTGAAAACACTTCTACAAGCTAAAACAAGTGAAAACACCAACAATCATGAAAATAAACAAGTGAAACAACACTCTCACAAGCTAACAACAAAAAAAGTGGCAAAAGACGAGAAAATAAAAACTCACCCAGAAAAGCAGCGATGATTGCATTGAAGGCTCCTTGATCTCCTGAAGAATGCTAGAGCTCCAAGATCAAATGTGAAAATGATCTCTAACAGCTTCAATGAAATATATTTGGTCAAGTTAGAGTTTATGATGTGCATGTCTAAAATCAAGGAAAAAACAACACTTGGTGGAAATTTCTAAAAATAATGCAAGTCCCTCCTTTGGGTTACTAAAAATAGATCCCTATTTTTTAGGGATTTTTTTTGTTTATTTTTTCTTTTTTAAGGAAAAACTGCCATGCATTGCCCAAGAAGATTGCATAGTTCTAAGAAGGACTGGGAAACTCTCAGCTCATGCACTACACAATTTTTTAGCACAATGGGGTCTGTACAATTTATTGGCTCAGTGTTGGGTCGCCCCTCCATGACTGTGCATTTTCATAGCTCAAAGCTCATTGGAAGTCAGGGCCGCACAATTCCCAATAGCAAGGCCAGTTGCCCTCAAGAATTGCGCAGTTCTCTGAGGCAAGCCCAAAATTGTTAAGGGACCAAGTCAAGAGATCAGCTTGTGGGTTAGAAAATAAACTAAGTGAGCAAAAAAAATGTAAGATGAAAATAATAAGCCTCATTCGAAGCATAAGTACCTGGATTGGTGCAAGATGAGTTGTTGTGGTTTAAAAGTAAGGCTCCAAAATCAAAGGATAGGCAAAATTTTGGAGGGTGGTTGTAGCTGCTATAACAGAAGAATACCTTAATTCATTAAAAAATAAGAAATTTTTTCGATTAAGGAGAGATTCATCTCTATGCACCTCTGTAAAAATTTACACAGGTTAGAGAGATCTCCTTGGAAACTATCTCGGTCAGGTGTGAAATTGTCCATATAAATTTCCACTTAATGTATAAGTTCAAAGAAAATACTTAGTACAACCCTTTAGAAGGTAACATGGGAATTACATAGAAAAAATGGAAGAACTTTGTAAGCACAGGTTCCCCATGGGAATGTGAAAGTGTTGTTAACTTAATCTTTAGGGCTAATCTGCATCTAATTATACTTGCGAGAATCCATCTAAAAAATGAGAGGCACTTTTTCCCTGCAAGAGCATCTCTTTATTGAGTTCTTTGTAATTAACAAAAAATATTTATTTTCCATTAATTTTAGGGACAACAACTAAGGTAGATAACCACTTACTATCCAAGATTGGGTAGATGAATCCTATATCAAGCAGTTTCTACAATTCTTCTTTTACAATGTCCTTAAGTGCAGGGTTAATCTGCCTTTGAGGTTGTCGAACAGGTTCATTGCCTTCCTTATTGTATATACGATTAGTGCATATGGAAGGATGGACTCCATTCATTTCTTTATAATTCCTTGTGAAGGCATTAATATTCTTCCTCAAAACTGTGAGCAATTTATTCTCTTGATCAAGAGAAAGAGACGGGATTATTTCTAGAGTATTGGAAGGGATGATTTCTATACTTTTTGCAATGTTTTGGTCAAAATCAGAATTTATTATATCCTCCCATGAGTTGTCTTGAGAATAGTTTGTATTCCCTGTAGATTCATTCTTCAAGCCATTAATATTCACGGCAACAAGATATATTTTGCATAATTTTTCTAATCAGATTGTCTTCATATAATTGTTGGCTGCTAATAGCAGTTTCTAATGTACAGAGAGGGTAGCGTGAGGATAGTTAAAGTTCCTACTCTTCTTCTTCTTCTACCCAAATAGGAAAATCAATCTAAGTAATATTTCCACAAGGGAATGTATACAAATTTTTCTTGGACTGCCCATTAGTGATAGTCATATTTCCTACCCTACAATTGATACAAGCATTAGCAATGGCCAATCAAGGTATTCCTAAGATAAATGGGTATCCATTAGACTTGGTTTTGGGTTGGATAATAATGAAATATGTGGGATATTCCCAAGAATCGACGGAAACCATAACATATTCAATACCACATTCAGGTGTTAGAATGGGTCTATCTACGAGTTGTTGTATTGTTGTGGTCTTCCTTAAGGAATCTTGAAGATTGAGCTTAACCATAGTTTCCTTAGTCATGAAATTTATTACAACTCCTGAGTCAATGAGAGTGTTAGGAACTACAATATCATTAATGTGTACATCTACTACTAAACTTCCAAGATCTAAATACTTTGGGATGATGACCTTCCCAAGCATAAGATCAATTAGTCGCCCTATGACATTTATAGTAGGGGCATCTCTTTTTTCTCATGCCTATCCTTAGAAAGCATTCCTCTTTTATAAAAATATTGTATAAATGAATATCCTTGATAGCCTATAAGAGGGGAATCTTAACAAAAAAATTTCAATTTTCTTAGAAGTTGAGCTTCTTTTAGGATGTGTGTTTTGTGAGTGGTCAACCTTTCACGATAGAGAGGTTTGATGATTTGAGGTGTATGGTTTTCCTTTTATTCAATATTTTTTGTTTGATAAGGTGGTTGAGCATACAAAAGGGCCTTCCATAAGCTAGGGTTTATCTCTTGAATTTATACAACATATGTTGGATAAGAGGTTTCTCCACTATAAACTAATTGAGCCTTCTTTTAGTTAAGATTCAAGTCCAATTGAGCAAGCATCTAAGGTTTTCTAAAGGATTATTTTGGGGTAATTGTGGTTTAGGAGAAGGACAAATGTTATAGCATATTTAAACACTTTTATTGATCATATTCTCTTATATGCCTTGGGAAGCTCCCCTCCCCTTGCAAACATGAATTTGTCTCAAAAATTATTTTCCAAAATCCATACATGACTTTCCCCACTCTAAAAGAACATACATACGTCGTTATTAAGAGCTGCATTCATGTATATCTTTTGAAGTTTTGAAAAAATAAATAAAAAACTATTTTTCAGACTGGTTTTATGGGTTACATCGAAATCCTAAGTAAAATAGCTCGTGGCCTAACCGAATTAACTGGTTTGAGGTGGTATAGATACAACCCTTAGCTAGGCCCAATTCATACCTAATGAGAGACATCATTATATGCCAAAATTTCCCTAAATCAAGCTTGTGTTTTTCTTGTGCCTCATGCACTCCCAATCTTTAGGAAACCTTGGTTTCGTTGTAGAGATTCTCAACTCCCTTATCTAGCATCTTCTTGCATATATTAGAGAGGAAGGCTTCAATGGCTTGGTATGGATGGGTCCAGAGGAAGGTTTCATCAGTACCTTTGGCTTAGACCAAGTTGTATCTTCCTTGTACTTGTTGCTCACAAATAATAAAGAGACTCATGTTTTGTTTCCAAATCCATTGTCATTCTATGAATGTTACTTTGTGATTCTTATGATGATTTATCATGAATATGTATTTGTACTTTGAATTCAATGATATGATCCTATCTCTGTGACTAACATGCAAGTCTACACATCTTGGAGGTAGTATCTAGGGTTTGGGCCGTATGGGATCTACTTTAAACATAGGACCTCTAGGTACATTTCTAATCCCTACCTTTGTGAATTTGAGTGCTTGGCATGATTGTGCGAGTTCTCTTTGTTGTCTTTTTATTTTGCTCTGTTGGGGCCCTCAACCATATCCCTTGGGAATATTTCCCTTCAATAATGAATTATGATTGGAATGCCTAAGGCCTCCATCCTAAATATGGATTACTCCATTAAGCAGGTTGGTGTTGATATGGCAGAAGAGGAGGAATGACATTTTGGTGAGGATAAGGCCATGAAGTAGGCATAGACTAGGGTAAAATTATTGGTGGATACCAAGGTTGAAAATGTGCATTATAATTTGTATGAAAAGAGGAGAGGTAGTTCATACCTTATTGATATTATATGGGCCTTTGTGGCCTCTTCTGATTGACAAACTAGAGTTGTTCCATGCCTCCTTCTACTCCTTCATGTATAGCTTTTGAAACCGGAAAGCATGGGTTTTCATTGGTTGAGTGATTTTCCTCACACACAAAACATATCTTTATGACATCTAAGAGACATTCATTCCTAGGATGTCTTTGGTGCATATAGGGAAAAATATAGCTAACTCCCTTTCTTCTTCTTCTCGTTTTCTTTTGATCTATAGTGTATCCATATGCATGGAAAAGGTTTGTATGATATCAATTTTTAAATCCTCTAGCATACCCCCTATCTCATTCTTAGTAATTGAGATGGATGAAGGGACTTAATAAACCCTAGTTTGTTCTACCTCTTTTTCTAGAAACTCTAAAATGATTCTTGAATACTGTTTCAATGTTTTCATAGTTGAGCTGATAAATATATCCATTGGCTAGCATGTTTAGGGTCTCTATTATTTCTTCTCTTACTCCTTATAGCAAGAATAACTTTATGGAATATGGATCTAGAATGTTTATGTGTGCTCTACTTTATATTTAATATCATATTTCCTCGAAATGTTCTAGGGACTCATCTACTGATCCTTCAATCATTCTAAATATTTCATTCATTTTGTATATTTCTCTGCATTAGTCCCTATATTTGGTTTTGAAATCTTGTCACTGTAGAAAATCTTGTAGATTCACAAGCTAATGCAATTTGCTAAAGCAAGAGACAAGAATATACCTCTACTCTTTACAGCGGAAGCCCATAAACATCGAGCAAACAATAATAAATAAAGGAAGAGAATCAAAGGCACATAACACAATAAATATCTGGGGAAAGCCACAACTCAAAACCCCACTAGCTATTTTGTATTAATTCGGAAAAACAAGATGAAATTATAATTCTTTTCGCTCTAGAATAATCCCATCATGTAGAAAATTGAATATCCAACTCATAAGTAAGCTCAAGGCCAAATTTTAGCCAATTCACAAGCTCTCCAAGTCTCTATTCCAATGTGTAATTCATATGAAGGATAACTTGTATTTAAAGGGAAATAAAGCCTCTAAAAATAGTGCAATCCCTTAAAGATCAGTTCCTAATTGCATGAACTATCAATGCAACTCAAAAAAATATAAAACAAATAGTACATTGTCCTTGCACTCTAGTCTGAAATGGGTCTTTCTCATAATTGACATGCATGAGTTTCTAATGAGTAAATATCCAGTTAACTAGAGTAGCACTGGTGGAGTTCATTAGTGTTGGCATTGACTATTAACTCACTATCAGTTCTCTCAATCAGTTTGAGAACTAATTTAACTAAACTGACTCATGAAACTGAGTCTTCTATTTTACAACTCTCAATTAACTCACATTGTACTCATACAAAGTAGGGAGAACATATACATGAATTCCAATAGACTTCCAACTCGAATCTCCTAACTTAAGTAGGTTTAATAAACTTAATTTAACCATTTTAAGTTGCTATGAGAATAGAATTGGAATTTAATTCACAGTTTAATTCAAGGACATATTAAATTGGAATTTTTCTTGTTGCCATTTCTCAACACTCCCTCTCAACAAGAAAGGGATTATCAACTACCCTGATCCTGTCTCTGTGAAACTCAAATTTACATCTTGATAATGCCTTTGTCAAGATGTCAACATCTTGCTCCTCTATGGGAATGTAATCTAACAACATGATCCACCTCAATACACAATATCTAAGATGATGATACTGGATATCAATATTCTTGGACCAATCATGAAAGCCTAGATTTTCGGAGAGTTTGATACAACTTTGATTATCACAATAAATCACTGTCAGATCCATCTACTGACTAAACAAACCAACCATGATCTTCCTCATCTAGATAGCCTCACATGCTACTTGACTTGCAGCCATGTACTCTGCCTCTGTCGAACTAAGTGCAACCGACCTTTGTTTCCTGTTGTACCAAGAAATTGTCACTGACTGAATACTAAATATTCCCCCTGATGTGTTCTTCCTATCAGATGGACTCCCTGCCAAATCTACATCGATGAATCCTTGAAGCTTCACTCCCTCTGCTCATTTGTACCATAACCCAAACTGAGTAGTGTCGCTGAGGTATCTCAATACATTATTTTCCGCCTTCCAATACAGCTTGGTAGGCCTAACCATTGCTTGACTAAGTTGGTTAACTGCATAACACATATCCAGTCATGTGTTCACTAAGTACATGAGTGAACCCACAAGCTTCTTGTAAACAGTAGCTTCCACTACTTCCCCTAAAGTAGCATCCTTCTTCCTCCAATTACCAGCTAGAGGAGTCTCCATGGGTTTACCTCTCTCCATGTGGAATCTCTTGAGTATCTCATTCGCATACTTTCCCTGAGATACAAACAACTCCCCATCTCTCTGCTATACCTCCATGCCAAGAAAGTAATGCATGAGCCCCATGTCCTCAATCTGAAACTCTCTTGCAAGGTCCTCCTTGCAAGATTTGATGTGCTTCTCATCACTTGTCATTATAATATCATCTACATAAAGTATAATGCTAAAAAACTTACCTTCCACCACTATGTGTTACAGGTTCGCATCCGCTTCGCTCTTCATGAAGCCAAACCTAGTGAAGTACCTATATATCCTCATGTACCAAGCACGGGGTGCTTTCTTCAACCCATACAATGCTCTCTTGAGTCAACACACATGTGACTCATGGTCCAAGGTTTCAAAACATTTGAGTTTCTCTATGTACACCTCTTCCTCAATCATGTGGTTGAGGAAGGAAGTCTTCACATCCATATGATGGATATTCGAACCCATCTGTGATGATAGTGCCAAAAATAGATTTGATTGACAAGTACCTTGCAACAGGATTAAAGGTCTCATCATAGTCAATCCCCTCTACCTTTGAAAATCCATGGGCCACAAAAATGGCCTTATGCTTCTCCACACTACGATCTGCAGCTTGCTTTACCTTGTAAATCCAATGGGAGCTTACCACTGACTTGTCCTCCGGTCTCGAGATCACATCCCAAACACTGTTTTGAACTATGAGTCATACTCCACAGTTACATCAACCCAAACTGGTTGCTACACTGCTTCCTGAAAGGAAGATGGCTCTGTCATAACACATGCAACCATAAGTGCCATTTATCCAGTGTACCTATCTGGTGACGTCCTTTGTCTGCACTAGGAAGAGGGTGCTCCCACATTATCATGTTCATCATCCAATAATTTGTCAACCTCTTTATTTCACTTTCTTCCCTCTCTAGAAAACTATGCCTGAGTTGATGTCTCCACTCTCTAAACCTCTGCATGTGGCTTCTCCATATCAATCTGAGGCCCTCAAACTTAGGAGATAAAATCTCCTCATCTGCATGTAGCTTAGGTTCCCTCTCAAGGGATACTCACATGGCCTTCTCCTCATCGAACTTGATATCCCCGTGAACCACTGTCATATGACTGGTCGGCTTGTACACCTGATAGTTGTGGGGTGTATTAGTGTACCCCACAAATATCCCTAACTCTACTATTGGATCAAGCTTCTTCCATGCATCTTTGGTCACATGGAAATAAACCAATGACCCAAAAATCTTGAAGTGAACAACACTTGGCATCTTACTGGAATAAGCCTCCTCTAGTGTCTTCATCCCAAGTATCTGATGTGGGCTACGGATCTGAACATAAAGTGTTGTGTTGCATTCCTCAACCCACAAGTGTAGTGATAGGCCTTGATCATGAAACATTGCCCTTGGTTCCCTTATTATGCTCATGTTCTTCCTCTTGGAAACCCCATTTTTTTTTAGGATTATCAAGTGTCGTCAACTCTCATTTAATCCCTTTCGCTGCATAGAAGTTCTTAAACTCATTGGAGACATACTCACCACCATTATCACTTCATAGATCTTTAGCCTTCTCGCTGAAATCTTTCTCTATCAATGCTTTTAACGCAAAAAACTTTTTGAAAGTTTGATCTTTTTTCCGCATAAAAAATACCCAAACTTTACGATAATAGTCATCAATAAATATAACATAATACCCATGTTTGGCCGCGGATGCTATCGAGAATGGTCCACACACATCTGAATGGACTCTCTCCAATATAGACTCTGCTCGACTCTCTCTATCTCCAAAGGAAGACTTGGTGTATTTTACCAAAGTACAACCCTTGCATGTATCAAATTGCTTAAGCATACTTTTGGGAAGACCAATAGAGATTTTCTGCAATATCTTCAAAGCCCCATGATGAAAGTGGCCCAATCGCCTATGCCACAACTCACTGACATCTCGGCTCAACATCTTTTCCGCTTTTGAACTCAAAGCAACACAATCCTCTACCTGTATCTTATAGAGATTCTGAACTCGAATCCCTATCTTCTTTACTTGACTCGTGGCTATGTGTTGAAGGAACACATTTCCTTTCGAAAATATCACATCATAGCCTTTATCCTCAAGCATGGCAATGAATACCAAGTTCTTCATCAATCATGGGTACATGGATAACATTCTTCAAGGTGAGTGGATCCCCATGCTCCCTCTGAAAAGTAATAGTGCCCACACCAGTAACACTATACTTATCGTCATCACCCATCTTGATATGCATCTTGACATCTTTCTCCTCCTGTTCACTTAATAACTCTTTGTCACCAGGAATGTGGAAAGAAGTTCCACTGTCTAAGTACTAAACACTTCCCAACATTGAAAAAACATGCATGCAATGAGGGAAAAGTCCAATTCGAATTGGGAGGCCAAAGCCTCACCCACCACTCCTCTTGAGGAGTTCTCCTTCGACTTATTCAATGGAAAATTTGTAGCAAAGTGACACATCTTGTGACAATGAAAGAATTTAAGTTTCGTCATGTCATCCTTCTTACCTCCATGTTAAGAATCTGCGTTGGAATGACAAATTTTAAGTTTCCCCTTCCTCACCTTAATTTCTAAGAAACAGTGCTCTTCATCATCAATATTTGATGAACAACCATCCCTGGTATTCCTCTTGATCTCATCCTACATCAAATCCGACCATAGTCGTTCCCAATACGGCAGCTTCTCCTAATAATTGACAGAGTCCTGATAAGTATGCCAACTCTTTGGGAGTCCAAGAAGATCAAGGCTCACCATATCCTCCCCAGCAACAGTGACTCCAACACTTCCAAGTTCATCCCGACATTGAGTGAACTTGGTCAAGTACTTTGGAATTGTCTCGCCTTTCTCCATCTTGATTTTACAAAGTTTATGCTTCAGTGCCAACTTCCTTTTATCACTACTATTATGATACAAGTCTGTCTATGTTTTCAACATAGCATGCAGGGTTTCCTTTTCATGAACACTCGAGACAATATGATCTTTATCTCACTCAAGGATTATCCACCTTGCCTTCGCCACACACTTCTTCCACTCGGCCAAGTTCTATGCATCAGTAGCTGCTGGCTTAGGAATTGCTTGTTCAACAAATTCCTTCAAGTCATTGTCCTCTAGCACAACCTCCATCATGTCCCTCCAAGCTATGAAATTCGAGCTTCCTACCAAGGCATAATAAATCTTCAACCCATGGAACGTCATCTGTTGATCCTGAATTATGTATGTAAATTCAACGTTCACCTATAACCCAAAAACTCAAAACTTCGAAATCTCCTCTAGAGGGCTGATTTTACATCAACGATATCTCCCTCATCCAAACTCTGATTCGACCGATTTATTTTTTGAATTTGGGTATATTTTCCCAAGCAATCCAAATCTGCAATTTGTTTCTGAATTTTTTTCGCATAAATTTTCAGATATTCTCTGCAAACTCTTAGCCCAAAAAACAATTTTGCTCCAATACCATGTAGAAAATCTTGTAGATTCACAAGCTAATGCAATTTGCTAAAGCAAGAGACAAGAATATACTTCTACTCTTTATAATGGAAACCCATAAACATCGAACAAACAATAATAAATATAGGAAGAGAATCAAAGGCACATAACACAATAAATATTTGGGGAAAGCCACAGCTCAAAACCCCACTCTTTGTTTTGTATTAATCCGGAAAAGCAAGACGAAATTACAATGCTTGTTCTCTCTAGGAGAATCTCAGCACTTAGCAAATTCAATCTCCAACTCATAAGAAATCTCAAGGCCAAATCTTAACCAATTTAGAAGTTCTCAAGTATTTATTCCAATTTATAATTCCTATGAAGGATAGCTTGTATTTAAAGGGAAATAAAGCCTCTAAAAATAGTGCAATCCCATAAGGATCAGTTGCTGATTGCATGCACTACCAGTGCAACTCAGAAAAATTTAAGACAAATAGTACATTGTCCCTGCACTCTAGTCTCAATTGTGTCTTTCTTAGAATCAACATGCATGAGCTTCTAATGAGTAAATATTTAGTTAACTAGAGTAGCACTGGTGGAGTTCATTAGTATCACCATTGACTGTTAACTCACTATTAGTTCTCTCAATTAGTTTGAGAACTAATTTAACTGAATTGACTCATGAAACTGAGTCTTCTATTTTACAACTCACAATTAACTCACACTGGACTCCTACAAAGTAGGGAGAACATATACATGCCTTCCAAAATACTTCCAACTCGAATTTCCTAAGTTAAGTAAGTTTAATAAACTTAATTTAACTATTTTAAGTTGCTATGAGAATAGAATTCGAATTTAATTCACAGTTTAATTCAAGGGAAAATTAAACTGGAATTTCTTGTTTCCATTTCTAAACAGTCGCCTATGTCCCCATGAAGTGATGCTACCCCTTTCTCGGCTCATAAGCCAATGAAGGGCTACATCCTTAAGCATAGAGTGGAATAGTTTGATATTTTTCTCATCTATTGTGTAATCATATATGTTCTGAAAACTATAAAAATTAAAAACAAAGAAGATCAAGGTCTTCAATAGCCAATCCATGGAAGTGTGGAGAGAAAATGGACTGATATTTTCCATTTTTTCTTCTGCATTTCCTTCCCTAATAGGAAAAAATTTAGGTTTCCTATTTCTAGCCATGGTATCAGTGGGCGATAAAGGTACTTCTTTTTCCAAAATATGCTAAATAACCATTGCTTTCTGACCTAAAAATTCCTCTATATCATCTATTGATAGAATAGGAGGCTCACAGTCAACAAAAATAAGTTGATGTCTTGTGGAATTGGGGATTTCAAATAAAAATTTCTTGTGTTATCCCTAGTTCTTCGAGGCATAAATAAATAAATGTTTTTTTGTTTTGCGATCTTTTGTATGAGAATACTCAATGCAATGGATTTTTTCTATTTTTGAAATGGATAATTACTAATGCATTTTTTTTAGAAAGTAAAAGAAGTGAATCAACTAGGAAGAAAATGATGCATACTTTGATGCCTCCCCATCAATGACACCAAAAAGTGATGGCCCTCTGTATTACAGAAAGAATGATGCAATTCCTAAGGGTCTCAACTTTAATTATAAACATTAGGTTCAAACGAACTTAAGTGCGTTCGACACTATGTGTGCATAATGTATTATCTTATTTTGTTTATTTTAGGCAGGTGAAAGGAACTCAGAACGAATTGAATTACATAGAGACAATTCTAATGTCTATGCTATAGGAAATATTTAATATTACAAGAAATGAAGAGCAGTAATAAAATGTACACTACTTTGTGGGAAAATGAAAAAATATAAATCAATCATGGTGAAATGAAAGCAAATCTATTTGATTGAGCATTGAACAAAAACTTCTTGAAATAAAGCATAAAAACACCAAACCTTAATTTGTCAAAAAAGGCATTTTTCTTACAACAACTAGGTCAAAGAAGCTATGAGGCCTCTTCATTTCAAAATCATATCCTCATGATCTTAGGGACATTTTAACATGTCAAGGAAGGCTATAAATTATTTGGATGAAAATATAAATGGGTTTTTAATGCAAAATGTGGTTTTCTACTAGAGTCTCTATTTTGTTAAAGGAGACAGTCTAGTGAGTACAAAAATGCACTACAAATGAAATTTCAAGGAAGGATGAGCTAAGGGAAGGCTAAATCATGGTAAATAACTCAGTTACATTTCCTTATGCCTACGATAGAAAACTTTATTCAACAAAATAACAATTATAAGGTTTCTAGTAGCTCTGCAAAACAAAAAATTATGCAAGTACTATTATAATAAATTTTTGAACAATGAGTAAAGTGTGGTATTCAAAGTAAGATAATGGATGGAAAGTAATGTTAAATGCATAGAAGAACTAATACTAATTCTACTAAAGTATGATGCATAAAAATAATTATAACCATACTAGTTCACTAACCCTGCAGAAAAATAATGTTCATAGTCAAAATTACAGCAAAGAGTAACTGAACTAATGCATAAAAAATAGTAATACATAGAGGGGTATTGATAAATTGGGGTGGGTCCTAATCCAAGGAGGTTCAAATACCTAAATAGATAATTTTATAAGAGCCAAAAATGTCTTTCATTGATCATAAAATTTCCTTATACATGAAAAGTCACAAAATTGGAATTCTTAGGCTAATATCTCTACTTGATTAAAACCATATTTCTACTTTGAAAATTTGACTCCTAATGGGATACTTGGGCCCTCTATCTATAAAAAAATAGGCTGAGGGGAATCCTCCTTAAAGAGAGGAATACTTTCCTTCTAAAATCCCTACGAAATAAGATCTTTCTCTCTGAGTGAAGTCCCAACTACAACGACAAGTAATAATTTCTTTATGTCAGCTGATTTTGGTCATCATGCAGCAATGGACAGGTCCCATAATTCTCTGTTTATTGGATTTCCTTTCGATTTGTACTAAATATCCTCAATATCCTGCATAACAAACACATTAGACACACAAAGTATAATAAGCATTTCTAACTTTCCTAGGAACGTATTAAAGCTAAGAAATAAGTGTAGAAGGAAAAATGTGCCTAGGAAAAGTTATATAGGCCTTATGTTGTACCTAATTGGAAGGCTCATCGGCAGGTCCCATGTTTTCATATATATATATATATATATATATATATATATGAAAATAGGGGACCTATTGATGGGCTTCTCTCTCTCTCTCTCTCTCTCTCTCTCTCTCTCTCTCTCTCTCTCTCTCTCTCTCTCTATATATATATATATATATATATATATATATATATAGAGAGAGAGAGAGAGAGAGAGAGAGAGAGAGAGAGAGAGAGAGTTTCCCTCATATTAGAGTATCAATGTAACAATAGTTTTGTGTATGTGGTTGGTAATTTTGTAGAAGCTTGCTAAACTCAATATATATTGATTAAAATACTTGTGCATGGGGTTGTGGTGTATTGTTGTTTTGGTGATATTTTAGAGTTTTCATAGGACATGCCTTAATGAGACCCACTCCAGGTATGGAACTATGATAGTATATGCACATGTATAATACTTTATTTCTTTTGTTTCTTTGTTTCTATGAACATAATGAATTTTCTATAGAACTAATATGATGTAAAATAACTCTATTCTCAACTAAAGTTCAGTATACGAACCTACAGGTTAAGTTATAGACATCGTTCCCAATAATTATGACATAAGTCTTATAGCACAAAATTCCACTCCCTTGAGTCCATTAGAGAAGTGGCATAGAAAGAAGCCTAGCATGTACCATTAACTTCATTGAAACCCTAAAATAACTCAAGTTTTCATCATCCAACACTACCTGTACATCTAAAAAATATGTTGCAATTCCCTAGCTAGCCTAGAAAGAAGAGTTGAATGCTCCAAACCTTTAGACCTAGAGAATTTAAGTGGTTAGGGTGGATAAAGAAAATGGATAAGCCTTTGACAATGTTAAAATATGATCAACTTCAATATAAGGATGAAATGACCAAAGCAAACAAATATTTACATTCATATAATCATCTTATCAACCTTGTCAACTCATTTATAAAATAAAGTATATTCCATGAGGCCAAAAGAAAAACAACAGGAAGAAGAAATTGAACATAGGTATATGATGTTGGATTGATTATTGAGTTATACCTTGAGATAAGGCAAAATCTTTAGTGAGCCTAACACTAGGTGTTGGTAAGAAATGGAGCTTGGGTCAACGAACTTGAAGGTGCTACAATAATTGTAAGTTATTTTATATATTGAGAAGCATTACTTTCCCCAAATTTATTTATTGTTTACTTCATGTGGTTATATGTGCACTTTGGTATATTTATTTGATAATTCTAACATTATTGTAGGATTGTAGACTTTGGTGTATTTATTGGTATATCATTTTTAGGTTATAGGATTAAGGAGAAAAGGGATGGATATCTATAATTTCCATCTATCAAGAACAAGTAAAGACCTTCCTAGATAAGGTGTGCTCCATATCCGTATTCCTATTAATTTTTCATTGTTTACATGTAAGTTTGTTATCTCTCAAAGATTTTTCTTGGTTGTAACAGAAAACTCCCTAAGGTAACCTTTTCAAACCAAATGTGCAGATTGAAGGCTAGCCCATTCAATCCAAAGAAGGATATCTTTGTCAACCTAATCACTAATCTTATCAACTGGATATGTCTTCAAACAATGGCTATATCTTTAGTAGGGTTGTGCTAAAATAGGGTTTGGTTGGGATGAATAAATTAAGCAATTGGGAAATGGGGTTGACAAATGAGGTTTTTAGATGCAGTTACCAAGATATTGACTATATGAATCAAGATGGATAGAGGCAGGGTAGATGATAAATTGTAGACATATCAAACATCATCTGAATGGTAGTAGAAGGAGATAACAATCCCCTATAACAGGGCATGAAACATGAATCCTACAAGTTTTAGGAGAAAGAGTGCATATGTCTAAATCATATGAATGAGACCATTAAACTAATGAATAATGTCACATAATCTCATTTAAACATCAGAACGTAACATATAAATGGAAACACATTGAAATGAAACTATCACAAAAGAAAATTGACTAAGTATACCATCAAAGGAATCTTTGTATCATTGACCATAATATCTTAGTCTTCTTGTTACTTGAAAAGATAAATAATTTTACCACACACAACAAAGGAGACCACTCTATTTCAGAGTCAAACCTTTTTTTCCTTATTTTTGATATAATAAATAGGAAAATTTCATAATGTTTTCAAGATCCACCAATTCTGGAAATTTAACTGTTAAATAGTACAAAACCTCGTAATAGAATTTACAAAATGTAATAAATCCTATTATTCTAGTTATTCTAGATATTCTAGATATTTGAACCTTATCTTGGCATCTAAACCAAAACAAAATATCTATGCAAACTGTTATTGCACCTCTGTTGATTCTCTGGAATAGATTTGTGAATCGAATGCTCAACTTCAGGATCTGGAGATGTTTACTCCTTTGTATGGTCATTCACCATCTAGGTCATGTGTAGATCCTTCCTGTAGCTATCCATGAGATACACTAAACTTGCAAAAAATCACCTCAAGTCATGTAACATAATTTACACTTGTCTCCCTTGTCTTAAGGCACATCCTTTATATTGAACATGTGATGAAAACCATCATCTACATGCATTCAATCCACTAAAGCTCAAATAATATCATCATTATACCTTATAGTATGATGACTAGACTGTCAAAAATCTTTAGCGAATATTCATGAGATATAATAGTCAAAATTAGGGTTTTTAACAACAAAAATAATTTCCCTTGTTCTTGGATCAAGGCACTGCTTCACCAAAAATACAGATTGTTTATTCTTCCATGGCTTCAATTACTTGAGAAAACATGCTCAACTTGTCTTGGTTTTCTCTTTATCTTGTAACCCTTTAACCTATTTCTTGTATGTCTTTGCTAACGTTTAGGGTTTCTTGTTCCTTTTATTTTGTATATTTTGTTTTCCTTTTTTTTGTGGCTCTCTTCTTACCTTTGGAATATTATATATCTTCCTCTTCATCAATGACTATTGGCTCTTTTAGTGTAGGGTTAAATTTGGCTTTGAATCCTAGTCTCAACTTATTGGTAGCTCTGCTGTGGGGCTTTCTCAAGCAATAAACCCTAGACTCTGTTTCTCAGCTTGTATGCTCTGCCTCCCTCTTTGGCTACTTTCCCTCTTTATTCTCTATTGTTATATGCCTTGACTCTTCCTCCTTTTTCATTTGTAGTTGTTTTTTGTTTTGATTTTGTTTAATAAATCATATCTTTTTATTTATTCATTAGGTTTTTTGAATATTCTTGTACCTATATTTGATGACTAAGATCCCCATCCTCTGTTTCTGGAACTAGGGTTTCAACACTAGTTGTTTCACTAACTTTTCTTTGTCTTTTGGGTGCAGGGTTCACCAAATTTCTTCTTCTCAGCTAATCTATTTTCTTGTTCAATTCAAGTATGTATAATATTTTAATTAAGCCATGATGGCATATATCACTAGGTAATAACTCTGCTCTGGTTCTAGCCTTAGTAGCCATTTTAAATAAGCTTTGATGCAAGAAATAAGGAAGACTCATTTTACCAAACCCAACTAAATGACATAAAAATATCATATGGTATAGGTATATTTTGGAATACCTTCCTTCACATGTGAAATAATTTCACAATATTTAAGGCAACAGACCATTCGGTCTTCATCATCTTCTGTGGGACTCCCACGCTCCAATTAGGCTTCTGATACTCTTTCTTTAAGAATAAATTGAGATCGACATTTTGCATCATTTATTTCTTGAACCACTTCTCACCCTCGGTAGGAAACCTCGTGGCTTCTGTAATTGAATCCTTAGTAACTTCAAACTCCACATCTCTTATTCAAGCTTTGTTTCCATCAAAAGAGTGAATAAAATCATGACACCAACTCAAGCTATAACTGTTAAATCACTGGAAAATTGGCTTCCATCCTGCGCTTTTGAATAAATATGAATTTTCATTATAAACTTTGAACCATACTCCATTAGGGTCATACTATCTTACATGGACTGACTTTCCCATTCTTTAGCTGAGAAAAAGTGCAAACTTTACCACATGTTGTAAAAAATGGCTAACAATTCCATTGTCTACTATTAGCAAGTCACCAGGGTTTCTGGAAATGGTTCATTTACGCACAATGGTTCCGAAAACCTCTTTTAACTCTTTGAAACCGGCTCAAAACATCACATTGAGTCATATCATAGGTTAAATTTCATCAAAAAAATTTAAAGCATTCAAAATGACCCAAGTGATAGTTATAAAACTTTATTTTTTTCAAAATTCTATAGGCGCTACGAAAACATTTTGTAACACCGCATGTTTTTGGCATCTGATTGCTGCAAGACTTGGGTAAACAAAATTTTGCATGACATAAGGTTCCTTCGAGATTTAGGCCCCTAAACAATATTCGAAGCTCTCTAAGATCAATAAAGGACTCTATGAACCCCAGATAGGAGAAAGGTGTTTACATCATCCCATACTCCTATCGAACTCCATATATTGGTGAAATTGGTCAATCAATAAATCAGAGGATTTATAAGCATGCAACCGACATAAAAAATGGAAGGCCTCACTCCTCCACTTTGGCAGAACATGCAGAAAAGACAAATCATCACATCTGCATTGAAGAGGCTGGGTTCATTGCAAGGATTGATCAATTTCATTACTGTAAGTTTATGGAGGCCTTGGAAATTGAAAGGAGGTCTATCAATCTAAATAGAGACGATGTTTGGAGTATTAGTAGATGTTGGATCCCTACCTTGTCTTCCTAAATTTGTTTTAGAAAACCTTCTAATTTAATAATATTATTAACAACAATAATAAAAAAGTTATTCTTTATTTTGTTTTATTAATAATATTATTAGTAATAATAAAAATAATTTCTCTCGGTATTTCTTTTATTTAATTTATATTTTAATTTTTTTTTTTTGTATTTTCATATTATTAATTATTCTATTTATCGATTTCTATTGTTGAATAATTAAATTTGACCTTTTTTTAAGTCCTTCCTTTTATAAAAACAATTTAATAATAATGATAATTTTAATTTATTCGTTATTTCCAACGATTTATCAATTGTTTCTTTATTTTAAAATTTATTTTCTTTAGACAAAACGAGTTGTTATACTCTAATGACTAGTAAACATATATCTTCACCTATTTATTTTGATGCCAAGATCTCGTTCCTCATCTTGTCTTGAAGATGAACCACATTAGTTGATTTGAAACACATCGACAATATTTTCTCGTATGTGGTTATCACCAACATAGTTCTTTTCAATCTACTTATGGATCACAGAAGGCTAAATTTAGAAATAAACAACTTTCTTAACATTATTTTTAATCTGTATGCCATCTTTTCACACCAAAATTTTTCCTAGATCAACACTTATGCCCACTTCTCTTGTAATAAAATTCTTAACTAATTTTCAAAACATTTAAACCCTTTTTTGAAAGTATAAACTTAGTGCTAACAAAGTTAATAAGGATTAAGTAGGTGATAGGAACTGCAATATGGCATAATTCAGTTTGACAAGCCTGTAGGATTAAGACTATCCCAACAAAGGCAAATTTAGATAAATAATAAGAGGTTCCAACAATAAAGATAAGTTTGAGAGTAATGTTGATTATTTTTGTCGTCAACGCTTGAGTAGTTCTAGATGCTTTTTTATAAAATTCTCATCCTCCCATGTGGAACCTTGAGCAGGTAATTTCTTCCACTTAATGAGATACTCTGAAATTCTGTAGCTGTCAGGTTACTGTTGTCGAGACTACTTCAGGTTCCACTATGATTTTTCCTTCCTTGTCAAGTTCTAGAAATATTGTTTGAATTGGGACCTTGTCATCGATAAGCTTTTTTAAGCATGAAACATAGAAACATTGGTGTACTCAGGAAGATGTAAGCAACTCAAATTTGTATTCCATAATACCAACCTTTTGTAGCACCTTGTAAGGACAAAAATACTTGGGTGATAATTTATTACCCTTCTTATATTTTTTGAGGGACATTTTTTTTTTATGGTTGTAGCCGTAAAATACCCAGTCATCTACATCAAAAATTGTATCACTGTGATGTTGATATTCCTGTTGTTTCATTCAATTATGTGCCAAAGTGAGGTTATCCTTTAAGAGTTGGAAAACTTGTTGTTGATGCTCTATGTGATCTTCCACTTCTTGAACCTTAGAAGTTTCTCCTAAAGATGATGTGATGGAAGACAGATGATATCCATAAAGTGCCATAAATGGGGTCATTTTTGCTGCAGTATGGAAGGATGTGTTATACCACCATTCATCCAGAGTTAATGACTTGGCATATTTTGTTTGCTTATTATATACAAAGAAACAAAGATTTCCTTCCAAACATTTGTTCACTCTCTCAGTTTACCTATCAGATTGGGGATCATAAGATGGTTTATGAGCTAATTGACTACCAAGATAAGAAAATAATTCCGTCCAAAAATTTCTAGTGAAAATGGGATCTCTCTCACTTACAATAATCTTTTGGTTTCCATGTAGTTTTTTAATTACTTCCATAAATGCATTAGCAATTGTGTTGGCTTTAAAAGGATGAGATAATGCATAAAAGTGTGCATCCTTGGTATGTCTATCAACTACCACCATGATGAAACTCTTTCCTTCATACTTCGGTAAACCTATGATAAAATCCATTGAGACCTCCTCCTAATGTTGAATTGGAATGGCTAAAGGTTGTAACTGGCCTGGGGTCTTAATTGTCTCCACTTTATTCTGTTGGTAAACCAAACATTTTCCCACAAACTTTTGAATATCAGATTTAAGGTCATCCCAAAAAATTCCTTCTTGAACTTGTGGTAAGTTTTTAAAAATCTTGAGTGCCCTCACAAAGGAGAGGTGTATAGTTCCAAAATAATATTTCTTTGAATTGACAATTCTTACATATATAAGCAATGTTTCAACCATAACAAGTCATTTTTCCAAATAAATGTAGCAAATGTACTAGGATCTTGCTACAACTTTTGAACGAGTGTCCACACCTCTTCGTCATTCTTCCATTCCTCCCTTGTTTTAGTTATCCAATCAGGTTGGATAATAGAAATGGCATAGACAAATGCTTCCATTTTTTATAGATGATTTCAAAGTTGTAACCCAACATCTTAGTGACCCATTTTTGTTTCTCTTTTGCAGATAATATTTTTTCCAAAATGTATTTAAGACTATCATGATATTTTTTCACCTTGAAGTGTCTTCCCATTATGTAAGGGAACCATTGCTTCATGGCATGTAGTATTTCCAACATTTCATTCTCATAAATAGGTTTGTGTAGATAATTTCCCTTGATTAGATGAATTTCAAAAGCAACGGTCTTCCTTCTTGCATTAAAACAACACCAACTCCATTTCCTAAGGCATCATATTCCACCATAAAGTTTTTTGTAAAGTCTAAATTAACTAAACCCAGAGCCTGGCACATTGCCTCTTTAAGATGTTAAAATGACTTAGTTTCTTCTAGAGTAAAAAAAAAATGCATCTTTCTTCAGTAATGATGTTATAGGTGTTGTTATTATCTCATAATTCTTAACAAACTTGCGATAATACCCTATCAACCCGAGAAATACTCGAAGATTCTTTAGGGTTGACGAAATTTTCCATTACTTGATGGATTTAATTTTGTTAGGATCTATGTTAACACCCTCATGAGAAACGAAATGTTCCAAATATTCAACCTCTTGTACCCCAAAGATGTAGAAATTTGAATAATATAACACTTATTCATAGAGATTATCCTGATTATAAACTATTTTCGGAATTCATGCATAATACATAACCTCCTCTACCATTGATCATCAATTTGCGGAATTAAAAACAATCGCATTCACACATTGAAACATCAATCACACATATCAACATAGTATGTAATGGGGAAAGAATATAGCTGAAAACCCCCAACTATCTGTATATTATAATGATAGAGAAAATGTAACAATACATAGTACAATACTCCTCACAAGTACTCAGTACTATCTCCACCTGCTACACACAAACTAGCTTAGATCCGAACAAGTCACAGGTTCAAATGTCCTCCACTGTTTTCCTGCCTCTACTGCGCAATCCAAGTTGAGAATAGATCTAATCCAAGTTCAAATTCCCTTGGCTTGTACTGTACAATCCTCATTGGCAATCCCAATCAATGATTGTGCAAATCTCATGCACAGCTATAGTCACAACTGATAGTAGTCTCACCCTTTCACCCACCTCTAACACTTGTCACCACTGAACTATCCATGCACTGAGTTAAATGATGTACTCTTTAGTTGATTTATGAGTTAATAATTAGTGAATCAATTAATAATTAATTCACATCACTCATCACTAGTGTATTTGGAAGTTAGACTAAATACAACTAGTTCAACCAAGTCAAACTGAACACAACTCCATCAACTCCTCAATCAACTCCACCAAACTCAATCACCTGAGTTCTAACTTAAGTCCATCATGCAATAGCTCAACTAATCCATAGGAAAAGCATATTTCCTTTAGGCAGTTGCATGTGCCACATCCGTAGCTCAAACTGAAGTGCTACAAGAGGATAAGATAATGTTTATAGTCCAAATATTATTAAGAGCTAATAATATTCGACTGTTCTATTTTTAGATTGGCAGTCTAAAAGTAGACTCCGCCCATATGTCTAAAAATATAGGTCCATATATTTTTACCAAGATGACCAATCATCCATAAATAGCATCCTGCAACTCATAGATCATGATCCATATGTCTAAAAATAGACATAGTCTAAAAATAGACTTTGTGCCAAAAATAGCCCGCAGGCCCACATAGTGAAGGCGACTTCTTTTCACTAAGCTCCATCATCTTGTTGCATTTTCAACACTCCCTCTCAACAAGATATGGATTATATGCAACCCCTATCCTGCCTTTGTGGTATTCGAGATTGCTCCTAGTGAGCGCCTTCATCAAGATATCAACATCCTGATCCTCCGTGGGAATGTATGAAAGTAACATGATTCTCCGTTGCACACAATCTCTGATATGATGGTACTTGATGTCGATGTGCTTGGATCTATCATGAAATACTACATTAGCCAAGAGTTTAATGCAACTCTGGTTATCACAATAAATCACAGTAGGCTCCAAGTGTGACCCGAACAACCCGACCAAGATCATCCTCATCCATATAGCCTCGCATGCAGCCAAACTTTCTGCCATATACTCGGCCTCTGTTGAATTGAGTGCCATGGATCTCTGCTTCCTGATGTACCAAGAAACTGTTGTTGACCTGATACTGAAGATCCCTCCAAATGTGCTCTTTCTGTCCATTTGGCTCCCTGCCCAATCTGCATCCGTGAAGCCACATAGCTTCACCTCGTCCTCCTGTCTGTACCACAATTCATATCCCAATGTGCCTCTTAGATTACACAATACATGCTTGCATGCCTTCCAAAAGAGCTTGGTTGGCTTAACCATAGCTTGTGGAAGTTGGTTAACAACATAGCATATATTGGGTCGTGTATTGACCAGATACATAAGCGACCCCACCAACTGTCGATAAACAGTGGCATCCACTACCTCCGCTGAAGTAGCATCCTCCTTCCTCCATCCTCCAGGAAGAGGAGTATCAACAGGCTTGCAACCATGCATGTTGAACTTCTCCAGTATCTCCCGAGCATACTTACCCTGAGAAATAAATAGTCCATCACCGCGCTGCCAAATTTCCAATCCCAGGAAATAATGAAGGAGGCCCAAGTCCTTCATCTCAAACTCTCTAGCAAGATCCTCCTTGCATGAAAGTATCAATAGCTCATCTCCCGTCAAAATCAAATCATCTACATAAAGTACAATGATCAGCAACTTACCCTCCACCACAATCTAGTATAGGTTAGGATCCGCCTCACTCTTCTTCACACTCCCATCAGCTGCCTGCTTCACTTTGTAGATACATCTCAAACCCACCACTGATTTCCCCTCTGATCTTGGGACAATCTCCCATGCATTGTTTCTGACAATCGAATCATACTCTTCCACCACGGCATGTACCCATGAGGGATCCTCCACAGCTTCCTCAAAAGAGGATGGCTCAGTCACGACACATTTGCTCATAAGAGCCATGTATCCAATGTACCGATCAGGTGACTGTCTCTATCTGTGTTGTGCTGTAGGTGGTCCTAAAACCTTCTCTGCATCTTGAGCTAGTTGCTCAGCTTCTGTAGTGCACTTTTGCCTTCTGATGGTTGGCACTGCATGAGTGGTCTCTTCCACTCCATGAACTTCATCTTGTGATTGATCCACATCCTGAAGCTCATCCTTAGGAACTAATAGCTCCTTATCTGTATGCAAGTGTGGCTCCCTCTCAAGTGAACACTTCATGGCTTTCTCCTCCTGAAATTTGATATCCCGTCGCACAACAGTCTTACGACTATCTGGAAAATACACACGATAGTTGTGGGGCATATCAGTGCACCCCACAAATATCCCAACCTCTGTGGTCGGCTCCAGCTTCTTCCTGGCATCCTTCGTCACATGCATGTAAACATGAGAACCAAAAATCCTCAAATGGGAAATATCAGGCCTCTTACCAGAATAAGCCTCCTCGAGTGTACTCATGCCAAGTATCTTGTGAGGACAATGGTTCTGCACATATATTACAGTATTGCATGCCTCTGCCCACAAGTGAAGGGGTATACCCTGATCATGCAACATCGCCCATGCAGCACCCACGATCGTTCTGTTCTTCCGCTCAACAACCCCTTTCTGTTGTGGGTTATGGGGAGCTATGAGCTCTCTTCGAATCCCTTTTGTGCTGCAGAAGTCCTTGAACTCGCCAGAGATGAATTCACCACCATTGTCGCTCCTAAGAGCCTTCACCTTCTTCCCCGATTCCTTCTCGACCAGTGCTTTGAACTCATAGAACATTGACTATGTCTCGCTCTTCTTCTGCATGAAGAAGATCCAACACTTTCGAGAGAAATCAACAACAAAGATCACATAGTACTTGTGTTTTACTGTCGAAGCTACTGAGAAAGGTCCACACACATCTGTGTGAATTCTCTCAACGATAGTCGTGGCGCAACTATCCTTCTCGTGAAAGGTGGCTTTCACAAATTTTCCTAAAGTACACCCCTTGCACTGATCTGACTGCATAAGAGTGCCTTTAGGAAGCCCAGTAGAAATCTGTTGTAGTATCTTCAAGGCTCCATGGTGAAGGGTACAGCTCACCATCATCCCGGCTCACCAATCCTTCTGCCTTGCATACCATTGCTGCACAGCCATCTACATGAAATTGATAAAGGTTCTTGACTCGAACCCCTATCTTCTGGGTTTCTCCAGTTGTCTCACTGCGCAGGAAAGCCTTTCCCTCGCTGAAGACAACATCATATCCCTTGTCTTCTAACATCGCCATAGAGATAAGATTCTTCTTCAATCCTAGAACATGCATCACTTCCTTCAATACGAAGGGTTTACTAGACTCCCTCTCAAAGGAAATGGTATCGATACCGGTCGCACTGTATCTACCATCATTGCCCATCTTGATGTGCACTCCAAGATCTTTCTCATCCGGATCAGAAAACAAATCTCGATCTCCTGTCATGTGAAAAGACGCATCACTATCCAAGAACCATACCAATCCCATCACATTTGATTCCAAGCATGCGATCAGTGAAAAATCCAGCTCAAATTGCAAGGCTGAGGCCTCTCCCGCTGCAAATCTAGTAGCTTGCTTATTTTTCTTCTTCTGCGGACAATTTGTGGCATAATGTCCGTGCTGGTGACAATGAAAGCACTTCACCTTGGACATGTCCTGCTTCTTTCCTTTCGCACTAGAATGAGAAGCTTTCTTTTTCTTCCCCTTCTTTGCTTTGGCAGCCAAAGCGCAATTTTCTTCATCAGATGCCTTTGATGAAGATCCGTCCCCGGTATTCCGCCTGATCTCCTCTTGCACAAGATCAGACCAAAGTCTTTCCCATCCTGGCAATTTCTCCTGACCATTGACAGAGTCTTAATAGGAATGCCAACTCTTCGGAAGATGAAGGAGAGCCAAGCTCACCAAGTCCTCATCATCAACAGTCACCCCCACACTTCCTAGCTCATCCCGGCATTGGGTGAACTTTGTGAGATACTTGGGCATACTGTCTCCTTTCTCACACTTAATGTTTCTGAGTTTATCCTTGAGCGCCAACTTCCTCTAGTCGCTCTTGCTTTGGAATAAATCTATCAAACGCTTTCCACATCAATTATGGAGAAGCCTTTCCATGCAGGCTGGATACAATGTGATCCTTCACGCCCTCCAACAGAATCCTTCGACACTTTCCTGTCTCCTTTTGCCAAGCCTCAATGTGAGCAGCATCAGTAGGCTTTGGGACCTCAGCGTCTATGAACTCCTTCAACCCATTGTCATCTAACACCACCTCCATCATGTCTTTCCATGCAATATAATTCGAGCTACCTTCAAGGGAATACTCCAATCGCAATCCGTTGAAAGACATTTCAACTTCGACACCAAGAAAACACTGTTGCAAATTCGAATTCCACCAGCTCAAAACTCAACCGCTTCTGATCTAAAATTCGTGAGAACAAATTATTTCTCGTACAAAGATTGAATATATGGGTGTTGGAAATAATACTGAGAGGGGGGGGGTGAATCAGTATTATCAGATCAATCAAACTTTTCAATTTCATACTCAGAAACATATACGCTACTTCAATTAAGTGAACCCGCGTGTACACGCTACTGTGTCTAATGAAACTCGCGTATATCCAGAGATCTTATAATTCAGTTAGCTTAATCTTCAGTAAATGCATCAGATCATTATTAAGCATATTAACAGTAAACAGGTGCAGAATAACAGAACAGAACATTACACAAGAGCAACACACATGAACACAAAGATATAAGGTGGAAACCCAATGTGGGTGAAAACCACCTGCTGCAAGTCATCTCAATCTTCTTCTTAATAAGAAAATCCTTTTACAATATTTGTACTGGTGCAGTCTTATACCAGTACGGGAGCTACAACCCCCTTTGCTTTTGTACTAGCCGATCCATTTACTAGTACACAGGCTGCTACCTGCTACAATGCTCCAAAGATCTCCCTTAGCTTTTGTACTAGCTTAGATACTAGTACGTAGGTGCTTGCCTACAATCTTCTCACCTCCAGGTACCACGTTTCATCAATTTTCAGACTGGATACACTGAAGCACAACACATAATCTGTAAGGCCACTTTTCATCCAATTTTCATACTGGACCCATAACTATCATTGAAGCTCAAAACAATCATCAAACTCTGAATCACTGAAACCCTGTTAACAACAGTCACCAGAACACAGAGCAGACACAGAACTCTGTAATAACCATCAGATCCATCTGCAACTTCAAATATTAAGATTTACAATGTATACGCTACTTCGATGAATCAAACCCGCGTGTATACGCGCTTTTATCAAATCAAACCCGCGTACAGATCTAAAAATAATTTCTATCAACTTGCAGCTGTACCAGACATCAATCATACTCATAATACTTATAGAATAATACATGCGTCAGTATGTAGATCTAGAATAAGCATCATAAAGATATTTCATTTCAAACCATTTGATCCCGATCTCTCCTTAGATCTAGTTCTCCATCAACCGATGAGATCTGATCCCGATCTCTCCTTAGATCTAGTTCTCCATCAACCGATGAGATCTCTCCTTAGCTCAGATCAAGCAATGCATCATCAACCCATAACCTGCATACTGGTTCTCATACTAAGCATCATAAAGATAGTTCATTTCAAACCATTTGATCCCGATTTCTCCTTAGATCTAGTTCTCCATCAACCGATGAGATCTCTCCTTAGCTCAGATCAAGCAATGCATCATCAACCCATAACCTGCATACTGGATCTCATACTTCTTCAGATATTCAAGACATTTCAGATACACTTGCCTAATGATTTCCTTCCCTTTATATAGCCTTAGGCCTTGTTCAATACCAAGAGCCAAAACCATAGAAATCCAATACCATCAACTTCAAAACTAGGGATCAACACGTCCGCCGAGACGCCAAGGTCCAAAACCATAGGCACAACTTCCAAGGAATAACCTCCATGGACCAAAGGTACTTTTCCACATACACGCGCTTTTGCTGAAGCCAACCTGCGTGTACACGCGACTTGGGCTTAACGAACCTGCGTGTATAAACTCTCTCTTCTTCTTATAGTCTGATCATCAATTCCTTGCTGCTGACCTTCTGTACTATGATTTGTCATCAGTGAGGTTTGCCATCAAGGACAACACTTATCTCATAATGCCAACAATGGGCATTTACCGAATATCTCACCTTCCAAAAGAAGGATGAATCTAGAGGCTACCTGGCCCAATTACAAACTCTGCCTCAAGAAATAAAATGTAATCACTTTCTGAATAATAGATCTGATGATCAACTTCACTCTGATACCATGTAGACTTGTTAATAATATAACACATTTTCACAGAGATTATCCTAATTATACACTATTTGCGGAATTCATGCATAATACATAACCTCCTCTACCATTGATCATCAATTTGCGGAATTAAAAACAATCGCATGTGCACATTGAAACATCAATCACACATATCAACACAGTATGTAATGGGGAAAGCATACAACTGAAAACCCCCAACTATCTGTATATTATAATGATAGAGAACATGTAACAATACATAGTACAATACTCCTTACAAGTACTCAGTACTATCTCCACCTGTTACACACAAACTAGCTCAGATCTGAACAAGTCACGGGTTCAAATCTCCTCCACTGTTTGCCTGCCTCTACTGCGCAATCCAAGTTCAAATTCCCTTTGCTTGTACTATGCAATCCTCATTGGCAATCTCAATCAATGATTATGCAAATCTCATGCACAGCTATAGTCACAACTGATAGTAGTCTCACCCTTTCACCCACCTCTAACACTTGTCTCCACTGAACTGTCCATGCACTGAGTTAACTAATGTATTATTTATTTGATTTATGAGTTAATAATTAGTGAATTAATTAATAATTAATTCACATCACTCATCACTAGTGTATTTGGCAGTTAGACTTAATACAACTAGTTCAACTAAGTCAAACTAAACACAACTCCATCAAATCCTCAATCAACTCCACCAAACTCAATCACTTGAGTTCTAACTGAAGTCCATCATGCAATAGCTCAAATAATCCACAGGAAAAGTGTATTTCCTTCAGGCAGTTGCATGTGCCACATTCGTAGCTCAAATTGAAGTGCTGCAAGAGGATAATATAATGTTTATAGTCCAAATATTATTAAGAGCTAATAATATTCGACTGTTCTATTTTTAGACTGGCAGTCTAAAAATAGACTCCGCCCATATGTATAAAAATAGAGGTCCATATATTTTTACCAAGATGACCAATCATCCATAAATAGCATCCTGAAAATCATAGACCATGATCCATATGTCTAAAAATAGACATAGTCTAAAAATAGACTTTGCGCCAAAAATAGCCTGCGGGCCCACTTAGTGAAGGCGACTTCTTTTCACTAAGCTCCATCATCTTGTTGCATTTTCAACAAAAGAAACATTTGGAGGTTTTTTCATATAATTATTTCTCCTCCAATAGTTTGAGCACCCTCTCAACATGTTGAACATGATCTTTCGAAGACTTTTTGTAGATTAGTATCTCATCAAAAATTACTAACACAAATTTTTTAAGGGTTTGAAAATGGAATTCATCAAACCTTGAAATGTGGAAGGTGCATTAGTAAGGCAAAATGGCATGACCAAAAATTCATAATGATCTTCATGATTTCTAAATGTTCTTTGCATAATATCTTCAATCTTCATTCTAATTTGACGATATCCTGAATGAAGATCCAACTTGGAGAAGTAAAGTGCTCCATGTAATTCATCCAACAATTCATCTATGACAATAATGGGAAATTTATCTTTAATATTGAGCTTGTTGAGGTACCTATAATCTAGACATGTATGTCATGATCCATCCTTTTTGTGTACCAATACTACTATAGAAGAGAAATAACTTTGGCTAGGTTGAATTATATCTACCTCTAACATTTCTCTAAGCATACATTCAATTTAACTCTTTTGGGAATTGGGATATTAGTAAGGTTTGATGTTTGGAGGAACTCTTCCTTTAATCATGTGAATAGCATGATCATGATTGCAAATAGGTACAGTCTATCTCTGTAAGGAATGGTTCTTCTGTAATAGCTGCATCCATATAATAAAATTCCTGTTCATATTTCCGCAAATCTTGCTGTGATCATTTACTCTTGTCAAAGGTCCTGTGTGAGATGATCATTTACTCTTGTCAAAGGTCCTGTGTGAGATGGTATCAGAGCCAAGTATTGTTTGAGTTAGTATTTTGCTGTGAGATATTGTCTGAGTGAAAGAATTCGCTTGAGTCCTGAATAGCGTTCGAGCTCGTTGTTGCCGGTGTTGGCATTGGAGAGTGTTGAAGACGTTGGACGAGAATTTGCCGCAATTTCTCCTTCAGAAGAAGACCGCAATTCTTCTCATCATTTTCTGCAAGACTTTTTTGAAACGGGTATTTATCTATTCTAAAATGGATGCTTCTAGACATTCTTCAGCTGAATCTTCTAATTCTATTTTTGGAACTAAGCACTTTAGAACTATGAAAGAGGAAGAAAAATCAAAATCTGTATTAGAAGGGTTATGTCGATCTGAATCCATTTCTGGTAATTCTGCTATCATAGAACAAGAAGAAACAGATCCCTCTGTTAATTGGAAACTTCCACCAGTATCTCCGCATGATGTATACATAAATTTATCTTCTTTTAATTTACGTGCCATGAGTCAAATCAAAATCAAAGAAAAATCCATCAAAGCAGATTTAACTTTGAATGCTATGTTAACTATATCTCTCCTGGAAGCTAAACATATCAAATCAGCCCTCAAAGCTGGTTACCAGTATGTCCATCTGGGGATGGTGAGGATAGGACTGAATGCATTACATAGAAAAGGACAAAAAGCTTATGTGTTCTCAGCCCTATTTGATAATCGATGGACCACATTCACCCAGGCTATGATAGGTGGCATTGAAACAAGCCTTGCTGAAGGCCCAGTACAATATGATGTTTTTCCAGATTTCTCTGTTGCACTTGACGACCCAAATGTCCTGCAATGCCTAACCTTAGGTATCCAGACTGCTGGGTATCAAAATTTCAAAGCAAAATCAAAAAATTTGGCCATATTTTATATTACTTGTGTTAGGTTTTATAACACAACAATCCCTGCTGTTTTGCACACTCCTGATAAAGATGAAGGCCGAGTTACTCTTATCCAGTATGATTCATCGTGCAATCCAGTAGCACCAGTCTATGTCTCCAGAAATGATTTATGTCCACCTGATGATTGGGTAACCAATTGGGGAAAGCCCACAAAGAAACCTGTTGCTACTGCACAATCTATAATAACAGAGATAGATGGGAAAGTTACCACAAGATTTCCCAGAGTTCAGAATGAAGGACCCTCTACTTCTATCTCTGAAATTCCTACTACAATCAGTCAGTTACATCCTGGTCAGTCTCTTGCACCCCCACAATTTGTAATAGACCAAGCAGTGTATGATTCTATCAGAAGAATGTTTTCACAGCCAAGCTCATCTCAGCCTTTTAGCTCAGTCTGTGACCATCCGCACTGCTCCAAGACCTTCTGTCAATTTTCCTCAGAACCACCAACTCCACATGGTGAGTCATCAGATCGTCATAAAATAAATATGATCAGATTTACTCCTTCATCTGACTCATCTGAAGAAAATTACAAAAAGGTTGTATTTTTTAATCCACAAGAAGAACTACTTGTACATACTGTATCCAGTTCTTCTACTTATGGTTTAGGTTATGTTGATTCTTCACCTATTCCTGAATACAGAAGAAATCCCATTGATAAGATTCCAAGACATGTAGAGATTCCTTCTGATTCAGAGATAATTGCCTTTTTAAAGATTTTTAAAGGAATCAGTCCATATGATCCTGATGATCAGTGGAAAAAGAAAATGTTCAATTGGGACATGTTTACACATGGAAAAGAACATCTGTATTTTGAAGAAGTAATGCTTCTTCCAAAGAATGATCGTCCTGCCTTCAACAGACAGAATGTTGAAAAATGGAAAGAATGGATGAAGGCAGAAAATCAATGGATATCATTCTATGAATGGTATTATCCTTCTGCAAATATAATAGAACAATCCTTGATGAAGCAATTCAGGAACCAAGCTAAGCAGAAAAAAATCAGGGATCCATAAAAATTTGTAGAAGAAAAGATGAAAGAAAATCCAATAGTGATTCCTCCTACTTTGAAAGCACATGTTTTTCAGCCTAAGATTCAGAGTATGTTAAACAAGCCAAACATTCCTAGATCTCTGATCGCTGTCCAAATTGAAGGAGAAAAACTATTAAGAAAAATTTGTTCTCAGCTCCAAGTAAACATGATGCGGACTGGGACCCCAAATAAACACAAGTGGGAACTCCTTGATGGGAGCCTTTTGGAAACAGACACAGAGTTTCCTCCTTGGAAAAATTTTGTGATAAGAAACCAAGATGGAAAATTGTACAAATTACTTCCATTTCATGTTGATGATTCTAACCTAGTAGCAAGAGATGCTGTGGCTGCTACTAATTGGACAAATTTAGCTTTATCCAGTCTTGAGAGATTTTTCAGCTCTAAATTTGAAAACATTGAAACTGCTAATTTTGAGATGAAGACCATGCTGGAAAGTATTCTTAGAAAACAAGATTACAATACAGTATGTTTGAATAGCAGTGTTACAACTTTGTCAGAAAATGATAAGGCTCTAGCTAAGAGTCTTGACAGTTTATCTTTACAAACAGGGCAAATAGATAAGAAAACCCATGATGCCACCACTGCTCATGGAAAAGAAATTGTAAAGATTAGTAATTCTTTGGATATTGTAAAAAAACAAGTATGGGAAGTAACTCAAGGAATAGAATCCTTGAAGAAGAAGCCTAGGGTTGAGGCCTATGAATCTGCAACTATATTTTCAGAACCCAAGACTTCTGTTCCATATTCTATTACTCCTTCTGTGGAAAGCCTTATTAGAACACCCAGCTCTATAACCTTTCCACCGCCAACTTCCTCTCATCCATATTCTCTGTTTGCAAATCCTAGTTTCTTCAGCCCACATCCTGCCATAAAGCAATCCAAAGAAACTGAAGGATCCAGCAAACCAGAATCTTCTAATTTCATGTCTGAAGATTCTTACACTAGAGAAGAAGAAGAAAGTTTTGATACAAATTTCCATAAGACAGAAACATCTTTCGGGGATATGACTCTTCACAAGATAGAAGCAGAACCTCAAATTGAAGAGCTTGAAACCTGTATCAATAACTTATCTTTGACAGATCAAGACCAGGAGCAAACTGACAATGAGGATCAAGTCAATGCTACATCATCTAGGTCAAGATGGGAGACTACTTGGAACCCTGCTCCTGATAGAAGAGATCTTATGAAATCTGAATACCATAAGGATTGGTCTGCAAATTCTACCTACTCATGGAATATTGATAATTGCACAGAGGCTGAAATTATGTCTGTTTTACATTCCATGCTTGTATGTTATAGGACTTATCTTGCTGATGATATAGGTCCTATTAATGCAACAAGGAGGATAATAGGAGGATTTGAAGGAACATTGGATTCTTGGCTAAAAGCTGAGACATTAAAAGATCCTAGTCTCCTTGCAGGATCGGAACAAGCAGTCATCCAAAATGAAGATGGATCTACTCACATAGATCCTGTCACTAGTTTGCCTGTCAGCAATATGATAGGAAAGCTTCTTTATGCTATTACAGTCAATTTCATTGGTTTCCCTCAGATAACCAATGATATTACAACCATTACTTTATTGGCCATGAAATTGCATAATATGCAACATTTTGATGAATACTTTAATGAATTCCTTCATAGACTGCATACATTGACTCCAGATCTCATTCTTGAGCCAAAATGGAAGGAAATTTTTGTTGCATCCCTTCCCCAATGGGTCTCTTCAGCTATTGTCAATAAATTACCAGGGAAGGTTGGGGACTATAAATTTGGCATAATCAGACAAGCTGTAAAAGCAATCATTGTAGAATTATGCTCACAAATGAAAATTGCAAGAGCAGCAACCAACCCTAAAAAGCCACATGGGTATCAGCAGCTCTGCAAACAATGGCATCTTGGTAAAGCTGGAAATTCTGATGGGAATAAGAGGAGAAAAAGACATTTCAAGAAAAATTCCCAGATCTCCCATGATAAGCCAAAAAGAAGACATTACAAAGCAAAACCTTACAAGCATACAAAGATGTTTTCTAAGGACAGAGAAATAATTTGTTACAACTGTAACAAAAAAGGTCACACAGCTCCAAATTGTCCAAATAAAAAGAAAGACTCTTCTAAAAAGAAAGTCTAGTATAGAAATAAGAAAGGAAAGATAAATTCATTCTATCTTCCTAGTAGCTGTGATGAATTGGTATCTTCTGATTCAGAATCTGAAAATGAATTTAATTTTTTTGATTCAGATGAATCATCTGATGAAGAATTCTGTAATGATCCCCATTGTACAGAATGTAAATATTGTGATTGTGATGATCCTGATATTTGTACATGCAATGCAGTCAGGATGATGAAGACAGATTATGATGAAATCAGTAAGAATATTTTTGCACAAATGATGGCTGCTACAGATCCGCAAATGAAAGAAATGTACAGATCTTTGCTAACAGAACATTTGAAGAAAGCACCTTCTACTTCAAAGAATTCTCCAAATAAAGGGTATGTGCCCCCTGCTACTCTTTTTTCTGTTGAAGCATTAACCAGACAGTTTAAGAATGAAGATTTTGGAGAAGACTTGCCGCAGACTTTACCTGCAGTGCATCAGGCAATAAAAGAATTAAGAAAAACAATCAAAGAAAATAGAAAATTGTGTGTTGAAAGGCACAATGAGTTAAGCCTAAAGATGTTAAATGCACAAGCTCCTTTTGCTTCTTCATCACAAGATCCTATTTCAGGGAAGACAGAAAACTGGACCTATCATACAGGGCCAATTCAACAGCAGTGTAACAAAGAAAAAGAAGAAGAAGAAGAAGAAGAGGTTGAGGTAGCAAGAACAGATTTGGATGCAATAGCATGAATAGAGATGTCATGTATTGTGTCAAAATGAAGGTAAAGATTGGACACCAGTATGAGTTCTGGAAAGTTCTTATGGATACTGGTTCCAGGCTAAATATTGTAAGTGATACAGTGGTTGGCATGCATCATAGAAGACCAACAACATGTCCTAGGGTAATCACTGCAAGTGGTGACATCCCTACAAAGCACGAAGCAGAAATTGATGTTCTGCTTACAGAAAAAATTGGAGTTCATCTAGTTTGTCCTGTTGTTCCTGGACTGGATTGTGCAATGTACCTTGGGACACCATTTTTCCAGAATTTTAGCATGCATGGAGCAAAATTTGATGAAAAATCCCAGAGGTATGGATATTTTATTAATTTTGATAATAAAGAAGTCTTTTTCCCATTTATCAACTCTAATTCTCCAATGAGGATTAAGAGAATTGAAAGGATGGAAAATCTTTTGGCAAAGATGGAAGTGAAAAGGGAAGTATTGAAAACAGAAGAACATCTGGATAACGGAAAGTATGCTTCTGAGATAGCAAAGCTCACTTCCCAGTTCAAAGAATGTTGTTCAGATGATCCAAATGCCTTTTGGCATATTAAGAAACAAGAGGTAGAACTTCCTCTCAAGAAAGACTTCAGTGGAAAATTAAGAAGATCTAAAGCAGTGGCAATGAATGAAGAACAGATGAAACTCTGCAGAGAAGAAATTAAAGATCTTTTGAAGAAAGGGCTTATCAGGAAGAGTAAGAGCCCCATAGCATGTTTTGCATTCTATGTTAATAAACATGCTGAAATAGCCAGAGGAAAACCAAGGTTGGTTGTAAATTATAAACCTCTGAATAATATTCTGGATTATGATGCATATCCTTTGCCAAAACCATCCTCCATACTCGCCCAGATATCAAGATCCAAGATATTCTCTAAATTTGATCTCAAATCTGGTTTTTGGCAAGTAGGGATCAAGGAAGAAGACAAATGGAAGACTGCATTCTCTGTACCTGGGGGGCATTATGAGTGGAATATCATGCCATTTGGTTTGATCAATGCTCCTTCGGCTTTTCAGAGAATAATGGATGAAACTTTTGAAGGAATGGAAGAATTCCTCAAAAAATATATTGATGATTTATTGATTCATTCTGATAATATTGCTGACCATGTTAAACATTTGAAAATCTTTCTTCGCAGGGTCAAAGAAATGGGTATAGTATTATCAGAATCCAAGATGAAACTATTCCGGCCAATGATAGACTTTTTGGGTTACAATATACAGTACGGATCCTATACTGTAATCCAAAGAAGTTTAAATTTTGTTGATCACTTTCCTGATGAAATCAAGGATAAAACTCAATTGCAAAGGTTTTTGGGAAGTTTAAATTACATTTCTAAATTTCTGAAGCATTGTGCACAAGAAAGAAAATTATTGAACAAAAGGCTTCAAAAGGATCCAATTCCATGGAATACTGATTGCACACAAGCAGTCAAGGCAATAAAAGAAAAAGTCAGAAACATTCAGCCACTCTCCCCTATCAGAGAAGAATGGGAGAAAATCATTATGACAGATGCAAGCTATGAAGGATGGGGAGCAGTTCTATGCCAAAAGAATCCCAGCGGCAAAAAGGAGATTGAAATTTTCCAATATGCATCAGGATTATGGGCTAAAAACCAGCTGAATTGGTCAAGTCTGAAGAAAGAACTTAGAGCAGTCTGTCTAGGGATAGAAAAATACAGAGACTTTGTTATCTACACCAGATTCACTGTTAAAACAGACTGCCAAGCTTTAAAGTTTGCAATTCATAAATGTGATTTTGAAGATGCAGCGATGGTCAGATGGATCATGCAGTTAAGCCAGTACAATTTTGATGTTGAATTTGTTAAAGGTGATAAGAATAATTTTTCTGATATGCTGAGTAGAGAATTTCTGTCAGAACATTCAATTCTAAGTCTACATTGCAATTACATCAGAAGAAGGGAAAACACTGTTGAAATAGAAACACCAAATGGATGGGTAAGTTATATGCTTGAAACTCCAGTACTTATCCATGATGTAGATTGGTACCCAATCAAAGAAATTCGACATCAGGAAGATATTCCTTATCTCTGGACAGAAACAATGCAAGATGAAATGAATCAAGAAGCAGTAGATGCTCTGGAATATCTGGAATACATTGACAATATACACTATACTCTTGAGAGAGATGATGAGGATGATGATCGAATGACAAGCTGACATATCACACTGAGGAGGTTTGATAACCCTCTTCATAGAGGAAATTATGATCCTGACAGGAAAAAAGAATTTTTTTATACAGCTATGAATCTCCAAAATTGCTCAGCCAATTTATTTTATTCTATACAGTCCTCATTTTTATTTGAAGGTATGTCAGCAGAAGCCTTGGAACAAGAAGATCCTACACCAGAATGGTTCATTGAATGGTGGAAGATATATGGCCATTCAGCTCTAATCATCAAACCGTATACACTCCATATGCTTAAAATCCCTGGTTTCAGTGAACCATTTTCCCATATGAATGGAATTGTATACAAAGATATTGAAAATGTTGCCGACATCAGTGATGTATCTTTTCTGCAAGCAATCCGACGCTGTGGTCATATCAGATGGTTTGTCACAAACCAGTACAAGGCGAGGATGATATCCCATAGTACTAATTATGAAGATTTCCACCATCAGGTTGATATCACATCAAATCCTTTCCAACCCATCAACTTTTTGGAACCACCCAACCCAAATATTTCACAAATGTGGGAATTTGAGAAAGAGATAAGAGTGCAATACTTTAATAATTCTCTGATCGAAAGATTCAGATATCAGCATTATACACATCCGCAGATAGAGTACTATACTATGGATTGAGTGACGTCTTTCTGGCCGACTATGGTGCCGGACGAGCTTTCGTGGATTCCCTCGCTCAGGAATCTCCACTTTGTACATCCTTGAGATTTGTAAATCTCATCTTTTCTGTCATTTTAGTCTTTTGAGGGTTCACTTATGAATTCCTCTGTGTAAATAGTTTTGTTAGTACTACGATTCGGTCCCCACATGCCTCTGGCTCTCTGATAAACAGTAGGGACGAGATAACATAGGACGATATTGTCCTATGCCCGAATCTTATTTTCTGCATAATTCATAGATTTTTCGGAGTACTCTAATAGTTGAGTCATTAGTCTGTACAAAGCCCACGATTGAATGTTTGTTCCCTTCCAGCCTATAAATATGTTCCGGCTGTGAAGTAAGACTCATTCGGGTTTTGAGAGTTTTAGAGTCTGAGAGTTTTAGTGGAGAAAATTTTCCTGCTCTGCATCTGCGGACTATATAGTCTGATCTGCTTGCAACACGAAAGCTTTTCTCTGGTCCTAGAGTTTGGTTTGAAAAGCCTGCGCACCATTATGTTATGCATTTGGTGAGAACCTAAAGTGGCTGAACCAATTAGGGAAAGTCTGAGTCGAAAGAGTCAAGATTCTGAGGCAGAGCCTGTCTATTGCCAAGGAGCCTCCGGTATTACTTGTTCCTAGCGAACAGTAAAAAGTCCGGTAAATGTGGTAGACAGTCTATCTCTGTAAGGAATGGTTCTTCTGTAATATCTGCATCCATATAATAAAATTCCTGTTCATATTTCCGCAAATATTGCAGTGATCATTTACTCTTGTCAAAGGTCCTGTGTGACATGATCATTTACTCTTGTCAAAGGTCCTGTGTGAGATGGTAATCGATGGACCACATTCACCCAGGCTATGATAGGTGGCATTGAAACAAGCCTTGTTGAAGGCCCAGTACAGTATGATGTTTTTCCAGATTTCTCTGTTGCACTTGACGACCCAAATGTCCTGCAATGCCTAACCTTAGGTATCCAGACTGCTGGGTATCAAAATTTCAAAGCAAAATCAAAAAATTTGGCCATATTTTATATTACTTGTGTTAGGTTTTATAACACAACAATCCCTGTTGTTTTGCACACTCCTGATAAAGATGAAGGCCGAGTTACTCTTATCTAGTATGACTCATCGTGCAATCCAGTAGCACCAGTCTATGTCTCCAGAAATGATTTATGTCCACCTGATGATTGGGTAACCAATTGGGGAAAGCCCACAAAGAAACCTGTTGCTGCTGCACAATCTATAATAACAGAGATAGATGGGAAAGTTACCACAATATTTCCCAGAGTTCAGAATGAAGGACCCTCTACTTCTATCTCTGCAATTCCTACTACAATCAGTCAGTTACATCCTGGTCAGTCTCTTGCACCCCCACAATTTGTAATAGACCAAGCAGTGTATGATTCTATCAGAAGAATGTTTTCACAGCCAAGCTCATCTCAGCCTTTTAGCTCAGTCTGTGACCATCCGCACTGCTCCAAGACCTTCTGTCAATTTTCCTCAGAACCACCAACTCCACATGGTGAGTCATCAGATCGTCATAAAATAAATATGATCAGATTTACTCCTTCATCTGACTCATCTGAAGAAAATTACAAAAAGGTTGTATTTTTTAATCCACAAGAAGAACTACTTGTACATACTGTATCCAGTTCTTCTACTTATGGTTTAGGTTATGTTGATTCTTCACCTATTCCTGAATACAGAAGAAATCCCATTGATAAGATTCCAAGACATGTAGAGATTCCTTCTGATACAGAGATAATTGCCTTTTTAAAGATTTTTAAAGGAATCAGTCCATATGATCCTGATGATCAATGGAAAAAGAAAATGTTCAATTGGGACATGTTTACACATGAAAAAGAACATCTGTATTTTGAAGAAGTAATGCTTCTTCCAAAGAATGATCATCCTGCCTTAAACAGACAGAATGTTGAAAAATGGAAAGAATGGATGAAGGCAGAAAATCAATGGATATCATTCTATGAATGGTATTATCCTTCTGCAAATATAATAGAACAATCCTTGATGAAGCAATTCAGGAACCAGGCTAAGCAGAAAAAAATCAGGGATCCAGAAAAATTTGTAGAAGAAAAGCTGAAAGAAAATCCAATAGTGATTCCTCCTCCTTTGAAAGCACATGTTTTTCAGCCTAAGATTCAGAGTATGTTAAACAAGCCAAACATTCCTAGATCTCTGATCGCTGTCAAAATTGAAGGAGAAAAACTATTAAGAAAAATTTGTTCTCAGCTCCAAGTAAACATGATGCGGACTAGGACCCCAAATAAACACAAGTGGGAACTCCTTGATGGGAGCCTTTTGGAAACAGACACAGAGTTTCCTCCTTGGAAAAATTTTGTGATAAGAAACCAAGATGGAAAATTGTACAAATTACTTCCATCTCATGTTGATGATTCTAACCTAGTAGCAAGAGATGCTGTGGCTGCTACTAATTGGACAAATTTAGCTTTATCCAGTCTTGAGAAATTTGTCAGCTCTAAATTTGAAAACATTGAAACTGCTAATTTTGAGATGAAGACCATGCTGGAAAGTATTCTTAGAAAACAAGATTACAATACAGTATGTTTGAATAGCAGTGTTACAACTTTGGCAGAAAATGATAAGGCTCTAGCTAAGAGTCTTGACAGACTATCTTTACAAACAGGGCAAATAGATAAGAAAACCCATGATGCCACCACTGCTCATGGAAAAGAAATTGTAAAGATTAGTAATTCTTTGGATATTGTAAAAAAACAAGTATGGGAAGTAACTCAAGGAATAGAATCCTTGAAGAAGAAGCCTAGGGTTGAGGCCTATAAATCTGCAACTATATTTTCAGAACCCAAGACTTTTGTTCCATATTCTATTACTCCTTCTGTGGAAAGCCTTATTAGAACACCCATCTCTATAACCTTTCCACCGCCAACTTCCTCTCATCCATATTCTCTGTTTGCAAATCCCAGTTTCTTCAGCCCACATACTGCCATAAAGCAATCCAAAGAAACTGAAGGATCCAGCAAACTAGAATCTTCTAATTTCATGTCTGAAGATTCTTACACTAGAGAAGAAGAAGAAAGTTTTGATACAAATTTCCATAAGACAAAAACATATTTCGGGGATATGACTCTTCACAAGATAGAAGCAGAACCTCAAATTGAAGAGCTTGAAACCTGTATCAATAACTTATCTTTGACAGATCAAGACCAGGAGCAAACTGACAATGAGGATCAAGTCAATGCTACATCATCTAGGTCAAGATGGGAGACTACTTGGAACCCTGCTCCTGATAGAAGAGATCTTATGAAATCTGAATACCATAAGGATTGGTCTGCAAATTCTACCTACTCATGGAATATTGATAATTGCACAGAGGCTGAAATTATGTCTGTTTTACATTCCATGCTTGTATGTTATAGGACTTATCTTGCTGATGATATAGGTCCTATTAATGCAACAAGGAGGATAATAGGAGGATTTGAAGGAACATTGGATTCTTGGCTAAAAGCTGAGACATTAAAAGATCCTAGTCTCCTTGCAGGATGGGAGCAAGCAGTCGTCCAAAATGAAGATGGATCTACTCACATAGATCCTGTCACTAGTTTGCCTGTCAGCAATATGATAGGAAAGCTTCTTTATGCTATTACAGTCAATTTCATTGGTTTTCCTCAGATAACCAATGATATTACAACCATTACTTTGTTGGCCATGAAATTGCATAATATGCAACATTTTGATGAATACTTTAATGAATTCCTTCACATACTGCATACATTGACTCCAGATCTCATTCTTGAGCCAAAATGGAAGGAAATTTTTGTTGCATCCCTTCGCCAATGGGTCTCTTCAGCTATTGTCAATAAATTACCAGGGAAGGTTGGGGACTATAAATTTGGCATAATCAGACAAGCTGTAAAAGCAATCATTGTAGAATTGTGCTCACAAATGAAAATTGCAAGAGCAGCAACCAACCCTAAAAAGCCACATGGGTATCAGCAGCTCTGCAAACAATGGCATCTTGGTAAAGCTGGAAATTCTGAGGGGAATAAGAGGAGAAAAAGACATTTCAAGAAAAATTCCCAGATCTCCCATGATAAGCCAAAAAGAAAACATTACAAAGCAAAACCTTACAAGCATACAAAGATGTTTTCTAAGGACAGAGAAATAATTTGTTACAACTGTAACAAAAAAGGTCACACAGCTCCAAATTGTCCAAATAAAAAGAAAGACTCTTCTAAAAAGAAAGTCCAGTATAGAAATAAGAAAGGAAAGATAAATTCATTCTATCTTCCTAGTAGCTGTGATGAATTGGTATATTCTGATTCAGAATCTGAAAATGAATTTAATTTTGTTGATTCAGATGAATCATCTGATGAAGAATTCTGTAATGATCCCCATTGTACAGAATGTAAATATTGTGATTGTGATGATCCTGATATTTGTACATGCAATGCAGTCAGGATGATGAAGACAGATTATGATGAAATCAGTAAGAATATTTTTGCACAAATGATGGCTGCTACAGATCCGCAAATGAAAGAAATGTACAGATCTTTGCTAACAGGACATTTGAAGAAAGCACCTTCTACTTCAAAGAATTCTCCAAATAAAGGGTATGTGCCCCCTGCTACTCTTTTTTCTGTTGAAGCATTAACCAGACAATTTAAGAATGAAGATTTTGGAGAAGACTTGCCGCAGACTTTACCTGCAGTGCATCAGGCAATAAAAGAATTAAGAAAAACAATCAAAGAAAATAGAAAATTGTGTGTTGAAAGGCACAATGAGTTAAGCCTAAAGATGTTAAATGCACAAGCTCCTTTTGCTTCTTCATCACAAGATCCTATTTTAGGGAAGACAGAAAACTGGACCTATCATACAGGGCCAATTCAACAACAGTGTAACAAAGAAAAAGAAGAAGAAGAAGAAGAAGAGGTTGAGGTAGCAAGAACAGATTTTGGATGCAATAGCATGAATAGAGATGTCATGTATTGTGTCAAAATGAAGGTAAAGATTGGACACCAGTATGAGTTCTGGAAAGTTCTTATGGATACTGGTTCCAGGCTAAATATTGTAAGTGATACAGTGGTTGGCATGCATCATAGAAGACCAACAACATGTCCTAGGGTAATCACTACAAGTGGTGACATCCTTACAAAGCACGAAGCAGAAATTGATGTTTTGCTTACAGAAAAAAATGGAGTTCATCTAGTTTGTCCTGTTGTTCCTAGACTGGATTGTGCAATGTACCTTGGGACACCATTTTTCCAGAATTTTAGCATGCATGGAGCAAAATTTGATGAAAAATCCCAAAGGTATGGATATTTTATTAATTTTGATAATAAAGAAGTCTTTTTCCCATTTATCAACTCTAATTCTCCAATGAGGATTAAGAGAATTGAAAGAATGGAAAATCTTTTGGCAAATATGGAAGTGAAAAGGGAAGTATTGAAAACAGAAGAACATCTGGATAACGGAAAGTATGCTTCTGAGATAGCAAAGCTCACTTCCCAGTTCAAAGAATGTTGTTCAGATGATCCAAATGCCTTTTGGCATATTAAGAAACAAGAGGTAGAACTTCCTCTCAAGAAAGACTTCAGTGGAAAATTAAGAAGATCTAAAGCAGTGGCAATGAATGAAGAACAGATGAAACTCTGCAGAGAAGAAATTAAAGATCTTTTGAAGAAAGGGCTTATCAGGAAGAGTAAGAGCCCCATAGCATGTTTTTCTTTCTATGTTAATAAACATGCTGAAATAGCCAGAGGAAAACCAAGGTTGGTTGTAAATTATAAACCTCTGAATAATATTCTAGATTATGATGCATATCCTTTGCCAAAACCATCCTCCATACTCGCCCAGATATCAAGATCCAAGATATTCTCTAAATTTGATCTCAAATCTGGTTTTTGGCAAGTAGGGATCAAGGAAGAAGACAAATGGAAGACTGCATTCTCTGTACCTGGGGGACATTATGAGTGGAATATCATGCCATTTGGTTTGATCAATGCTCCTTCGGCTTTTCAAAGAATAATGGATGAAACTTTTGAAGGAATGGAAGAATTCCTCAAAAAATATATTGATGATTTATTGATTCATTCTGATAGTATTGCTGACCATGTTAAACATTTGAAAATCTTTCTTCGCAGGGTCAAAGAAATGGGTATAGTATTATCAGAATCCAAGATGAAACTATTCCGGTCAATGATAGACTTTTTGGGTTACAATATACAGTACGGATCCTATACTGTAATCCAAAGAAGTTTAAATTTTGTTGATCACTTTCCTGATGAAATCAAGGATAAAACTCAATTGCAAAGGTTTTTGGGAAGTTTAAATTACATTTCTAAATTTCTGAAGCATTGTGCACAAGAAAGAAAATTATTGAACAAAAGGCTTCAAAATGATCCAATTCCATGGAATATTGATTGCACACAAGCAGTCAAGGCAATAAAAGAAAAAGTCAGAAACATTCAGCCACTCTCCCCTATCAGAGAAGAATGGGAGAAAATCATTATGACAGATGCAAGCTATGAAGGATGGGGAGCAGTTCTATGCCAAAAGAATCCCAGCGGCAAAAAGGAGATTGAAATTTGCCAATATGCATCAGGATTATGGGCTAAAAACCAGCTGAATTGGTCAAGTCTGAAGAAAGAACTTAGAGCAGTCTGTCTAGGGATAGAAAAATTCAGAGACTTTGTTATCTACACCAGATTCATTGTTAAAACAGACTGCCAAGCTTTAAAGTTTGCAATTCATAAATGTGATTTTGAAGATGCAGCGATGGTCAGATGGATCATGCAGTTAAGCCAGTACAATTTTGATTTGAATTTGTTAAAGGTGATAAGAATAATTTTGCTGATATGCTGAGTAGAGAATTTCTGTCAGAACATTCAATTCTAAGTCTACATTGCAATTACATCAGAAGAAGGGAAAACATTGTTGAAATAGAAACACCAAATGGATGGGTAAGTTATATGCTTGAAACTCCAGTACTTATCCATGATGTATATTGGTACCCAATCAAAGAAATTCGACATCGGGAAGATATTCCTTATCTCTGGACAGAAACAATGCAAGATGAAATGAATCAAGAAGCAGTAGATGCTCTGGAATATCTGGAATACATTGACAATATACACTATACTCTTGAGAGAGATGATGAGGATGATGATCGAATGACAAGCTGCCATATCACACTGAGGAGGTTTGATAACCCTCTTCACAGAGGAAATTATGATCCTGACAGGCAAAAAGAATGTTTTTATACAGCTATGAATCTCCAAAATTGCTCAGCCAATTTATTTTATTCTATACAGTCCTCATTTTTATTTGAAGGTATGTCAGCAGAAGCCTTGGAACAAGAAGATCCTACACCAGAATGGTTCATTGAATGGTGGCAGATATATGGCCTTTCAGCTCTAATCATCAAACCGTATACACTCCATATGCTTAAAATCCCTGGTTTCAGTGAACCATTTTCCCATATGAATGGAATTGTATACAAAGATATTGAAAATTTTGCCGACATCAGTGATCTATCTTTTCTGCAAGCAATCCGACGCTATGGTCATATCAGATGGTTTGTCACAAACCAGTACAAGGCGAGGATGATATCCCATAGTACTAATTATGAAGATTTCCACCATCAGGTTGATATCACATCAAATCCTTTCCAACCCATCAACTTTTTGGAACCACCCAACCAAAATATTTCACAAATGTGGGAATCTGAGAAAGAGATAAGAGTGCAATACTTTAATAATTCTCTGATCAAAAGATTCAGATATCAGCATTATACACATCCGCAGATAGAGTACTATACTATGGATTGAGTGACGTCTTTCTGGCCGACTATGGTGCCGGACGAGCTTTCGTGGATTCCCTCGCTCAGGAATCTCCACTTTGTACATCCTTGAGATTTGTAAATCTCATCTTTTCTGTCATTTTAGTCTTTCGAGGGTTCACTTATGAATTCCTCTGTGTAAATAGTTTTGTTAGTACTACGATTCGGTCCCCACATGCCTCTGGCTCTCTGATAAAGAGTAGGGACGAGATAACATAGGACGATATTGTCCTATGCCCGAATCTTATTTTCTGCATAATTCATAGATTTGTCGGAGTACTCTAATAGTTGAGTCATCAGTCTGTACAGAGCCCACGATTGAATGTTTGTTCCCTTCCAGCCTATAAATATGTTTCGGCTGCGAAGTAAGACTCATTCGGGTTTTGAGAGTTTTAGAGTCTGAGAGTTTTAGTGGAGAAAATTTTCTTGCTCTGCATCTGCGGACTATATAGTCTGATCTACTTGCAACACGAAAGCTTTTCTCTGGTCCTAGAGTTTGGTTTGAAAAGCCTGCGCACCATTATGTTATCCATTTGGTGAGAACCTAAACTGGCTGAACCAATTAGGGAAAGTCTGAGTCGAAAGAGTCAAGATTCTGAGGCAGAGCCTGTCTATTGCCAGGGAGCCTCCGATATTCCTTGTTCCTAGCGAACAGTAAAAAGTCCGGTAAATGTGGTAGACAGTCTATCTCTGTAAGGAATGGTTATTCTGTAATATCTGCATCCATATAATAAAATTCCTGTTCATATTTCCGCAAATCTTGCTGTGATCATTTACTCTTGTCAAAGGTCCTGTGTGAGATGATCATTTACTCTTGTCAAAGGTCTGAGGTAGATAAAGAGTAGGGACGAGATAACATAGGACGATATTGTCCTATGCCCGAATCTTATTTTCTGCAAAATTCTTAGATTTGTCGGAGTACTCTAATAGTTGAGTCATCAGTCTGTACAAAGCCCACGATTGAATGTTTGTTCCCTTCCTGCCTATAAATATGTTCCGGCTGCGAAGTAAGACTCATTCGGGTTTTGAGAGTTTTAGAGTCTGATAGTTTTAGTGGAGAAAATTTTCCTGCTCTGCATCTGCGGACTATATAGTCTGATCTGCTTGCAACACGAAAGCTTTTCTCTGGTCCTAGAGTTTGGTTTGAAAAGCCTGCGCACCATTATGTTATGAATTTGGTGAGAACCTAAAGTGGCTGAACCAATTAGGGAAAGCCTGAGTCGAAAGAGTCAAGATTCTGAGGCAGAGCCTGTCTATTGCCAGGGAGCCTCCGGTATTACTTGTTCCTAGCGAACAGTAAAAAGTCCGGTAAATGTGGTAGACAGTCTATCTCTGTAAGGAATGGTTCTTCACAGAGATAGACTGTCTACCACATTTACCGGACTTTTTACTGTTCGCTAGGAACAAGTAATACCGGAGGCTCCCTGGCAATAGACAGGCTCTGCCTTAGAATCTTGACTCTTTCGACTCAGACTTTCCCTAATTGGTTCAGCCACTTTAGGTTCTCACCAAATGCATAACATAATGGTGCGCATGCTTTTCAAACCAAACTCTAGGACCAGAGAAAAGCTTTCGTGTTGCAAGCAGATCAGACTATATAGTCCGTAGATGCAGAGCAGGAAAATTTTCTCCACTAAAACTCTCAGACTCTAAAACTCTCAAAACCCGAATGAGTCTTACTTCGCAGCCGGAACATATTTATAGGCTGGAAGGGAACAAACATTCAATCATGGGCTTTGTATAGACTGATGACTCAACTATTAGAGTACTCCGACAAATCTATGAATTATGCAGAAAATAAGATTCGGGCATAGGACAATATCGTCCTATGTTATCTCGTCCCTACTCTTTATCAGAGAGCCAGAGGCATGTGGGGACCGAATCGTAGTACTAACAAAACTATTTACACAGAGGAATTCATAAGTGAACCCTCGAAAGACTAAAATGACAGAAAAGATGAGATTTACAAATCTCAAGGATGTACAAAGTGGAGATTCCTGAGCGAGGGAATCCACGAAAGCTCGTCCGGCACCATAGTCGGCCAGAAAGACGTCACTCAATCCATAGTATAGTACTCTATCTGCGGATGTGTATAATGCTGATATCTGAATCTTTCGATCAGAGAATTATTAAAGTATTGCACTCTTATCTCTTTCTCAGATTCCCACATTTGTGAAATATTTTGGTTGGGAGGTTCCAAAATGTTGATGGGTTGGAAAGGATTTGATGTGATATCAACCTGATGGTGGAAATCTTCATAATTAGTACTATGGGATATCATCCTCGCCTTGTACTGGTTTGTGACAAACCATCTGATATGACCACAGCGTCGGATTGCTTGCAGAAAAGATAGATCACTGATGTCGGCAACATTTTCAATATCTTTGTATACAATTCCATTCATATGGGAAAATGGTTCACTGAAACCAGGGATTTTAAGCATATGGAGTGTATACGGTTTGATGATTAGAGCTGAAAGGCCATATATCTGCCACCATTCAATGAACCATTCTGGTGTAGGATCTTCTTGTTCCAAGGCTTCTGCTGACATACCTTCAAATAAAAATGAGGACTGTATAGAATAAAATAAATTGGCTGAGCAATTTTGGAGATTCATAGCTGTATAAAAACATTCTTTTTGCCTGTCAGGATCATAATTTCCTCTGTGAAGAGGGTTATCAAACCTCCTCAGTGTGATATGGCAGCTTGTCATTCGATCATCATCCTCATCATCTCTCTCAAGAGTATAGTGTATATTGTCAATGTATTCCAGATATTCCAGAGCATCTACTGCTTCTTGATTCATTTCATCTTGCATTGTTTCTGTCCAGAGATAAGGAATATCTTCCCGATGTCGAATTTCTTTGATTGGGTACCAATCTACATCATGGATAAGTACTGGAGTTTCAAGCATATAACTTACCCATCCATTTGGTGTTTCTATTTCAACAGTGTTTTCCCTTCTTCTGATGTAATTGCAATGTAGACTTAGAATTGAATGTTCTGACAGAAATTCTCTACTCAGCATATCAGCAAAATTATTCTTATCACCTTTAACAAATTCAACATCAAAATTGTACTGGCTTAACTGCATGATCCATCTGACCATCGCTGCATCTTCAAAATCACATTTATGAATTGCAAACTTTAAAGCTTGGCAGTCTGTTTTAACAGTGAATCTGGTGTAGATAACAAAGTCTCTGAATTTTTCTATCCCTAGACAGACTGCTCTAAGTTCTTTCTTCAGACTTGACCAATTCAGCTGGTTTTTAGCCCATAATCCTGATGCATATTGGCAAATTTCAATCTCCTTTTTGCCGCTGGGATTCTTTTGGCATAGAACTGCTCCCCATCCTTCATAGCTTGCATCTGTCATAATGATTTTCTCCCATTCTTCTCTGATAGGGGAGAGTGGCTGAATGTTTCTGACTTTTTCTTTTATTGCCTTGACTGCTTGTGTGCAATCAGTATTCCATGGAATTGGATCCTTTTGAAGCCTTTTGTTCAATAATTTTCTTTCTTGTGCACAATGCTTCAGAAATTTAGAAATGTAATTTAAACTTCCCAAAAACCATTGCAATTGAGTTTTATCCTTGATTTCATCAGGAAAGTGATCAACAAAATTTAAACTTCTTTGGATTACAGTATAGGATCCGTACTGTATATTGTAACCCAAATAGGGCTGAGAACACATAAGCTTTTTTTCCTTTTCTATGTAATGCATTCAGTCCTATCCTCACCATCCCCAGATGGACATACTGGTAACCAGCTTTGAGGGCTGATTTGATATGTTTAGCTTCCAGGAGAGATATAGTTAACATAGCATTCAAAGTTAAATCTGCTTTGATGGATTTTTCTTTGAATGCTATGTTAACTATATCTTTCCTGGAAGCTAAACATATCAAATCAGCCCTCAAAGCTGGTTACCAGTATGTCCATCTGGGCATGGTGAGGATAGGACTGAATGCATTACATAGAAAAGGACAAAAAGCTTATGTGTTCTCAGCCCTATTTGATAATCGATGGACCGCATTCACCCAGGCTATGATAGGTGATGTGGTAGACAGTCTATCTCTGTAAGGAATGGTTCTTCTATAATATCTGCATCCATATAATAAAATTCCTGTTCATATTTCCGCAAATCTTGCTGTGATCATTTACTCTTGTCAAAGGTCCTGTGTGAGATGATCATTTACTCTTGTCAAAGGTCCTGTGTGAGATGGTATCAGAGCCAAGTATTGTTTGAGTTAGTATTTTGCTGTGAGATATTGTCTGAGTGAAAGAATTCGCTTGAGTCCTGAATAGCGTTCGAGCTCGTTGTTGCCGGTGTTGGCGTTGGAGAGCGTTGAAGACGTTGGACGAGAATTTGCCGCAATTTCTCCTTCAGAAGAAGACCGCAATTCTTCTCATCATTTTCTGCAAGACTTTTGAAACGGGTATTTATCTATTCTAAAATGGATGCTTCTAGACATTCTTCAGCTGAATCTTCTGATTCTATTTTTGGAACTAAGCACTTTAGAACTATGAAAGAGGAAGAAAAATCAAAATCTGCATTAGAAGGGTTATGTCGATCTGAATCCATTTCTGGTAATTCTGCTATCATAGAACAAGAAGAAACAGATCCCTCTGTTAATTGGAAACTTCCACCAGTATCTCCGCATGATGTATACAGAAATTTATCTTCTTTTAATTTACGTGCCATGAGTCAAATCAAAATCAAAGAAAAATCCATCAAAGCAGATTTAACTTTGAATGCTATGTTAACTATATCTCTCCTGGAAGCTAAACATATCAAATCAGCCCTCAAAGCTGGTTACCAGTATGTCCATCTGGGGATGGTGAGGATAGGACTGAATGCATTACATAGAAAAGGACAAAAAGCTTATGTGTTCTCAGCCCTATTTGATAATCGATGGACCACATTCACCCAGGCTATGATAGGTGGCATTGAAACAAGCCTTGCTGAAGGCCCAGTACAGTATGATGTTTTTCCAGATTTCTCTGTTGCACTTGACGACCCAAATGTCCTGCAATGCCTAACCTTAGGTATCCAGACTGCTGGGTATCAAAATTTCAAAGCAAAATCAAAAAATTTGGCCATATTTTATATTACTTGTGTTAGGTTTTATAACACAACAATCCCTGTTGTTTTGCACACTCCTGATAAAGATGAAGGCTGAGTTACTCTTATCCAGTATGATTCATCGTGAAATCCAGTAGCACCAGTCTATGTCTCCAAAAATGATTTATGTCCACCTGATGATTGGGTAACCAATTGGGGAAAGCCCAAAAACCAGATTTGAGATCAAATTTAGAGAATATCTTGGATGTTGATATCTGGGCGAGTATGGAGGATGGTTTTGGCAAAGGATATGCATCATAATCTAGAATATTATTCAGAGGTTTATAATTTACAACCAACCTTGGTTTTCCTCTGGCTATTTCAGCATGTTTATTAACATAGAAAGCAAAACATGCTATGGGGCTCTTACTCTTCCTGATAAGCCCTTTCTTCAAAAGATCTTTAATTTCTTCTCTGCAGAGTTTCATCTGTTCTTCATTCATTGCCACTGCTTTAGATCTTCTTAATTTTCCACTGAAGTCTTTCTTGAGAGGAAGTTCTACCTCTTGTTTCTTAATATGCCAAAAGGCATTTGGATCATCTGAACAACATTCTTTGAACTGGGAAGTGAGCTTTGCTATCTCAGAAGCATACTTTCCGTTATCCAGATGTTCTTCTGTTTTCAATACTTCCCTTTTCACTTCCATCTTTGCCAAAAGATTTTCCATTCTTTCAATTCTCTTAATCCTCATTGGAGAATTAGAGTTGATAAATGGGAAAAAGACTTCTTTATTATCAAAATTAATAAAATATCCATACCTTTGGGATTTTTCATCAAATTTTGCTCCATGCATGCTAGAATTCTGGAAAAATGGTGTCCCAAGGTACATTGCACAATCCAGTCCAGGAACAACAGGACAAACTAGATGAACTCCAATTTTTTCTGTAAGCAGAACATCAATTTCTTCTTCGTGCTTTGTAGGGATGTCACCACTTGCAGTGATTACCCTAGGACATGTTGTTGGTCTTCTATGATGCATGCCAACCACTGTATCACTTACAATATTTAGCCTGGAACCAGTATCCATAAGAACTTTCCAGAACTCATACTGGTGTCCAATCTTTACCTTCATTTTGACACAATACATGACATCTCTATTCATGCTATTGCATCCAAAATCTGTTCTTGCTACCTCAACCTCTTCTTCTTCTTCTTCTTCTTTTTCTTTCTTACACTGCTGTTGAATTGGCCCTGTATGATAGGTCCAGTTTTCTGTCTTCCCTGAAATAGGATCTTGTGATGAAGAAGCAAAAGGAGCTTGTGCATTTAACATCTTTAGGCTTAACTCATTGTGCCTTTCAACACACAATTTTCTATTTTCTTTGATTGTTTTTCTTAATTCTTTTATTGCCTGATGCACTGCAGGTAAAGTCTGCGGCAAGTCTTCTCCAAAATCTTCATTCTTAAACTGTCTGGTTAATGCTTCAACAGAAAAAAGAGTAGCAGGGGGCACATACCCTTTATTTGGAGAATTCTTTGAAGTAGAAGGTGCTTTCTTCAAATGTTCTGTTAGCAAAGATCTGTACATTTCTTTCATTTGCGGATCTGTAGCAGCCATCATTTGTGCAAAAATATTCTTACTGATTTCATCATAATCTGTCTTCATCATCCTGACTGCATTGCATGTACAAATATCAGGATCATCACAATCACAATATTTACATTCTGTACAATGGGGATCATTACAGAATTCTTTATCAGATGATTCATCTGAATCAACAAAATTAAATTCATTTTCAGATTCTGAATCAGAAGATACCAATTCATCACAGCTACTAGGAAGATAGAATGAATTTATCTTTCCTTTCTTATTTCTATACTGGACTTTCTTTTTAGAAGAGTCTTTCTTTTTATTTGGACAATTTGGAGCTGTGTGACCTTTTTTGTTACAGTTGTAACAAATTATTTCTCTGTCCTTAGAAAACATCTTTGTATGCTTGTAAGGTTTTGCTTTGTAATGTTTTCTTTTTGGCTTATCATGGGAGATCTGGAAATTTTTCTTGAAATGTCTTTTTCTCCTCTTATTCCCCTCAGAATTTCCAGCTTTACCAAGATGCCATTGTTTGCAGAGCTGCTGATACCCATGTGGCTTTTTAGGGTTGGTTGCTGCTCTTGCAATTTTCATTTGTGAGCACAATTCTATAATGATTGCTTTTACAGCTTGTCTGATTATGCCAAATTTATTGTCCCCAACCTTCCCTGGTAATTTATTGACAATAGCTGAAGAGACCCATTGGGGAAGGGATGCAACAAAAATTTCCTTCCATTTTGGCTCAAGAATGAGATCTGGAGTCAATGTATGCAGTCTGTGAAGGAATTCATTAAAGTATTCATCAAAATGTTGCATATTATGCAATTTCATGGCCAACAAAGTAATGGTTGTAATATCATTGGTTATCTGAGGAAAACCAATGAAATTGACTGTAATAGCATAAAGAAGCTTTCCTATCATATTGCTGATAGGCAAACTAGTGAGAGGATCTATGTGAGTAGATCCATCTTCATTTTGGACGACTGCTTGTTCCCATCCTGCAAGGAGACTAGGATCTTTTAATGTCTCAGCTTTTAGCCAAGAATCCAATGTTCCTTCAAATCCTCCTATTATCCTCCTTGTTGCATTAATAGGACCTATATCATCAGCAAGATAAGTCCTATAACATACAAGCATGGAATGTAAAACAGACATAATTTCAGCCTCTATGCAATTATCAATATTCCATGAGTAGGTAGAATTTGCAGACCAATCCTTATGGTATTCAGATTTCATAAGATCTCTTCTATCAGGAGCAGGGTTCCAAGTAGTCTCCCATCTTGACCTAGATGATGTAGCATTGACTTGATCCTCATTGTCAGTTTGCTCCTGGTCTTGATCTGTCAAAGATAAGTTATTGATACAGGTTTCAAGCTCTTCAATTTGAGGTTCTGCTTCTATCTTGTGAAGAGTCATATCCCCGAAACATGTTTCTGTCTTATGGAAATTTGTATCAAAACTTTCTTCTTCTTCTCTAGTCTAAGAATCTTCAGACATGAAATTAGAAGATTCCGGTTTGCTGGATCCTTCAGTTTCTTTGGATTGCTTTATGGCAAGATGTGGGCTGAAGAAACTGGGATTTGCAAACAGAGAATATGGATGAGAGGAAGTAGGCAGTGGAAAGGTTATAGAGCTGGGTGTTCTAATAAGGCCTTCCACAGAAGGAGTAATAGAATATGGAATAGAAGTCTTGGGTTCTGAAAATATAGTTGCAGATTTATAGGCCTCAACCCTAGGCTTCTTCTTCAAGGATTCTATTCCTTGAGTTACTTCCCATACTTGTTTTTTTACAATATCCAAAGAATTACTAATCTTTACAATTTCTTTTCCATGAGCAGTGGTGGCATCATGGGTTTTCTTATCTATTTGCCCTGTTTGTAAAGATAGTCTGTCAAGACTCTTAGCTAGAGCCTTATCATTTTCTGCCAAAGTTGTAACACTGCTATTCAAACATACTGTATTGTAATCTTGTTTTCTAAGAATACTTTCCACCATGGTCTTCATCTCAAAATTAGCAGTTTCAATGTTTTCAAATTTAGAGCTGACAAATTTCTCAAGACTGGATAAAGCTAAATTTGTCCAATTAGTAGCAGCCACAGCATCTCTTGCTACTAGGTTAGAATCATCAACATGAGATGGAAGTAATTTGTACAATTTTCCATCTTGGTTTCTTATCACAAAATTTTTCCAAGGAGGAAACTCTGTGTCTGTTTCCAAAAGGCTCCCATCAAGGAGTTCCCACTTGTGTTTATTTGGGGTCCCAGTCCGCATCATGTTTACTTGGAGCTGAGAACAAATTTTTCTTAATAGTTTTTCTCCTTCAATTTGGACAGCGATCAGAGACCTAGGAATGTTTGGCTTGTTTAACATACTCTGAATCTTAGGCTGAAAAACATGTGCTTTCAAAGGAGGAGGAATCACTATTGGATTTTCTTTCAGCTTTTCTTCTACAAATTTTTCTGGATCCCTGATTTTTTTCTGCTTAGCCTGGTTCCTGAATTGCTTCATCAAGGATTGTTCTATTATATTTGCAGAAGGATAATACCATTCATAGAATGATATCCATTGATTTTCTGCCTTCATCCATTCTTTCCATTTTTCAACATTCTGTCTGTTGAAGGCAGGACGATCATTCTTTGGAAGAAGCATTACTTCTTCAAAATACAGATGTTCTTTTTCATGTGTAAACATGTCCCAATTGAACATTTTCTTTTTCCACTGATCATCAGGATCATATGGACTGATTCCTTTAAAAATCTTTAAAAAGGCAATTATCTCTGAATCAAAAGGAATCTCTACATGTCTTGGAATCTTATCAATGGGATTTCTTCTGTATTCAGGAATAGGTTAATAATCAACATAACCTAAACCATAAGTAGAAGAACTGGATACAGTATGTACAAGTAGTTCTTCTTGTGGATTAAAAAATACAACCTTTTTGTAATTTTCTTCAGATGAGTCAGATGAAGGAGTAAATCTGATCATATTTATTTTATGACGATCTGATGACTCACCATGTGGAGTTGGTGGTTCTGAGGAAAATTGACAGAAGGTCTTGGAGCAGTGCGGATGGTCACAGACTGAGCTAAAAGGCTGAGATGAGCTTGGCTGTGAAAACATTCTTCTGATAGAATCATACACTGCTTGGTCTATTACAAATTGTGGGGGTGCAAGAGACTGACCAGGATGTAACTGACTGATTGTAGTAGGAATTGCAGAGATAGAAGTAGAGGGTCCTTCATTCTGAACTCTGGGAAATCTTGTGGTAACTTTCCCATCTATCTCTGTTATTATAGATTGTACAGCAGCAACAGGTTTCTTTGTGGGCTTTCCCCAATTGGTTACCCAATCATCAGGTGGACATAAATCATTTCTGGAGACATAGACTGGTGCTACTGGATTGCACGATGAATCATACTGGATAAGAGTAACTCGGCCTTCATCTTTATCAGGAGTGTGCAAAACAACAGGGATTGTTGTGTTATAAAACCTAACACAAGTAATATAAAATATGGCCAAATTTTTTGATTTTGCTTTGAAATTTTGATACCCAACAGTCTGGATACCTAAGGTTAGGCATTGCAGGACATTTGGGTCGTCAAGTGCAACAGAGAAATCTGGAAAAACATCATACTGTATTGGGCCTTCAGCAAGGCTTGTTTCAATGCCACCTATCATAGCCTGGGTGAATGTGGTCCATCGATTATCAAATAGGGCTGAGAACACATAAGCTTTTTGTCCTTTTCTATGTAATGCATTCAGTCCTATCCTCACCATCCCTAGATGGACATACTGGTAACCAGCTTTGAGGGCTGATTTGATATGTTTAGCTTCCAGGAGAGATATAGTTAACATAGCATTCAAAGTTAAATCTGCTTTGATGGATTTTTCTTTGATTTTGATTTGACTCATGGCACGTAAATTAAAAGAAGATAAATTTCTATATACATCATGCGGAGATACTGGTGGAAGTTTCCAATTAATAGAGGGATCTGTTTCTTCTTGCTCTATGATAGCAGAATTACCAGAAATGGATTCAGATCGACATAACCCTTCTAATACAGATTTTGATTTTTCTTCCTCTTTCATAGTTCTAAAGTGCTTAGTTCTAAAGTCTTGCAGAAAATGATGAGAAGAATTGCGGTCTTCTTCTGAAGGAGAAATTGCGGCAAATTCTCGTCCAATGTCTTCAACGCTCTCCAACGCCAACACCGGCAACAACGAGCTCGAACGCTATTCAGGACTCAAGCGAATTCTTTCACTCAGACAATATCTCACAGCAAAATACTAACTCAAACAATACTTGGCTCTGATACCATCTCACACAAGACCTTTGACAAGAGTAAATGATCATCTCACACAGGACCTTTGACAAGAGTAAATGATCACAGCAAGATTTGCGGAAATATGAACAGGAATTTTATTATATGGATGGAGATATTACAGAAGAACCATTCCTTACAGAGATAGACTGTCTACCACATTTACCGGACTTTTTACTGTTCGCTAGGAACAAGTAATACCGGAGGCTCCCTGGCAATAGACAAGCTCTGCCTTAGAATCTTGACTCTTTCGACTCAGACTTTCCCTAATTTGTTCAGCCACTTTAGGTTCTCACCAAATGCATAACATAATGGTGCGCATGCTTTTCAAACCAAACTCTAGGACCAGAGAAAAGCTTTCGTGTTGCAAGCAGATCAGACTATATAGTCCGTAGATGCAGAGCAGGAAAATTTTCTCCACTAAAACTCTCAGACTCTAAAACTCTCAAAACCCGAATGAGTCTTACTTCGCAGCCGGAACATATTTATAGGCTGGAAGGGAACAAACATTCAATCGTGGGCTTTGTATAGACTGATGACTCAACTATTAGAGTACTCCGACAAATCTATGAATTATGCAGAAAATAAGATTCGGGCATAGGACAATATCGTCCTATGTTATCTCGTCCCTACTCTTTATCAGAGAGCCAGAGGCATGTGGGGACCGAATCGTAGTACTAACAAAACTATTTACACAGAGGAATTCATAAGTGAACCCTCGAAAGACTAAAATGACAGAAAAGATGAGATTTACAAATCTGAAGGATGTACAAAGTGGAGATTCCTGAGCGAGGGAATCCACGAAAGCTCGTCCGGCACCATAGTCGGCCAGAAAGACGTCACTCAATCCATAGTATAGTACTCTATCTGCGGATGTGTATAATGCTGATATCTGAATCTTTCGATCAGAGAATTATTAAAGTATTGCACTCTTATCTCTTTCTCAGATTCCCACATTTGTGAAATATTTTGGTTGGGAGGTTCCAAAATGTTGATGGGTTGGAAAGGATTTGATGTGATATCAACCTGATGGTGGAAATCTTCATAATTAGTACTATGGGATATCATCCTCGCCTTGTACTGGTTTGTGACAAACCATCTGATATGACCACAGTGTCAGATTGCTTGCAGAAAAGATAGATCACTGATGTCGGCAACATTTTCAATATCTTTGTATACAATTCCATTCATATGGGAAAATGGTTCACTGAAACCAGGGATTTTAAGCATATGGAGTGTATACGGTTTGATGATTAGAGCTGAAAGGCCATATATCTGCCACCATTCAATGAACCATTCTGGTGTAGGATCTTCTTGTTCCAAGGCTTCTGCTGACATACCTTCAAATAAAAATGAGGACTGTATAGAATAAAATAAATTGGCTGAGCAATTTTGGAGATTCATAGCTGTATAAAAACATTCTTTTTGCCTGTCAGGATCATAATTTCCTCTGTGAAGAGGGTTATCAAACCTCCTCAGTGTGATATGGCAGCTTGTCATTCGATCATCATCCTCATCATCTCTCTCAAGAGTATAGTGTATATTGTCAATGTATTCCAGATATTCCAGAGCATCTACTGCTTCTTGATTCATTTCATCTTGCATTGTTTCTGTCCAGTGATAAGGAATATCTTCCCGATGTCGAATTTCTTTGATTGGGTACCAATCTACATCATGGATAAGTACTAGAGTTTCAAGCATATAACTTACCCATCCATTTGGTGTTTCTATTTCAACAGTGTTTTCCCTTCTTCTGATGTAATTGCAATGTAGACTTAGAATTGAATGTTCTGACAGAAATTCTCTACTCAGCATATCAGCAAAATTATTCTTAACACCTTTAACAAATTCAACATCAAAATTGTACTGGCTTAACTGCATGATCCATCTGACCATCGCTGCATCTTCAAAATCACATTTATGAATTGCAAACTTTAAAGCTTGGCAGTCTGTTTTAACAGTGAATCTGGTGTAGATAACAAAGTCTCTGAATTTTTCTATCCCTAGACAGACTGCTCTAAGTTCTTTCTTCAGACTTGACCAATTCAGCTGGTTTTTAGCCCATAATCCTGATGCATATTGGCAAATTTCAATCTCCTTTTTGCTGCTGGGATTCTTTTGGCATAGAACTGCTCCCCATCCTTCATAGCTTGCATCTGTCATAATGATTTTCTCCCATTCTTCTCTGATAGGGGAGAGTGGCTGAATGTTTCTGACTTTTTCTTTTATTGCCTTGACTGCTTGTGTGCAATCAGTATTCCATGGAATTGGATCCTTTTGAAGCCTTTTGTTCAATAATTTTCTTTCTTGTGCACAATGCTTCAGAAATTTAGAAATGTAATTTAAACTTCCCAAAAACCTTTGCAATTGAGTTTTATCCTTGATTTCATCAGGAAAGTGATCAACAAAATTTAAACTTCTTTGGATTACAGTATAGGATCCGTACTGTATATTGTAACCCAAAAAGTCTATCATTGACCGGAATAGTTTCATCTTGGATTCTGATAATACTATACCCATTTCTTTGACCCTGCGAAGAAAGATTTTCAAATGTTTAACATGGTCAGCAATACTATCAGAATGAATCAATAAATCATCAATATATTTTTTGAGGAATTCTTCCATTCCTTCAAAAGTTTCATCCATTATTCTCTGAAAAGCCGAAGGAGCATTGATCAAACCAAATGGCATGATATTCCACTCATAATGCCCCCCAGGTACAGAGAATGCAGACTTCCATTTGTCTTCTTCCTTGATCCCTACTTGCCAAAAACCAGATTTGAGATCAAATTTAGAGAATATCTTGGATGTTGATATCTGGGCGAGTATGGAGGATGGTTTTGGCAAAGGATATGCATCATAATCTAGAATATTATTCAGAGGTTTATAATTTACAACCAACCTTGGTTTTCCTCTGGCTATTTCAGCATGTTTATTAACATAGAAAGCAAAACATGCTATGGGGCTCTTACTCTTCCTGATAAGCCCTTTCTTCAAAAGATCTTTAATTTCTTCTCTGCAGAGTTTCATCTGTTCTTCATTCATTGCCACTGCTTTAGATCTTCTTAATTTTCCACTGAAGTCTTTCTTGAGAGGAAGTTCTACCTCTTGTTTCTTAATATGCCAAAAGGCATTTGGATCATCTGAACAACATTCTTTGAACTGGGAAGTGAGCTTTGCTATCTCAGAAGCATACTTTCCGTTATCCAGATGTTCTTCTGTTTTCAATACTTCCCTTTTCACTTCCATCTTTGCCAAAAGATTTTCCATTCTTTCAATTCTCTTAATCCTCATTGGAGAATTAGAGTTGATAAATGGGAAAAAGACTTCTTTATTATCAAAATTAATAAAATATCCATACCTTTGGGATTTTTCATCAAATTTTGCTCCATGCATGCTAGAATTCTGGAAAAATGGTGTCCCAAGGTACATTGCACAATCCAGTCCAGGAACAACAGGACAAACTAGATGAACTCCAATTTTTTCTGTAAGCAGAACATCAATTTCTGCTTCGTGCTTTGTAGGGATGTCACCACTTGCAGTGATTACCCTAGGACATGTTGTTGGTCTTCTATGATGCATGCCAACCACTGTATCACTTACAATATTTAGCCTGGAACCAGTATCCATAAGAACTTTCCAGAACTCATACTGATGTCCAATCTTTACCTTCATTTTGACACAATACATGACATCTCTATTCATGCTATTGCATCCAAAATCTGTTCTTGCTACCTCAACCTCTTCTTCTTCTTCTTCTTCTTTTTCTTTCTTACACTGCTGTTGAATTGGCCCTGTATGATAGGTCCAGTTTTTTGTCTTCCCTGAAATAGGATCTTGTGATGAAGAAGCAAAAGGAGCTTGTGCATTTAACATCTTTAGGCTTAACTCATTGTGCCTTTCAACACACAATTTTCTATTTTCTTTGATTGTTTTTCTTAATTCTTTTATTGCCTGATGCACTGCAGGTAAAGTCTGCGGCAAGTCTTCTCCAAAATCTTCATTCTTAAACTGTCTGGTTAATGCTTCAACAGAAAAAAGAGTAGCAGGGGGCACATACCCTTTATTTGGAGAATTCTTTGAAGTAGAAGGTGCTTTCTTCAAATGTTCTGTTAGCAAAGATCTGTACATTTCTTTCATTTGCGGATCTGTAGCAGCCATCATTTGTGCAAAAATATTCTTACTAATTTCATCATAATCTGTCTTCATCATCCTGACTGCATTGCATGTACAAATATCAGGATCATCACAATCACAATATTTACATTCTGTACAATGGGGATCATTACAGAATTCTTCATCAGAAGATACCAATTCATCACAGCTACTAGGAAGATAGAATGAATTTATCTTTCCTTTCTTATTTCTATACTGGACTTTCTTTTTAGAAGAGTCTTTCTTTTTATTTGGACAATTTGGAGCTGTGTGACCTTTTTTGTTACAGTTGTAACAAATTATTTCTCTGTCCTTAGAAAACATCTTTGTATGCTTGTAAGGTTTTGCTTTGTAATGTCTTCTTTTTGGCTTATCATGGGAGATCTGGGAATTTTTCTTGAAATGTCTTTTTCTCCTCTTATTCCCCTCAGAATTTCCAGCTTTACCAAGATGCCATTGTTTGCAGAGCTGCTGATACCCATGTGGCTTTTTAGGGTTGGTTGCTGCTCTTGCAATTTTCATTTGTGAGCACAATTCTACAATGATTGCTTTTACAGCTTGTCTGATTATGCCAAATTTATAGTCCCCAACCTTCCCTGGTAATTTATTGACAATAGCTGAAGAGACCCATTGGGGAAGGGATGCAACAAAAATTTCCTTCCATTTTGGCTCAAGAATGAGATCTGGAGTCAATGTATGCAGTCTGTGAAGGAATTCATTAAAGTATTCATCAAAATGTTGCATATTATGCAATTTCATGGCCAACAAAGTAATGGTTGTAATATCATTGGTTATCTGAGGAAAGCCAATGAAATTGACTGTAATAGCATAAAGAAGCTTTCCTATCATATTGCTGACAGGCAAACTAGTGACAGGATCTATGTGAGTAGATCCATCTTCATTTTGGATGACTGCTTGTTCCCATCCTGCAAGGAGACTAGGATCTTTTAATGTCTCAGCTTTTAGCCAAGAATCCAATGTTCCTTCAAATCCTCCTATTATCCTCCTTGTTGCATTAATAGGACCTATATCATCAGCAAGATAAGTCCTATAACATACAAGCATGGAATATAAAACAGCCATAATTTCAGCCTCTGTGCAATTATCAATATTCCATGAGTAGGTAGAATTTGCAGACCAATCCTTATGGTATTCAGATTTCATAAGATCTCTTCTATCAGGAGTAGGGTTCCAAGTAGTCTCCCATCTTGACCTAGATGATGTAGCATTGACTTGATCCTCATTGTCAGTTTGCTCCTGGTCTTGATCTGTCAAAGATAAGTTATTGATACAGGTTTCAAGCTCTTCAATTTGAGGTTCTGCTTCTATCTTGTGAAGAGTCATATCCCCGAAAGATGTTTCTGTCTTATGGAAATTTGTATCAAAACTTTCTTCTTCTTCTCTAGTGTAAGAATCTTCAGACATGAAATTAGAAGATTCTGGTTTGCTGGATCCTTCAGTTTCTTTGGATTGCTTTATGGCAGGATGTGGGCTGAAGAAACTGGGATTTGCAAACAGAGAATATGGATGAGAGGAAGTTGGCGGTGGAAAGGTTATAGAGCTGGGTGTTCTAATAAGGCTTTCCACAGAAGGAGTAATAGAATATGGAACAGAAGTCTTGGGTTCTGAAAATATAGTTGCAGATTTATAGGCCTCAACCCTAGGCTTCTTCTTCAAGGATTCTATTCCTTGAGTTACTTCCCATACTTGTTTTTTTACAATATCCAAAGAATTACTAATCTTTACAATTTATTTTCCATGAGCAGTGGTGGCATCATGGGTTTTCTTATCTATTTGCCCTGTTTGTAAAGATAGTCTGTCAAGACTCTTAGCTAGAGCCTTATCATTTTCTGCCAAAGTTGTAACACTGCTATTCAAACATACTGTATTGTAATCTTGTTTTCTAAGAATACTTTCCAGCATGGTCTTCATCTCAAAATTAGCAGTTTCAATGTTTTCAAATTTAGAGCTGACAAATTTCTCAAGACTGGATAAAGGTAAATTTGTCCAATTAGTAGCAGCCACAGCGTCTCTTGCTACTAGGTTAGAATCATCAACATGAGATGGAAGTAATTTGTACAATTTTCCATCTTGGTTTCTTATCACAAAATTTTTCCAAGGAGGAAAGTCCGTGTCTGTTTCCAAAAGGCTCCCATCAAGGAGTTCCCACTTGTGTTTATTTGGGGTCCCAGTCCGCATCATGTTTACTTGGAGCTGAGAACAAATTTTTCTTAATAGTTTTTCTCCTTCAATTTGGACAGCGATCAGAGAGCTTTTCTTAATAGTTTTTCTTAATAGTTTTTCTCCTTCAGTTTGGCTTGTTTAACATACTCTGAATCTTAGGCTGAAAAACATGTGCTTTCAAAGGAGGAGGAATGACTATTGGATTTTCTTTCAGCTTTTCTTCTACAAATTTTTCTGGATCCCTGATTTCTTTCTGCTTAGCCTGGTTCCTGAATTGCTTCATCAAGGATTGTTCTATTATATTTGCAGAAGGATAATACCATTCATAGAATGATATCCATTGATTTTCTGCCTTCATCCATTCTTTCCATTTTTCAACATTCTGTCTGTTGAAGGCAAGACGATCATTCTTTGGAAGAAGCATTACTTCTTCAAAATACAGATGTTCTTTTTCATGTGTAAACATGTCCCAATTGAACATTTTCTTTTTCCACTGATCATCAGGATCATATGGACTGATTCCTTTAAAAGTCTTTAAAAAGGCAATTATCTCTGAATCAGAAGGAATCTCTACATGTCTTGGAATCTTATCAATGGGATTTCTTCTGTATTCAGGAATAGGTGAAGAATCAACATAACCTAAACCATAAGTAGAAGAACTGGATACAGTATGTACAAGTAGTTCTTCTTGTGGATTAAAAAATACAACCTTTTTTTAATTTTCTTTAGATGAGTCAGATGAACGAGTAAATCTGATCATATTTATTTTATGACGATCTGATGACTCACCATGTGGAGTTGGTGGTTCTGAGGAAAATTGACAAAAGGTCTTGGAGCAGTGCGGATGGTCACAGACTGAGCTAAAAGGCTAAGATGAGCTTGGCTGTGAAAACATTCTTCTGATAGAATCATACACTGCTTGGTCTATTACAAATTGTGGGGGTGCAAGAGACTGACCAGGATGTAACTGACTGATTGTAGTAGGAATTGCAGAGATAGAAGTAGAGGGTCCTTCATTCTGAGCTCTGGGAAATCTTGTGGTAACTTTCCCATCTATCTCTGTTATTATAGATTGTGCAGCAGCAACAGGTTTCTTTGTGGGCTTTCCCCAATTGGTTACCCAATCATCAGGTGGACATAAATCATTTCTGGAGACATAGACTGGTGCTACTGGATTGCACGATGAATCATACTGGATAAGAGTAACTCGGCCTTCATCTTTATCAGGAGTGTGCAAAACAGCAGGGATTGTTGTGTTATAAAACCTAACACAAGTAATATAAAATATGGCCAAATTTTTTGATTTTGCTTTGAAATTTTGATACCGAGCAGTCTGGATACCTAAGGTTAGGCATTGCAGGACATGTTGTTGGTCTTCTATGATGCATGCCAACCACTGTATCACTTACAATATTTAGCCTGGAACCAGTATCCATAAGAACTTTCCAGAACTCATACTGGTGTCCAATCTTTACCTTCATTTTGACACAATACATGACATCTCTATTCATGCTATTGCATCCAAAATCTGTTCTTGCTACCTCAACCTCTTCTTCTTCTTCTTCTTCTTTTTCTTTGTTACACTACTGTTGAATTGAGGAGGCCTTTGGGAGTCTCAAATACCTTGGAATGATTATCCAATATTCTTTGTAGATCTAGAGCAACAAATGATTTCGATGTTTGAACATCTAGTGAGAATAATTGTGAAATTATTCCTCATTGATCTTTCTTCAAAATCCTTTTCATGCCATTATAGTTGATTATCTTCCTCGGTTTCCCTGCGAGCCCCTTAATTAAATTTTGTTTCTTTTCTAAGAAAATTCTTGAAAATTAAAAGTTATCGTCTCAAAATATTGTAAGAATTGGAATCATAACACAACATTGGCACCACCCATTGGAATGGAAAGCATTGGACTATTCAATACGTATTCCCCCATGTCTAGATTAATATTATGGCACTTCCCTAAGAAATTTATAGTTCCTCCATTTACAACCATCACTTGATGCTCTTATGTTGGAAATAGAACAGGAATTCAATTCCTTGGCTATCTTATAATGAATTAAATTATGGGTACTACCATCATAGATCAACATTATTGCCTTTTGTCTCTTGATATATCCTATTATCTTGAGATTTTGAGGAGTGGTAATTTTTTCCAATGCATTAAAAGATATGGTGGAATTCATTTCTTCTTTCTTTGGGGTTGGTTCTATTGACGGTGTTGGATCCCACAACATTCATGGGATCTACCCGATATGAGGTCCCAATTAGACCTCACACTACTTGGTGTCGGAGTCCCATCCGGTATTATGGCTAAGTTTCCATATACTTATAGATTTTCCTTAGCTCTTACTTTCAGCACATGAGAGTGTTGCAATGGTACCTTTAGAAAGCAAGGTGAGGGTGTCTGGTGAGTGTGCAACATAACCGTGTCTAGGTTCTTTTATTGCAAAAGGGGGAAAAAGTGAGACTCTAAGTGAGAGGTAATAGTACCACCTAGGAAGAGGCACACGTGAACCTGGAAGTTATGTCCAACATCCAACGAAATAGTCCACAACGGATGTGGCATTCATTAAAACCAAAGAACAAGGAAAGGTCTATCTAGTATCCTGCAGAGTAGGCCACAAGGATGAGACAACAATTACAACCATAAAAACACATTCTCAACAAGGTAAGCACTAATACAACCGAAATAGTTCAACTATCAAATAGAATAGTCTCACAAACATCCATAAATCATGCATGGAAAAGTGTTGGCCCGAGAAGGCTTTTGTATTAAGCAAAAGTTCCAAGACACATATTTACATCATACATCACTAGCCCTAGTAGTGGGACATTGGAGCCACTCCTTTCTCCTCAAAGAACTAACTGAAAATCTCTATGCTTTGTAGGATAAGCCAAGGTGAAAATTCCTTTGCTCATACAATTAGGGGGTTATATATAACCAAGGGATGATTCTTAACCCTTGTGACTCTTTAACTTCCCTCATGATTGTTCAACTTCATATGACTATTCAACTGACATGACTCTTCATATTCATGTGTGTCCATTAGACTTCCACTTTACATTACTTTTGATTTACAATATACATGGCTCATAATAATGATTTCGCCTTTGACAACTTATGACATGACACCGCTGACATGGACTGGCTTGCTGAGGTGGCAATGTCAAGTCATTGTTACTGTTGAGTGATAGATGTGCTCTTGGATGTGCTTTCTCTTCTCCTTCACATAGCTTGGTGGTGTGGGGTCTTCAGTGATCTTTGGTCTTGAGAGGTAGTTGCATGCATGTGTTCCCTTTGCTCTTTTTGATAAGCTCCTTTGCTCGTCCAGTGGCAAGTGAGTCTCTAGGCATGCTTCCCTCCTACTTTTACTTCTTCAACATCATGCCATGACTTGAGAGTGTACCTATTCCTACAATTCACACATTACAGGATGACATCAATCATAAAACTTCCTGCTCTAAGATGGTGCATTATCATCCATGAATTGATCTTGGAATGAGTCAAAAGCTAGGAGGCAGGTCTCAATGACTATGCATTGCACAATTCTAGTTGACAAGGGAAAGAGCTTGATCACTAAGAGTACGCAGGGTACAACTCAGGCTTGACTGAGGAACTTTTGAGAAAAATTGAGTGATGGCCACTGGGAGACAAGATTGTGTAGTTAAAGTCAGTAGTGGTTGGTGCAAGGTGAGGCCAAGGGAGGTTCGTTTTGTTCATTTTTTAGAGGCAAAGAAGACTATGTAGCAGAGAGGTTTGGAAGTCAAAACTACACGTTCTGGTGGATAGTGAGCTCCGGCTAAGGGAGGACACTAGGGGACGGCTCGACACAATTTCGATGGCCAAGGGAGGTTGGGATCTTTGTGCACTAGAAGATTCCAACAGGAAGGGGAAAAGCTTTAGGAGTGAAAGTACGAAATGCGCAGTCCAGGCTGGACTGGAAGGAACTGGTGTGCAATTCAGGGAGTCAAGGAAGGTTGTTGAACTCTGGAATTGCACAGTGAAACTGCCCTTGAGGAAAGTGAATGCACATTGTGCATTTCTGGTCAGCAAGGTCACATCATTAAGGGTTGATACTATGAAGTGCGCAAGTTAGTCGGGGCCTGGTGAAGCTAAGTTCCCAGTTGGGAATATATCTGAAAATGGCTAAGTGTGAGGAAGAAGATGGACTTGTGCTGGCCTCAAACTGTGATCATACACTTAACATACTTTGACGACATGAAAACTGTAGACCATCAAAACAAAAAGCAAAGAATTACCCTCTGAATGACTGTCTCACAACAAGAAATGAAAAGTGTGACACTTGGGATGGACTCTTAGAATGACCGTGACAACACTTGTGCAACAATGCTCAAGATATTGTGTAAGAGTGTGATAGGTGTTTATATGGGTAATACAACTCGTATACACAAATACCAACCTTTTATACCACCAGACAAAGGTTCATAAACATGACATAACAGTCAAACATGCTAAAAGTCGACAATTGATCTAACAACAGAAAGGGAGCAGGACACTTAGAGAAAACTCATGGAATGAATTTCAGTGCTTGCAACCATGCAGTTCATTGAAGACATAAATATGTGAAAATGATAATAAATCCTTCCTGCTACACTAAGAGGTGTATTTCAAAATATGTGCTTTGTTTCCCACACCTACCCTCCAAAGGGTTATGCATCAAATGGAATCTTCATGTGGTCCTCATCTTCTATCATACCTTGGGTTCCTCAATCTTATTATCTGATAATTTCCTTTTCTGCTTAGCTCCTTGAGTTTCATCTAGCATGTCCTCCTTCTTCATCATATTTTCATAGTCTAGTATAAATCTTGTATCTTTGATCCACTTGTGACAATATGACATCAGTCTGATAAAGCCCTGGTTTAATATGTTTCACTTGGGTTCATAAACTAGGTTGAGACTAAGTGACAAGCTAGGGGAGAAGGCCTAGTGACTATGCAATTGTGCAGTTCAAGAAGCTAAGGTTAAAACATGATCACTGGGACTGAGCAGTCCACAACTCAGGCCAGATTGAGGGAAATTTATGCAAAATCCTCACTGAGGGAAAGAATTACACAGTGGCCACTGAGAGACAAAATTTCACAGTTTAAGAAAGAAGTGGTTGTTGTGTGATAAGGCCCTGGGAGGGCACATCTATGCAGTTTCAAGAGGAAAAATGAACTGGGCAATTGAGATGCTTGAGGGACAAAGCTGCGTAGTTTCTAGAGACAATGGGTTATGTCTGAGGGGATGACACTAGAGGAAACATCTACATAGTTTTGGATGCCAAGGGAGGTTGGGATTCTTACGCATTGAACGGTTCTAGAAGGAAAGGAAAAGGCTTGAGGGTTGCAGATGCGAAGTGCACAGTTCAAGAAAGTTGGATGAGGCTAGGTTTCTAGGATAACCCTGGAATTTGGTTAAGTGTGGGCTTACTGGACCGACGTGAACAGTGATAAAACTTGACTAAAATCACACACTTGGAGACTTAGTGATACAGCATAGACCATACAGAACATATGAAAACATACTTTGCATAATGAAACAACCTTTGCGACAACTTAGGACAAGTGCAACTTCGATGATGGACTTTGTGAGGATAAATGAGACACTTGTGTACTAGTGTGTGAAACTTTGGAAATGAGTGTGAAACATGTCTATATGATGAGAATATCCCATTTTCATAAATATTTCCCTTTAAAGCAAAACACACTTCTCTTTGCATGACAAACGATAATATACGTGCCTGAAGATGACACATACTATATAAATATAAAAGCGTGAATGACCCTTAAGATCGAAGAAGGGAGCTTGAAATTATCATCTTACCAATAAGGGTCTAAGGAAAGATCGATCACAAGATCCACAGTAAGCTCCAAGATTTGAATGTAGGCCAAACTTTTGGAGGGTGTTGTAGCCACTACAACACTTGGCAACACACTGGTAGAATCCAGCTTCTCTATCTCGGTTAGTTTCTTTTGTGCAGGGCCTTGGTCCTTTAGGGAGTATTGATTCATCGTGTTGATTAATTTGGCTTCTCCACTTAATGCATGGGCAGACATGGTCCCCTTTGTACATTCTTAGCTAAACACAACATAACATTCAACTAGATTCATTTTTTCAAATTGGTAAGGGTAGTTTAGCTCGTGAGCTTAAGATTTTCAGAGTATATTTTTTCATCTCTGGTGTTTCTCCGCTACTAGTGGGCATGGACAGTACCCTGGTAAATTCACACAGAAACACAAGCATTGTTACAATTTGAGCGAGCCTCGACAGTACCCTGGTGGAGTTTACTACTTTGTGCAAGAAGCCTTTCACTTCTTTCACCTTTATTTATTTATTTAAAGAGAATTGCACATCGAAACTTATTTATTTTGGGAAGAAGAGGGATCTCGACTTATTGAGAGTAGGAGAGGTTGTTCCTTCAAAGAATCATATAAATACCTTTGATTCAGGTTTTCTCGTTTAGATTTTCCCCTTCACCATTTCTACTAGTTGGATAAGCTTGAAAAAACTAAAGCAGAAAACTGAGTATAGGCATGAGATTTCTAGACTAGACACAGGTTCATGGTTGGACAAAAGCACTCCTTATTCATGGATCATATTTTTCATCAGAACTTCATTGGCCAAAGATACAACCAATTACAAGGAAGACAGACAGAGGACTAGCCAAGCACTACAATGTCACAAGACTCTTTGAACTTCATCCAAACACACATTCAGAAGCCACAACGCAACAAGGCACAATGCTTATTTGCATGATAAAAACAAAAAGGAAAACTAAACAAGGAATAAAGAAAACATAGAACCCGGAAACAAAATCAAAAGACAAGAGAACAAAATGACTTAAGAAAACATGATGTAAAACCAAAATAAGAAAACCAAGAGAACTATAGGAAAGAATGCAAAATAAGTGCAGGGAAAGAAAACTAAGATGCAGATAATCCTACTCCTAACCTATCAGCTTGGAGGTCAGGATCACATATAATGGAATTTCTAGTCAATCCACTGTAGTCATTCCCGACCTGCATCCACAAAGATTTGAATGATTAAAAAAGATATAAAATAATGTGCAAAAAAAGATACAAAAACTTGAAAAACTCTCACAAGAAAAGGGAGGTCATGCCTATAGGCGAAAAGGTGTGTCACACCCACTACTTTTATCCAATCTGCATGCCAACCTTTTTTATGAATACCATTTTTAAAAAAACCTCAGAAGCCTCTCACGAGTGTGTCCTCATCTATGTCGAGCTTCTTAGCAAGCATGAGGGAAGATTGAGACTTGATTTATGCAATAGATCTTGCCAAGTAATATTGTTCCATCCATTCAATGATTGGATCACAAAATTCATAATGGCCCTCTTTAAAACCTCATTATCTTTGAAAAGATGAATTTCTGATTCAAGAAGCGGGATCATGATGGAAATCTTGTAAGGGAAAATAGATTTGATCATTCTCGGCATTCATGCCAAGACAATGAGGACCTGTCATAACCATCACCAAAGGCTGAAGTGCCTCACCTAATTAACAAAAATCTGAATAGAGAGATGTTGAACAATGAAGATCAAAGTGTGTGAAACAACTGTCATTGGATGTGCTGATGGGAAAATGATAAGCCAAATGAAAGTCACCAAGGACAGAGAAATGGTTAGATGATCTTATTGAAGTATTAGATTCCCAGTTTTCAATAAAACAAAGACAAATAAATTTGAAAAATCTTTAAAATTCTCTGAATAGTCGAACCAAGTTCCTTGCAAGCCAAATATGAAAGACCACCTACCTGCAACTCATGAAAAATTGTACAAAATAGTTTAGAAAGGATGCCAGCCCGTAGAATGCATGAGACGAATTGAGGCATGGTGAATGGAGAATATATTGATTCATGTGACAACTTGTGAATCCATTATCACACAGGGATATTTCTGGTGTGGTGAGAGGCCAAATTTGCAATATACGATTCACAAGAAGATCGAGGACTTGACCATTAAGGGAGAAATTTGATAAGTATGACTCTTGCAGGAAAAGATATTCCTTGATATGATCAACTTCATAATTACATGACTTCATGAGAGATGGATATTCCCAACCCAAGTTTGATTTGAGAGATTTTCATGAAGACAAATGAATTGTAACAAATTCTTGAATTCGGTCAAAAGTAAAATCTGTAAAACTCGAAAGACTACACCCGGAATACCAAAACTTTCACATGCATAAATTGACATCATGTGAAACCATGCAAATAGATGGATTGTGTGAGATAAAAAAATCTGATTTACTTCAAGGGGCTTACTAGAGTCAAGAGATATTGACATAACCATAAATGAAAGTTGAAGTGCCTTGACTCCCTAGCAGGTCTCATAACTTTCCAGAATAGTAGAATCACATTTTGAAACTTGAATCAGATAATGCATGGTTTCAATATAGTTTTTGTTACTTATTTCAAAACTACTCATCACATGGCAACCATATCTATCACAGGTTTCACTGGATTCTTAACTTTGACAATTATATTACTCAATTGGAGAGGTTATTCTGATAGCACATTCAAAGATAAATGAATCGGTGAGATCTCATGAGAAAGTTTATTTGAAGAGTTGATGAGGGGTGGGAAGAGTTCTAAATGATTTGATTGTTTTCAATTTCATCATGGACGACCTCACCGCCTTGTGTCAATCGAGGGGATAACTGATCGGATGAAGACATTGAAGAGCATGGAGTATCTCCATCACAATTGGATGTGTTACGAATGGTAGGACACAAGGGATAGTGAGGCGAAGGGATTCTTTGACCGAAGCAGATTCTAGATCTAAATTAAAATCTTCATGAAAAATTGGAATATGATATGATGTGCTTGGGCATTCGTCAAGACATATAGAAATAGATTTATCATCACTAGAATGATTACTACCCAAGCCCGAGGATTGATTGAAAGAATTGATTGTATAGGATGTTCCACTGAGATCAGCAAATTGAGAGTCATTCAAGAATGGAAACTCATTGTTTTGACATGGAAGATATTGAAACAGAGAGGAAAAAATGGTAGTGTCCTTATCTTTCTTCTCCTTTACCCACGAAATGTTATTGCATTGTGCCTAATTGCAATTTGATCCAGTAGCTTGAGAATCAAGATAATGTGAAGAACTAGATGACAGAATAGATTGTTCAACTGAGTCATGGTACAAGGAGTCACGACATATAGATGATAGAGGATGGTAGAGATCCATATCAGATTTGAGACTCCAATTATGAATGATGACATCCTCTTGTGGAATGAAGGAGTGATTCTTCATCATAGGCTTCATGAACCATTCTGGAATTCCCTCCATTGAAGAGGGAGAAGAATGAGAAGATGGACTCAAGATTTGATTCATAGATTTCCCAATTTTATCACCATAAGAAGGCCCCCACATTGGGACTTGAAAAGGAGGAGGACAAGGAACAAAAAGGGTATAGGCTCCTCCTCTGCAATTTTAGGTGCCTCATGATTCGCAAGAGTTGGGGAAAGGAAAATAGGAGGTTAAAGCTCACAGTATAAGGAGACATGAACCAAGCACTTAAACTCTTATCTCAAGAAATGTGAGGTCAATTTTTTTTTTTTAGGAATTTCGTAACATAGGTTGAGGAATTGATCAGAAAAATCCTCAACTAATTCATGAGGCTTCATTCTTAAATGACAAATTCTTTTGCAAAGATAATGGTGGTTATACTTATCGAACGCTTTATGAAGCTTTTGGGTAAGTTGAGTGAGTGAATGGATAGAAGAAATCGGTATTGTATGACACCACTGACCAACACGACCTTCGAATGTGAGGGTGAGTAATCTAGCCATGACATCTTTGAAGTCTATTATGTGACAAAGACAAAGAAGGATAACTTGAAACAGATGTTCAAGAAAAGTTGATTCACCCTCAACATAGAACTTATTTTTGAACAGGTCATGAATAACATCCACAGGGATGGTATAGTTAGTCTCTTTAGAAAAACATCCCCAGATTATAATTTGGGGAAGAGACATTTTAAATAAGAGATTCAAACTAGACTCTACGGGCACAACTTCTGTTCCAGCCCTCCTTCTAGTGCCATAAATGTTGATGGTGTTGGATCCTACAACATTCAAGCGATCTCCCTGATATGAAGTCCCAATTAGACCTCACATTGTTTAGCGTAGGAGTCCCATCTGGTATGATGGTCTGGTTTCCATATACTCAAAGATTTTTCTTAGCTCTTACTTTCAACACATGAGAATGTTGCAATGGTACCTTCAAAAAGTAAGGTGACTATGCCTCATGAGTGTGCAACGTAATTGTGCCTAGCTTCTCTTACTACAAGAGGGGGGAAACTGGGCCTCTAAGTGAGAGGTAATAGTGCATTCGAGGAAGAGATACATGTTAACCAAGAAGATCTATCCAACATCCAACAGAATAGTCCACAGCAGATGTGGTAGTATTTAAAACCAAAGAATAGGGAAAGGTTTGTCTAGTATCATGCAGAGTAGTCCATAAGGATAAGACAACAAGGACAACCATAACAACACATTCCCAACAATCTAAGCGCTAAAAAAACCGAAATAGTTCAACTCTCTTAGTACCAATGAAACAATCATGAAATATAAATGCTCACAAAATAGTCTTACAAACATACATAAGTCATGCATGGAAAAGTGTTGGCCCAAGAAGGTTTCTGTATTAAGCAGAGGTTCCAAGACACATATTGTTATAGACAATTTTAGGCATTGCAACCCCAATCTTAAATGTCCATAAACCAAGGGCTCCTAAGTCCCTAAAAGTGTTGTTCCAACCCCTAAAATAACAAGGTCAGCTGATCACATCATCTCCCAGAAGTTCTCCATGAAAAACTACTTAGAATTGGTCAAAACTGGACCATATCACCTGCTCCATGGACAAAGTGTGATCCATCCCACTTAAATACACATAGAGGGTGCGATGCATACTGAAAATCCCTTCTATGGGGCGCGATGAGCGAGAATGGACAAATGGCAGAGGCAGTGTGCGAGGTGGAAAGTCATGGAATCTTCCATAAACTTCTCCTATGACACTTGCCTCCCTGAATTCGCCCAGGGATGAGTAAGAGATCATCATTCTCCAAGTGGAATCAAGAACTATCAAAGAGAGGACACTAATCAAACCACAGAAGCTGACTCACCCCCCTTGCAAACATCTATATATGGATCCCTCATCCCAGAGATCCGGAGGCTGGAATTTTGTATCTTGTGAGCAAGTGCTGTTGGTTTCTTGCTGCAATATCATAGTGTTGGGTGATCTAATCTTTTCATGAGGTGAAGAAAGGCTTCCTGCTGAGAGGATGACGCTGGGTCAGAACAATTGGTTGTAATCCTCCCCGCTTTTTCTTGATATCAATAAATCTATTCAAGTTTTCCTCCATATTCTTTCATATTTTATGATATATGTTTGTGTGTGGTCAATATATATCTGATCTTATATTGTTTATGCTAGTAGATCTATGTTCTTGTATAGTATTGTGCTGCTTTGATTCCACAGGTGCTCTTTTAAGCTGGGCTGGCAGGGAAGCAAGCGCAAGATTGAGGTTGGTGTCTTCATTCCCCTCTTATCTATTTGTCATAAAGGAATACAAAAGTAGCTTTACTCTGTTTGTTTCTAAGGTAGCTACCACCCTTAGTGGGACTAGCAGTTCTGCATAGACACTAGATTTCCCAGTAACAAAATGGCGACTCCGCTGGGGACCGACTAGATTGTTTGTTAGCCTATCTTTGTTTCTTTTATAAACTTACAGACGGAGCCTGAAGCCAAGCCAGCTAGCCTTCGAACTGCATTTGTTTTACGAATGCAAAGTAGATCAATGTTGCTTCAGTCAATCTCCGGGTTTTGTTTATGAATTAAACAATCAATCTACAAACAGACTAATTTCCCTGAGTGGTAGCTCTAGTAACCTCCTTAGATCTACCTCTGTGATTTGCATATACTGAACATCACTTTCTTAGCTTAAATCCCCGAACTAGATTGCAAATTGTGAGTAAAAACTTGTTTAAAGTCTCGTACTAGTACCATCGCACCATGCCTTGAAGGCAGTCTGTATGCATCGCACTTCCCGAGTGCAGTAGGTGTGTTGCATACTCAGTTCACTGTGTAACAGGTGCGCTGATCAGATAAGGTTAACTTTACCTTCACGCTTTGGTTTTTCACTCACTGTTCTCAGTCCTATTCTGGAGTTTAGCTGTCTGTAGTCAGTATATCTCTGTAAAAACCCCCTTCCTTTACATTTTTCCGCCTCCATAGTGCAAAGAACTGTAAGTGTTTTTATGTATTTTTCATCATTTTTGGTTCTCTTTTTCAAAAAGTAGCATAATCGAACTGTCGTTCTTTGATCTGAAAGTGTCGTAGCTGTCGTTTTCAGCCATAGAAGACAATCCCACTGTTCTTAATAGTCGACTATACAGCTGCTATTGTATATGATTTGAATTAGTAGTTTTTAAAGTGTCGAAAAGCAATTTTCATTTTGAAGTCACAAAGCATCTCTCTTACTTTCACTTCATTTTGAAAAGGAATTTGTCGAGTATTGTCGCTTTGGAAATAATTCAGATTTGCACTTAGCTTTCTTATCATCACATACACTAAGAAGGCTAAAAACAAATACATGCATGTGCATTTTCATTTAGACCGCTTGTTGATTTGATTTAGGACAGTGCATATAGTGTGTGCTCTATGCTCTATGTTGAAAAAAAATTATCTCTCTTTCTTTAGTAGCTAGGATTTTCATTGCTAAAAGAAGATTAAACGATTGTTTGTCATCTTAGGCTGCATTTTAGGAATTGTACATCTACATCACGCGGTGAACCTGAAAGGAAAAATTCTTAAGCAAGATCAACTATAAAATAAATTCAATGAATCTAAAAACGCTTTGGAACCTAACGCACAACATTTAGAAGTCTAGGCTAGAGACGTGTTCCGGCGTCATAAAATGTGGTAACTGTTGCTTTCATTGTTGGTTGGGTGATTCCTCCACTTTGAGACGACAAGTGCCAATACGAACTTGTGCTCCCATGTACCATCGAGTATATATTGGGAGACCACAATAGGCTTTATCCTTTATCCATAGGAAGCCGTGTCTTCCGCCCTATCGATCGCAATGCACTAAACACAGCATTCGGGAAGATTGACTGTCGTATCGTAAAAATTATTCTGCAGTTTTGTGATTGGTTTGGTAATCTCTCTGTCTATACTTCCAGAACAGTCTCTTTTGTTCCTTTTCAGACTCCTTAAAGGAAAAGGTCCATCTGAGCAATTGTCACTTTAGGCTCATTAAAAATCAAAGGCGACTAGAGTCATCTTTTGTTTTTTCTTGACTCTTAAAAATTGAAAAAACAAGTTGTGTCAAAGCATCTAAAATTCATTTAATTCGGAAACATATTTCCCTCTGATTTTTAGTTGATTGAGTAATCTGCAATCATGGAAGAAATTCAATCGAAACCCCGTCGTTCGCAGAGGCTTACGAGCCAACCATCTTTGTCTCCAGAGTCAAAACTGCTATGGACAAAGCGAACTCATTTAACCAGGTCAAAGTCCCCTGGTAATGTTGGAACAAGTGTCCCAATGCCAGAAGAGACTCTGATTACTCCAAACATTCCTGGTAACCTTGCCTTTATGGAAGAAGTTTGGCAGCCACTAAAGGACAGTAGAACTGATCCTAGTGTGAGGGTAAACACTTCTATTTCTGAACTAGCTACATTAACAATTGATTCAGAAAGTGTTATTCCCCAAACATCTGTCGCTACCGAGTCTATACCTTCTTTGGCACCAGAAATATTTTATGGACCTGGCGATCTACCTCTTCCACCTAGTCTGATTGTTATAGAAGAGATTGTGGAAGATCTTCAGTCTAGTACTCCTTCTCAATTTGGAGTCGAGATCGCCCTGCATCCTTCCTCATCAGAAATTAGTCTACCGTTATCGGAAGCTCCTATAGAATCGCTAGGAAATCTTTTGGATAGACTAAAAATGTCTGAACAACCGTCAACATCTAGGACTGTGTCATCTGACACGGCAATGGCAGAACTTCCTGCTGTTACTCCAACAATGTTCGCCGACATAGCAGCTGTACCGACTAGTTCTCAATTGCTAGATGGGGCCCACTTAAGGGATATTTCGACAGTATGGTCCATTCCTGTTTGTTCATCCGAAATAATACCCAGAAACTCTTCTGTTGATTCTCAGCAAATTGATCCCTCACGAGGTCAATTTGGGCAAGTCGATCCTCAGAGGCAAATCATTCCTTTGAGTACCAGGTTACCGCCATATGGGGGGCAATATACCCTTTTGTTGTCTCCTCTGGGAGAACAACCATACGAGAGTCCGCAGCAAAATTCAGGTTATGCTGGAATTACAACTAGTGGTTGGGTGCCAATACTGCCTCAACAACCAAGAGTTGTATACTCAATGCAACAATGTTTACCTATGTCAAATATACCAACTACACCAGCTATTGTGACTGTTTCGCAAGTACAAGCATTTCCTGTTGTATGCCAACCTCAGGTTTCTCAGGTTGTAATGCAACAACCTCTTGCCCCTGCGACTCAACCACAAACGCCAACTAGTGGAATGACACAGGCCCAAACGGGTACAATTACCCCTCATCTTGGTCAAACAGCCAATATTGGACAATAGCACGTGGCTTCACAACCATGGCTGGTGCAATATCAGCAACCACAATTCCAACAAGTTTACCAAGGGTCCGAGCAACAAATCTTGGCAAATAATGGGCAACCGTATATTCAAAACGATCAAAATCAACCGTTCTACCATGGTTATGCCCATCAACCTTACCAAAGTTACCAGCATCAAATGCATTATGCTCGTATGCAAAGACCAACTGCTCAGGCAATTCCATCTTACCCTGGGTATGCTTCGCCAAACCTAAATCAACAGTTACCCTTCGTGGCGACTTTAGAGTTACTGGATCTAAATCGGTTAAAAAAATATCCAATTGCTTATGCCCCTTGGTGGGTAGCGATTCCGCATAAACCTCTGCCAGATATTCCTAAATTTAATGGAAATCCGGGTGAAGAACCGTCGAACCACGTGATTACCTTCCATCTGTGGTGTTCATCAAACACCCTAAACAATGATTTGATTAGGCTTCGCCTTTTTCATAGAACGTTAATGGGTCCGACAGCAAAATGGTATATCGAATTACCTAGAGCTTCATTTGATAACTTCAGTACCTTAGCCACAACCTTTTTAACCCATTTTTAGTTACCTATAAGGTACGAAACAAGAACAGAACTTCTTACCAATTTCAAGCAAACGATAGCCACTCACATATCCGATCATATTCATGAGTGGCAACACCGTCGTAGAATGGTAAAAACGTACGTTCCTGATCAGCTTTTAGCTGAATGGTTTATCAAGTCATTGTTACCTTCCATTACAGAAGATGTGTCCAAGGGAGGAGTCATCACTGAAGAGCAAGTTATTGCTCGTGCACAGTACTGAGACTTGATTTATACTCAGTCTGGCACGCTCTACAATAAAATCCCTGACACTCCCAGACCGGAATTTTCTGTTCCTCCTCCTCCTAAATCAAACAATGACTCTCATGCCAGCAATGGAATGATAGGCACAACAAGCGCGAAATCAATAAAGGCTACATCTAAAAAGGCCCGTAAGATTTCTAGTCAAAATGAAAATGAGGAACTTCTCACCTCGGAAGTAAATGCCGTCTCAACTGACAAAGGCAAAGAAACCAAGCAACCAGGAGGCAAGAAGAAAAACAAAGGGAAGAAGAAGAAACAGGATGAATCATCACCTAAAAAATATTCTACAAACCCTTCTGGAGATAAGAAACCAAATCGTCCATGTCTTATATGTGATGAGGATCATTGGGTAAAATATTGTCCCTATAAAGATGAGATTAAAAAATTCTTCAAGAATTCAAAAACCTTGGCGGTATTAACTAATCCGTTTCCAAATCCAGGAACAAATCTGGTTGCCAGTGATAATGCTTCCTTGTCCCAAGTACTAATTTTGTCAGTTTCGAAGCAACAAAATGATGCTTTGATAATGACAAGGAATAAAAAATTACGGGAATCCACAGATGTCGAACAACAAGGACAACGATCAACCTAGTAGTTCGACAACAACTTCGACAGAAGTTGTGCCACCCATCATTCCAGAACTAACAATAAAACTGCCAAAGGGAGTAGTACACAAGTCGACATTTAATCCATGTGCCAGAGTAGCACAACATTATAATATAGTGGAAGATCTGGCCCAATCGCCATCCTCTATGTCGACACTTGAGGTGCTGCAAAATTGTCCCTCCCAAAAGCAGGCTTTATTATCAGCAATAGGTGGGATTGACCCAAACGATTCTAATCTTGTATCCTATAATCACAAAGGATACGATCCTCAGTTACCAGCTCAACTAGCTTTCCTCATTCAGGTGAAAGCCCTCAAGAAAACTGTTCATCGAACAATTATTGATGAGGGGGCATCTATATGTATTATGCCGATGAGTTGTTGGAAAACTTTAGGATCTCCAACCTTGTCGCGATATTTGACAACGTTAAAAGCATTTGATGGATGAACCTATACCCCATATGGGATTTTAAGTAACTTGCAAGTCGAACTAGGGGGAAAACAGTAGAAATAGATGTTGAAGTAATCGACGGAAACCTCGATTACAACATCCTATTGGGAAGGCCCTAGATATATGATATGGCTGTTGTTGTGTCGACCTACTTTCGAAAGATTGCATTTCATTTTCAAGGAAAAATTACAATCGTCGACCAACAAAAATTTCTCCCCAATAGTTCCCAAGTTACGGGAAGCATTCCGATGATCCATGGAAGCCCCCATTCGCTTCAAAATATCGGAGTAGGCCTACTAAAAGACCCTGTGTTAATGGGGACTTTCACACTCCCACCTCCAATCAATCTGGCGGAAGTAGCAGCGGTAGGAACCTGCAATATGATATCTTCTATTCAAAAGATTTCAGAAAACGATGTTAAAATGGATCATCCGCAGGTATTGCCTCCAAGCTCGATAGAAATATTGTAGCAATCATTGTTTTTGCCATGGGAGGCAAACCCAAATCAGCGCTCCTCGAGCGTTTGGATAGATAGGTCTAAGGAATATGACACCCCTTTAGATCCTTGGTCGCAAGTGTATAACACTGACGAAGGAATTTTTCGGTCAATGATAATTTACGGGGCACCATGGGAAGATTACCACCATCGTTCCCATCTTCCGGATTGTCAAGAAGATACTCCTGATGACCTTAATCATCCTTCAGTTTTTTGTTTCCTATCAAATACTATAAATACGGTGGATTCTGAGAGAAACTTGTCCAATATTGAAGAGACCATAGCCATAAATATCTCGACCAAAACAAATGTTGTAGAGAATATTTATGTTGGCAAATGTTGTTCTCCTTCAGAACTAGAAATATACGAAGCTCTTTTTCGCGAATTCAGAGATGTCTTTGCTTGGTCATATGATGAAATGCCAGGCATTGACTCGAGTATAGTTGAACACGAGATAAAGATGTATCCAGATGTCAAACCAGTAAGACAACGGCTACAGCAGGTGCACCCCAAGAAAGCCATTGCCATCAAGGCAGAAGTTGAAAAACTTCTCCATGTTGGTTTCATTTACCCGGTTCTTCTAACAGATTGGGTATCTAATATTGTTCCTGTAATGAAAAAACAAGGAACAATTAGAGTGTGCGTTGATTATAGGGATGTAAACCAAGCTTATCCAAAAGACAACTATCCTACACCCTTTATTGACCAGATAATTGACGAATGCGCCAGGTGTGAAATCTTTTCATTTATGGATGGATTCTCCGGGTATAATCAAATAAATATCCGCCCATAGGACCAGACTCGAGCAGTTTTTTTGTGAAGTTCAAGCTCATTAAAAATTAAACATAAGCAGTGAGCAAATGTTTCCCTCAGAGTTCAAGCTCATTCATTCAAAAATGAACCAATTTCCAGTAAATAACCATCGTGAATGCCTTATCATCAACCTTTGAAGACTTGGTCATGTTCTCATCATCACCTCCACTCTATATTGGCCGATCATTCACCTCCATTTGATTGTTTACCCTTTTGAGGAACAGCTGCAAAATGTGATACAGTTAGCCATCCTTGTGACACTGCCGTGATTGGAAAATTCCAAACCTTACCTGGAATCAGTTGCTATCCGAAATTATCACTCGTTCCTCAAAAACCGAGTCTCCTTTAAGCTTTTTTCATCTGACTCGTAAAAATTGAAAAGATTTCCGAGAAATTGGCCTCTCCAGCTCGTTAAAGCGACCGGAAGTGCTATCCCTCCTTTAGATTTTAATCTTTTTGGACCCGAGGGATTATTACACAAAAATATCGAGCGCTTGTCTTGTTCGGCTCATTAAAATTACCGAAAATTCATCCCTTTCGTATTGTTTTATACTTTTTCGGACCTAAGGGATTATATGACGAAAAAGGGATTTTTGGAGTTTCCTTTACGTCCCTTTTAGACTCTCTAAAATTGAAAAGGACCGAGTTGTCTTTGTCGTTAAACTCGTTAAAACCTAATAGCGACAAACTTGTCCTCGCAAACAAGACCGAGTTTCACTATCGCTAGGCTCGTTAAAACATAGCGATGGGTTTGCCCGAAGGGAAGATTATAGAACAAGCATATGTTATCCTCCTCAAGCTTGACAAAAATAAAGAGGTATTGGTTAGAAATGACTGGGGAAAATTGGGAAGAAAACTTGAAAAAACTTTGTTGGTAGCAAGTCGCTCTTGAACATGACACTTTCACTCCGCATCCGAGTCGGGTTGGGTTGTTCTGTTCACCGGTCACATCACCATTGATCCATCACACCATCCACATTTGGGGTTAATGCTACCAATCCATCATGTCAGTGTCGCCAGTATGTTCAAGAGAAGTCACTCAGAGGATTCACCTATGTCTCATCCACTGCAATACATTCACTCTCCATCTTTTCATAACCGTCGCCCTGAACCTTGTATCCTCAGATCGTTTTCACCTCCATTAAAATCATTTGCTCCATTCTGTGTCATAGATGTGGGATTCATTAAGGCCCTCCTATGAAGGATCACTTCTTGTTGACATCAGCTCATTATCCAAGAAGTCGATTTACGAACAACCCTTCCAGTACTTTGAAGCTTGCATGCCTCAATGGCAAGTTTCTCACTACCGATGATAGGTTTACATCACTGGCCTTTGACCGAAAGATTTTGCATGGTGTTCGATGCCAAGTCCCTCTTTCACAGCATGCGAATTGTACTGTAGTACCTTGAGGGTCATCATCATTATCGGTGATTCCTCTCGTGCCTGTTAACAACTTACATCATTGGCTGGTAATCAGGAAATGTCTTTCCATGTTCGACTCCAGAACATCTCTCACATGGATTGACTTGTACCTCGAGTGAAGATCGAACGAGATTGAAGACCCCAGATCTAGTTTCATGCATCCGGGCAGCAAAATATATTCATGGAAATAAAGAAATCCAATGTACATCATTGCTGCACAGATAATCATCAAACCTAAGGGATGATGGCTCTGCTGGGATCATCAGTCTGCACTCAGACGATTGTCTATCCTATGTACATGAAAGTGAATTTATAAAGTTGAGCATGGGAATGCCCGACTCGGCCAGGAAATGAAAAATATTATGAAGATAATGTATTGTATTGTATCTTATTATAGATCGCCTTCCAGCTCGAAAAGCTTCAGATCCTCATGATAAAGCATTTCACCCGACATCAAAAATTAATTAACGACCTCATGCTTTAGGGGGAAACTGTTATAGACATTTTTGGGCATTGCAACCCCAATATTAAATGTCCATAAACCAAGGGCTCCTAATTCCCTAAAAGTGTTGTTCCAACCCCTAAAAGAACAAGGTCAGACTGATCACATCATCTCCCAAGAAGTTCTCCATGAAAAACTACTCAGAACTGGTCAAAACTGGACCATCTCACCTGCTCCATGGACAAAGTGCGATGCATCCCACCTAAATACACATAGAGGGTGTGATGCATACTGAAAATCCCTTCTATGGGGTGTGATGGGCGAGAGTGGACAAGTGGCATAGGCAGTGTGCGAGGTGGAAAGTCATGGAATCTTCCATAAACTTCTCCTGTGACACTTGCCTCCCTGAATTCGCCCAGGGATGAGTAAGAGATCATCATTCTCCAAGTGGAATCAATAACTATCAGAGAGAGGACACTAATCAAACCCCAAAAGCTGACTCACCCCCCTTTCAAACATCTATATATGGATCCCTCATCCCAGAGATCCGGAGGCTGGAATTTTGTATCTTGTGAGGAAGTGTTTTTGGTTTCTTGCTGCAATATCATAGTGTTGGGTGATCTAAGCTTTTCATGAGGTGAAGAAGGGCTTCCTGCTGAGAGGATGATGTTGTGTCAGAACAATTAGTTGTAATCCTCCCCGCTTTTTCTTGATATCAATAAAGCTATTCAAGTTTTCCTCCATATGCTTGCATATTTTATGATATATGTTTTTGTGTGGTCAATATACATCTGATCTTATATTGTTTATGCTAGTAGATCTCTGTTCTCATATAGTATTGTGCTGCTTTGATTCCACAGGTTCTCTTTGAAGCTGGGCTAGCAGGGAAGCAAGCGGCAAGGATCTATCAGAAGAGAGAGGAATCAAGTGAGGAACCAAGCACAAGATTGAGGTTGGTGTCTTCATTCCCCTCTTATCTATTTGTCATAAAGGAATAAGAAAGTAGCATTACTCTGTTTGTTTCTAAGGTAGCTACCACCCTTAGTGGGACTAGCAGTTTTGCATAGACACTAGATTTCCCGGTAACACATATTTACATCATACATCACTAGCCCCAGTAGAAGGTCATTGGAGCCACTCCTTGCTCCTCAAAGAACTGACTAAAACTCTCTATGCTTTGTAGGAGGAGCCAAGGTGGAAATTCCTTTCCTCATACAATGGTGGGGTATATATAACCAAGGGGTGATGATTGACCCTTGTGACTATTTGAATTCCCTCATGATTGTTCAACTTCCTATGACTTTGCAACTAACATGACTCTTCATATTCATTTGTGTCCATTGGAATTCCACTTTACATTACTTTTGATTTACAATATACATGGCTCATAATAGTGATGTGGCCTTTGACAACTCATGACACGATTTGACATGACACTAATGACGTGGACTGGCTTGCTGAGGAGGAAATGTCAAGCCGTGTTGTTGTTGAGTGATAGATTTGTTCTTGGATGTTCTTTATCTTCTCCTTTGCATAGCTTGGTGGTGCAGGGTCTTCAATGATCTTTCGTCTTCATAGGTAGTTGCATGCATGTGTTCCCTTACCTTGTTCTTGATAAGCTCCCCTTACGTGTCCAATGACAAGTGAGTCTCTAGGCATGCTTCCCTCCCACTTTTCCTTCTTCATCATCTCACCATGACTTAAGAGTGTACCTGTTACTGCAATCACTCATGACGGGACGAAATCAATCCAAAAACTCCGTAACCTAAAACAATGCATTATCATCCATGAAATGATATTGGGACAAGTCACGGGCTAGGAGATAGGGCTCAGTGACTCCACATTGCGCAGTTCTAGCTGGAAAGGAGAGAGCTTGACCATTGAGACTACACAGAGTGCAACTCAGGATTAACTGAGGAACTTTTGAGAAACATTGCATGGTGGCCACTAGAGATAGGATTTTCCAATTCAAGTCAGCAGTGACTGCTACAAGGTGAGGTCAAGGGAGTTCATTTCTGTGCATTTTTCAAAGGCAAGGAGGACTAGATAGTAGAGAGGCCTGGAAGCCAAAACTACACATTTCTAGAGGACAGTGAGCTCCAGTTGAGGGAGGAAACTGGGGGACACCTCTACATATTTTTGGAGGCTAAGTGAGGTTGGTTTCTCTGCGTACTGTGGGATTAAAACAGGAAAGGAAAAATCTTGAGGAGTGAAAGTGAGAAATGCGTAGTTCAAACTGGACTAGAAGGAACTGTTGTGCAATTATGAGCGTCAAGGAAGGTGGTTGAACTATGGAATTGCAGAGTGAAACTTCCCTAAAGGACAATGACTGTGCATTGTGCAATTTCCATTAGCAAGGTCACATCATTGAGGGTTGAGATTGCATAGTGTGCAAGTCATTCGGGACCTAGTGAAGTTGAGTTGCCCTGTCGAGAAGATTTCCAAAAATGGCAAAGTGTGAGGAAGAAGATGGACTCTTGCTGAACTCAAACTATGATCACATACTTAGCATACCTCGATGACATGGAAATGATAGACCATCGGAACAACAAGAAAAACATTACCCTCTGAGTGACTATCTCACAACAAGAAACGACAAGTGTGACACTTGGGATAGAATTTTAGGATGACGTGACAACACTTGTGTGACAGTGCTCAAGACTTTATGTATGAGTGTGAGAGGTGTTTATATGTCTAAGAAAACTTGTATACACAAAGACCAACCTTTAATACCACTAGAAAAGGGTTCGAAAACATGACATAATGGTCAAACATGCCAAAAGACGACAATTGATCTAACAAGCGAAAGGGAACAAGACACTTAGAGGAAACTCATGCAATGACTTTCAATGCTTGCAACCATGTAGGCCATTGAAGACATAATGATACAACAATGATAAGCAACGCTTCATGCTACACTAAGAGGTATATTTCAAAATATGTGCTTTATTTTCTGTACCTACCCTCCAAAGGATTATGCAACGGATGGTGTCTTCAAGTGGTCCCAATATTCTATCATACCCTGGGTTCTTCGATCTTATTATCTGATAACTATATTTTATGATCAACTCCTTGAGTTTCATATAGCATGTCCTCCTTCTTCATCACCTTCTTCATCATATTTTCATAGCTTGGTACAAATTCTGTATTTGTGATCCACTTGTGACAAAATGACATCCGTCTGATAAACCCTTAGTCTAAGAGGCTACACTTGGGTTCATAAACTGGGTCGGAACTGAGTGACAGGTTAGGGGAGAAGGCCTACTGACTACACAATTCCACAGTTCAAAAAACTAAGGGTCAATCTTGACACTGAGACTGCGCAGTGTGCAGCTCATACAAGACTGAGGGAAATTTCTGCAGAGTCCTCACTGAGGGAAATAATTGTGTAGTGGCCACTAAGAGACACAATTGAAGAGTTTGAGAAAGTAGTGGCTACTACAGGATAAGGACCTGGAAGGACGCATCCACATAGTCTTGGGAGGCAAGATGAATTGGGCAGCTAAGATTCTTGAGGTACAAAATTGCGCAGTTTCTGGAGACATTGGGTTCCAGTTGATGGAAGGACATTGGAGGAAACATCTATGAAGTTTTGAATGACAAGGGAGGTTGGGATTCCTGCACAATGTGAAATTCTAATAGGAAAGGAAAAGGCTTGAGGATTTATGTTGGCTTGATGGGCCCTGACCTAGGTTCAACGTTAAGTAGCCAAGCAAATCCCTACACTACTTTCCCTTTCGGCATCAATCCACAGAGTGCGGATTGAAGTCTCACCCGAAGCAGTATGGGGGGATGCAGGAACTAAGTTTCCACACCCTGAGATGGTTGTGATGTCGGTTATATTCCCTAACCCTTCCTTCAAATAGACCGATATACCCTTTAGGGCTTATCAAAGTATTTCTCTTATTCATCCTTGAAGCCTCCATTAAAGTCTTTAATCGTCCTTCACAAACCCCAAATAGATAGATCAAGCACTTATGTGCCTCTGTAATTACTCTTACTTCTGTATTTACTCAGATTCGCTTAAGTATTGGTTAACTTTAACATGCATTATGGTTATCTTTGGGTAAACATATATTCTTACTTTCATTCATATAAAAAAGAGACGCATATAGATTCGCACATCAGAGTAACATTAAAACATAAACCCAATGTTCAACATAACATAATCGCATGCAGTTAACAGAAGTAAAATACACAGGTATTTCCAGAATACTTCTCTTTATTGATAATCCAGATTTCCAGTATAGACTCTGACTACCATGTGCACATAGCTGCAGAGGTCTGCACACTCAGTTGCAGACTTCTACCCTAGGATTTTGCGCACTGAGCTGCAGAGCCTCTTCCTATGCTAATACTTTTTCTCTCTTAGCCCTCACAGACCCTTAAACTTACTAAGAACTCTACCAAACCTTATGAGCTGCCTTAGACTCTTCTAAGACTCCCTTTCTATATAATCCCATGGTCCGCTGACCAAGGGAGGATCTCATCAAGCCAACACAAACTATCTAAACTAAGGGCGGAAACCCTTTTTGACTGCTTATGTCTTCGTGCTCCGTGGCCACAAAATGTGGATATTTTACATTGTTTACACAAAACTTTGGCCTTTAGCCCCAAAACTTGGGATTTTAACCCCAAAATTGATTCCGGGGGGACCCATTCCCAACAAGCCCCCAACTCAAATCTGGTGACTCACCCCCGAGTCACTTTTTTGGTGCGGAGATATTGTCATGAAGACCTCCCAGCTCCAGTTGTACCACTACGACTTCAGCGGTATGCTGTGTTGCCGTCTGCTTCACCTGCTCGACCATCTGCTCCATCGTTGACTCTGTGCTTTCTACTTGTATTTTCTGTTGTGTCACCTATATACTGGCCAATTTCCCTTCAATGGAGGCAGTGAGTACATAGGCCTCCTCTAGCTAAGGCCCCAATCTTCCCTTGAGTACTGTCTCCTTGCACTGAGATACATCCACCTATTATTTTAGCGCCTTTACTGCCTACAACTTGGCTAACCTTTGTGTAATGGCGACGGTGAGAACTATCACTTTAACCTCGTCATATCTCTGTTGCAGCTCCTGCGCCTCTGTCTCTAACCTCTGCACAGTGGGATCCTCCTGTAGGTTGGTGAATACTTTGAGCGACTGCTCAAAGAGCACAATGCACTCCTTCACAGTAGCATCTATAACTTCTACTGCATCTTTGACAGTGGTCGCGTGCTGCTCTTTAACCTCTAGTGGAGTCGAAGGCTGGGCCCTCAACTTGAGCTTTGTAGTTTTAAGGTTTAGTTCAAACTAAACCTTAGACATCTCTATTCTTGCTTCGCTTACACCGGTAGCAAGCTTCCAGATTCTCACATCCACTGGCACATATTCAGGAATATCTAGCTCTGACATAGTCTTGCATGCCTCAACCACCACCTTGGTCATGTGTTCATTCTTTTTCATGGTGGCCTTAAGAATATTAATGGAAGAATTCTTCTGGGTAGCCAACTGAGCATTATTCAACTTCTGTTCATTGATAACATGTAAGGTGCGCTGTTTGCGAGCCCGAAGTTCTGTGATCACACCATCTTGCAAGGTGTGAAGAGATTCACTTGGGAGCACGACCAAATTTAGCCCAACCCTCTTGAGGGTGCTGACATTGACCCTATCATCTTCTGCTTCTATAGTCAATGCTCCATGAGGTAGCACTATGGACTAGGGATCCAGCGTGCACACCATGTCTGCTACCTCCAATGTTCTAGGTGCCAAACTAGTTGATGCCACGCTACTTCACCCCACACTGGTCTGTACCTGTGACGCTTGTATCTCCAGCTCGCGCGCATAGCCATTTGACTGGCACCCAAGCCCTGTTGCTACTACTGCTCGAACTACTATAGTAGTTCCGCGGTCACATCCCTCACTGCATTGCCCATGTCATTCAAATCACCCTTTGTCAAGGTGATTGGGTCGAGGAACATTTTTCTAGCCTTGGAATTCTTCCACAACCCTATTTTCTCCTTCTCCCTGATGCACTTAACCCAGAATGGAGTAGTCTCTGGGTCTGCTCCTCCCTGATCAGATCATTGCTCTTCCTCTTCTGTCTCTAGGGAAGGAGATTTTTGACTCCTGTCAGAGCCACACTCCTCCTCTTCCTCCTACCCTTCTGTCTTCTTTCTAGTAGCGTGCTCCAGTTTGGCTTTTTCCTAAGCCTCTTTCTTCCTCTTCCTAGCCAATTGTTCCATATTTAGTCTGGCCTCTTCCTTCTTACGCCTCGCTATAGACTTGCGAGACCAAGTTGTCAAGTTTGAGGCCATGCACCACTCTTTTGGCCAGCGGTCAAGGACCTCCACGATCATGTCATTGGTGGTGAGGTATGGAAGGTCATACCACTTTTGCTCAAGGTCCTTCCTCACTCGCATGGAGACACAGTGGAAGTCCTCCTTGAACTCAATTGGTCAATGACAGTCGGTGACAACTGTAGTTTATGGTTGATGGCCATGTTGATACTCATCTCCATCAAGATCCAAAATATCTTTCTATACTTGACCCTTTGGGGGTCCTTGGTGGCCCAGAGCGAAGTGAACTTTGCTGCTTCTGGTAAATCCTACGTGACCGGAGGAAACTGACTATCCTCCAGTAACTCCCATGTGACCAATACTATGGATAGCAGCAACCATGCATAGTGAAAGGTTTTGTTGTGGTCCTTTGCCTCTCTGCAATTCACGAGGAACTCGCTGCAGAGGTAGCATGCCTAGTTGAATTGTATGCCCTCCATGCACTGGGCCGCAAATGATACGACTGGTGCTGACACTTCACCTTCGTGACACTTTCTCATGATTTTCCCAGCTAGGATCTGAGTGGCTCCTTTACCACGGGGTCAGTTATACTAGAAATAGAGTAGCCACGCAGCTTCTTGACGAGCTTAAATTTGTCCTTCATTTGCTCAATGAGGTTGTGCTCACCTCTCTTTCCACCAAATTACATGGCTGGATTTATCCATGAATGTGGCAACTGAGTGATCCTATGGATTAGCATGTCAGTGATTGGTATTGGCTCTTCCAACCACAAGCACCCATCATGCACTAAGCATAGCAATTTTTTTATCACTATCATATTTATGGGTGAGTAGTTGTCGTCTGGAACCCATAGCATGTTTAGCAATCCTGCCTTGTCCACCCTTTTTATCCACTTCCTTGGCTCCAGCGCAGTCACACGAGTTTCCTTATAAAAGACACGGTGCGTGAACTGATCGGTCGCTAAGTGGGGAAAGCACTCCATATCGACCAAATCCCAATCCTCTAGTTTTAAAATGAGGACGCGCCAGGTAGGGACCATGAAATGCGATCTTGTCTAGCAACAATGGTGTATGCAGCATGACCTTTCGCTCATCAATGTCCTTGGGGACCTTTGCCTTGCCTCAACATGGGGGAATCTTATTGGGTAGTTTAGAGATAGGGTCAAAGCCTTCAACATCAATGTCCTTGGCCCCCATGTCAATTTCATCCCCACCCATATTGATTTCTTCACTGTCTTCTTCAGGTTCCAAGTCAACTACCTTGCCCTTCTCCTATGCGGTGGGATTTTCCTTGTACGGGTGTTTTCTGTGTGATGCTCTCACTGGCAGTGTCACTTTCTTCTTATATTTCTTTGTTTTTGAAACCTCTTTGGTTGGCGTAGGCCTCGGCTGGGGAAACCTCGACAATTTGGGTACCTCTACAGGTACTTCAACACTTTCTATCTCCGAGGCAGTTCCCTCAACTAACATTGCTTCTCCACCACTTACGGTTTCTGCGGGCGTCGACTCGATATCAAAGCTTCAAAGTACTCACGATTCATACTTGCCTGAGATCTCAACACCTCAATTCTCAAAATGCCAAGTGTTTTTCCCTGATCAACCACCTATAATTTATAGGAATTTTTTAATTCAAATCCAACCGTTCCCCAAAAATTCATTCATAAATGCTAGATTGGTGGCAGATTTTCAAATATATTGCCCTTAAATTCTGACTTAAATGCTGCTCCCCCACTCCATTTAGCCATTTTCCCACTGTCAAGTCATGAATAGTGACCATAACAGTCACTTTCCAGCTTCCCTGGGTGGTTCCTTCTTTGATAGCGCAACTCCCTGTGCATTTCTGCTTACACTGTGACATTCATTTGTTCTGCATAGTTTCCCAATTGCGTAGCTCCACAACCCGAGCAGTGTAGTTTATAGTCTCGTGCCTCCTTTCAGGTGCCTGGAGCACCAAATCTATGCTTTCATCATGTAGTCATCTAGCCAGATCTCCGGTGTATGGCTTCAATCGGCTACCATTCACCCTCCCTAGGAATGGCTCTCCATTCAACTTTACCAACTGAACTGCTCCACCATCGGTAATCTCATTGATGACATAGGGCCCCATCCAATGCATCCAAATTTTTCTTGGAAATTTATCAAACTTGCTGTCATATAATAGAACTAAATCATTTACCTTGAAGGTGAAGAGTTTGATGTGTCGATCATGCCATTCCTTTTCACACTCCTTTTGAACTTGTTGATGGAATCTAGCTAGAAATATATCCTCTTCAAGATTTCTTAGTTGTGCGAGCCTCTCCTCCAAATCTCCGTGATCTGCCATTCCTATGAATGCCACTATGCGTAGACTAGGTAGAATGCACTCCATCAAAATCACAACTTCTACACCATAAACCAGTCTGAACGGCATTTGTCCAAACAACTTCTTGCAAGTTGTTCTATAAGCCCATAACAACGCGGGCACGTGCACATCCTAGTCATTTCATTGAGAATTGAAAACCTTTGTTAGCGCTCTCTCCAATATTTATTAAATGTTTCCACCATCCCATTGGCCTGCGCATGATATGGCGTGCTCTTCTAATGGCAAAACTAAAATTCCTCTGCCATTGTGTTGATCATCTCATTAAGAAAATGCGTACCACGATCACTCGTTAAAATTTTTGGAAAACCAAACCTTGTTAGCACGTACACAAATATGAATTTTGTTGTTGTCACACTTGTACAGTCCTTCGCAGGTTGCGCCTCTACCCATTTGGTTAAGTACTCAGTTGTGGTGATGATGTACTGCGCACTCGTCTTCTTTCCTGGAGGATGAATTGGTCCCATAAATTCAATCCCCCACTTCTTGAAGAGTTCTAATGATATCTGTAGATTCAGTGGTAGCTCATCCCTATGCGAAGGTCTGCTAGTCCTTTGGCATGCATCACATGCCCTACAGTACGCTTTTGAATCCTTATGCAAGGTCGGCCACCACAACCAAGCGCATAGAATCTTCTGTACTATTGCTTTTCCTACATAATGACCTTCCGCGGCTTCGCCATGAGCCTCAGCGAGGATCCTATTTCGTTCAAACTCTGGCACATAACGTCGCAATATTTCATCTCATCCCATTTTGTACAAGTTCCACACAATGACAGAAAAGTCTATCGCGCACACCACCAGTTCCTTCTTCTGTTGACTTGTATATCCTTCTGGAGTCGTACCTGTTGTCAGGAAGTGTATAACATCTTCAAAGTGGTTCTCCATGATGTGCACTACAAATAGCTACACATCAGGTAGTCCTTCCTCCAAATTAGTAGGTTCTTCTCTTGTTTCAATGTGCGACAGATGATCCAGTCCTGCATTCAATCATCCTGGTTTCACAATGACTTCAAAATCACATTCCTGGAATAACAATAGCCACCTCCATATATTACCCCCCAACATAGGCTTGTTGACCAAGTATTTCAATACAGAATGGTCTATATACATCTTAAAATGTCTGCCCAACAAATAATTCCTAAACTTTTGGAGCGTGTACACAATAGCTAATCCTTCGCGCTCTGTTGTGGAATAATTTTTCTCAGCTTTGCTCAACTTTCTACTTGCAAATGCTATAGGGTGATCCAAGTCCCCTTCACTGGTCTTTGTCAGTACTTCTCCCAATGCAATACATGATGCATCCACATGCACATGAAATTCCTTCTTCCAATCTAGGAAGACTAGGATCGATGCGGTGACCATTTTCTCCTTTAGCACATCCAAGCTCTTCTGGCGTTATTCATTCCAACAGAACGTAACATCCTTATTTAACAGTTTTTCCATCAGTGTGGTGATCTAGGCATAGCTCTTCATGAATTTCTTATAGTATCCTGTATGCCCTAGAGTTATGCGCAACTGTTTCACACACCTTGGTGCCTCCAAATAGATTATAACATGATCTTTTCAAGGTCTACCATCAAGCCTTGTCTTCATACCACATGACCCAACAAGATCCCGAAAGGAACACAAAACAAATATTTCTTCAGATTGAGCACGATCTGGTACCTCCGACATGTATCTAGCATCAAGCACATACTTGCCACATGGCTCTTTACCAATCAAAACATTGTCCAATCATCAAAGTATACCTTCATAAATTTGTGAATGAAATCCTTGAACATCGCAATTACTATGTGCGAAAATATCATTGACGCATTCTTCAGCCCAAAAGGCATCACCATATACTGGAAGAATCCCCATTCAGTGGCGAAGGCCATCTTACTTCTATCCTCTAGTGCTATCTTGATATGATGGTATCAAAAGAACGCATCCATGAACGAATATGCTTCTTGGCCGCCAACATTATCCAGGACCTCATGGATGAACGGAGTTGGGAAGGGATATTGCACGCAAGCATCATTCAACTTCCTGAGATCTACGCACATCCTTATTTCTTCCTTCTGCTTCTTTTCTTGAACTACTATTGTGCTCACCCAATCAAATTCTTCCACTAGTTCAATAATACCTGCTACAAGTATCTTATTCAACTCTAAGTGGAACCTTTCTTTATACTTCGGATTGAGGCTGTAAGGTATTTTCTTCACAGATTTGGTGTCCAGTTTTAGGGTGATCTTCGTGACACCCAGGTCCCCTATTATCCTTTTCTGATCATAAAACTTTGTGGGGAACAGATCCTGATATTCGCAGAGTAGCTCGGTGAACTTATCTATTGTCGCGTCATCCCAGTAGTCCCCAATTTTTGCAAACTTCCACTCTACCTTCATGCCAATGTTCACCTATCTAGTTTTGAGCAGCTCAATTATGTCTAGGTTCTCTAGTTGTAGTCCTTCAACTTCGCAGTGACCTTCAGTCTCTATAATATTAATATTCCTCGGGTCTTTGTCTTCTTCTTCCGTTGTTACATTGTAGCACTCTAGCGTGTGGCTCATCTAGGTAGTCCAATCAGGTTGAACCAAATCTAGAGGATCCTGCAATATCCTGAAAATTGTTGCCTTAAACTCCTATAATGCTTCATCGATACTCTCAAACCCATCCTTGAATCTGAATGTCATAAAAAATACTTGGCACAAAATGTCACATTCTTTAGTGCCATGGCGAAGTTCCGTCTCCATGTACCAATGCATTGGTATAACATCCAAGGTATGAAAAAACAGATGGACCCACTCTGACTGAGGCTTCGCTCCATACACTTCAGTCCATTTGGCCAAATAGTCGTGTGGATCATTTCTCCCATCATATTTTTCTGTTATCCATACTTGTGGGTTACCAAACTGCACTCTCATCATTTTTCTATATACGCGCCAATCATCAAAACTGTCCTTGTGAGTACACCACCATCTGGCAAGTGTAGCGTGCAACACCTAGTCCAGGGCTTAAAAGCGATGTTTCTCTGGCACTTCTCTCTCAAATGCATCTAAAAAGTGATCAACATCAGTTAAACCATCATAGTAAGGTATATTTATTTCCTTTGATGATACACAATGCAATGACTTGGTCATCCTATTACAACGCAATGTAGATACTTCATGCAGTTGATTCTACTAGTGCTCCAGTTCTTCATCTTAATCTGATGTGCAAGAACTTTCGCGATCCCATGCAATACATCCATCGGCTGTCGGATTCACCCAATCCTGATCCCGCATTGTTATCTTGTAAATTTGGTCCAAATTGTCATCACTTTCATAATCACAGACTGGTTCAGTATAGCACAGTCCTTCTGCAAGGTTGAGTGGCACCACTACACAGAGCGATTTCTTCTCAAATATCATATTTCACTTCTTTAGATTGATTACCCAATTCATGACAGTGGCTCAATCGATCTGAAGGAGCGCGGGGTAAGGATTGTTGTCATCCATAATATCTATCACTTCAAAATCATCTAGTGCACTCATGCCTTCGATATCATCTGTTATCCCCTACAACCTCTCCATTGGGATGATTTTCTGTTGATTCGCCATCCTTAACTAAATCAGAGACCACTGTAGTGCAAGTCTCCCCATTCTTTCCCATGTTCATTTTGGAAAAAAATTTGCATTGGACCCTAGGTCCAAGATAGCTTAGTCCATTTCATTTCTCCTATCTGCGTGGTGAGTCTCATCTCACGTCCAGTTCTTGAATTATGCTTACCAAGCTTCCTAACTACATGCGTTCGTCAATAGTGTTTTCCTTGCCAGCACACCTATTGATCAAATCCTACAGTCCCTTCACTACCTTGCTATCGCATAGCAGTTTCATGTAGGTCTCCAAGAACATGGTAATCATGGATGAGTCCATTTCTTCAGTCGGCTTCTCTTAACTCCCTGAGGTAGAGGCCTTAGTGAAGCTTCTCTTTTCTTCAATAAATTTTTCTTTTGCATGTTCTAGATCAAACCCGATCTCCTTTTCTGGCACTTTACAGACCCACTCACCTTCTTCAGTTTGCTTCCCCTTATCCTCACCAGTTGTCACTCCACTCCACAACATAATATTTACCTTAAGGTCTTCCTTGTGAGGCTCAGCCCTCATCATCTATAGGTTCTAAGTCGATTGCTAGGACTGCGCCCCCTTCTCGCATATATTAACTAACAATATTGGGAAATCCTCTGTCGCATGGTCAAATTGAGTACAATAGCGGCATGATAGTCGCGTCATACTAGGGAAGTCTCACGTGTAGTGTCCTCGTCCTCCATAATTGTAACAAATAACCTGTCCTCGACCTCTACCAGGTCCTCCTGCACCTCAGCCTCATCCGCGCCCCTGATACTCGCCTCATGCTCCTCCAGTACCTTGGTCCAAAGGCCGCTTTTCTACCTACACCTTGTATGTAGGTGTCCTATGCATCATTAATTATTAACTCCGGCAATTGTGCTCATCATGACCCACAGATTGACAGAAGTTTCAAAAAGAGTTGTTGCGGTGTCTGTACGACTTTTTGTAGCAAATGGAAATTTTTTGTCGCATGTTTCCTATCTACTTGACAAATAGCACACCATAGCGCAGGCCCTGTACTTGGCCCTACTGTAGCTTTCGGCCTCAAAGGCATTGGTCCCCTTGCTACAACATAATTTTTGAAAACTGGACAGTGATCTTTGTCATGCCCCTGGCTTTTGCACTTTAGGCACCACACTTCTTCGCATGCCTCTGGTCGAGTTGTTTTGTCTTTTTTCAGACTTTGCATTTCGAGGCAAAGGTTCTACAACTGCACATGAATCTACTGAACCCCCAGATTAGCATCCTGCATTGGTGTCTTGTGCAATGTCATCGCAATTTCCATAGCTTCTGCCTTGGTCCCAATATTCTATTGTAATAACGCAACCCTTAGATGAGGCAGGAGGGAGGCCACAAACCAATCATGGTGCTACCAATCAGTCAAATTCATGTTAGCTTCACATATCATACACTTCAATCTCTAATCCAAATCCCAGGGCATCTCACCAGGCTTCATCATGATCTCCTTGAATCCCACAATTGATTGTGCCTCAGACTTAGGTCTACTAAATTCCTTATTTAGCATAGTCTGGATATATGCCAACACAGATATCAGATTATCCGTGTAGTATTTAATGTACCACGTTAGTGCGCGGTCCTACAAAGTAATAACCAACATCACTTTCTTCATTTAATCATCTGTGATACCCTGAACTTCCCATACATCCTTTATGACGAACCAAAAATGGTCTGGATCTTCATTTCCCATGCCCTTGAACACAAGTAACTTTATAGAGTTCACCTTGTTGAATGGTGGTGTAGGTGGCAGTGGTGTGGGTGAGGCTGTAAGCGATGAGGGTGAAGATGGAGGTGGTGTGGGTGGATGAGGTATTCATTGTAACCCTTGCTTTATCAATTGAATAGCTCTCTGTGAAGAAGCCTATGCTGCTCCCTCGTCGTCACATAGATGAGGTTCAATCAGCGGGCTATATTCAAGGCCTCTTCTTCCTCTGTCCCTAAAATTCCTTCCACTTCACGTAGCCCCAAAAATCAAGGTAATTGCATGACTCGCTTTTGACACAAGAGAATATTAATCCAAGTATTTAATGATTTCAAATACTTACCTCGCGGCCCTTTGAAGAAGTGGCACTCTGCTTCATTGTAACTGACCGAAGTATCGACCGCGAAATCCGTCAGAAATCCTCCTATGATACGATTGAGCCAATGATTGATAGCACATGCAATCTTATCTTCAGAGGCTTCCAATATCAGCACTAACTTCGGGGTCCAGACAATCACACTGTCAAGCCTCCACCTTCCTTAGTCGTCTGCCAACTTTGCAATCCACTCGTATAATTCAACCAGGAAGTAACAAAAGAAGATTTTGTGTGTCTCTATGTATAGATATTTGTCCGACCACTATTCTTTCCCCAATCGCGGATTCCTATTTTCTTGCACTGTGAATTCGTGGATATTTCTATCCAACCAGTCTTCGACCTCTTTCTTAGTTGGATTCCAATGATGCGACATCACACATCTCGTTATGCAAATCTCGGTCCCAGAAACAAAACCATTTGTTGGCTTGATGGGCCCTGACTCAGGTTCAGCATTAAGTAGCCAAGCAAATCCCTACACTACTGGCCCTTTCAGCATCAATCCGTGAAGTGCAGACTGAATTCTCACCTGAAACAGTATGGGGGAATGCAGGAACCAATTTTCTGCACCCTCAGATGGTTGTGATGTTGGTTATATGCCCTAACCCTTCCTTCGCGTAGACCAATAAGCCCTTAGGGCTTATTAAAATATTTCTCTTATTCGTCCTTAAAGCCTCCACGGAAGTCTCCGATCATCCTTTGCGGACCCCAAATAGATAGATCATGCACTTACAAGCCTCCATAATTACTCTTACTTATGTATTTACTCAGATTCGCTTAAGTATTGGTTAAATTTAACATGCATTATGGTTATCTTCAAGTAAACAGATATTCTTACTTGCGTTCATATAACAAAGAGAAACATATAGATTCATGCATTAGAGTAGAATTAAAACATAAACACGGTGTTCAACATAACATAATCGTATGCAATTCACAGAAGTAAAATACACAGGTAATTCTAGAATACTTCTCTTTATTGATAATCCATATTTCTAGAATGTTATCACTCTAGAATTTCCCTATGGTTGTCATGTTGTGTTTAATGAAATAATATAGGTAACCACAAACCTACTTTTGAGATCAGGATCTAGCCTTCCTAATGCTCAGAGAGGGCTCTCTCTTTTTAATTTAACTTTGTTGAATTAATTGATTTTAGGCTAGTTATTTAAGCTTGATTGGGTTTTGATTTGATTTGGTGGTGGAATCATTGATTTAGATGGATAGATGAATGTCTTTCTACCATTGGGCTATGGAGTCCAAATGTCAAGAAAACGGGACTGAATCAAGTTCTAAAGATAGTGTTCATAGGGAAAGGTAGCTGAGTAAATTTAGATCTTTTAGGCTGGATGGTGAAGTGGTTTTTCAATCGGGGTCAAGGAGCAGTTAAGGATTCCTCAAACCGGATAATGAGAGAAATGAAAGAGGTCAATCGAAACTAGGGAGCAATGAAGAATTCCCTACTCTGGATATCAAAAGAAAACATTAAAATGAATAATTGTTCAAGATAGAGTGTACTTAAACAAATTTTGTAGTAACATTCCAATTATTTCATTCAAATTGGAAAATATGTATGTATGTGAAATACTTAAGAAAATAACAATTTAACAAATGAAAGATACTTCACTGAAGTGGCCCAACACATGAATCCTGTAATGCAATGCCTTTATTACTCAGTCCAATCTGCTGACTTGAAAATGTTACAATAAACCCTCGGGTTTTAGATCAATATAACTTATAGAAATGCTCAGAAATCCACCTTCAATACTTTGAATTGTGAAGTATTTATACAAAAACTATTACAAAATATCCTAAACTATTTTAGCCATTATTCAAGGAAAACGAAATATCTTCTTACAAGAAGATAGAGATAGATATGTAATTGATGCAAGTTGTCCCTTTTTTATTGTTTGCTATTGGCTTTGCTTGGATATTATGTTGCTTTTCCTCTCTTGTTATTGATCTATGCTAGCTATCCCTTTTACTTCCTTTTACTGATACTCTTTCATCTTTAAACTCTGTTATTGCTCTATTTCTGTTTTAACCTTGATTTCTCTTTTACATGTTTTACTTCTAATCTTCATAGTAAATCATTCAACTTTTCCCAATACTCTGCATATGGTAATTTAATATTTACCATTCTTCTATAGATTTCATTGGTTTATGTGTATTTTGCAAAAGTACGCTTGTTTATGAAGAGATGTTTTACCTCATGATGGAGGTAAACGAGGTTCTCAAAAGTCTGATAAAGCACTTTTACTCTAGGAATCCCTTTCATGGAGGAATTGTTGGCTTGTTCTTTACCACTTCTCTAATTTTCTTATCATAGTCTTCATGTGGCATCAACCTGTCATTAATCACCAATGGATTAGGAAAACCTTTCTCCCTCAAAGGATCAAATTTCACCATAAACCTGGCTATTGCTAGCTCCATTGTTTGGCAGTTCTCCTCAAGCTGTATCATTGGATTCCTTTTGGTGATTACTTTCTTTACCTCTAGTATGGTCTCAGTTCTGTTAGCTATTCCAAGCTCTTGCAATTCATACTTGTTCTTTGACTTATTATTCTTGAGGCTTCTTCTGGCTTGTTCCCAAGTTCGGCTCTTACCTTTTGAATTTCCTCACCAGCCTCTTTGACCAAATCATTCTGCTGAAATATCACTTGTATAGATGGCCAAATATCATTGACTGAGTCAATGATATTGGCCCATAAAATTTGTTTTGCTTGGGCTTGTGGCTCTTTCAGTGTCAATTCTTTCTCTAACTTTTGTATCCTTTCATTCAATCTGTTTGACTTATGTGTCTCATTCTTATGCATGATTTGAGCCAATTTCTTTTCATCCTCTAGAATTTTTATTTGTTCTTTAAGTCTATTTATTTCATTTGTTTGGATGGACATATCTTCCATGGCTTTGATCAATTTACTTGCTTCATCACTAGGATGAGTTGCTATTGTTGTTGAACCTATTGCTGATGTAGTTGTTGATGCAGTGGGAAGTGTTGTAGCTACTGGAGCTGTTGTGGCCACTGAAGCTACCAAAGTAGAAGGAACTGTTGTAGTAACTGTAGGAATAGCAGTGATAGTAGCTGCTTCCATGCTGGCCTGTTTCTCCTGCACTAACTTATCCATCTCATTCTCCATTTCTTTTAATTGAGCATTTAACTAAAGAATGAGGTCCATCATCTCATATTTTTAGGTTTGATTCTCTAGAACTTCCTTGTTCTGTGGATGTTCAGAAGGAGGAAATTTTAGCTGCTTATTCAATACAACAATGTCTTCATTCTTCTTTTTAATGAGATTTTCTATTGCCTTGATGTCATTTGCATTATATCCAATCTCAATAACCAATTCTTCTAGTGATTTAGTTTTGCTATCCTTTGCTTGTGAGGATGCCTTCTCTAGTTTAAACTATGCTATGATATTCTCTAGAGAATTTTGAAGTTTTTGTACACTCATAGCTTTGTTGGTCATTGTTGAGTATATAATTTCTCCTTATTTCTTATAAAATAAATTTGACCCATAGGATGACCATTCTTGGCCAAAACTTCAAATTATGTCATTTTGTAATTTGCTGATGACTTAGGATGTTTTACTATGGGCTGCAAAAAGATCATCTGCATCTTCCCTGTTTAAGGTCAAAAGCTAAAAGTAACCTATTCTGATCACGAGTCTGTTTGAAATATTGGGCATAGGTTTCAGCTTTCAATGCTTCATTTCTCAACTTGATTCCTTTATATTTCTCCTTTGTGTCTTTTTCTTTATCCATTGGTTTGCTGGATGAAGAGACTTCAACACTAAGATTCTTTTGAATAATCTGAGTATTAGAGGTTGAAGGCTGATGAGTTTCCTCTGAAACTGCTGGAGCTGTATTCTCTTTCACCACTGTGTCAATATCAATGATTTCAACTGTCTCAATTGTCTCTTCTTTGTTATTTATAGGATTTAGCTTGGGCTTCTTCCTGTGCATAATTTCAAATTTGTCATCTATTGTATCTATATTTGAGCAAGAACCTTCTTCCCTAGTCCTTTTTTCATTTCTGTCCTGTAGGGCTGGAGTATGTAGAATGGAACTAGTATCCATCTGTTTCTCCATATCCATTAAGGTGTTTTCCAACCACTCTGACTGGTTGGCATATTTTTCAATCTCTGGCTTGGACTCATGCATAAAAGGGCTCAATTTAAATTTTAGTCTTAGTTTGTTTATGACACCTAAAGGATCATATTTCCATTTGAAACTATTACTAAACTTCGTTTCCTGTAAACATTTTTCTACTTCTTCTCCAACCTCCCTATTATTGCAGATAAAAGGACCAAGCTGGTTTTTTATTTTGAACTATTTTCTTCCTGGTTGATATAAAATTCACATCATTTGAATTTATGATCTTCTTGGTATACTCTAATGCAAATATCCTCATGGGGAGATATTTAGGCAGTGTGTTATAGACATTTTTGTGCCTCGCGACATGGAGCATGAAATGTCGATAATTACAGGGATCCTCAGTCCCTAAACATGTTGTTCTTACCCCTAAAAGAGCAAGGTCATCAAACAACAGCACTTCCAATCAGTTCTCCACCTGAAAACACTTCAAAACAGGCTAATTTTGGATCATGTCAGCTGCTCCACTGAGCATCTGCGCTGGAATGCAACTGCTCCTCCTTGTACCTGCGCTGGAAGTCAAATCTAATGAAGGCTACCTGCGCTGGGCGAGATTGGCCAAGTGGCACAGTCATTCTGCAAAGTGTCAACTGCCCAGGAAGCTTCCAAACTGACACTTGGTTCATGAGATTCGCCCTGTGATGAGTAAGAGGTACTTGATCACCATGTGTAAGCAAGGATCTCCAAGTGGACTCAAGAACTGAAGATTAACTGAAGAGGTAGAGGACACTAGTCAGCTCTATGCCAGCCTCAAGCTGACTCATCCTCTCTTCTTCTCTCCTATATATAGAGCTCTTCTATGAGGTCTAAGGAGGCTGGAATTTTGTGCAAAGTAAGGAAGTGTTGTTGGTTTACAGTTAGAGCTATTGGGTGATTGCTTTTATAGAGGAGAAGAGGAGATTTCTTGCTGCTGGGGAGGTGCTGCTGGATTGGAGCCATTTATGGTTGTAACCTTCTCAGAACCTTTATCTTCTATCAATAAAGCTTTTGATGTTCTCCTATATACTTGTATTGCAATGATGTATTGTTTTTACCTGTATATTTGATCCATTCTAATCCATGCATCAGTTATGAGTACATGTTTCTTGTAGTTTCCCTCTCTTGTTTTTGCAGGATCTTTGTGTAGCTGGGCCGGCAAAGGGAGCAAGGACCTGGGAACAAGAGGCAAAGAAAGAAGACAGGATCGGCAAAAGCGAAAGACATCGGTTGGTCAATCTTTTCTTCCTTCTCTGTACTTTCATAAAGGAAAAATATCAAAGCTTTACTTTCAGTTGTTGCTAAGGAACTATCACCCTTAGAGTAGGGATAGGGTCATTCCGAGTCGGATACTTTTCCCCACAACACAGTGTATAGGGAGTGAGCTCGCATCCATACACCCTAATTTCACTGTGGTTCTGGTATAAATACCAGTCCCCTATTCTACTGTGTTTAGAAAACTATAAAACTTTCTTTATCTCATCACTACCCTGCGTTGATTTCTACTCCTTAGCATGTTAACCACTGGGTGAAAAAATGAATCAATGAACCCCTGGTAGCTAAAAACTGTGGAATATTTTTGGATTAAGGGTGTCCAAAAGATAACAGATCTAGGATTTCCTTTAGTGTCTAGCTTTTGGATGTTAATTGGAAACCTGTCTGATTGGAAATATAGGAACATATGGAAAAATACTCAAGAGTATTTGAATACTCTTTCATATGGAAATCTAATCAATTGATCATGGATTTTGTCTGCTAAGAAAGGAAAGCAAGTATAGGCTCATCTACATGTTCATCAGTGGTATATCCTAGAATACAAGACAACATGGTTACAATCTGTCTAGCCCTCTCAGAGAAAATGGTTGCAGAGTATGGAGGCCTATCTATAGGAATATGAGCCTCTTCTAAGATGAAAGTCTGAAAATTTTGAGATCTCTTGGGATGGTCTAGCCTTAAGTACAGATCAAGTAGGTTTTCAATAGAAAACAGGGTTTCATTAGGCTTTGGCTAGATCTGCAACATTTCATTTATTGACTATGCAGTCATTGTGAACAATATTTGCTAGTTAGGAGAGACTATGGCTCTTTGACTTGGGATATTGCAAATTTGGCATAGGTGGATGATTTCAGGGAACTGGTATACCTATGGGAACAAGTATTTGGGTAAATTTGATTCCCATACATGAATGTCATCATTCTAGTCTAGGAATTTATCTTTACTCCAGCAGGAGAGTTTCAATAGATGGCTAGGGGAGGTTGTGTCTTTGATCTGGAAATCTCTATCGGCCAATGGGAGGTGGTCAATATCTAGGTGAGGGGTTTGTAGGGGTTTTTCATTTAGAATGCTTTGGGAAGCCATAGATTTGTTTATTTTATTGAATTAATCACTATCTGGCTTAAGGAGTAAGATTAGGACCCCTGGAATAGTGCGAAAGGTGAACACAGTCTGTAGAAAAGGGTTTTCTGGATGCATAGTGGATTTCTTTAGTTTGGCAAGGCTTTTAATTAGTTCAATTGAATAACCTATTATAAATATTGTGCAGAGCTTAAGTACAGGGCCTTTCTGGTACTTTCAGGAATACCTTGAAAACGAAGATTTGGTATGCATACAGGTTCTCTGGGGCTAGCGAAGGATTTCTCAGGCTTCAATGATCTTTATGCTGCTTCAAATTGGAGTCCACAGTGTCTTCTGGTCATAAATGGATTAAAACAGTTGAGCAGAGTTTTTGGGCTTTAGAATTGGTTGGCAGAGGTTCTTTGCAATAGAATAACAGTAAAAAGAATGGAAAGGGCAGACTTTTTGTTTTTAACCAACAATGGTTAACCTTTGGGCACGAGATTTTGTTTGAATGGTAGGCGGTTTCATCCTACGTGAGGAGGTGGTATTATGGTTCATCGCACGCTTTTGAGTGGTAGGTGGTATTTTTTTCGAGGACGAGATATAATGTGGGGCTGCCACCTAACAAAAAGGTGGGCGGGGAAAACTACGAATCTCACGTGCTTTTGAGATATTAAAGATTGGATTATGGAGCACGCGATATGGGATGCGTGTCATTGGATCTAGAGGTGGGTGATTGGAGGGTTATCGTGTGGTGGAGTTGCGAGGGATGAGTCGGGGTGTTGATTGGCGGGGCCTGGCAGAAGTGATGCGGTGGGTATTAAAATAGAAGTGGGGACCATGAGTTATATGGCGGAGGGTTATAACCCATATTCTGAGGTTTTTTGGGGCTCGGGGGTATAATATAGTGGGAAGGTGAAATATATAAAGCGGGACTATAGGTTAGAATAATATAAAGGGTATGGAGAATACGAGAGTGGGTGTTTAGAAAAACATTTGGGATGAGTTAAAAGGGTATTTGGGAGGGTTTTTGAATGGGGCCCAATACATTTTAACTTTTTAAACTTATGATAAGGGGGTTTTAGTGGGTTTACAAGGGAAAATGAGATGAAACAAAGGAAAAGGTAAAAATGAAGGGGAAAGGATATTTTTACAAGGTCTAAATGAGTTAGAATAAGGGGAAATGAAGAGGGAAGGGTCCTTTGGAATCAAAAGGGGAAACTTATTAGGGAATGAAAAATAATGAAGGGATAATGAAGTGAAATTAATAATTGAGATATGTAAGGGGTTTAGTTAAATGAGAGGAGATTAGTGAATGAGCTTTAGTATTCAGGCCTAAAATTATATAGAACTTTTTAGGGTAAATACCCAAAGTAATATACAACTTTTGTGAATGTCCGCTTTCTTTGATAATTCCTCCTGCACATGAAACATAGGATTAAGCATGATGAAGGTTCCTTTGAGCTAGCAACCTTATGCATTCTAAAACCTCTTTGACCTATGCTTTATTTACCCTAACATTTTTTCTTCATTTATTGGGTGCATTTGATCTTGCTAACCCTTTATTTATTTTTCTTTGATAATAAAACTATCTAATTCTAATCTTATAATTTCCAATGGCTCAAATTAAACTGATGAGCTCATTATTATTCTCTACCTAACTACTGATCTGCCAAGATTAAACAGTTTGGCTAGATCTTTCTTCTCTATCTATCATAATTAAATTTAAAGCAAGAATGAATGAATATTAAACTATTTGACCATCATGGATTGTGGCATTTTTTGACAAGATCCACACAATCTTATTTTGCAAAGAAAAAAGTAGTGGCATTTGAATTTGCATCACTTTCAGAATCTATTTTTTATTTCTTTTTGTGGGGTTCATATTTTATTTTCATTTTTGATCCTTCTCTTTTAGTCCTTTGATTTTTCTTTTAGGACTTACCAGCTTTACATTTTTTATTTTTAATATGGGAAAACATTTTGTAGAAAGAAAAAGTATGTAAAATATTACAAGACTAATCATAGTCAATTCAAAATTATGAATCTTATTATTATAGGACCCTAACAGTGGCTCCACATCGGGATGGCATTTGCTGGTGAAATTACAAGAACCTTAAGATCATTAGCCTTTGAAACTTTGATTGTGCTTGCCTTGTAACTGTTTTTCTATGATCTTTTTCTATTCATATATATGATGTTACACCTTTCAAATCTCAGGGTCTTCTCTTCAGGCTTCAAGCTCAAAGGATAATCATCCAATCCAATCTAAACTTTGCAATGTTATGTACAATGAGTAATGTAAATAAATGAACTAATATTAATCTAGGGACAAGTAATGCTTTAGCATCATACCATTGATTGGTCCACCTGGTAGATCTGTTCCATCTAATTTCTCCAAGAAAAATGCATTGTTACCTCTGTAACCATAAATGATATAAGGGCCCTACCATAGGAAATCAAATTTTCCATGTTTAGCTTTTACTTCTCTTCTGGAATCCCATTTGAGTACTTTGTCACCTATGTAAAAATCATCAGATTTGGTTTTCCTGTCAAAATTTTTTTTGATTTTATGTTGGATCACTTGGGATTTGACATAGACTTCTTCCCTAGTTTGCTGCAAATGTATTGTCTGATTTATCCTCCTTTGGATATCATTAGATTCTACTTGTAGTTATTGAATCATTTTCATCACCGCTACTCCTAAAGAGGATGGAAAAATAGCATCCATTCCATATAATAGTTGATAAGGAGACATGTACCAATGGAATTTTTTGTAGTGAGTCTATCTGCCTATAAGGCATTAACCAAATTTTTGTCCCAGGTCTTCTTATTGTCTTCTAATAGTTTCTTGATGATATTAACGAGGCTTTTGTTTGAGGATTCTACAAGCCCATTGCCTTGAGGGTAATAGGTAGTGGAATGGCCAAGGGTAATGTGATATCTGTTACAAAAATTCTACCATCTTCTTGGATTTGAAAGTAGCTACATTATTAGTGATGAGATTTTTGGGGCATCCAAATCTAGAAAGAATGTTGTTGATCCAAATGGAAAATGGCATCAAACCATGGTATTCATCTACCCATGGTGTTGTAAGTGGTATCCACCCATGGTATTTATCCACCCATGGTATTCATTCACCCATGGAATTGACCCCTGGTATTGTGACATCCACCCATGGTATTCATTCACCCATGGAATTGACCCATGGTATTGTAACTGAAAAATACTATAAGTAACAAGTCACATTTTGTAAAAGGACATTTTGTCCACCACAATGTAGTCCTTACAGTTATTATCTGTTTTAATAAAAAGTTTCTTTGTGGTTTGGTTTATTGGGCATTCTACTCTTTTTCTTCTGGCATTTCAATTTTTTAGATCTTGGGGCTCTCCCCCGAAGATCTGGATCAGTGGTATCAGAGAAAGTTATTATTCCATGGGAATGAGGGTTTGATGCATATTTCAGTTTCAAATTTTGTAGAAATATTCAACAAACTTCAGGTATGTCCTACGTCCTCCACGGAGCATTTTCTTGGGCCAAGCAGGAAGAATTTTTCTTTTTTCATTTTTTTGCAGGAATGTTTTTGGGTGGCGACTTTGCATATCAGATCTGAAATATTTGGCACAAAATTTATAGAAAACAAATACCATATCTAGATTCCTTGCGGAAAAATAGCAAAATTCAAAAAAAAAAAATCGATCAAATCAGAGTCTAGATGAGAGAGATATCGCTGATTTAAAATCAGCAATGTTGTAGATTTTTTTTTCTGACGACAATTGTTGGACGATGACTCTCCTATAATTTTTTGTAGTTTTTATGCAGAATTTCAAAACAATGATTATATATCTGAGTTCCTCTCGAAAAATCACCCAATTTAAAAAAAAAATGGGTCGAATCGGAGTTAGGATGTGGGAGATATCGTTGATTTAAAATCAGCTATTAAATCCAAAACTTTTGTGACGTTGGAACAGTTGCAGCACGAATCTGAGATTTCAAAGTGTCTAGATAAGGATTTCCAACACATGAGAAGATGAAAAATGATCATTTTGTTTCCAAAAACAGGCTATAATAAATATTATGAGCTATATTGGCCCAATTATGTCCATTTTAATTCCGGAGCAGCATTCAAAGCAGATTCCCTTTGGAGACATGCCCTCCCACCCCGCTTTATTAGTCACCTAGTTCACATTCATCAGTTTCATCATAGCAGCATGCGGCTTGAGTTCTTTGGAGATGTGACCTCCCAACTTAGGCTATGTAGGCACCTTCTACTTCATCAATAACCAACATCACGGTTATGGGTCAACTGCACAAAATCTTTGTCAGTGAAGTCCATTTGCTAGGCCGCTCATTGTTAGCATCATAGTTGGTCACAAGCATTATTACAAGGTATCTCTATCCTTGGATCTATGTTTGTCATGGTTATGGGTCATCTACAAAACCACACTTCATCGAAGTCCATTTGCTAGGCCGCACACTATAAGTATCACAGTTAGTCACAAGCATTACAGGGTATCTCTATCCTCGGATCTTCATTCATCATGGTTATGGGCCATCCACAAACCCACACTTCATCGAAGTCCATTTTCTAGGCCACACACTGTCAATATCAAATTTGGTCACAAGCATTACAGGGTATCTCCATCCTTGGATCTTCATTCATCATGGTTATGGGTTAACCACATAAAACCCTTCTCTTCAGTGGGTTTTCATATTCAACAAAGACTTTGCAAGAGGGAACTTCACGCAATGGGGACAATTGCTTCTTAAGGAGGGAGGAATGATCCGAATGGAAAATGGCATCAACCCATGGTATTCATCCACCCATGGAATTTACCCATGGTATTGTAAGTGGTATCCACCCATGGTATTTATCCACCTATGGTATTGTAAGTGACATCCACCCATAGTATTCATTCACCCTTGGAATTGACCCATGGTATTGTAACTGAAAAATACTATAAGTAACAAGTCACATTTTGTAAAAGGACAGTTTGTCCACCACAATGTAGTCGTTACAGTTATTATCTATTTTAATAAAAAGTTTCTTTGTGGTTTGGTTTATTGGACATTCTACTCTTTTTCTTCTCGCATTTCAATTTTTTAGATCTTGGGGCTCTCCCCCCAAGATATGGATCAGGTGTTTTCAAGGAATGATATGATGACATAATCATTGGCTTGTCTAGAAGGGATGGATTCTATCCATTTAGTAAAGTAATCAGTGGCTGCCAAAATCCATTTATGTTGGGCTGAGGAGGATGGGTGAATTTCACCAATGAAGTTTAGACTCCATTGCTAAAATGGAATTTCTGTGGAGATGGGTTTGAGGGGAAATTGTAAGAGTTTCTTCTTGCCTTCAAATATTTGGCACTTGTGACACGAGGTCACATATTTTTTGACATCTACAAAAAGGGTGGTCCAGTAAAAACTTGCCCTTAAAATCTTATCAGTAGTCGTTTTCCAGTATAGGTGTCTTCCACAATCTCTTGCATGAAATTCTTGCATGACTTTGTCAGCTTCATCTTTTAATAAAAAGTTTAACAAAATTCCACCATTATCTTTCCAAAATAAATCATTGTCTATGATACAATATTTCATTGATTTCATTTTCAAGAATCTACCTTTAGTTCTAGATAAACTAGGAGGAGCTTGTAAATTTAGTAAAACAAATATGATATTTGTATACCAAGGTGAATCTAAAAAAGCTTCATTGATTTGTGGAGTCGCCATCTCTTCCTGATCATCTAGAGCACCAATGAAATTTATATCTAAGGCCTGATAGTTTGATTTAGCCATGAATTTAGCTAAACCTTGGCCTTTGATTAGTTTTGTGGGCTTTATTTCAATATCATATTCCACAATAGTGGCAATCCATTTGCCTCTTTTTCCATCAGGCCCATTCTATGTTAGAATGTCCTTTACTACTGAATTTGGAACATATGCAATAATGTGTGAGTATAAAATGTACACTCTGAAATACTTTATGGCTTTTACTAAAGCAGGAGCTTGTTTTTCCATTATATTATACTTTAGTGTAGCATATCTCAGAGATATGCTGAAAAATGCAATAGGCTGCTCATAACCCTGATCATTCCTTTGAAACAAGACTGTTTCAATAGTGTGCTCTGAAGCAAAAGAAAAAATTATAAAATCTTTTTTGAAATCAGGACTTATGAGGATAGGTGTTTTAGTAAGGGATTCTTTGATTGCCTCAAAAGACTGCTTAGCCTCTATTGTCCACTTAAGTGTTGAATCTTTATTTAACATGTTATTCAATTCTCTGATTAGTTCTGTTAAGTTAGAAATGAATCTTCTAAGAAAATTTATTTTACCTAAGAATGATTGCAATTATTTAATGTTTATAGGGTCACTGATGTTTAGGACTGCCTCTATTCTAGCTGGAACAATTCTAATTCCCTCTTTCGAAATTATGTGTCCTAAGAGTTTACCTTCTTCTAGCCCAAAGAGTGTCTTTTTGGGATTCAAAGAAATGCCAAATTTTCTACATTTAATAAAAATTATTCTCAAATGATCTAGATGTTCATTATCTAATTTGGAAAACATTGTGATATCATCTTGGTAAACAACTAAAAATTCATGGATTTCTTTTGCAAAATCTAGGTCCATTACTATTTGGAATGTTGCTCCATCATTCATCAATCCAAAGGGAATTTTCAAATACATGAAAGTACCCCAGGGAGTGGTGAATGCAGTCTTTGCTTGATCTTCGGGTTGGACTAGGATTTGATTGTATCCAGAGATTCCATCAAGTAATGAAATTCAGGATGACCATACTACCCTCTGGAGAATGTGGTCCATTTTAGGGAGGGGATAGTTATCCTTGAATGATACTTTTTTCAAGTTTCTGAAATCAACACAGAGTCTGATTTCTCTTGTTTTCTTTCTAGTGTTGGCCAAATTAGAGACCAAATCTGAATATCTAATAGGTGCTATGATTTGTGCCTCATACATCCATTTTACTTCTTTTTCAATTAATGGCGTAAGAAATGGATTAATTCTCCTAAGCTTTTGTTTGAATGGTTTCTGATCTCCTTTTATGGGTATCTTATAAAGAATAATGCTGGTGTCATAAGACTTGAGGTCTTCATAACTCCAGGAAAAGACATCTTGAAATTCTTTAAACAAACTTATGTATTTCAGCTTTTCAGCTGAAGGTAATGCTTTGGATAATTTAATAAGCTTAGGTTTTTCTTCTGTTCCTAGGTTACATTCTTCTATGTCTGATCTTAAAGGCTCCATTTTTTGTTTTCTAGCTACATCTTTTGAATAAAACAGATCTTCTAATGGGACTAATCCCTTAGGAGAAAATTCATTTTTAAGGTTTAAAATCTCATAATCATCATTGACTGTTTCTTCTATTTCTACTTATTTAAGTTATCTACTTCTACTGTAGTGAATTTAGTGGGTTTATTTACATCTATAGCATTTATATCTATCTCACTATATATGATGTCATTTACTCTACAATCAGTATCTATGTTACAGTTTTGGAACTCTCCCTCAGCATTCATAAAATCATGGATTTGAGAATCTCGTGAAAAAACTGCCAATATTTCAAATTATCAGGTATGACAGGCCTGTGTCTTACCTCTGCAGTGTACTGGTGAGTGGGCTGAAAAGGTAATCTGTGAGTGCTAGAAAAAGTAGCCAAATTGTGAGCTTCCATGTTCTGTTTCCTAGGAATAACAACAAAATAAATTTCAAGAAGTTCTTTAATCAGATCTAGAACAATTTCTCTGTATTGGCTAAGTCTAGGATTATTCACATAGTACTTTCCTTTAATTTCTTTTATGATTAATTTCGAGTCGCCCATGATAGAAAATCTCTTGGCTCTGAGGTTTCTTACAATTTGCAATCCTAAGATCAAAGCTTCATACTCTGCCATGCTATTTTTGCACTTAAAATTTAATCTTAAGGCATGACCTTCAAAATGATTATTTTCCATGTTATGAATCCAAACTCTTGCACTTGCTTCTAATCTATTCACTGAACCATCAAAGTCTAAGTGCCACCTAGATTCATGAAATATATTATCTCTATCAAGTTCTTGATTTTCTTTTTTTATAACCGTGTTAGTCTTTTCCAGTGTCTGAATTACATAAAATGAAAGAATCCATATCAGAATGTATAGAATAAATAGGATAGTTTTGTGGTTTATCTGTAATACTGACCATGTATTTCATTAAAGTTTCTCTATAAAGCTTTTTGGGTTGACCAAATACTTAAATTTTGGCATAAGACATGTCTAACTGTAGGGTTCCCTACAGTTTTTCTCCCCATGAGCGAGATTATAGCATTCCATACTTTGGAGGGATATCAGCAACTATAATATCCACGACAATACTCTTACTTGGGTATTGAACTAGAGTGACACACAAGTCTTTTATTAGACCCAGTCATTTAGATTTACTAGAATCAAAAGAGAAAAGATATTTGTATGGTCTGGTTATATCTAAATCCAATGTTTCCATGATTTCTTTAGGCATTAAATTGTGAGATGCTTTTGAATCTAACATAACATTGTGTAAGATTTGATCATGAATAGTCAAACTAATGTAGAATGGAGGAATACCACTTTGTTCATGTTTTCCATTACCTCAGGACCAAATATTAACTCTGGTTGGTCATCATTTAGATTAACAGAGTCTTCTCCTTCATCTATATTCAATGTCTCTATGATTTGGGTTTTGTAGGAATCATTTTTTATCAATTTCATTAAAGGAACTGATATTTTCAATTTGGAAATTTCAGTTTGTATATTAAATGGAGTCTGTGTTTTGCCTAACTGAATGATTTCCTCTTTGGAAATTGGAGTTTGTGTTGGAAATAATATTGAGAGGGGGGGTGAAATAGTATTATCAATTCAATTATTTTTCATTTCACAATCAGTTTGTATACGCTACTTCAGTTAGTGAAAACTGTGTATATACGCAACTACAGTTAAGGAAACCAACGTATAACCTGCAGACTTATAATTTAATTTATTCTTCAGATGTTGATCATTAATCTGTGCATTAGAACCATATAAACAGTAACCAGGAACAGTAAAACAAAGCAAACAGTCACACACAAGAACACAAGATATAAGGTGGAAACCCAATGTGGGTGAAAACCACCTATTGCAATTCATCTCTATCTTCTTTTAATTAGAAACTTCTTTTTACAAAGTTTCTGTACTGGTGCAGTCTTATACCAGCACGCAGGCTTCTACTTGCAGAAGGCTACAACCTTCTCTCAATCTATAGCTTCTCCTGGAAGGGAGCTACAACCCCTTTAGCTCTTGTACTAATGGATGTACTAGTACGTAGGTGCTGACCTACAGAAGGCTACAACCTTCTCTTTTCTTCCAGGGACCACGTTTCATACATTTTCAGACTGGATCCATCAATAAAAATAACCAAACATCAAATACATCTGCATCAACCAATCTCCTTTACTTCTATCAAAACTGAACCAACCAATTACTTTTCTGAATGATGTAACTAGAATACATTAACAGTAACCAACAAGCAATTCTGAACCCAGAACATTGAAGCAATAAACAGAAGTAGCTAAAACAAATTTCATGAGACGTATGCTACTTCAATATGTATAACATGCATGCATACGCTTCTGTATTAAGGCCAACACACGTATATGCAGTTTTGACTTTCTGAACCAGCGTGTATACACGCCTCTACTGTGCCGAACCTGCATACAGATCTATAAAAGATAATTTACCCTTTTCACTTATTTAGACATCAATTATACCCAGATTATCAGATTTATATATCAAGTCATGCGCCAAACAGATCAAAATCACACAAGGATACTACTATTCAAGCCTTAAGATCTTAACCCAACAATAGAACTTATCCTTCTTATAGCGCTCAGGTTCCTCCTTAGTTCAGATCCAGCTATGCACCATAACCCAATTCTAGATCTTACTCTTCATAAGATATTCAATGCTTGAGTGAATGCCTTTGCCTAATGATTTCCTTCCCCTTTTATACTCTTAGGCCTTACTCAATACCATGGTCAAAAACCATGGAGAATCAATACCATGGACCCAATACTTGGGTTTAACACTTCGGATGAGATACCATGGTTCAAAACCATAGGTTCAAATACCAAGGACTAAATACCATGGACCAAAAAATAAGTTTTCCCACATGTACGCGCTCTTCCTTGCATGAAAGTGCGTGCATACCTATACACGCCTTATGATCATCAAACCCGCGTGTATACGCGGCTTGGTTAAGAGGAACCTGCGTATAAATCTTTTTCCTTCATTCTAAGAGCCTGAACTGTGATTTGTCATCTGAGTGAGGTCCCATCAAGGACAACACCTGTGTTATAGCGCCAAATCTATGTCATAATGTCAACAATCTCCCCCTTTGGACTTGATGGCAACCCCAAGTCAATCATAGTCATTCTCCCCCTTTGTCATCAAGGGCAAAGGGTTATGCTCCCCTTGAGTACATGCTGAAATCTTTGTTCTGCTCTGCTGTCCATGCTCCCCCTAACTGTAGGCAAGGTCTCCAAGAAGATGTTCTACAAGAAGAAACATGACTTTATACATCATAAATGACCTTCCTATCACCAAAGACTCATACATACATCCATCTCCCAACCAAGTGGGGATATACCAATATTGACTCATCCACCCAACCAAGTGGGGATACACCAAAATTTTACACATGATAAAACAAGAATATTACATCATTCATCCCAAGCATAGTGGGGAAAACAACATAGGCCGTTACATGACCTTGATAATAAAAGAAATACATGACATAGAGACTAAATATTTAAGACAATACTATGATAGTCATCAGCAACTAGCAGCATTCGTCAATCATCATTCAAACTGGCAACCATGATCTCCCTCTGCACCTGTTCCACCTGAAACAAAAACAGCTGTGAAATTGAACCAAGATCTTCTAAGATAATGCCAACAATGCATTATTAGAAGTATATGCTCCCCCAAACCTGTGCCAGATGGTCTCTGTTAGACCCGTATTAGACTCTTTTCATCCTGAGTCTAGCCGCACTAATTTTCTTCCAACCAAAATATACGTGACTGTATCCACAGAAACCTACGTATGTATGCGGGTGTTATCACTAAAAAGATTTCAAAAGAAAAGGGTAAGGTAAGGGAGAATTGGTCTTGGTCATTCTGATGATCCTTTCATGCATAAGAAGCACTTAGCAAACTCAGGGTCAGCATACATCAGAGTTCTTTGAAGGCCCAAAAAAGATTTGAAGGGATTGCATACTTATTATGTGGTCTTGGGGATGGGCATCTATTCAACTTCATATTGAATATAAGCACTAGAGATTTGTCTGACCGGAAGAAGATTTTGTTAGGTACAAAAGCTATCACCTTGAGGACTTTTCGCTCTAAGAACACAACACATGTTTTTGCAACATCAGATAGGCCAACAGCTATTTACAGTAGCAATCAGAAGTTGTTGTATAGCAATGTGAATCTTAAGGAAGTCAATAACGTGTGCCTTTTCAATTCAGTTTCCTTCCTAGACAGCCTTGCAATTGCAAAAGAGAACCTGCTTACTATTGGGTAAATTGATGACATTCAGAAACTTCATATCCATACAATTCCTCTTGGAGAGCATGCTCATCATTTGCAGTGTGAAGTATTCTCAGACAAATATTGAGGAGATTGAAACACACTTTGTGTGCCTGATAGATAATCAGACATTTGAAGTTCTTTCATCATATCAACTTGATACTTATGAAAATGGATGTTCCATCCTCAGTTTTTCATTTACATATGACAACAATGCTTATTATTGTGTTGGGACAGCATATGTATTGCCCTAGGAGAACAAACCTAACAAAGGCCAAATTTTAGTATTCTCAGTTGAATATGGTAAACTGCAACTTGTTATTGAGAAGGAGACAAAGGTTTCTATTTAAAATTTGAATGCATTTAATGAAAAGTTGCTTGTTGGCATCAATCAAAAGATTCAATTATACAAAGGGGGGCTCCATGATGATGATTCAAGAGAGTTACAATCTGAATGTGGCCATCATGGTCATATTCTTTCACTATATGTTCAATCTCGTGGAGATTTTATTGTAGTTGGTGATTTGATGAAAGCAATCTCTTTATTGATATACAAACATGAGGAGGGAGAAATTGAAGAGAGGGCACATGAAAAGAGACATTTCAAGATAATGAATCTCAAGAAAATCAAATTTTGGCATTAGAAGCTGCGTTTTGTGATTACACAGCAGTTTCGTAGCGCGCTACGAAACTGCTGAAGATGATGCCTAATACACAGCAGTTTCGTAGAGCCACATATTGTGATTTGATGGACAATTTTTGTGAGACAAAGGGAAATCTTCTTTGAATAGGAGGGTCTGAAAGGGAGCATTCATGAAGTATAAGTGTCTAGCAAAGGCAAAACAAGGAAAGGAAAGACATTTATGAACTCCAAAGTTTTATGTTACAAAAAGAGCAGTTGACTTCCAAGAATATTACCGAGCAATGGAAAACGCATCTCTGAAAAGTGAAAGAGGTTTTTATTCCTAAGATACTGAAATACAAAAACCTCTTCCACTTTCTTCAAATCCATTATGATCTGGGAGAAATGAAGGACCAAACTTGCGCTACGAAACTGTTGTAAGTGCAGTTTTTCACAAGCATATTTCTCTGTTTGACACCTGTTTTTCAAAGACATATTTTGGGCGGTAGGAAAGGTGTTTCAAAAAACCAAAAGAGATTTTTGTTAAGCATGGATTGGTTCACAAAAGCCTCCTTCAGTTTTTCCAAATACATTTTTTATGAGAATTTATGAGCTCTGTCCCAAGACCTATTTTTTCAGTCAAAACAGAGCAAGGGACAGTCTCCTAGTTTCTAGGAAAAACAAAAGGATGAGTCATCAAGGGCCAGCTAGAAGGTTATGGGCTTCATAAAATTCGACTTCATGGAGTTTTATGTGTCAAAAGGAGTGTTTAATTCCTAGATAAGGTTTTTTTAGTCATAATAAGGAGTTACACTCCTAGTTGTATTAGGTCTCTAGGACTACTAGTTAGTTGTCAAGTGCATTTAAAGTTTTGTTTTATGGTTAGAATAGGTGTCACTGATGGAAAATTAGAATTCCCCTCATGATGGAGGAAGGAATCCAAGCATGTAAAGATCTCTATATATAGCAGAACATCTGATGTACAAAGTGTTGGAAAAGGTTAGAGAAAAAGACTACTTTTGGAAATGCTATGCAGGGATTGATATATACAGGAGCAGTTGGACTTTTCTAAAGCTGGGATTCTTAGTATACTTCAGTGAGCTTCATATTTTATCTTTGATATGCTTTAATTTCATAGTCTTGATGCTTATTACTCAGAATTCATGGAGGAACTGCTCTGATTTCCTTTAAGTGTTAAACTATGGTGAATTGAGTTCTTGGGTCCTATCTTTGGATGTTTTTCTTCAATGTTTTAATACTTATTACTCAGAATTCATGTTTAATCATGGTCTGACTTCCTTTAGGTATTAAACTCTGATCTATCACTTTAAATTCTTTCCTTTTGAATGCCTTGATGTATCATTACTCAGAATTCATGCCCACATGCTCTGACTCCTATGAACTTCAAGTTATTGAGACTTTCTTGAATGTGTCACTCTTTCATTGAAGTATATACAAGCCTCAGTTTTATAAGAAGAGCTATTTGTTATCCTTATCTCTATCACTGACTCCATAGACCAATGGTAGCAAGTCTCCATCTTCCAATCTATAAACCTATAAAATCACAAACCATAGAGTTAGCCATCTATCCATATCCTTAATCAATATCATTAACCCTTTGAGAGAGCCCTCTCAGGTTGAGGAGGCTAATCCTCAGCCAAAAGTAGGTTTGAAATAGTTACTTAGAGTCAACCTGATCAGCAGCCTATCAGGACCTGATTTTGAGATAACATTTTGGTGCGTCTGCTGGGAGCTTGAAGATTATTTATTCCCGAAAACAAGAGACTGAACTTCTGAAGGTAGCAGGAGCTCAGAAGTTTTTTCGAGGCTGCAATCTACCTTGGCGACTCCATTGTTGAAGAATTCGAAATTCATAGATTCATTGTGATTCCACTGGAGTTATGAAGGACCCGGATGCTACCATTCTTATTTCAAGGTATGCATGCATAAATTTTTCAGGAATTCATGGTTTCCCAAATCATTTTCCCAAGGATGCATATTTTCTAAGGAATGGTCCAAAATTCAGTGGAGAAGATTTGAGTTTAACTTTGAAGCATCTATCTGAGTTCTGTGATTTTATCAAGCTTCTTAGAGTTAAACATGAAGATGTTTGCATTATGTTGTTCTATGATTCATTTCAAGGGAAATGCATACAGTGGATTGAAAGATTTCCTACCAAATCCATTAAGTCATTTGAAGACTTTTGGCTTATGTTTTTGGAGGAATGGATAGATAGATCAGATGTGGTGGCAAACTCTCCTTCAGTTCAAGGTTTCAAACAATGGAATGATGATCATATTAATGAAGAAATAGATGAAAATTTTTCTTTGTCCTTGTCTTCATTTTTAAAATCATTTGAGTGCAAGACAGAAGATAAGATGAAATTTTTGGATGAATTTGCTAAAGACATTGAGAAAGATATTGAACGTTTACAAGGTCAAATTCAATCATATAGTCTTCATGGTTATGATCATTCTTTTCAAAAGATTTCTATGGCAGCACATAAGGAGAGGGTGTTGCTTCCTTTCTCTTTCGTGATTGAGGAAGAGTACACTGTTATTGAAGATCAGTTTGCACAACCAGAAAGTTACGAGAACCATCAAGCTGATCATGTATTCTGGGATCCTATAGCTGACTACATGGAAGAGTTTTACTCTCCAATGTTTCAGTTTTTCTATGAAGATCAGAGGCAATTTCAGTGGCAGTGGTCATCACAATATCATAGTGGCTCTGAACTCCGATGCAGTCAAAAAACTCAAATATCAGATAAGACAAATGATTGGCTACATTGGAAATTTCACATTGATTGAGCTGAAAGAAGTTTGAAATTGATAGGGTAGGTAGGTAGGAAAATGCAAATAAGCTCAAGGTTGACTGAGCATTTTTTTTTTTTTTTAGTAGATATAGACTTCTTTCTCATACAGTGATCATCAAGCTTAAGCCCGAGGTGAAGGCCCAAGAAACTTAAAGGAGATGCTTGTCAAATAAATTTTTGTTTATCATAAGAGGATAAGGCACTGGAACTGCAGGTTCTTAGTGAACCACAAGGGCACACTATCCCAAGTGGAGCCACTGTTATCACTAAAAAGATTTCAAAAGAAAAGGGTAAGGTAAGGAAGAATTGGTCTTGGTCATTCTCATGCTCCTTTCATGCATAAGAAGCACTTGGCAAACTCAGGGTCAGCATACATCAGAGTTCTTTGAAGGCCCAAACAAGATTTGAAGGGATTGCATACTTATTATGTGGTCTTGGGGATGGGCATCTATTCAACTTCATATTGAATATGAGCACTGGAGAGTTGTCTGACCGGAAGAAGATTTTGTTGGGTACAAAAGCTATCACCTTGAGGACTTTTCGCTCTAAGAACACAACACATGTTTTTGCAGCCTTAGATAGGCCAACAACTATTTACAGTAGCAATCAGAAGTTGCTATATAGCAATGTGAATCTTAAGGAAGTCAATCACATGTGCCTTTTCAATTCAGTTTCCTTTCCAGACAGCCTTGCAATTGCAAAAGAGAACCTGCTTACTATTGGGTAAATTGATGACATTCAGAAACTTCATATCCATGCAATTCCTCTTGGAGAGCATGCTCATCATTTGCAGTGTGAAGTATTCTCAGACAAATATTGAGGAGATTGAAACACACTTTGTGCACCTGATAGATAATCAGACATTTGAAGTTCTTTCATCATATCAACTTGATACTTATGAAAATGGATGTTCCATCCTCAGTTGTTCATTTACAGATGACAACAATGCTTATTATTGTGTTGGGACAGCATATGTATTTCCCGAGGAGAACAAACCTAACAAAGGCCGAATTTTAGTATTCTCAGTTGAAGATGGTAAACTGCAACTTGTTATTGAGAAGGAGACAAAGGTTTCTGTTTACAATCTGAATGCATTTAATGAAAAGTTGCTTGCTGGCATCAATCAAAAGATTCAGTTATACAAATGGGGGCTCCGTGATGATGGTTCAAGAGAGTTACAGTCTGAATGTGGCCATCATGGTCATATTCTTGCACTATATGTTCAATCTCGTGGAGATTTTATTGTAGTTGGTGATTTGATGAAAGCAATCTCTTTATTGATATACAAACATGAGGAGGGAGAAATTGAAGAGAGGGCACATGAAAAGAGACATTTCAAGATAATGAAGCTCAAGACAGTCAAATTTTGGCATTAGAAACTGTGTTTTGTGATTACACAGCAGTTTCGTAGCGCGCTACGAAACTGCTGAAGATGATGCCTAATACACAGCAGTTTCGTAGCGCGCTACGAAACTGCTGTAGCTGCATATTGTGATTTGATGGACCATTTTTGTGAGACAAAGGGAAATCTTCTTTGAATAGGAGGGTCTGAAAGGGAGCATTCACGAAGTATAAGTGTCTAGCAAAGGCAAAACAAGGAAAGGAAAGACATTTATGAACTCCAAAGTTTTATGTTACGAAAAGAGCAGTCGACTTCCAAGAGGATTACCAAGCAATGGAAAACTCATCTCTGAAAAGTGAAAGAGGTTTTTATTCCTAAGATACTGAAATACAAAAACCTCTTCCACTTTCTTCAAATCCATTATGATCTGGGAGAAATGAAGGACCAAACTTGCGCTACGAAACTGCTGTAAGTGCAGTTTTTCACAAGCCTATTTCTCTGTTTGACACTTGTTTTTCAAAGACATATTTTGGGCGGTAGGAAAGGTGTTTCAAAAAACCAAGAGAGGCTTTTGTTAAGCATGGATTGCTTCACAAACACCTCCTTCAGGTTTTCCAAATAAATTTTTTATGGGAAGTTATGAGCTCTGTCCCAAGACCTATTTTTCAGTCAGAACAGAGCAAGGGACAGTCTCCTAGTTTCTAGGAACAACAAAAGGATGAGTCATCAAGGGCCAGCTGGAAGGTTATGGGCTTCATCAAATTCGACTTCATGGAGTTTTATGTGTCAAAAGGAGTGTTTAATTCCTAGATAAGGTTGTTTTAGTCATAATAAGGAGTTACACTCCTAGTTGTATTAGGTCTCTAGGACTACTAGTTAGTTGTCAAGTGCATTTAAAGTTTTGTTTTATGGTTAGAATAGGTGTCACTGATGGAAAATTATAATTCCCCTCATGATGGAGGAAGGAATCCAAGCATGTAAAGAGCTCTATATATAGCAGAACATCTGATGTACAAAGTGTTGGAAAAGGTTAGAGAAAAAGACTACTTTTGGAAATGCTATGCAGGGATTGATATATACAGGAGCAGTTGGACTTTTCTGAAGCTGGGATTCTTAGTATCCTTCATTGAGCTTCATATTTTATCTGTGATATGCTTTACTTTCATAGTCTTGATGCTTATTACTCAGAATTCATGGAGGAACTGCTCTGATTTCCTTTAAGTGTTAAACTATGGTGAATTGAGTTCTTGGGTCCTATCTTTGGATGTTTTTCTTCAATGTTTTAATACTTATTACTCAGAATTCATGTTTACTCATGGTCTGACTTCCTTTAGGTATTAAAATCTGATCTATCACTTTAAATTCTTTCCTTTTGAATGCCTTGATGTATCATTACTCAGAATTCATGCCCACATGCTCTGACTCCTATGAACTTCAAGTTATTGAGACTTTCTTGAATGTGTCACTTTTTCATTGAAGTATATACAAGCCTCAGTTTTATAAGAAGAGCTATTTGTTATCCTTATCTCTATCACTGACTCTGTAGCCCAATGCTAGCAAGTCTCCATCTTCCAATCTATAAACCTATAAAATCACAAACCATAGAGTTAGCCATCTATCCATATCCTTAATCAATATCATTAACCCTTTGAGAGAGCCCTCTCAGGCTGAGGAGGCTAATCCTCAGCCAAAAGTAGGTTTGAAATAGTTACTTAGAGTCAACCTGATCAGCAGCCTATTAGGACCTGATTTTGAGATAACAGCGGGTATGCTTCATGAAACTCGCGTAAAACCACTGTGCTCCGAAACAGATAATTTCAACAGCAAGATGATGCATCAACTACTCCCAGCTTCTGTCTGAGGTATTCAAATGTCTCCCTGGGCAGTGGTTTGGTGAGTATATCAGCAACTTTTTCTTTGGAGGGGACATCAATTTGACCTTTTCTTCAAGCACTTGTTCCCAGAGAAAATGATATTTGATAGGTATGTTCTTGTTCTTCAAATGCATGACCGGATTCTTTGAAATACTAATTGCACTTGTATTAGCACAAAAAATGGAGATAGGTGGAGTACAAGTGATTTGAATGTCTTTCAATGTTTGCATCATCCAAAGGAGTTGTGTGCAGCAAGATGCAACAGCAACATATTTTACTTCAGCTGTAGATAATGCAATTGAACATTGTTTCTTGTTGAACCAAGATACTAATCTGGAACCCATATAGAATGCACCACCACTAATGCTTTTTCTGTTATCCACGCTTCCTTCCCAATCTGCATTTGTATATGCATGAAGTGTGAGATCTGTGTCTCTAGGCTACCATAAACCATAGTTTTGTGTTCCTTGAAGATATTTGAAGATCCTCTTAACTGCCTGAAGGTGTGCTTCCTTTGGATTTGCCTGGAATCTTCAAATTATTCCCACTGCATGCATGATGTCTGGTCGGGTGTTGTGGGGAAAAGTATCCAACACGGAATGACCCTATCCCACTCTAAGGGTGATAGTTCCTTAGCAACAACTGAAGCAAAGCTATCTAAAGTTACTTCTTTATGACAAGCAAGAGATGAAAGGAAGAGATCCACTTACCGATGTCTTGCGCAAATGGTCGATCCAATCTCCTCTCTTTGCTGCTTGCTCCCAGCTCCAAGTCTTCTCACGGGCCCAGCTACACGAGATCCTGCAAACAAGATGAGAAAAGGAAACTACAAGAAGCATACATTCATAATCGATTCAAGGATTAGCATAAATCAAAAACGCAAGTAATACAATACACCATTGAAACACATGCGAATAGAAGAACCTCAAATGCTTTATTAATGGAAGAAAGTAAGGTTCAGGCGGTGATACAACCATAAGAGGTCCAATCCAGCATCACCTTCCTAATGGAAAGAAATCTCCTCTTCACCTCCCTCAAGCAATCACCCAATACTCTCAACTGTAAACCAACAGCAATTCTTTGCACAAAATTCCCGCCTTTAGATCCCATGGGATGAGATCCTTATATAGAGTTTTGGAGTGAAGATAAGTCAGCTTGATGTGTGACTTGTTGTCCTCTTCAACTCCAGTTGTTCTTCAGTCCTTCACTCGGAGTTTCTACCTTCCACTTGGAGTTTTAGAAGCTCTTAACTCATCATTAGGCGAATCTTCTGAGCCAAGTGTCATTTTGGAAGCTTCCTGGGCACTGGCACATTGAGAAAAGATTCCTCCACATGTCAAAGTACGCCCAGCGCAGGTAGCCTTTGTTGCACTTGCTATGCAGCGCAGGTACACCATAGAGCTTTTGACATTCAGCGCAGATGCTTAGTGGAGTAGCTGCTTTGATCCAAAATTGACCTGTTTTTCAGTGTTTTTCAGTGGAGAACTGATCTGAAGTGCTGTGGTTTGCTGACCTTGTTCCTCTAGGGGTAGGAACAACATGTTTAGGGACTTTGGATCCCTCAGATTATTGACATTTCATGCTCTATGCTGTAAGGCACAAAAATGTCTATAACAGTTGCCCCCTAAAGTATGAGGTCGTTTATCGGGTGAAATGCTTTATTAGGAGGATCTGAAGTTCATTCAATCGTCGGGAGGTGACCTGTAACAAAATACAATACAATACATTATCTTTTCATACTTTCTTTTCATGATCTAGCTGATGCGGGCATTTCCCATGCTCAGCTTTATAAATACATTTGCTGTACATAAACAGACGATCGTCTGATGATAGACTGATAATTCTCTGCTTTTAATTATCATCCTTTTAGTAGGATGATCATCTACTGCACATGTCTATGTTTTTATCTCCTGAATATATATCGCAGCCCGGATGGATGAAACTAGATCTGGGGTCTTCAAACTTGTCCGATCTTCACTCGAGTGCAAGTCGATCCATGTGAGAATTTCTTGAAGTCGAACATGGAAAGACATCGCTTGATTACCAGTCAATAATGTAAACTGTTAACAAGCGCGAGAGGAATCACCGATAATGATGATGACCCTCAAGGTACTGCAGCACAATTCACGTGGCGTGAATATAGGATTTGACATCGAACACCACGCAAAGTCTTCCGGTCGAAGGTCATTAATGTATACCTATCGCCGGAAGTGAGAAACTTGCCATTGAGGCATGCAAGCTTCAAAGTACTGAGGGGGTGTTCCTAGATCAACTTCTTGGATAATGAGCTGATGTCGACAAGAAGTGATCCGTCAAAGGAGGGCCTTAATGAATCCCACATCAGTGACACGGAACGGAGCTAGTGATGATTGGTGAAAACGATCTGTGAAATATGATTCAGGGTGGCGGTCATGGAAGGATGAAAGATGATGTATGGTAGTGGATGGGACCCGGTTGACACTTTCTGAATGACATCTCTTGAACATATAACGACACTGATGTGATGGATCGGTAGCATTACCCCATGTATGGATGGTATGGCGAGACCATGGTGAAGGGACCGGTGAATGATAATAACCCAACCCGATATTTATGGAGGCAAAAGTGTCATGTTCAAGAGCGACTTGCTACCATTAAGCTTTGAGGTTCTCCCAATTTTTCCCCAGTCATTTCTGACCAGTACCTCTTTATTTTTGTCAAGCTTGAGGAGGATAACATATGCTTGTTCTATAACCTGCCCTTCGGGCAAGCCCATCGCTATGTTTTAACGAGCCTAACGATAGGGAAACTCGTTCTCGTCTAAAGACAAGTTTGTCGCTATCTAATATTTTTAATGAGCCCAGCGACAAAGACAACTCGGTCCTTTTCATTTTTAGAGAGTCTGAAAAGGGTACATAAAGTGGACTCCAGGGGTCCTTTTTCGTCATCTAATCCCTTAAGTCCGAAAAAGTATAAAACAATACAGAAGGGATGAATGTTCGATATCTTTATCGAGCCGAACTAGACAAGCGCTTGATCTTTTTGTGCAATAATCCCTCAGGTCCAAAAAGATTAAAATCTAGAGGAGGGATAGCTCTTCTGGTCCTTTTAACGAGCTGGAAGGCCAAAACTCGGCAAACTTTTCATATTTTACGAGTCAGTGAAAAGATCTCAAAGAAGACTCGTCTTTTGAGGAACGAGTGATAAACAGGGATAGCAGCAGATTCCAGGTACAGGTTGGAATTTTCCAATCACGGCAGTATTACAAGGATGGCTAAGTGAGATCACTCTTCGCAGCTGTTCCTCAAAATAGGTAAACAATCAAGTGGATGTGAATGATCGGCCAAATGAAAAGTGGAGGTGACGGTGCACAAACACGACCAAGGCTTTTATGGCTGATGAATTTACGGTCTCAAATGGTTATTTACCGGTTCATTTTTCTTAATGAGCTTGAACTCTGGGGGAAGCCTGCTCACATGTGCATTTATTTTTTAACGAGCATGAACTCTTGCTAAAACTGCTCGGTTTTGCGTTTATTTTTTAACGAGCATGAACTTTGCCAAAACTGCTCGTTTTTGCGTTTATTTTTTAACGAGCATGAAGTTTTCCAAAACTGCTCGTTTTTGCGTTTATTTTTTAACGAGCATGAACTTTGCCAAAACTGCTCGTTTTTGCGTTTATTTTTTAACGAGCATGAACTTTGCCAAAACTGCTCGTTCTTTTGCATGCCCCCAGCATCATAATAACGCATGTCAAAGGAGGGTGCCCCCCAAGCTTCATTGCATTCAACTTGGTGATTGGAATGAAGGTTTACCTTTGAATTTTGAAAAGGGGATTTGTTTCATTTTTTAATGAGGTTGACACAATAAAAGAACTATCCTCATGATTCCTTGTTTCATTTTTTAACGAGGTTGACACGAGATAAGAACCGTCCTCGGAGCCCACTGTATTTACAGTATTTCCATTAGGGCGATGATCCATGCTGACAAAATGTTTAGGACTCTTCCGAATCCGTTGGATATAGAAGATTTCATATTGTAGGTTTCCACTGTGGCTACTTCCGCCAGATTACCTGCCAGCGGTAGGGCAAAAGTACCCATTAAGGCAGGGTCTTTTAGGAGACCTACTCCAATATTTTGGAGCAATTGATTACTTTCATGGATCATTGTGCTGCTTCCCGTAACTTGAGAACTGTTGGGGAGAAATGTTTGTTGGTCGATGATTGTAATTCCTCCTTGAAAGGGAAATGCAATCTTCCTGAAATAGGTCGACACAACTGCGGCCATGGCATATATCCAGGGTCTTCCCAGTAGGATGTTGTAATCGAGGTTTCCGTCGATTACTTCAACATCAACTTCTATTGTTTTGCCCCCCAGTTCAACTTGAAAGTTACTTAAAATCCCGTATGGAGTGTATGATCGTCCATCAAATGCTTTTAATGTCGTTGACGATTTCGACAAGGGTGGTGAGCCTAAATTTTTCCAGAAACTCATCGACATAAGACATGTAGATGCCCCCTCATCAATAATTGTTCGATGAATAGTCTTGTTGAGGGCTTTCACTTGAATAAGGAAAGCTAGTTGAGTTGGTAACTTAGGGTCATATCCTTTATGATCAAAGGCCACAAGATTGGAATCCATTGGGCCAATCCCACTTATCGCTGATAGTAAAGCTTGCTCTTGGGAGGGGCAACTTTGCGGTACCTCAAGTGTCGACATAGCGGACGGAGATTGGGCCAGGTCCTCTACTATATTATAATTCTGTGCTATTTTTGCACGAGGATTAAATGTCGATTTGTGTACTACTCCCTTTGGCGACTTTATCATTGGTTCAGGAATGATGGGTGGCACGACTTTGGTCAAAGTTGTTGTTGAACTACTAGGTTGTTTATTTGCCTTGTTGTTCATTTGCTTTGGATTCCTGTAATCTTTATTCCTTGTCAAAGCATTATTCTGCTGCTTTGAGGTAGACAACATAAGCACTTGGGATCGGGAAGCATTTTGATTAGCAACCAGATTTTGTCTTGGATTAGGAAACGGATCAGTCAATACTGCTGGGGTTTTTGAACTCTTGAAGAGTTTCTTAACTTCAGCTATATGTGGACAATCTTTCGTCCAATGATCCTCATCGCATATATGACACCCTGTCGGGGGTTTCCCTTTTCTTTTCTTTTTCTTCTTGCCCCCTGGTTGCTTCAGTTGTTTGCCCTTGTCGGTCGACATGTCATTTGCTTCTGAGGCAAGAAGTTCCTCATTTGCATTTTGACTAGAAATTTTGCGTTTGCCAGTCACGCCATTACTGGCGTGAGAGTCAGTATTCGATTTAGGAGGGGGAGGAATTGAAAATTCAGGTCTAGGGGCGTCAGGTATTTTTTCGTAGAGCGTGCTAGACTGAGTATATACTAAGTCTAAATATTGAGCGCGAGCAATGACTTGCTCCTCTGTTACGACTCCTCCCTTGGCCACATCTTCCGTTATAGCCGGAAGTAACGACTTTATAAACCATTTAGCTAACAGCTGATCGGGAACGTAAGTTTTCACCATCCTACGACGACGACGCCACTCATGTATATGATCAGATATGTGAGTAGCTGTCATTTGTTTGAAGTTGGTCAGTATTTCGGTTCCTGTTTCATACCTGATTGGTAATTGAAAATGGGTTAAGAAAGTCGTGGCTAAGGAGCTGAAATTGTCGAAAGAGGCTCTTGGCAATTCAATGTACCATTTAGCCGCTGGACCTGTCAATGTCCTCTGGAAGAGGCGAAGTCTTATCGAATCATCGTTTAGAGTGTTCGATGAACACCACAGATGAAAAGTCATGACGTGATTCGACGGGTCTTCACCTGGATTTCCATTGAATTTAGGAATGTCCGATGGAAGTTTATGCGGAATCGCTGGCCACCAAGGGGCATAAGCAATTGGATCATTCGTCAGCCGGTTTAGATCTGGTAATTCTAGAGTTGCTACAAAAGGCAACTGTTGGTTCAGATTAGGCGAAGCATACCCAGGATAAGATGGTATCGCCTGAGAAATGGGTCTTTGCATACCAGCATAATGCTGACAACTTTGACAAGGTTGATGGGCAAAACCATTATAGCATGGTTTCCCATTAGTTACAAAGACTTGTTGCTCAGGTCCTTGATATGATTGCTGGAATGGAGGTTGTTGAGATTGAAACAGCTCTGGTTGTTGGACCATTTGTTGTTGACCAATACTGGATGATTGACCAAGATTAGGAGTCACAGTACTTGTTTGAGCCTGAGTCGCTCCAGATAAGGAGGCACTACCCTGAGATTGTGATTGAGCCGCTGAGACAAGAGGTTGTTGTATTACAACAGGTAGCGCTTGTACTTGCGACGCATTCGCCATAGCAGGTGTGGTCGGAATATTCGACTCAGGGTGTACTGGTTGCATTGAATATGCAACTCCTGATCGTTGAGGCAATATTGGTACCCAACCGCTGGATGTAATTCCAGTTTGACCTGATCCTTGTTGTAAACTCTCATATGGTTGTTCTCTAGGAGGGAACAATGAAAGAGCATACTGCCCTCCACATGGTGGAAATCCAGTACTTAAAGGGTAAATTGGCCTTTGAAGACACATTGGATCAATTTGTTGAGTTTCAACATAAGAAGTACCAGATGATAATCCGGATGAAGAAATAGGAACTAACCATATTGTCGTCCCTGATTGGACTCCGGCTTGTTGTTGACAATTTTCCGGAACAGATGGTATACCAGCGAACATCATTGGAGTAGCAGCAGGAGGTTCTGCTGCTGCTGTGTCAGACGACACAGTCCTAGATGTCGACGGTTGTTCAGACATTTTGAGTCTATCCAGTAGATTGCCTAGTGATTCTTCAGGAACTTCTCTGGGTGATAGGCTAGCTTCTGATGCAGTAAGAAGTAGAGTGATCCCTGCTCCAAAATGTGTTGGAGTAGTTGCTTGCGGATCTTCTACAATTTCTTCTATTGCGATCAGACCGGGTGGAAGAGGAAGACCGTCAGGTCCGTAGAATATTTCTGGTGCCGAAGAAGGGGTTGTTTCGACAGCGACAGTTGTTTGAGGAGCAAGACTCTCTGAACCGATCACTGATGGAACTGATTCAGTAACACAAGTATTTGCTCTCAGACTAGGATCAGTGTTACTGTCCTTCTGGGGTTGTTGAACTTCTTCAATAGGGGCAGGGTTTCCAGAAATGTTTGGAGTAACCGGAACCTCAGATGTCGTCGGAACACTTGTTCTAACTTTGACAGGAGATTTGGAACCAGTTGAACGAGATCGCTTTTCCCGGGTTGTTTTCGATTCCGGAGACAAAGACGGTTGACTCGTACGCCTCCGCGAACGACGGTTCATCGATTGACTTTCTTCCACGGTTGCGGATTACTTGATCAACCAACAATGCACAGGGTAAAATGTGTTTTCGAATTGAATTAATTTTAGACGCTTTTTAAGACACAACTTGCTTTTTCATGTTTTAAGAGTCGAGAAAAAGCTAAAGATGACTCTAGTCTCCTTCGATGTATTAACGAGCCCGAAGTGACAAATGCTCGGATGGACTTTTTCAGTTATAGAGTTTGAAAAAGGCCAAAAGAAACTACTCTGGAGTTCTAGGCAGAGGGTGTGCCAAACCTTTCGCGAAACCACAGAATATGTTTTACGGTACGAGTGGTCGATCTTCGTGAATGCTGTGTTCACTGCATCGCGATCAGTAGGGCGGCCGACACGGCTTCCTATGGATAAAGGCTTTGTTCCTATAGGGGTCCCCCAATATACGCGACGGTACGCGGGGGCACAAGTCCGTATTAGTGCTATCGTCCCTCAGGAGGAATCACCCACCTTCATAGAGATCGACAGTCACTATGTTTAACGACGCCGGTTCACGTCTCTACCTAGACCTCTGCTGTGTTTCGTTATGTTTCAAAGCATTGTTAGGTAAATTCAGTTCGTTTTAGGTTGATCTTGCTTAGCAGTTTGCCTTTATGGATCACCATGTGATGTATGATACAACTCCTAAATGCAGTCTAAGAATGATAAGCAAGCTTTTCAATTCTTTCAACTTTATGAAAATCTTAACTACTGAGGGAAAAGAAAGGCATCATCTTTTCAAACAGATCATAGAGCACACACTGATGCACTTTCCTAAATCGACATGCAAACTGTCAATATGCACATGCACAATGCAAGTATTTCTTTTCTTCTTCCTTAATGTTGATGTATTACAAAAAGAAAGTTGTTGTATAATTTCGAATTCAATTTCAAGTGAAAGAAAACAAGTTTTTGTCCAATAATCAAAAGAACACCTTAAGATTCACTCGTTTCAACACAAGAAATACTGAAATTCGAACCATATAACGAAAGCAAATGTTCAAGCAGCTATGAACAGCAATAAACTAGCTCTTAGAATCACAACGACACTTTCTCACAGGTCTAGATCCAAGAGGTCACAGCAAGACTAGTTCACTTTCGCTATGGGAAACTGTGAATGAAAGCAAGAAATACAATAAGAACAATCACGGTTTCCTCATACAACTGAGGCGGAATGAAGGCAAAGAAAGGTAGTTTCAGCTGGGTATACAGGTTGACAACAGGCTGCAAAAACAATATTGAAAACTGGGCAACAGACAGTAGGGAATCCCAGTTGCACAAGGCAAAACTGGATCAGCGCAGGTACTACACTGTCAATCTGACATGCAGCGCAGGTAGCCCCTTCGGGACCTGCGTTGCAGTGCAGGTAGCCTTTGCTGCAGCTGCACTGAAGAGACAACTCTCGTCTCTCTCAGATTCCGGGTCACAGTTTGCTCAAAAATCAATGGTTTTTGGCCAAATCAGAGGCTATCAGCCAAGTATACACTAGAGGATGATTAAGGAAGATGAACACTATCACAAAGAGCTAAAAAGAGTCCTTGTGGATCAGCTCTTCAAATCATAAACATGCCCAGCACTGAGCTAGAGTAGCTGCCCTCTACTTTGCATTCGAAGGATTCGAATGCAGTTCAATTCGGTACTCCCTTCGTTTAGGAAATGAATAGCAAGAAACACAAGCTACCAACAAGACACGATCCCCAGTGGAGTCGCCAGTATGTTGTGGGGAAAAGTATCCAACACGGAATGACCCTATCCCACTCTAAGGGTGATAGTTCCTTAGCAACAGCTGAAGCAAAGCTATCTAAAGTTACTTCTTTATGACATGCAAGAGATGAAAGGAAGAGATCCACTTACCGATGTCTTGCGCAAATGGTCGATCCAATCTCCTCTCTTTGCCGCTTGCTCCCAGCTCCAAGTCTTCTCACGGGCCCAGCTACACGAGATCCTGCAAACAAGACGAGAAAAGGAAACTACAAGAAGCATGCATTCATAATCGATTCAAGGATTAGCATAAATCAAATACGCAAGTAATACAATACACCATTGAAACACATGCGAATAGAAGAACCTCAAATGCTTTATTAATGGAAGAAAGTAAGGTTCAGGCGGTGATACAACCATAAGAGGTCCAATCCAGCATCACCTTCCTAACGGAAAGAAATCTCCTCTTCACCTCCCTCAAGCAATCACCCAATACTCTCAACTGTAAACCAACAGCAATTCTTTGCACAAAATTCCCGCCTTTAGATCCCATGGGATGAGATCCTTATATAGAGTTTTGGAGTGAAGATAAGTCAGCTTGATGTGTGACTTGTTGTCCTCTTCAACTCCAGTTGTTCTTCAGTCCTTCACTCGGAGTTTCTACCTTCCACTTGGAGTTTTAGAAGCTCTTAACTCATCATTAGGCGAATCTTCTGATCCAAGTGTCATTTTGGAAGCTTCCTGGGCACTGGCACATTGAGAAAAGATTCCTCCACATGTCAAAGTACGCCCAGCGCAGGTAGCCTTTGTTGCACTTGCTATGCAGCGCAAGTACACCATAGAGCTTTTGACATTCAGCGCAGATGCTTAGTGGAGCAGCTTCTTTGATCCAAAATTGACCTGTTTTTCAGTGTTTTTCAGTGGAGAACTGATCTGAAGTGCTGTGGTTTGCTGACCTTGTTCCTCTAGGGGTAGGAACAACATGTTTAGGAACTTTGGATCCCTCAGATTATTGACATTTCATGCTCTATGCTGTAAGGCACAAAAATGTCTATAACATCGGGTACCTGTTAAATAGAGCAGACTTCCAATCATGGATCTATAGGTTGGTTGATGCACTGTTGCTGATTCATCATTTGCACTGAGGCTGCACCCTATTACCATAGGGGTGCATACTGGTTTCGAATGCTCCATCCCATATTTCTTCAAGATCTACTTGAGGTACTTGGTTTGTGATAGAAAAATATTGTCTTTGTTTTGTTGGACTTGTAAACCAAGAAAATATGTGAGCTCACCAAGTAGGGACATTTCAAATTCTTTTTGCATCATCAAGGCAAATTTTTGGCTCGTGTCTTCTTCATTGCTACCAAAGATGATATCATCAACATACACAACAAGTATTAGCAACTTATCATTGTCAATTTTTATGTACAGATTGCTATCTGTTGATCCTTTTGTAAGACCTTGTTGATGGAGGTACTTATCCAAACGATAATACCAAGCCCTTGGAGCTTGTTTAAGGCCATAGAGAGCCTTTTTGAGTCTGCATACAAGTTTTGGATCATTTCCAAGGATAAACCCATCTGGTTGCTCAATATACACTTCTTCTTCCAAGTCTCCATTCAGAAAGGCAGATTTTACGTCCATTTGATATACTTTGAACTTCTGAAAGCCAGAAAGAGCAAGAAACACTCTTATCACTTCAAGTCTGGCAAGTGGTGCAAAAGTTTCTTCAAAGTCTATACCTTCTTGTTGAGCATACCCTTTACAAACAAGTCTGGCCTTGTTTCTAATAACATCTCCATTCTCATTCAGCTTGTTTTTGAATATCCATTTTGTCCCTATGACATTCTTATCATTTGGTCTAGGAACCAACTCCCAAGTGTTATTCTTTTCAATCTGCTCAAGTTCTTCATTCATGGCCTTGACCCAACATTCATATTTGCATGCTTCACTTACATTTCGAGGTTCAGTGGAGGAGAGCAATGCTAGATAGCTTGAAGCTTATGAAATAGTTCTTCTTGTTTCAACACCTGCCTCTTTCTATCCCAAAATTTGAGTTTCTGGATGATTCTTATCGACATACCTGGATGGAGTCTTCTCTTCTACCCTTATCTATTCTTCTGGTGCTTCATAGGTTTCTTCTTCATCATTAGTTTGATTTGATGTTGAAGGATAGTCCTCATCATCTTCGAAATCTTCGGATTTTACCTCCCTTGGAATGTTTCCTTCATCAACCACTACATCAATACTTTCAACAATTTTTCTAAGTCTTTTATTGTAACACTTATATCCTTTTCTTTGGGGAGAGTAACCAAGGAGAATGCCTTCATCTGCTCTAGGTTCAAACTTGCCAAGGTTTTCATCGATCCTTTTGATGTAACATTTTCTTCCAAAATTTTTGAAGTATTTTACCATAGGAGTCTTACCATACCATAGTTCATGAGGATTTTGAGTGCTATTCACCTGGACGTTTGTCTTGTTGAGAATAGTAATGGAAGCAAATGTAGCTTCACCCCAGAAGGTTGCAGGAGTTCCAGACTCATCAACCATAGCATGAGCCATTTGTTGAATCGTTCTGTTCATCCTTTCTACTACTCCATTTTGCTGAGGAGTCCTTGGAGTAGAGAATTCCCTTCTTATTCCATGTTCTTCACAAAAATCGAAAAATTCATCCGAGGTAAATTCCCCTCCTCGATCAGACCTGAGGCATTTGATTTTGCGATCTGATTCGTTTTCAACCAAGGCTTTGAATGCTTTGAACTTTTCGAAAGCTTCGTCTTTATGCTTCAGAAGTCTTATCCAACACATCCTAGAAAAATCGTCAATGAACAATATGAAGTATTCTTCTCCTCGAGGTGACCTTTTCCTAGATGGACCACATACATCTGTATGGACAAGTTCAAGTGGCTTACTTGCTAATCCTTCCTTCTTAGGGAAGTTAGTTCTAGTTTTCTTACCAAACTGACAAGATTTTCATATTGTATTGTCTGGAATTCTGATGTCAAGGAGATCACGAACTGCCTGATATTTTCATGCTTTCCTTATCTGAGAGAAGCTTAGATGCCCCAATATTCTGTGCCATAGCCAGTGTTCATCATTCTTGCTTAGATAGCATTTTTTTTTTCCTCCCTTGAGTATGTATAAATTATTTGGAGTTCTTATGCCTTTGATCACTGTTTCTCCTGTTTCAAGCTCACGAACAATACATCCATTTGATAAAAATATTACCTCATTTCCTTGATCACACATTTGACTGACACTCAATAGATTATGCTTTAAGTCATCAACATACATAACATTTCCAGCTTTGGCCTTTTCCTTCAAAAGAACAGAACCTTTACCTTTTATGAGTGCAGGGTTGTCATTTCCAAATGAGACCTTCCTTTCCTTTTCTAAGGCACTATATGACTGAAGTTTTTCTTTATCACCTGTCATATGTTTCGAGCATCCACTGTCGATGTACCACTGATTTTCCTGTCCTTCCGCATATAAGGCTATACCACATCTTTCTGGTTGCGTTTCTTTCTTCCTCCATGTTTTGGGACTCAATGAAGCTTGCTCCTTCTAAGTTGTTTGCCGAAACCTACTCCTGCATTCAGAATCTTCATGACCGAAGTTGTCACAAATAGAACATTCTATTTCATTTTCAAGAGCAAAAAATTTATTGTAGGTTCTTTTCATGATTCCAGTCACAGTCTTTTGATTCCATGCTTCTCTGGTCATGATGGTCTTGTAGGAAACACGTTGAGCTATTTTGTGTCCAAAGTTATGACAAGAGAAACATTGGCCATTGAAGAAATTCCTGCAATTATTAAACTTTCCATCCAGGTGATTGTAGTTTCCATAGACATTCATTCTTGAGGCAAATTGAGAATGATTTACCTACAGTTGGTTGTAGCTTCTGTTCATCCTTGAAGTAGATTTTCCCTGATGTACTTGGTGATCTCTGTTCATCCTTGAGGTAGATTGACCCTGATTTACCTGGTGATCTGCTTTATGCCTTTGCTATCGAATGTCAACCTGTTCACTTCTCCTTGCTGCATCAAGATAACTTTTGGAGGCGGATGGCTTCTATGCTTGAGATGCTTCTTCAATATATCTAAGACTTGTCTTGATTAGTGGAGAATGCTGCACTTTGATAATATCATCTAAAGTTTCAGATCCTTTAGCAAATCTAAGATTAAGAGCTTTTGTTTTCTCAATATCTTTTCTAAGTTCCACAATTTCACATTCTAACTTTTCATTGTGTTTTTCCCTTTCAGCAAGTTGGAATGTCAAAGTCTCTATAATCATACTCCTTTCGTCTAAACAGATTTTAAGTTTAGAAATTTCTTCATAGAGATCATTTTCATCTATCGCGTCCAAGAAATCATCATCTTCAAAAGCCATCAAAAGTCTATAATCATTACATTGTTCATATTCATCACTAATTGAAAACCCATCACTGTCTTCTTGTGTATAATAGCTCTTCTTACTTACATTTTGTTTTCTATTCCATCTAACTTGTTCCTTACCTTTATCAAGCTTATCTTTATGAGGACACTTGGCTGCATAGTGACCAACTCTTCCACAAGCAAAGCATTTGAAAGGTAGCTTACCTCTGAATCTTTCGGAACCCTGTTGAAGGTTCTTGACAAAGTTTGATTCTTCCTCTCCTTCTAGCATATGTCCTGACTCATTGTAATCTCCTTTCCCTAAAGATTTGAATGTGGTTTCTCTCCTGTCTAATGGTCCCCCTTTTCTCATTTCGAAAGCAGTTAGGATTCCATGCAGCTGTGACATGGTAATACTCTATAGATCTTGTTTTTCTTCTATGGCAGAGACTTTTGATTCAAACTTAGAAGACAAAGATCTTAGAACCTTTTTAACCAAAGTAACTTCTTTTATCTCTTCACCCAAGTTTTTCATATGATTAACAATCTCATCTATACGTAAGAAATAATTAGCCACACTTTCATCATTGTATATTCTGAGATTTTCATATTGAATTCTGAGAGTTTGTAGTCTGCATGTTTTACCTGATCATCTCCTTCATAGCTTAGAACGATCTTTTCCCATATTTCTTTTGCAGTTTTGAGCTGCATAACCTTGACAAATTCTAATTGAGATAAACTCCCTAATAGAGTATTGACAACCTTCGCATTTGTTTCATACTACTTATTACTAGCCGTATTTGTAGGAGTTGCTGATGGAAATGTGTATCCTGCTTCCACGATATCCCAAACTTCTATACCAAGAGATTGAAGATAGGTTGTGATTCTTACCTTCCAATGGATGAAGTTACTCCCATCACAGATTGGTGGCTTTATTGATGCCTCTTTTTCGTAGTTGCTCATGATGATAGATCTTCCTTCAAGTGATCAAGCTTCTTTTGAAGGACTTGCTCTAATACCAATTGTTGGAAATAATACTGAGAGGGGGGGTGAATCAATATTATCAAGTCAATTATTTTTCATTTCACAATCAGTTTGTATACGCTACTTTAGTTAGTGAAAACTGCGTATATACGCAACTACAGTTAAGGAAACCAGCGTATAACCTACAGACTTATAATTTAATTTATTCTTCAGATGTTGATCATTAATCTGTGCATCAGAACCATATAAACAGTAACCAGGAACAGTAAAACAAAGAAGACAGTCACACACAAGAACACAAGATATAAGGTGGAAACCCAATGTGGGTGAAAACCACCTGCTGCAATTCGTCTCTATCTTATTTTAATTAGAAACTTCTTTTTACAATGTTTATGTATTGGTGCAGTCTTATAACAGTACATAGGCTTCTACCTGCAAAAGATTACAACCTTCTCTCGTTCTCCAGCTTCTCCTGGAAGGGAGCTACAACCCCCTTAGCTCTTGTACTAGTGGATGTACTAGTACGTAGGTGCTGACCTACAGAAGGCTACAACCTTCTCTTTTCTTCCAGGGACCACGTTTCATACATTTTTAGACTGGATCCATCAATTACAATAATCAAACATCAAATAAATCTGCATCAACCAATCTCCTTTACTTCTATCAAAACTGAACCAACCAATTACTTTTCTGAATGATGTAACGAAAATACATTAACAGTGACCAGAAAGCAATCCTGAACCTAGAACACTATAGTAATAAACAGAAGTAGCTAAAACAAATTTCATGAGATGTACGCTACTTCAATATGTATAACCTATGTGCATACACTTATGTATTAAGGCCAACACGCGTATACGCAGTTTTGACTTTCTGAACCAGCGTGTATACGTACCTCTGCTGTGCCGAACCTGCGTACAGATCTATAAAAGATAATTTGACCTTTTCACTTATTCAGACATCATTTATACCCAGATTATCAGATTTATAGATCAAGTCATGCACCAAATAGATCAAAATCACACAAGGATACTACTATTCAAGCCTTAAGATCTTGACCCAACAATAGAATTTATCCTTCTTCTAGCGCTCAGGTTCCTCCTTAGTTCAGATCCAGCTATGCAACATAACCCGATTCTAGATCTTACTCTTCATAAGATATTCAATGCTTGAGTGAATGTCTTTGCCTAATGATTTCCTTCCCCTTTTATAGTCTTAGGCCTTACTCAATACCATGGTCCAAAACCATAGAGAATCAATACCATGGACCCAATACTTGGGTTTAACACTTCAGATGAGATACCATGGTTCAAAACCATAGGTTCAAATACCAAGGACTAAATACCATGGACCAAAAAATAAGTTTTCCCACATGTATGCGCTTTTCCTTGCATGAAATTGCGTGCATACGTATACGCGCCTTTTCCTCTCTTGTTGTTGCTCTATGTTGGCTGTCCATTTTACTGCCTTTTACTGATACTCTTTCATCTTTAAACTCTGTTATTGCTCTGTTTCTGTTTTAACCTTGATTTCTCTTTTACCTGTTTTACTTTTAATCTTCATAGTAAATCATTCAACTTTTCCCAAGACTCTTCATCTTGGTAATTTAATATTTACCATTCTTCTGTAGATTTCATCAGTTTCTGTGTATTTTGCAAAGTTAGGCTTGTTTATAAAGAGATGTTTTACCTCATGCTAGAGGTAAAAGAGGTTCTCAAAATTCTGATAAACCACTTTTCCTGTAGGAATCCCTTTCATGGAGGAATTGTTGGCTTGTTCCTTTGCCACTTCTTTGATTTTCTTATCATAGTCTTCATGTGGCATCAGCCTATCATTAATCACCAAAGGATTAGGCAGACCTTTCTGTCTCAAAGCATCAAATTTCACCAAAACCTGGCTATTGCTAGCTCCATTGTTTGGTATTTCTCCTCAAGTTGTATCATCAGATTCCTTTTGGTGATTACTTTCTTTACCTCTAGCATGGTCTCATTTTTGTCAGCTATTCCAAGCTCTTGAAGTTCATACTTGTTCTTTGAGTTAAGGAACAGGATTATTCTTAAGGCTTCTTTTGGCTTGTTCCCAAGTTCAGCTCTTACCCTCTGAATTGCCTCACCAACCTCTTTGAAAAAATCATTCTGCTCAAATATCACCTATATAGATGGCCAAATATCATTGACTGAGTCAATGATATTGGCCCATAAAATTTGTTTTTCTTGGGCTAGTGGCTCTTTTAGTGTCAATTCTTTCTCTAACTTATGTATCCTTTCATTCAATATATTTGACTTCTGTGTCACATGCTTATGCATGATTTGAGCCAATTTACTTTCATCCTCTATACTTTTTATTTGTTCTTTAAGTCTATTTATTTCATTTGTTTGGATGGACATATCTTCCATGGCTTTGATCAGTTTACTTGCTTCATCACTAGGATAAGCTGCTGCTATTGTTGAACCTGTTGCTGATGTAGTGGGAAGTGTTGTAGCTACTGGAGCTGTTGTGGCCATTGAAGTTTCCAAAGTATAAGGAATTGTTGTAGTAACTGTAGGAATAGCAATGACAGTAGATGCTTCCATGCTGGCCTGGTTCTCCTGTACTAACTTATCCATCTCATTCTCCATTTATTTTAATTGAGCATTTAATTGAAGAATGAGGTTCATCATCTCATCTTTTTCTCTTTGATTCTCCAAAACTTTATTGGTCTGTGGACGTTCAGAAGGAGGAAATTTTAGCTGCTTCTTCAATTGAACAATGTCTTCATTCTTCTTTCTTATGAGATTTTCTATTGCCTTGATGTCATTTGGATTATATCCAATCTCAATAACCAATTCTTCTAGTGATTTAATTCTATTATCCTTTTCTTGTGAGGATTCGTTTTCTAGTTTAAACTATGTTGTGATATTCTCTAGAGAATTTCAAATTTTTTGTACACTCATAGCTTTGTTGGTCATTGTTGAGTATATCATTTCTCCTGCTTGCTTATGAAACTCAATTTGATCTATAGGATGAACATTCTTGGCCAAAACTTCAAATTCTGTCTTTTTGTAATATTTTGATGACTTAGGATGCTATACTGTGGGCTGCAAAAAAGTCATCTACATCTTCCCTATTTTAAGGTCAAAAGATGAAAATAACCTATTCTGATCACTAGGAGTCTATTTGAAATTTTGGGCATAGGTTTCAACTTTCAATGCTTCATTTATTTATATTTCTCCTTTATGTCTTTTTCTTTATCCACTAGTTTTTTGGATGAAGGGGACTTCAATACTAAGCTGCTTTTGAATAATCTGAGTATTAGAGGTTGAAGGCTAATGAGTTTCCTCTGAAACTATTGGAGTTGTATTCTATTTAACCATTGTGTTGGTATCAATGATTTCAACTATCTCAACTGTCCCTTCTTGCTCATTTACAGGATTTAGCTTGGGCTCCTTCCTGTACATAATTTCAAATTTGTTATCTGTTGTATCTATATTTGAGCAAGAACCTTCTTCCCTAGTCCCTTTTGCAATTCTATCCTGTAGGGCTGGAGTATGTAGAATAGAACTAGTATCCATTTGTTTCTCCATATCAATTGAGGTGTTTTCCAACCACTCTGACTGGTTGGCATATTTTTCAATCTCTGGCTTGGATTCATGAATAAAAGGGCTCAATTTAAATTTGGGTCTTAATTAGTTTATGACACCTAAAGGATCATACTACCATTTGAAACTATTACTAAACTTCATTTCTTGTAAAAAAATATTCTTCTTCTCCAACCTCCCTATTATTGCAGATAAAAGGACCAAGCTGGTTTTTTATTTTGAACTGTGTTTTCTTCCTGGCTGATAGAAAATTCACATCATCTAAATTTATGATCTGCCTGATATAATCTAATGAAAATACTCCCATGGGGAGATATTTGGGCAGCTTATAGGGAGTGAATTGGCATCCATACACCTAATTTCAGTGTGGTTCTGGTATAAATACCAGTCCCCTATTCTACTATGTTTAAACAACTGTAAAACTTTATTTTTCTCATCACTGACCTTGGGTTGATTGCTACTGTTTAGCATGTTAACCACTGGGTGAACAAATGAATCAATGAACTCCTTGTAGATGAAAGCTGTGGAATATTTTTGGATTAAGGGTGTCCAAAAGATAACAGATCTAGGATTTCCCTTAGTGTCCAGCTTTTGGATGTTAACTGGAAACCTGTCTGATTGGAAATATAGGAACATATGGAACAATAATGAAGAATATCTGAATACTCTTTCATTTGGCAATCTAATCAATTGATCATGGATTCTGTCTGCTAAGAACTGGGCAAAATTTAAAACTGTAGCTGGAGGCTTTCTTGGAAAAAAATAGAAAGGAAAGAAATTATAAGCTCATCTACATGTTCATCAGTGGTATATCCTAGAATACAAGACATCATGGTTAATCTGTCTGGCCCTCTCAGAGAAAATGGTGGCAGAGTATGGAGGATGTAGGAATATGAGCCTCTTCTAGGATGAAAGTCTGAAAATTTTGAGATCTCTTGGGATGGTCCAGCTTTAAGTACAGATCAAGTAGGTTTTCAATAGAAAATGGGGTTTCAGTAGGCTTTGGTTGGATCAACAACATTTCATTTATTGACTCTATAGTGATTGTGAACAAGATTTCATGGTTAGGAGAGACTATGGCTCTTTGACTTGGGATATAGCAGAGTTGGCATAGGTGGATGATTTCAGGGCACTGGTATACCTATGGGAACAAGTATTTGGGTAAATTTTATTCCCATAGATGAATGTCATCATTCTGGTCTAGGAATTTACCTTTACTCCAACAGTGGAATTTCAATAGATCGCTAGGGGAGGTTGTGTCCTTGATCTGGAAATATCTGTCGGCCAATGGGAGGTGGTCAATATCCAGGTGAGGGTTTTGTAGGGGTTTTGCATTCATAATTCTTTGGGAAACCATATATTTGTTTATTTTATTGAATTAATCACTATCTGGCTTAAGGAGTAAGCTTAGAACCTCTAGAATAGTGTGAAAGGTGAAACCAGTCCGCAGAAAATGGTTTTTTGGATGCACATTGGCTTCCTTTAGTTTGGCAAGGCTTTTAATTAGTTCAATTGATTAACCTATTATAAATACTGTGCAGAGCTTAAGTATAGGGCCTTTTTGGTACTTTCAAGAATACTTGGAAAATGATGATTTAGTATACAGACAGGTTCTCTGGAGGTAGCGCAGCCTTTCTAAGGCTCCAATGGTCTTTATGCTACTCCAAATCGGAGTTTGTAGCGTCTTCTAGTCATAAATGGGTTAAAACAATTTAGCAGAGTTTCTAGGCTTTAGAATTGGTCAGCAGAGGTTCTTTGCAACAGAATAATAGTAAAAGGAATGGAAAGGACATCTTTTTGGTTTTTAACCAACAGTTGTTAATCTTTTGGTGCAGGATTTAGTTTGAATTGTAGGCGGTTTCATCCTACACAAGGAGGTGGTACTATGGTTCATCACATTGCTTTTGAGTGGTAGGTGGTATTTTTTCCAAGGACGCGATATAACGTGGGGCTGCCACATAGAAAAATGGTGGGTGAGCAAAACCGTGAATCTCGTGTGCTTTTGAGATATTAAATATCAAATTTTGGAGCGCGCGATATGGGATGTGGGCCATTGGATCTGGAGGTGGGTGATTGTAAGGTTATCACGTGGTGGAGTTGCGAGGGATGAGTTGAGGTGTTGATTGGCAAGGTTCGAGGATAAGTGATGAGGCGAGTATTAAAATAGAAGTGGGGACCATGGGTTATATGGCGGAGGGTTATAACCCATATGCTAAGGTTTTTAGGGCTCGGGGGTATAATATAGTGGGAAGGTGAAATATATAAAGCGAGAATATAGGTTAGAATAATATAAAGGGTTTGAAGAATATGAGAGCAGGTGTTTAGAAAAACATTTGGGATGAGTTAAAAGGGTATCAGGGAGGGTTTTTGAATGGGGCTCGATACATTTTAACTTTTTAAACTTAGGATAAGGGGGATTTAGTGGGTTTACAATGGAAAATGAGATGAAACAAGGGAAAAGGTAAAAATGAAGGGGAAGGGATATTTTTACAAGGGGTAAATTAGTTAGAATAAGGGGAAATTAAGAGGGAAGCGTCCTTTGGAATCAAAAAGGGGAAATTTATTAGGGAATGAAAAATAATGAAGGGTTAATGAATGGAAATTAATAATTTAGATATGTAAGGGGTTTAGTGAAATGAAAGGAAATTAGTGAATGAGCTTTAGTATTCAGGCCCAAAATTATATAGAACTTTTTAGGGTAAATACCCAAAGTAATATACAACCTTTGTGAATGTCCTCTTTCTTTGATAATTCCTCCTACACATGAAACATAGGATTAAGCATGATGAAGGTGCATTTGAGCTAGCAACCTTGTGCATTCCAAATCCTCTTTGACCTATGCTTTATTTACCCTAACATTTTTTATTCATTTATTGGGTGCATTTGAGCTTGCTAACCCTCTATTTCTTTTTCTTTGATAAGAAAACTATCTAATTCTAATCTTATAACTTCCAATGGCTTAGTTTAAACTAATGAGTTCATTATTATTCTCTACCTAACTACTGATCTGCCAAAATTAAACAGTTTTGCTAGATCTTTCTTCTCTATCTATCAACATGAAATCTAAAGCATGAATGAATCAAGATTAAACTATTTGATCATCATGGATTGTGGCATTTTTTGAGAAGCTACACACAATCTTATTTTGCAAAGAAAAAAGTAGTGGCATTTGAATTTGCATCACCTTCAAAATCTATCTCTTTTTGTGGGGTTCATATTTTATTTTCTTTTTTGATCCTTTACTTTGAGTCATTTTATTTTTCTTTTAGGACTTACCCTCTTTACATTTTTTATTTTTAATATGGGAAAACATTTTTCAGAAAGAAAATTATGTAAAATATTACAAGACTAATCATAGTCAATTCCAAACTATGAATCCTATTATTATAGGACCCTAACATAGTACAGACTCTGACTACCCTAGGCACACAGCTGCAGGGGTCCACGCACTCAGTTGCAGACTTCTACCCTAGGCCTCTGCACACTAAGGTGCAGAGCCTCTTCCTACGCTAAGACATTTTCGCTTGAGGCTCTCACAGAACCATAAACTTACTAATAACTCTACCACAAATTACGAGCTTCCTTAGACTCTTCTAAGACTCCCTTTTTATACAATGCCATGGTCTGCGAACCAAGGGCAGATCTCATCAAGATGACACAAACTATCTAAACTAAGGGTGGAAGCGCTTTTTGACTGCTTACATCTTTGCGCTCTATGGCCACAAAATGCAGAGAATTTACATTCTTTACACAAAGATTAGGCCTTTAGCCCCAAAAATTGGGCTTTTAACCCCAAAATTGACCCCCAGGGGACCCGTTCCCAATAGTTTCAGATGCGAAGTGCATAATTCAAGAAAGCTTGATGAGGCTAGGTTGTTAGGATAACTACGAAATTTGGCTAAGTGGGGGATCAATGGATTGATGTGAACAATGATAGAACTTGACTATGATCACACACTTGAAAACTTAGTGATACAATATAGACCATCAAGAACATATGGAAATATACTTCCCTTAATGCAACAACCTTTGTGGCAACTTACAACAAGTGTGGCTCCGATGATGATTTTTTTAGGATAACAAAGACACTTGTGTACTAGTGTGTGAAACTTTTGAAATGAGTGCGAAGCATGTTTATATGATGAGAACAACCCAATTTCACAACGATTTCCCCTTGAAGCAAAACAAACTTCTCTTTGCATGACAAGCCATAATTCCCATACCTAAAGATGACACATACTATATAAAGATAAAAGCGTGAATGACTCTTAAGATCTAAGAAGGGAGCTTGAAATCATCATCTTACCAATAAGTCCCTAAGGAATTATCAATCACAAGATCCATAGTAGGCTCCAAAATTTGAATGTAGGCTAAAATTTTGGAGGGTGTAGCAGCCACTACAATAGGTTCCTGGTGTATATCGTCTTCTTTTGATGTTTCTTGTTCCTTTTCTTTCTCCTCTTCATAATATATGTAAAACAATTTCTTCTCAGCACACTTATGACCCTTGGTGTAGTTGCTATCACAATTGTATCAAATCACTTTTGCTCTTTTTTCCTCCATTTTTTTGGTGTCAACCTTGTAGGTTGTGGGAGGCTAGGAGTAGCAACACTTCCATCTTTATAGTTGTGAGTAATAGACTTCCTTGCGGCCATAATTTTTCTTTCAACTTTTATTGCCACCCTAAATGCCTTCTCCAGTGAATTAGGTTCCCAATGATTAATATCATGTTGGACGTTATCCTTTAAAGTCCCTATGAATACATCAATCCTATGCTACTTTAGAATATCATTTACCTTGATATTCAATATTTGGAAGTCCTAAATGTGCTCTGCCATTGAACCCTTTTTCTTGAGATTTATCAATTGGTTAAAAAAAGTATTTCTCTTTGTATCCTCATAATGTGTTACCAATTTTTCTGTAAAAATTATCTAAGTGACAATTGATTTACGATAACAAAGCCATCGATACCACAAAAACTATTTTATTTTTATTTTTAAATATAAAGATGTATCTCATATCTTTTATGTGTGTGGCACATCATGTATATCAAACAATTACTCAATCTCTACTATCCATGTTACCAAATCCTTTCCATCAAACTTCCTCATATCGATCTTTGGAATATGGTTGATCTTCATCCCTGGGTTAGAGTGTCTAAAATCATGATTCACATTCCTTTTATTCTCATCAAGAGTTTCATGGATTGCCTTGTCACCATTAAGAAGCCTTTCCTGCAACAACTTTGTCAAACCTTCCATGTTTTCTTTTAAACCTTGTATGTCCCTTTTTATTTTATCTTCGAAACCATCCATATTAACATTCATCACTCCTAATTCACTTTTGGTTTCTCTTTGTGAGAGTGAAATTTGTTGCACTTGGTCATGTAACTTTGACATATCATGTTGCATTTCTTCTTCTTCTTCATGCGTCATAGTAGATATTTCTAGTTTCTTCTTGCGTGTTTCCATTTTTTGTTCCAAGGCATATTGGAACTAAATAATTATATGTATGCTTCACTATTCCCTTTGAATCACTTCAAACTGATTTTTCAAACAAAAGATTATGCAAATTTTAAAAAATACTTGCCTTTTTTTTTCATGTTTTGGAGCTTCATCTTCAAACAATTTAATCTCTATAATTTCATCCCTCCAAGGTCTAAATTTTTTTCATATGGTATCCCTATGACTATTATTTCCAACTCCACTAGTTAGACTGAGATTGGATTCTTCAAGATAAAGTTATTCTCAATATCCCACAATGATTTGATTATGGATTGATTCAATAGAGCGAAATGGAATGGAATTCCACATGTCATTATTTCAACCTTCAACCATGAAAATTCTATACAAAAAACTAATGTCCATTCAATTTTAGTCAATTTTTACGAAATTCAAATATCATGCTTTTATAGAAAGTTATTATCATTTTCCCTAGGTCAACTATTTGAGACTAAATTATGAAGCATGCAAAAGCCCTAACTTCTTCGGACCATATCTCAGAAACTATAGTGAATCAAGATCTGAAATGTTTACATGAAGTTCACCAAGATTTCCTCTTTATGTTCTTGAAATTTCATCTTCTGAAGCCTCGTAGAAAAAACTTTATATAAAAAATCCAATATGCCTGTTTGAAGCAGCAAAACCCTAAAATCCAAGCATTGACACCAAATGTTATGTAACCCGATAAAAAAACAAAAGGAAGATAGTTTAACGACTTGAAAATTAACCTCTTCGATGGGGAAACCTCCTTTACATCACATAAGTGAAAAATTATTGGATGATACAAATGAAAAGACCTCATTGGTATATATAGGAGTCTAAGGGGTCACAATATAATTAGAGCCTACATAACAATAATAATGTAAGGGCACAACAATGGAAATAATGGACTTCTATGGGGCACAACAATAAAAATATGGGGGCTACATGGGCACATCAATAACAATAAGGGAGTTATACTAACAATAACAATAAAGGGGATACACTAGTATTATAGGGTACCTAACAGATATAGTGGAAAAAATAATAGTGGTTTATCCATAACCTATGTTTGATCTCTGTCAAATCAATGACAGTGCTCACCTATTAGCAAAATAAATTTCACTAACAATGTCACTTGTATCCTACTTGAATACTAAGGAACACTAACCATGGCCTCAATAATTACTTTTAGTGTGGGCCAAAGACACATTCTCGTTCTGGCCATGTGTTTTTGTTTAATAATGGTGTTTGTATCACTCTAGTAGGCTAGAGATACCACACATGGTTCTTGTGTGGTCATTCAAGGACATATTTAAAACTATAGTTGTAAAATCATTGTGGGTTGTATGTGTTTTCATGGCCATTGTTCCTATCAATCCTCATTTAGGGCACAAGGTCCATTATTCTCCTCACACAACCTTAGTCAGACCACCAGATACATTCCTTGTGCTAATGTAAGATTATTGATGAGCCCCAATTTTGGTACAATTTGGGCTCATTTTGGCCTATTCTACTTGCTCAAACCATTCATTTTTTATTGCTTATCTATGCATTTCTTAGTTTGTTCGTGTTGTTTGTAGGAAGAAGGGTAGACATATTATCTACATGACTAATGCATGATGCTTTCAGGTTTTTTGCATTTAAAGGGAGAAAAGACACGAAAAAGGAGACAAGGGGACAATGAGGTGGCACTGCTGGTTTTTAGGAGAGGATGTCCACAGTCTTGGGACCTTCCTCGTGATTCCCACCAAGAACTCCGAGCTCCAATCCATCTCCCCACCGAGCTTAGAAGCAGCCAGCTGTTCTACAGGAACAACAGTTATAACTGTTCTACAGGAACAGTAGTTATGACTGTCCTACAGGATCAGCTGTTAAACTTTAGTTGGACAGCCGAGCTCCTAAAATCAAGGACACCTGTTGGGTGATCGTTTTTGCATAAGTATGGAGGTCGTAGCCTTTGATAGGGGGTTGAAACTTTCGCATTACTATTGTAATTTTTGAGCACAACTCGGTGTTAGTTCTTGTTGTAAGCCAGTTTTGGCATAACATCAGATTATGAATAACGAAGGCAGATTTTGATCTAGCTCTGAGTTTTCTTAAGGAGACTATAGCTCTCAGGTTAGGGCCCAACCTGAGAGCCATAGATCCCCTCTGCTGTAGTGTTGTTTCCATTTCGTTTCAGCACTTTGAGTTTTCATTTTCACATGCAATTCGAATTACAGGTTGCTAATTTAGTTGTTTTCATGAGTTTAGATAGGATTTGCTTATGGTGAATTGGTTTACAGTTGCTTAGGTTAGAAGAGGATAGATACAATCTATTGGAGCTCCAACAAAAAGGTTGTTAAGGCTCACTGCCATCTCATCTGGGATTGGGGTGCAGTCCATGACTAACCACCAAAAATACGCATTTCTTTATTCCATGATTGCTGCAAACACAGTCACGTTATGTTAGATGCTTCCACATGATTCACACCTACACCACACTCCTTTACCACAGCTTCATGCACATTCTCCTTCGCGTTTTGGATTGTTGTTCATTGAATTTACAAGCACAGGTAGTTTAGGTTAATGCATTTTCGGTTTGGTGACAGTCATAAGCATTTGTTTCATTTACACTGCTCTCTCTCATTCCATTACCTCGTCCTCCATCTTGATCACGCATGCAAACACATCTTTTACCTCTGCTCCGCTCTGTTATCTCCCAAAGTCTTTCACTCCTCACATACTTCCATTCTCTAGCCCTTTCGTTGACCTAGCCCTCTATCTTCCAACCTACTCCCTACATTCACTCCCTATCCTACTCCTCCACTTCTAAAGCCATCACCCGCCTTATTCCTACCTTACAAATCTCCCCCTACCATTCCATCACTCCTCCATCACTTCAAACACCCACGGTAGGTCATCCTGTAGCAGTTTGTAGACATCCTGTAGAAACCAGAGTATCCTGTAGGATCCCCTGCAGACATCCTGTAGGAGGCCATTCACTCAGTTGCTGAGCTTCTGAACGTGAGGAACCTCTGTGGATGGATGCTAAGGATCCCTAGGGACCTCTCCTAGCCTCCCCAACCTTTCCCACGATTTCCTTCCTTCTCCATCCCATCTGCACAACCAAACCCTAATTAGCACAAGATCACAATCATTCCATCCACTTAAAGAAAAAAATACAAAAACATGTCTCTTATGATGCAAGTAGCTTAGATCCATGCATTTTCACTTATTAGAGGTAATGGTGGCATTGGTAGAAGTTGCATTCACATTCGTTGCATTGTAGAGGTTAAACTAGTCAAATTAGGGTTTCCTAGGTTTACATGCTTTGATTTGCTTTCAGTTAGAGTAGCTTTCCTTTGAGAATAGCTTTCGTCCATCAATTAGCAAGCTTCTTCTGAGAGCCTATAGAAGTTGGCTTGAGCCCTAGCGGACTTATGCCAGCTGACCAAGTGACAACTGCGATAAGAGCTAGTACTTGTGCATATAGCACCGTCGCTTCCAAGTTTGTACGAACTACCGGGTTGGTAAAATTAAGAGACAGGAAGCCCCAGGAGTTGTAGAATTATTGCTACAATACTGGAGCTCACCATCTTTTTGGCGCCGTTGCCGGGGAAGCGTCAGAGTATTAGTAATTGTTGCTTTTCTTCTACTTTCATACTCTTACTTCTGGTCAGTAGTTTATTTCATTTCCATTCTGCAAAAGTAGCTTAGTGTTTCCTACTTTCCTAGCTTAGTATTTCCTGCTTTCATAGATTAGCATTTCCTGCTTTCATAGATTAGCATTTCCTGCTTTCCTAGATTAATATTTCTTGCTTTCCTAGATTAATATTTCTTGCTTTCCTAGATTAGCTTTCCAATTCTGCAATTTCATTTGAGCAATATAGTTAGTTGTAGATCACTTTGTTTTAGTTTTGCAGGTACCAAAGAAAAAGCAAAAGCACTCAAAAAAAGAAAAGTCCTTTCCATTTCATGCCTCGTAGGAACCGAGATAAATCAGGCAAATTCCTACCCAACACCCCCACCACATCACTAAGTCACCCTTCTCTCTTCTTTGGTGACAGTGATCTAGAGGAACCTATAGGTGAACATCCTGAGATATACCAAGACCCTAGAGAAGAAGAAGAGTTAGAGACCACTCCATCTGAAACCATGGCTGATAATAGAAGAGAAGATGAGAGAATAGAAGGAGCTTTCCCCATCCGAGAGACCAATGGAGAGATGAAAATGAAGAACATTAGCCCCTCCGCCTTGCCTCACTTCCATGGACTGACCACTGAGGATCCTGATACCTTCTTGTTTGAGTTTGTTGTCCTTTGTAGAACCTATGACTATACTGAAGATGAGCAAAAGCTGAAGCTTTTCCCTTCCACTCTTAAGGATGCAGCACTACGCTGGTTCATGGGATTACCTGGGAATAGTATCGCTACTTGGGCTCAGATGCAGCAAGCCTTCAATACCAAGTATAGGGATTACTGTAGGTCTAAGGAAACCAAGGGAGAGATCTTTCGGATGACCATGGGGAATGATGAGTCTTTAGAGGATTATGAGGAGAGGTTCCAACTTAGCTATAAGCGGGCCAGGTGCACACTTGACCCTGAATCCCTCAAGTTGGTTCTACTCCGAGGAGTCCCTGAAGACCTCTTAGACACCCTTCACATGTTAGCTGGGGGGGACATTTACCAACTGCCTTATGAGGACATCAAGATTGTGTTTAGAAATCATTCCAGGGCAGTTAGAAAACGAGGTAGAGGAAATCTCCTCTCCACTGGTGTCCCTTTCTCCAAACATGAGTTTACAAACCAATTAGAAGATCTTAAGAGTGAGGTGAGACAGACCATTGCCATGCAGCTGGACACATTCAGGATCCAGCAGAAGAAAGAAGAAGCTGAGAGAGCCTTGGCTGTCTTCTGTCCTAGGTGCACCAGAAGACACCCTAAGAACGAATGCCCATTGCATTCGGTTGAAGTGTGTTTCGTTTGTGAGGAGGACCACCCAACAAATCAGTGTCCAACCTTACCTGGGTTTAAAGCCATGTACCAAGGAACCGAAGCCCCCACTAAACCTCTCTACTTCATCAACCAAAGGAGGCCTCAAGGATCTAGACCTTATTAGCAGGGAATGCAAGGGGCACCACAAGCTTATTATAACCCCAACCAATCGACTCCCATGCCTTCTTGGGGTCCCCCTGCTCATCCTTCTTGGTCCATGCCTCCTCCATGGTCTTATCCACCTCAGTACCCTACTCCACCTACTTCTCATCCATATCATTCACATGCCCAGTCACAGCCTCAATGGAGTGCTCCTCAGTCGGGGTGGAGGCCCCAATACAACACTCCTCCTGCCATTTTGCCTCCACCACCAGTTCAATCTCAACCTTTACCTCCTGCTCCTCCAAGGCAACCTCAAATGCCTGCTCAACCGAACCCGAACCCCAACAATAGACAGGCTCAGCAGGTATACACTGGGGAAACATCATGTCCTACCTATGCTGTGGAGATCCAGGAGATCAATCTTCGATCTGGAAAGATCCTTCCAGATCGCCAACCTCCTCCCCCAGAGGATGAGGAAGATCTACAGGAAAGTGAACCAAAAGCTATTCCACCCTTTCCTGAGAGACTAACTGCCACCACACAACCCAACCCTGAGGAAGATGAGCTTCTGGGTGAGCTCAAGCAGTTGTGTGTGAAAATACCACTTCTCCAAGCCATCAAGGATGTGCCCATATACAACAAACTGGTTAAGGAAAAGTGCTTTAAACACCCAGGCAGGAGAAAGAAAGATGCCTCAACTATCAATGTCATAGGACAACTGTCTGATCTTATGTTAGGACAAGTCATCTGCCCCAAGTATCTAGATCCTGGAAGTCCTGTAGTAGATGTTCACATCAATGGCACCATCATACCTCACACCTTGATTGATCTGGGGGCTGCCATTAATGTGATGACCAGGGATACCATGCTCAAACTCAATCTTCAGGATTCCTTGAGGAAGACCTCGACAGTACTGCAACTAGCAGATCGCTCCACCGTGACTCCCGAAGGGATTGTGGAGGATGTCTTGGTCTCTATTGATTCTTGGGAATACCCTGCAGACTTCCTGGTTCTGCAACCAAAGGCAAAGCTTACTGGATATCCTCTCATTTTGGGAAGGCCTTGGTTAGCCACTGCAGATGCTTACATAAGTTGTCGTGCAGGAAATATGACCATCAAAAATGGTCCCATGTCCAAGCAGCTAGTCCTATACCCTCCTGCCCAACCCTCCTTAGAGCATGACTTACCACTTTGGCTAGAAGAAGGAGAGGAAGACGAGGTGTACTCAGCACCTCTGTGCACCCTAGATACCACTAGAAAAGACCCTCCTACCGAGGATGACTTGATTGAGACTCTGATCCAGAATCCACCTTCCAGTGCACTATCTTTAGAGAAGTTGGTGGAGGATGCCCAAGCTAGCACCTTAGTGGACCTTTGTACAACCAACCCTGTCACTCCCAGAGTCAAAAACGTAGAGTTCGGCCCTGAGAGAGCATTAAAGATCAGCTCCTCCCTATCTCCTTCCCAGGAGAAGGAGTTGTGTAGCCTGTTGGCCAGCCACCTAGATGCTTTTGCTTGGAGCTATAAGGAGATGAAAGGAGTCCATCCCTCGGTCTGTACCCATCATATATACATCAAAGAGGATTGTAAACCAGTTAGGCAACCCCAGAGGAGAATGAATCCAGCCCTTAAGGACATTGTCAAGGAAGAATTGCAGAAATTGTTGGATGTCGGATTCATCTACCCCATCTCAGATAGTGAATGGGTGTCCCCTCTGGTCTTGGTTCCCAAGAAAAATGGGAAATGGAGAATCTGTGTGGACTACCGAGAGCTGAACAAAGCTACCAAGAAAGACCATTTCCCTCTACCTTTCATAGATCAAGTGTTGGATGGACTGGCAGGAAAGAAGTTCTTCTCTTTCCTGGATGGGTTTAGCGGGTACAACCAGATTCAAATCAGCCCGGAAGACCAAGATAAGACCACCTTCACTTGTCCTTGGGGTACCTTTGCCTACCGTGTCCTTCCCTTTGGGCTATGCAATGCTCCTGCTACCTTCCAGAGAGCTGTCTTGAGCATCTTCTCGGAGTTGGTCCATGATGCAGTAGAAATCTATATGGATGACTTTACTCCTTACGGGGCTAACTTCCAGGAAGCATTGTCCAACTTGGGAAAAGTCCTAACCAAGTGCATCGAGATGAACTTGTCCCTCAGCCCTGAAAAATGTGAATTCCTAATGACTGAAGGGACCGTGCTAGGCCATACCATCTCTCGCCAAGGGTTACAGGTGGATCCTAACAAAATTGCTCTCATCAAGAGGGTTCCACCTCCTCAAAAGGTAAGGGATGTCTGGAGTTTCTTGGGATTAGCAGGATATTACCGAAGATTCATTAAGGACTTCAGCAAGTTAGCCTCGCCATTGTTTGGTCTGTTGGCAAAAGATGTGGAGTTTAAGTGGACTGACGATTGTCAGAAGAGTTTGAATGAGTTAAAGGACAAGTTGGTGTCAGCACCAATCTTGAGAGGTCCAAACTAGGCCCTACCTTTCCACATCCACACTGATGCCTCAAACAAAGCCATAGGTGCAGCCTTAGGACAAGTTGAGCACAAGCTTCCATATGCCATTTACTTTGTTAGCAAAAACTTGTCCAAAGCTGAGCTAAATTACACTGTAACCGAGAAGGAATTCTTGGCTGTGGTCCATGCATTGAACAAGTTCTGACATTATATTACTGGTTACCAAACCTTTGTACATACTGACCATGCTGCTATTAGATATTTGATGAATAAACCAGATGTGAATGCTCGTATTATTAGATGGTTACTTTTATTGCAGCAGTTTGATCTAACCATTGTTGATAAACCAGGTAGAGAAAATGTTGTTGCTGACTTTTTGTCTAGATTGGATTTGTCTGCAGACGAAGATGGGACGGTGGATGACCAGATGCCTGATGAGCATCTGTTTGCTATCTCAGTACTCTCTCCATGGTTTGCTGATATAGAAAACTACCTTGTTTCAGCTCAGTTCCCTCCGCACCTCTCTTCAAAAGAGTAGAGCAGAATCATCAGAAAAAGTGCCTCATTTACTTGGATCGGGGGCAACCTGTTCAAGATTGGCCCCGATCAGATCTTAAGGCATTGTGTAAGGGAGGAGGAAGTCTTTGATATCCTCCTCACTTGTCATGATGGGCCTTGTGGAGGGCATTTTGCAGTAAAGAGAACTGCCTTCAAGATCCTGCAGGCAGGCTACTATTGGCCCACACTTCATCAAGATGTATGAAGATATGTCGGCCAGTGTGACCAATGCCAAAGAATGGGGAAACCGACCCAAAGGGATGAGATGCCTCTCCAACCTCAAGTGACTCTTGAGCCATTTGAGAAGTGGGGCATGGACTTTGTGGGTCCAATCAATCCCTCTTCGAGGAAAAGATCCTACATCATTGTGTGTACTGACTACTTGACAAAGTGGGCAGAGACTAAAGCAATCAAAGCAGCAACAGAAGAGAAGGTGGTCGAGTTCCTAAGAGAGAACATCTTCTATAAGTTTGGCTATCCGAGAGAGCTGGTCACCGATCAAGGGAGCCAGTTCACCTCCAACATGGTCGAAGATCTACTAGCTCATCACAAGATCAAGCATAGGACTTCCACCCCCTATCATCCTCAAGCAAATGGGCAGGTGGAAGTCACTAATAGAGCATTAGAAGGGATCTTGACCAAGGTGGTGAGCAGCAGCAGAAAGGACTGGGCAGATCGCCTGGTTGAAGCCACATGGGCTTACAACACCACTTGGAAGACCACCACCGGCTTCACCCCTTATGAGCTGGTCTATGGGAAGAAGGCTTTGCTGTCCATTGAGTTCGAATACAACACTTTGAGGATGGCAGCTCAGCTGGATCTAGATCTCAGCCATGCACAACAAGAAAGGCTATTGCAGCTGAATGGACTGGATGAGCACCGCATGCAGGCCCTCCTTCACTCAGAAGTGGTTCAACTTCAGAGGAAGGTGTGGCATGACCAACATCTCCATGACAAGCAATTTCAGCCGGGAGATTGGGCTTTGTTGTATGATTCCAGATACAAAGATTTCAAGGGAAAGCTGAGAACCAGATGGCTAGGGCCATATTCAGTGGAAAAATGTCATGACAATGGATCTGTTCTCATTCGGACCATTGATGAGGAAGCCATCCCCATGCTTGTCAATGGGCATCGATTGAAAATCTACAGGAAGCCTCCATCAAGACAAGAGTTCATCAAAACTATGGAGAAGGCAGTATTGGTCATAGAGAAGGGTTCTGCCCCTGCTTTGGGCACACCCTGAAGCATCTAAAAACAAAAAATAATAATAATAAATAAATAATAAAGATCCTTGGGTGAAAACCTTTCTGAGGCGCCCAAGGCAGGTGGTAAGGGTGAAAACCTCATTTGAGGCGCCCCTGCTAACTTTCAAAAAAAAAAGAGAGAAAAAAGAGATAAAGATCCTTGAGTGAAAACCTCTCGGAGGCGCTTAAGGCAGGTGGTAGGGGTGAAAACCTCATTGAGGCGCCCCTGCTATCTTTCAAAAAAAAAAAAGAAAAAAAAAAACAAAAAGAAAAAAACAAGATCAATAAGTTATTATGTGAAATTTCCATGCAGATTGCAGGTGTTCTATGGAGGAGAGGAAGCCTCTCAACTCAAAGTCAAAGGTCCTCATCATGCAGCCAGGACACCTCACCAGCTCCTCCTCCAAGAATGCTTATGTTCTTCAAGGTATGTGCACTTTCATCATAGATTGAGTCTTCTACAGGAAGACGCAGATTTTCTACAGGAAGGTGCGATTTTCTACAGGAAGGTGCCAGTTTCTACAGGAAGGCGCCAGTTTCTACAGGAAGAGCTGCCTGTCTACAGGAAGCTCTGTATTCCTATAGGAAACTTCCTGTAGAAGCTCCGAACAGCCAGAATGCATTTTCATGAGCAGATCTGATGACTACGGATTGGTGTGGACGCATGCAAGCCTCTTTTGGGCCCATGCACGACGCTGTTACCTTGCTCCACCATCCTCGTCAACATGCATCCAAGTCCCCTGCACCAGCAAATCAGAGCAATAAGTTCTCGCGGGAAAAGGCATTTTCAAAAGATAAACAAGCGCGGAGATCTTATACCACAGGCAGCAGCAGCTTCGGAACCGTGATTGAAAAGCCAGATCTTCCGTCGTGCAGCATGCACCCAAGGAGAAAGGACTGTCACGAGACACCCGCGGGCATCCTGTAACAGTTCAACCTGCTGGAGTGGATACCATCCACAACACCGCCATCTCCAAGGTAATGCGCGCGCATGCAACCACAGCATCCCCTCCATCGTCAGCAACCTGTAACCATGAGCTTCCGGGTCTGTGTAAGCGCGCATGCAGCAGGTAGATCCGCTCACCATCATCGAAAAACTGAGAAAATCGTGTGCAGCCACGCAGGTAAGCGTCTAACCCCTTCCTTCCATCAAATCGCATGAATATTACTTTGATTTGTTTGCATGGCGTAAAAGTGAATGGTTGAGCAGCCGTATGGCCAAGTAGACTGGCCACGTCGGCTAGTTATGGTATAGTTGAATGTTCGGGTGGCGGCCACGACAAAGAAAATACGCAGCACGCACGTGAGGATAGTCCCGTTAACCGAGAAACGAGTTTAACCGAAAAGGGCGGCGGCAGATCTGTGGGAATGAATGCGGCAGCAAGTGAATATGCAGGCGAATGATGGGTGACGTCGCCCAACGGTCCGGCGGGGACAGATCACCCCCCGCGCCACGAGCTGCGCCGATTCAAAATCTAACCGGCTAGATTATGCGCACGTATTCATCAACCTCCACTTCAAAACTCGAGTGGCTCTTCTGATCGCCTCTGCACTTTGATACGCCGAGCTGTTGGCTACCAGAACACCGGTGAAGCGCACCTCAACCGCAGTCCAATTGCAGTCCTCCCCGAAGTTTGCACACTGCTCCTACAGGAACAGTTTCTACAGGAACGCAGTCCTACAGGAAGCAGTCTCTACAGGAACGCGGGTGCTCACGAAAAAGGTGGCCGAGTAACGAGGTAACCCTGGACTTCTCATGCAAATGGTCATTTAAGGTGGTAGAATTGTCAGGTCACTGTCTGGGTAAATGAGAAAGTAGACAAATTGCTGTCTGTGTGCCTATACTGCAATTCTACAGGATTGTTGAGTAGTTAGACTGTGTTTTGAAATTCTGTGGATTATACGCATTGTTCTACACTCTGTCACCGAAACCAAACTCTCTTCCACCATCACCACCTCCGGTTAAGAAAATTGTGCATCATGCCGGGTGGATTTATCAGGCGAGAACCCACGGATTCAGATAAGCTGAGGAGAAATCAGGCAGTGGTAGAGCTCTTTACACGAGCACAGTGGATGTCTTTTTGTGATAAGTTGCAAGGGTACGATGAGGAAGTGGCCGAGGAATTCTTGCAGGCCCTGAGGCCAAAATCCAAGGTGCTGGCCACAGTCAAATTCAGAGGCTTAAGCCTCACGATCACCCCGGAGTCTATCAGCAGAATCACTGAGCTTCCTATGGGTCTCCCGTGGGATAAAGAAGAACGCAAGCTCAGCCAGCAAGCCAAGAAAGAGTTCTTCCCACCTGAAGAATCATTCACAGAGGACAAAAGTGGGGTGAGAAGGACAAGCCTATTGCCACCCTGGAACGAAGTCAGTTTGCAAGTCATGAAATATATCACCTGTGAGGGTCGCTACAGCATCGTGTATGCATATCACTTTCGGCTGCTCAGTGAGCTAAGACACCGGATTGATCTTCCCGCAGAACAGAGACTGAGCATTCCTTACTTTTTACTACAGTCCTTGATGGAGTGCGCTACAAAGCTTAAGGACGGCATTCCGGATCAGATAGCCCACCATGGGTTAATTAAGCTTTTGGTGGAGGATGCTCTCCACTCATATAAGGTCCCCCTCGCATGGGAATCATTTAGGAATTTAACAAGAGACGGGGACATAAAGATGTTGCTTGAAGAAACGGGGTCCTCTAGCGGTGAGGAAGAAGAGCCAGTAGCCAAGAGTAAGAAAGGGAAAAGCCAAAAGATCCCGACTCCAAAACAGAAGAAAGAACGAAAGGAGAAGGAGGAGGGAAAGGATGACAGAGCAAAAGAGGACACCCCCATCCTTTCGGCAAGAGAAAAGAGGTTGAAAAGTAGGACGGTCAAAACTGAGGTGGTCCCCGTCAGCCCAAGCACCTCGCCATCTCCTGCAGCCAAAACCAAAAGCAAAATCCATGCCGTCAAGCGAGAAAAGGTGGTGACAGTTGCATCTGCAGGAAAACAAAAGCAGGCTTCTACAGGAAGCCCCAGAACAACACCTACAGGAAAACAAGAGCTGACCACCCAACTTGAGGAGCCAATTGCACTTCTACAGGAAACAAGACGGCAGGGCCAATTTGAAACACAAGCTCTGAAAGAGCAGCTGAAACAAAAGGAAACCCAATTAGCCTGCATGGCCAGTTGGGCCATGGAAGCCCTGCAGTGCAGACATCCTGCAAAGTCTTATGGGTTGTACTTAAAGGATCAGTGGCTACAGTTCCAGATAAACACATTAGCACAAAGAGGTATTGCACAAATCCATAACCCACAACAATTTGCCGAATTATGCAATACTAGCTCAGCAGAAGACAAAGCCAAGCTAGCAGAATTCTACATCCACAATCTGGTTTTGCCTAATGAAGTCTCTTGGGATCCCAATATCGCCTTGGGTGATATGCAGTTGATGGCCTTCGCTTCATGGCTAAATCATGAGGATCAGAGAGCAACCGAAGAAAAATCGGTTATGAGCCGAGAAGTGAGGGAGCCACTGTACATTCGAGCAGAACCAGAGAATCCGTTTGCCCTCATCTCAGCCCGCCAACAGTTGTCTAATGATCCCACAGCTTCCTTGAGATTTATGGACCAGCAGGCCCAAGCAATAGCCCACTTTGAAGACATGGACAGATTATTGGGAGAAACCGCTGCCCAGGCATGTGCACGCAGGTGGCATACCTTGGCACATAGTTTGAAGATCCGGGAATACCATACCCCGACCCGGATGAGGGAAGCATTGGAAAGAGTGGACCTTTACAAGAAATCCATGCAAAGACTTTAGGCCAGCTGGATTGGCCTTAAACTCAGCCCCCCATTGCTGCTAGGATTGGCTGAAGGAAGTACAGAGAAAGATGACAATGCACAATGGGAAAAGGTGGACAAAACAGCCGGGTTTCATATCAACAAAGAGGACATCACCACAGAAGCTTGGGATGTAAGGGGAGCAGTGCAAGCCATGAAGGATGAGGATCTTGACTGAGTTGCTCAAGGATGAGCAAATGGTTCAGCTGGGGGGTGATGATGAGCCCCAATTTTGGTACAATTTGGGCTCATTTTGGCCTATTCTACTTGCTCAAACCATTCATTTTTTATTGCTTATGTATGCATTTCTTAGTTTTTTCGTGTTGTTTGTAGGAAGAAGGGTAGACATATTATCTACATGACTAATGCATGATGCTTTCAGGTTTTTTGCATTTAAAGGGAGAAAAGACACGAAAAAGGAGACAAGGAGACAATGAGGTGGCACTGCTGGTTTTTAGGAGAGGATGTCCACAGTCTTGGGACCTTCCTCGTGATTCCCACCAAGAACTCCGAGCTCCAATCCATCTCCCCACCGAGCTTAGAAGCAGCCAGCTATTCTACAGGAACAGTAGTTATGACTGTCCTACAGGATCAGCAGTTAAACTTTAGTTGGACAACCAAGCTCCTAAAATCAAGGACACCTGTTGGGTGATCGTTTTTGCATAAGTATGGAGGCCGTAGCCTTTGATAGGGGGTTGAAACTTTCGCATTACTATTGTAATTTTTTAGCACAGCTCGGTGTTAGTTCTTGTTGTAAACCAGTTTTGGCATAACATCAGATTATGAATAAAGAAGGCAGATTTTGATCTAGCTCTGAGTTTTCTTAAGGAGACTATAGCTCTCAGGTTAGGGCCCAACCTGAGAGCCATAGATCCCCTCTGCTATAGTGTTGTTTCCATTTCATTTCAGCACTTTGAGTTTTCATTTTCACATGCAATTCGAATTACAGGTTGCTAATTTAGTTGTTTTCATGAGTTTAGATAGGATTTGCTTATGGTGAATTGGTTTACAGTTGCTTAGGTTAGAAGAGGATAGATACAATCTATTGGAGCTCCAACAAAAAGGTTGTTAAGGCTCACTGCCATCTCATCTGGGATTGGGGTGCAGTCCATGACTAACCACCAAAAATACGCATTTCTTTATTCCATGATTGCTGCAAACACAGTCACGTTATGTTAGATGCTTCCACATGATTCACACCTGCACCACACTCCTTTACCACAGCTTCATGCACATTCTCCTTCGCGTTTTGGATTGCTGTTCATTGAATTTACAAGCACAGGTAGTTTAGGTTAATGCATTTTCGGTTTGGTGACAGTCATAAGCATTTGTTTCATTTACACTGCTCTCTCTCGTTCCATTACCTCGTCCTCCATCTTGATCACGCATGCAAACACATCTTTGACCTCTGCTCCGCTCTGTTATCTCCCAAAGTCTTTCACTCCTCACGTACTTCCATTCTCTAGCCCTTTCGTTGACCTAGCCCTCTATCTTCCAACCTACTCCCTACATTCACTCCCTATCCTACTCCTCCACTTCTAAAGCCATCACCCGCCTTATTCCTACCTTACACATCTCCCCCTACCATTCCATCACTCCTCCATCACTTCAAACACCCACGGTAGGTCATCCTGTAGCAGTTTGTAGACATCCTGTAGAAACCAGAGTATCCTGTAGGATCCCCTGCAGACATCCTGTAGGAGGCCATTCACTCAGTTGCTAAGCTTCTGAACGTGAGGAACCTCTGTGCATGGATGCTAAGGATCCCTAGGGACCTCTCCTAGCCTCCCCAACCTTTCCCACGATTTCCTTCCTTCTCCATCCCATCTGCACAACCAAACCCTAATTAGCACAAGATCACAATCATTCCATCCACTTAAAGAAAAAAATACAAAAACATGTCTCTTATGATGCAAGTAGCTTAGATCCATGCATTTTCACTTATTAGAGGTAATGGTGGCATTGGTAGAAGTTGCATTCACATTCGTTGCATTGTAGAGGTTAAACTAGTCAAATTAGGGTTTCCTAGGTTTACATGCTTTGATTTTCTTTCAGTTAGAGTAGCTTTCCTTTGAGAATAGCTTTCGTCCATCAATTAGCAAGCTTCTTCTGAGAGCCTATAGAAGTTGGCTTGAGCCCTAGCGGACTTGTGCCAGCTGACCAAGTGACAGCTGCGACAAGAGCTAGTACTTGTGCATATAGCACTGTCGCTTCCAAGTTTGTACGAACTACCGGGTTGATAAAATTAAGAGACAGGAAGCCCCAGGAGTTGTAGCATTATTGCTACAATACTGGAGCTCACCAATTATTCACAATAGCAGGTGTGTGATATAGGAACATGCAAATGTTGTAGAACACATGCCTACTCTAGAGTGGATGCACATTCCTTTTGTTCAAATTTTCACAGGTGGGATTAATAATTTTAATTATTTGTTCGTTGACTTGGTTGCTTCAAATTTAAGTTTAGAATGATGAAATTGGTGTTTTTGGATGCAAATACATCAAAACCTCCATTTTTTTGAATGAATTTTAGTATCTCCATTTTTCACATTATTTGAATACAAGCTAAGCAAAAACATCATCCATTAAATCACACATCAATATAGACTCAACTATGAAAATTTCAAATATATAATTTCAAAGATACATTAATATTTTTTACTATTTTTAATCTATCTTTTCCTTGACATTTATTATAACCTTTACATATATATATATATCTTATAATCTTTTTATAACATTGTTTCTCCTTAACAATTTTTAAAAAATGTTATAGCCACATTACTATAAACTAAGATTGACAACTAAAAATAAAATAAAATTGTTTGATTATACTAGCACTCTCATACCCTACACTAACACATGACATTCTAATTTCAAGGATATAATGACTTTCATAATTTAAAAAAACATATCAAATAAACATTATATATATTTATATATATAGACACGCACAAAAACTTTGTGCTTTTTACAATTCTATAATTTGTTTAAAGAAAATTCTATTATTTAGGCATGAAACACCTAAACTAACATAAACATACGCATTGTAGTTTGCATGAAAAACAACTCATTACTTTTACAACAACTAAAAAAAAAGGATCACAGTCATACACAAATTCAAAAAATAAAAGTTTCATATTGGAAACATTAATTCAATTTCCTACATTTCGTCTTTTTAGATCATATTCAAATTAATTGTAAAATTACTTCAAATAAGCTTTTTGTGTACATGTTACAAGTAATATATCATGAAAAACCATCATTAATTTACACTCACCCTATAATTGTTGGAATAAATAACTATTGGCGGGGGTGAATCAGTAATAATGAGGTTATTAAAATTTAATCTCAATTCTTATATTTTCTTTGACTTCTACTAGCTTGTAAGAGAATTCATACTACAATATAAATTTACAGTAAAGAAAACCATTCACATGAGCACATAGTTCATCAGTAGAGAAACACACACATACTAACACATGTATTTTTACATGGAAACCCAAAGGGGGAAAACCACCAATCTGTTTGTTATTATGATGTAAATTAATCACCCACTTAATTACATCAAATTGTTTTAGAGAACCCACTCAAAGTAGGCCCCAACCCCCTTCAGATAACAAGTCACCACTTTCCAAGAGGCACCAACCTCTTATGAGTGCAGAATACTACCTATTCTTTCCACTATTTTTCTTTTCATACAATTTTCAAATTGAAAAGAAAGGCTAATACATATGCTCAAAAATATAAACCTAATGTGTTGTTGTACCAACTCCTTCCCTTTGGCTCTACAACTCCACTTCTCAACAAGCTCTAGTCTCAGACCTTTTCTCTACTATAAACACAGTTAACTCTTCGCATTTAGCTGTTTTCTCCTCACTCACTCAGACTCAACACAATTGCTGCATCCCCCACCCTACTCAATGGAAATCCCTAGTTTTTGTTCCTCTTTCGCACAAAGGTCGATGTTTTCTCTACTATCCTCCCGCGGTTTCTACAACACAATGCATGAAAGTGTGCTTCTGAAAGGCTCTCCCTTTTGTTGTTCTATCAAAATACAAGGCCACTTGTAACAACCCTAGTTGATTTTCAATGTAAAAACAACTATAAGACCAAGGTCATGGAACACATATTCCAAGCTAAATGGTGGATAAATATTATAGCGGGGATCACTTTTGGTTTATTTATGGCTAAGTAAATTTGAAAAGGCATTAGAAAAGGAAAATATGCATTAATTGGAATTTATTTATGCAAATAAAGGAAAATAAGACAAAAGGAAGGTGAAGAGACACAAATATGCATGAGAGGGGAATTAGAGGAAAAATGAAGGAAAATGAAGAAAATAGAGGCCTTAATGATAAAAAGGCTTACGAGGATCAGTTCAAAGCTTTTGTTGGTTTAGCTTTTGTTAGTTCAGTTTTGGAGCTCTCATTTCATTCTCTCACACAATGCTTTCTTGGAGAAGTTTGGCATATATTGGATTTGGAGAAATAAGGCGTGGGAAAGTGCAAGGGAACATTTGGATCAACATATAGATGTATGGTATATGCATGTGATTTTCCGGTTATGTGATGACATTGGCATGGATATTTTCATAGATTGACAGGGTTTTAGCCTTGCCTTGCCATTTCCTGGATAGCCATGTTGTTGTAGGTTTTTCCACTTATTGCTTTTATGATTGGTGCACATTTTCCTTATGGTTATGGGCTGGAAAAAAAGCTTTAGAATCCCTAGAACAACTTGGGTTGAGTTACTAGTCTTAGAGCCTAGGTTGGGACAAATTCTCTGGAGCCATTGGTGGGTTGAGTGACTAGTCCCTAGATCTGGGTTGGAAAAATGCTCTGGAGACCTGGAAGGTTGTGGGTTGAGTTGCTATTTCCTGGAGCCATGGACAAATTGGGTAGAAACTAATCTAGTTGGTGTTAGTGATGTCTAAATGCAGAGGTGGGATTACTGTGATTGAGGTTGAGGTGGTTTGGCCTCTAGAAGCCCTGGTTTCATTTTTTCTTAGTTTATTCCATGATATCCCACATTCATGCTTGGAATATGGCATGGGGGTGATTAGATGAAAGAGATATTTCATTCAGTGCAATCGATGGTCAGGTAGTACGTGGAAGTCCCTGATTTGGTTTGCATTTTCATATGTTAATATGAGAGATTTTCTTATTGTGATCTATGAGCATTTGTAGTGATTATGTTAGTAATATTATGGTTGAGTTTCCATGATTTCTATGATGGTTAGTTTCTGGATTATATGTTGGTTATATGATGTGCACCATCTATGGCTCTTGTCATGAATTGTTTAAATATTTATTGGTTGATAAATGTATGAACTAATAAGTGTTGTTGTAGTTATGTGGAGAGGGAATAAAGCCTTCATGGTGATTCTCATATGAATCTCAGATTATATTTGTGATTAAATATTCATTCATGGCTTCTAGCTTCTAGGTTTTCCATGTGTTTGATAGAATGTGTGTTGTGCATTAGGAATTATAGGTCAAGTTTTCGATTCGAGATCAAATGTTTAGCTTTGTCATCATGTTAAGAATTATTCTGCAAAGTCTTTATTTCGGGTATTGGTCTGGAGGTTGGCCTAAAAAGGTGGCATAGATCCTGGGACCACATGTTCAGAACTAATCATTTTAGGCCATAATTGCATGGAGGAAATGCTTTGAGTGTAGTTATCGCCTCATAACCACATGGAATAAGTTTCAAAGGTATGGTTCTAATTCTAGGTCAGTGAAACAACATTTCAACTCAAGTATTGTCCACCTTGGGTGTTTCTTTACCTCCTAGGTGATCTATAGTCCCTATAGGATGTTTATCTGTGGTCATATTGTATGCCCCACTTCCTTAATGGGGACTAGGAGGTCATGTCAAGTCATAGTGACACTATTCTCGTGTTTACCCTAACGAGCTTGTGAAATGGGTAAATGTGGGAAAGGGTGGTTACACCACTGCAACTGCATTAAATATAAGAATGGGAACCTGTCGATTATCCATGCTAATAATTAAATCCTAGTCAAAACTACACACTCAAAAAGTACCTTAATTGAATTCAGCCCACGTAGATAAATTAGTTCTTCATTGCTCTTAAATGCCCATAGTGTTCAGCTCATACTTCTGGCATGTCTCTCATTCCTGAGTTACTTGTGGCACACAATCAAAGCTCATAAATTTACTGGTCTGATGTCTCTAAACCATCTTCCTCAATTAATTTCTCGTTGAGTACAAGTGAGAACAAAGGAGGTTTTTTTCAACAATCACCATTAATACAATGGCACTTGATGAGCGCTAGTATTGCAACAAGGATGCTGCAACTCCTGGGCTACCAGCTTTACTTATCAAACCGAGGTTTGTACAAACTTGGAGGTGACAGTGTTGTATGCACAAGTAAAAGTGAAGGTCCTTCCTGTTGTCACTGTTTGACCAGTGAGAGACCCCAAGGGTTCCAAGCCAGACTTCTATAGAGTCTAAAGAAGCTTGATTCTTTGATGGAAGAAAAGTAAATCTACTCTAAGAGGGCTACTCTACTACAGTAATGAAGAAAACAACATGTAATGCTAAATCACACCATATCTTAATTAACAATTTAAATAGCTACGCTAAGAAGAATTGATAAATAACCACTAAACAAATGCTACTATCTAAGCTGTAGAAGTAAAGAGCATCAAACCATACTAGTGTGTAAGCAAAAAAACTAAACTAAATCTGTTTTCATTTTTTTGTTTTTTAGGCAAAATCAAGTATGCAAATTAATTATTCTTGTGGATGTGACAGGTGAATGAAAGGTGATGGAGGATGGCTAGAAGGTTTATGGAGTGGTTGGATGGTGTGGAAGGGTCCTAAGAGGCTTTGTGTGACTTCCTAGAGGTTTCCCATCAATTCGGCCTCAAAACAGGCCGTTTCAGGAAAACCTACAGGATGTACTAGAAACCTACAGGATGATCCTATAGGAATTATAGGAAACCTACAGGATACAACCGAGAGCTAATTGTGAGGTGTTGGAGGTGTTGGGAATCTTGGGAAAGGTGTATGATGAGTGGAATGGAGTGTTAGACAGTCTAGGAGAACTAAGGAGTCAATATCCAAGATAAGGGATGGCTAGATTCACTCAATGTAACTAGGGGAATTTCAGTGAAAAATGATAAAAAAAAACTAGAGAGGGTGATGGTGGAACAAGAGATGGCTAAGGTGGATGAAGTGGAAGGTGGCTGCTCGTGAGGAAGTCTGGGTCTCCTCCTAAAGTACCTACTTTTCTTAAAACATGTGTGTCTTCCAAAAACTGTGCAACAAGATACATTTTCATAAACTATAAAAGCATGAATCAATTGCCTATATTAAGCATGAAGAAATTTGTTGAAGGGAATGAAAGAATGAGTGAGATCTTATTGCAGAAATGGAGATGGAAACAGATGACAATGAAATCTTCCTTGCAACATGAACCAGATACTGAGTCAAAGACAACAAACTCCAAAGCTCATGCAAGAACTATAAATCTGTGTTTTTAGGGCTACTGAAGGGTCCCTTCCTCAAGTCATGTTCCCAAAGGGAGGAAGTGAGGCCGAGACACCTGATGACAACCTTATGGTGATAATTTTTCTCCTTGCTAACCTGCTACTTGAAAGAAGGCACAAATGGAAGCAAACTATCACACAACCAATCTAATCTTCACTATTGTAACAGAAATGCATCTACTAAGCAAATGAACAATTAAACTATGAATCTATACTAGCATACATGTATAATAAAAGAAGCCTTGGCTACCAGGGTTGGTCCCTAAACCAATAGCTTCAACCCTCTGAGTTAACTCAGTTTTGACTAAAAAAAAAACTCATTCTTATTACCAAAACAATGGATTACATCAAAAACTATCACAAGTCTTGCATCTCGGAAATAGAGTAGAGTTTTACAATAAAAAATCTGAATCCTAATGAGGTTGTAGGCCTTTCTACTTATACATCTGAAGTATCCAACGACTTCCTTAAAATTAGGGAGTCTTGGCTCCGAAAATCAAGATAAACTAGTGCTTTGTCATTCACTTGCTCGGCTGCCTTCTAGTCCTCATGATTTGGTTGTTTGCACTCCGAGATGATGGAGGAATATTCGAATGGAGGGGTAGTAAATGAGGAGGATTTATGTTATGAAACCAGCTCAAGAAAATATAGAAAAGATAGATCAACGCCTTAGAATTCAGCCTCTTCGAGGGGGAAACCTCCTTTACATTACATAAATGAACAATTCTTGGATGATTCAAATGACAAAACCTCCTTTCTATATATAGGAGTCTAAGGAGTCACAATATAATCTAGCCAACCTAACAATAATAATATAAAGCCACAAAAATAAAATTAGAGGGATTCTATGGGGCACAGAAATAACAATATGGGGGTAACAGGGGCACAACAATATAAATAAGGGGTATAACTACAATAGTAATGGGGTAATCACTAGTATTATAGGGACCCAACATGCCCCTCTCCTTCAAAAAAGTGTTGTCCTCAATGCTTGAGTAGTTCTGGATACTTCTGCATAAAATTCTCATCCTCCCATGTGGAATCTTCAGCGGATAAGTTCTTCCACTTGATAAGATACTCTGAAATTGATCGATTTCATCGCTGTCGAGTTCTTTTTTCTGTGACTGCTTCCGGTTCCAATATAATTTTTCCTTCCTCGTCAAGTTCTGGCAATATTGTTTGAATTGGGAGCTTGTCGCCTATAACCTTATTTAAACATGAAACATGGAAAACTGGGTGCAATCGAGAAGCTGCAGGAAGCTCCAATTTGTATGCCATAGTACCAATCTTTTGCAACACCTTGTACGGACCATAATACTTTGGTGATAATTTATTATCCTTCTTAGCTTGCTTTAGAGACATTTGCTTATATGGCTGTAGCTGTAGGAATACCCAATCACCTACATCAAAACTTCTTTCCTGCGATGTTGATCTGCCTGTTGTTTCATTCTATTTTGTGCCAACACGAGGTTATCCTTTAAGAGTTGGAGGACTTCTTGTTGATGTTCGATGTGATGTTCCACTGCCTGAACCTTAGAATTTTCTCTTAAATATGATGTGATGGATGGTGGTTGATACCCATAAAGTGCCATAAATGGGGTCATTTTTGTTGCTGTATGGAAGGAAGTGTTATACCACCATTCAGCCAAAGGCAACCATTTGACCCATTGTGTCTGTTTATCAGATACAAAGCAATGAAGATATCCTTCCAAACATTTGTTTACTATCTCAGTTTTCCCATCAGATTGAGGATGATAAGATGAGTTATGAGCTAACTAAGTACCAAGACAAGAAAATAATTCTGTCCAAAAATTTCCAGTGAAAATGGGATCTCTGTCACTTACAATAATCTTTGGGTTTCCATGTAGCTTTTGAACTATTTCCATAAATGCAGTAGAAACTGTATTGGCTTTAAGTGGATGTGATAATGCACAAAAGTGTGCATACTTGGTAAGTCTGTCAACTACCACCATGATGACACTCTTTCCCTCATACTTGGGTAAACCTGTGATAAAATCCATTGAAACCTCCTCCCAACGTTGGCTTGGAATGGATAAAGGTTGTAATAGACCCGGTGTCTTAATTGTTTCAACTTTATTTTGTTGGCAAACCAAACATTCAGCCACAAACTTTTGAATATCTGATTTAAGGCCATCCCAAAAAAATTCCTTCTTAAACCTGTGGTAAGTTTTTAAAAATCCTGAGCGCCCTCCTAAGGGAGAGGTGTGAAATTCCATAAGAATATTTTGTTTTAGCTGGGAATTCTTACAGAGGTATAAGCGATCTTTGTACCATAACGAATCATTTTGCCAGCTAAATGTATCAAACGTACTGGAATCTTGTTGTAGCTTTCGAATAAGCTCCCACACTTCTTCGTCATTCTTCCATTCCTCCCTTGCTTCGTTTATCCAATCTGGTTGGATAATAGAAATGGCACACAACAATGCTTCCACATCCTCATCCTTTCTTGAGAGTGCATCTGCCACCACATTTTGCTTCCCTTTTTTGTAGATGATTTCAAAGTCATAACCCAACATCTTTGTGACCCACTTTTGTTGCTCTTCAGAAGATAATCTTTGTTCTAAAAAGTATTTAAGGCTATCATGATCCGTTTTTACCTTGAAGTGTCTTCCCATTAGGTAGGGTCGCCATTTCTTAAGTGCATGGAGTATTGCCAACATTTCCTTCTCATAATTAGCTTTGCTTAAAAACTTTCCCTTGATTGGACGACTTTCAAAAGCAATGGGTCTTCCATCTTGCATTAAAACAACACCAATTCCATTTCCTAAAGCATCACATTCCACAATAAAGGTTTTTGTGAAGTCCGGTGTAGCTAAGACCGGTGCTTGGCATATTGCCTCTTTAAGATGTTCAAGGGCCTTTGTTGCTTCCGGAGTCCATGAAAATGCATCTTTCTTCAATAATGTTGTTAGAGGTGCTGCTATTCTCCCATAATTCTTAAAAAACTTGCGATAATACCCTGTCAACCCAAGAAATCCTCGTAGATGCTTTATGGATGTGGGGATTTTCCATTCCTTAATGGCTTTAATTTTGCTAGGGTCTACCTTAACTCCTTCATGAGATACAATATGACCCAAATATTCCACCTCCTGGACTCCAAAGAAACATTTGGATCTTTTTGCATATAATTGTTTCTCCTCCAATAGTTGTAGTACCCTGTCAACATGTTCAACATGATCCTTCCAAGACTTGCTGTAGATTAGTATATCATCAAAAAATACTAACACAAATTTTCTAAGGAATGGTTTGAAAATTGAATTCATCAAACCTTGAAATGTTGAAGGTGCATTCGTAAGGCCAAAAGGCATGACCAAAAATTCATAATGACCCTCATGAGTTCTAAATGTCGTTTTCAGAATGTCTTCAATCTTCATTCTGATTTGATGATATCTCAAACTAAGATCCAACTTGGTGAAGTAAATTGATCCATGCAGTTCATCCAGTAATTCATCAATGACAAGAATGGGGAACTTATCTTTAATAGTGAGCTTGTTGAGCTCCCTATAATCCAGACACATGCGCCATGATCCATCCTTCTTGTGCACCAATACTACTGGAGCAGAGAAAGAACTTTGAGTCGGTCGAATTATACCAGCCTCTAGCCTCGGTCGAAGAACCTCCATGTAATCTGCCACAGGATCAACAAAAGCATCATGTTGGATAGTTTCTTCTGAGCTTTCTTGGTCCACATTTACAGGGATGAATGGAACGGCAGGAAGAAATGGGACAACTGAAAGGGTGGAGATAATAATAGGGGCGTGTGTAGTGGATGAAGGTGTTAAAAAGGGGCTTCGAGAGATGGATGAAGAAATAGGAGAAACCACAGTGGGAGGACGAAATGAAACTTTAGAAGGGGTAGGAATATATATATGCGGAACTGTTTCAGGATTTGAAACAGTAAAATCCTCGGTAGTAAACCCTGCAACCAATTCTTCAGTCTTTGTATTGAAAGCATGATTATCCCCAATCTGCAAATCAGAAGGTAATACAATTTCCTCATGACTTGGAGAAGGAAGATTTCGGAAAAATTCTTTAGGATCGCGAAAATCATATGACTGAATTTGAGAATGCACAAGTTCAATTTCACTTTCATGTTCTTTAGCAAGTAAATCAAGAAAACACATTTTGATTTGAGGCTGTTCTATTGCTTTTACCTTTAACAACACCAATCTAAAAAAAATTTCATCAAGCTCATATTTAGATAACAACTTGCTGAATTCATTTACAGCCTGTTCAAATTCATCCTCCACACACCCGGTCATCCTGTCTGACTATGAATGCTTTGGGATATGGACTATTTGGTTGCAGAATTGCTCAAAACTTGAAAATTTGTCTTTCAGGTTCGCTCCTCCAGTGGAGTCTTGATTGTGAAGATGATGTGGAGTCGCCAGGTGGATGATTTATCCTTTGGTGTGTCTGATCTCTGTCCACCATCAACAATCAGAACTAAACATGAAAAAGTTCTGAAGAAAAAGGAGCACTTTCTCCAGAAAACAAGATTTCCTCGTTGAAGCCAGCAAGATTGCTCCCCAGTGGTGCTTTCCAACTTGATTTGTGAAATTATCTGAGGATTTTCCCCAGTTGAGTCGCCATTATGTTATCACTTAGGTTGTCCCTTGGCTCCTTAAGGGATACGGCCGAGGTAACCACAAACCAATCTTTGGGCTGCTGGTCCTAGCCTACTAGTAGTCAGAGAGGGCTCTCTCTTTATGATTTAACTTTGTTTATGATGATTTTAGGCTAGTTATTGGGTTCAAGGGGTTTTGCTTGAGTTTTGGTGGGAAGGTGGGAAGGAGGATGCTTTCAAGTAGAGAGGCAATGCATAGTGTGGTAAGTTTCAAACCATTGGGCATGGAGTCATGGAGTAGGACTGCTGGTGCGTTTTCTTGGTCACAAGAGAAAAGTATGGAGCAAGCTAGCTGCACATGAAACAACACTTAAGCTTAAAAGGATGGAATGAGGGCTAAGGAATGAGAGGCAACAAAGAATCTCTCACTCAGCTTAACAGAGGGAAGGCGAATGAGCTCTATCTAGGAGCAATTAAGAATCCCTAGATAACTGTCAAACATGGTGAATCAGGGGAAATATGAGCCAAAAAGGAATCCATATTTATGCCTAAATCAAGAGGAAAACATTAAGAAGCCACAGAAACTGAGCATAGAGTGCAGCTAAGCAAATTCTAAACCAATCCTTTTTTCTGTGACTTGTGCATATATGAAATTGAAATAACAGAGGTAAGAAACACTTATTGATTCATATGGCAGCACAAGAATTCCATCATTCAGTCTTCACAACCATTAACAACACATCAACAGTCCATTCTCCAAGCTTTCAGCAATCTTTGATTAAGTAAAACATATCAGATACAGAGCGAGTCTCTCTTGGAGTGCGTTAACCAACTAACCAACAACCAACCCTTAAACAATGAATTAGGGTTGTTTATATAGAGCAAGATATCTAAAAATATCTATTACAGCCGACCTAAACAGGTCTGAGGGAAAATGAGTTCTTTTAACCTAATCTTATCTTGAAATTAATGCAAGAAAATATCTTTTTGAGCTGCGCCGGGGGCAGCTACCTCAAAAATGAGCTGAAATCTGTCCTGGTGGCTCTGTGCTCTTCACTTGGCCATAACTGTGCATTGGTCTCTGATCCATTGCTGTTCGGTGGCCTTAAATGCTTCAACTGTGATCGGAGAGCCTTTAAATGGCTTTTACTATTTTGTTGACTTTGCTGGGGGGCTCTTTAATGTTCATCTGCTTCGAGTCGCTGAAAAAATCTTCACTGATACACTTTGCCGCATCCTAATACTCTTTGACATGAAATTTGGCTTTATCTGCTCCTCTGGCACTCAAAACTGTTAAATCTCTCCTTTTTGGCTCTTTTCGGGAAAAAATAACTGCTACAAACCTGCGCTGGACATGAGCATCAAAAACTTCCTCTGATTTTGGTTTCGGGCTTCCTGAGCAGCGATTTCGCCCTTCGCGCCTTTTTCGGCGGTGATGTCAATATGATGTCAGCATGACGTCAGTGGTGGGTCCCAGTACGGCGGGTGACATGGCAGGGTGACGTGGCAGGGTGATGTGGCACTTACGTCATGCAAGGGGGTGGTAACTGGTTTTATCGCACCATCTTCTGTGCACAGGTGGTTTCGGAGGAGGGGGCTCCGCCATAGTCGAGAGGGTGACGCGTGGTGGGAGTACGACGGGAAAACCGCCCATCTCCCGGACGCTAACCATCGACAGGTTCGGAGGGGAAAAGACCCGCCCACCGTAGATCTGGGGCGTGGACAATCGGACGGCTGGCGGAACAGACAAGGCGGCGGAGGGATAAGGGACGGAACCCGCGGTGCCTTTATTAATTATTTAATTCGGCGGGGCGAAAACTTTAGGAAAGTGGGTTTATGGGATTATATGCGAGCGAGTCAAATATATTGTGGGCAAGACTTTAGGATAAAGGCGGAGCATGGGTATTGTAGGGTTAGGGTTGAGGGGGAATGGTTGTTAGTGTGACCAGATGTCAGACTAACTCCAGTTAGGATGCGGATGGGTTAGTAGGAGCCCCAGATGGACTACTGCCTCCCGGACTTAGAAGAATATGGCTATAGTGCCAAGGGGAGGATTATTTAATATTTTGGGGATTTTATATAGCTTTTTTGTATAATAGGGGATAGGGAAATGATCTAGGGAGCTAGATAATAGAGTTAGTAGTTAATATGGAAATGACAAGAAAGCGCTAAGTATGTGGATCTTAGGCTATCAAGGGGAGAAAGTGACTCATAGAGGAAGAATGGACAATCCTTGAGTGGAGCAGATCTTCACCAAGGCAAATGATATGGAGAATGATGAATCTAAGAGGTATCAAGCAGATCTTGACCTCTTTGGGGAAAGTTAGTGATTGATTTGGGGAAAGAGGAAGAAGGGGAGTTAGGCATGCCTTGCTTGATCTGATCAAATTGAAAAAGTGCCTCAAAAACTGTGATCTGAATAATTATAACACTTGAAAACATGAAATGGATCACATAGCTTGATTCTGCAACCACAAAACTACTTACCCAGCCTACTTACCTAGCATTTTTTCTTCTTTTTGGTTTGGGTGCACTTGAACTAGCAAACCCAGCTTTTCATTCTTTTCTTTTTGCTATCCTCCTATCTACATCTACACTTATTTCATCCGGGGGCTCAGATTAAGCTGTTGAGCACCCTTGCTTCTCTACCTATCTACAAATCTGCCAAGATTAAGCTGTTTGGACAGATAATGATTCTCTATATTCTAAAACAGGAAATTGAAACCTAGGGAGACCAAGATTAAGCTGTTTGGCCTTCCCTTTAACTGAAAATTCTTCAAAAATGCAATAACTCATCAAAATTGGAATACAGCAGTGGCATTTAGACTAGCACACTTTCATGGCATTTTCTTTGGTCTCTTTTGGAAATATGGAGCATTGCAGCATGCAAAGTATGACATATTTGGCATGTAAAAATTTCAATCATGAAATATGAACACCTGCTGCAGCAGGAGGCTAACAGGTCCCCACTACCACCTCATCATTTTCCACTCCTCGTAATCATCTCCCACCTCATAGATCCATAGTTTAACTGCTTTTTGTCCTTCTCTTTCTCTGTATTTGAGTTGAATGTAGCCACGTGTGAGAGGACACCCGGTTCTGCATGTGCTGACTGAACGAAGGTGGCCAAGTTAACTGGCCACCTTTTCACTTATAAACCAACTATCTCGTAACCCTTATAAATTTTGACTACATGATGTATATGAGTGACCAAGTGGGATACTTACCTATGGTTTCGATTCTATGTCATAGTTGTCGAAGACCAGAGGTGTTGCTTTGTATATTTGCTACATGCCATTATTCTTCCTCCTCTTGCTGTCTGTTAATGGTTTCTTTGCTTTTGCAGGTATCTGTGGCTGAAGATCTAATGTTGTTGCTGCTGTGGAGCTCCTGGATCATCCTAGTGAAGACTTGTTGCTGGTGTGATTGGCATTCTGTGGGATAGGCTGCTACAAGATTTCCTATAGGATGTCCTGTAGTTGCTTCTCCCTCAGAATTCTTTAATCATGTTGCTGGCTAGGGCTATGAGGATGGTGTAATGAATGGAAAGAAGGAGTAGAAGTGTGTAGAGCAAAGGATACTCAGGTAATGCTCTTACTCCTCTCTGTTTTCCTTTTTTTTCTTTTTTTCTTTTTTTTAAGACTGGCAGAAACAGTGGAAATTGATATTTTTATTTTGAATGGTGAGTGTAGGGATGATGATGGTGGACAAGGTGAGGTGCTAGATCATGCATAGGGTGAATTTTAGGGACCTAACAAACCTATCATGTGCCTTCGGATTGCTTCCTGTAGGTTTTCCGAGTCACTGTAATTCCTACATGATCATCCTATAGGTTTTCAGGGGATCCTGTAGGAATATAGGGGATCCTGTAGACAATACAGTCTTCGCATAAATCGAAGCAATGGAGTGGAAAAATGATAGAAATGATGGATGGATGCATGGTAAGGAGTGAAGGAGATGAATATGTGAGAGGCAAGGTTCCATTTGGATCCTCTTTTGCTCTTGACTGTCTTTCTCGCCCACCTGCAAATGACAATTATATATTTTTTTCTCTTTTTTTTGTTTTTTTTTTAAAAACAACTAGACTGCCTAAGAGAGGTTTTCACTCTAGCTGTTTGCCCGAGGCACCTCAAGGAAGGTTTTCACCCATGGATCTTCTTATTCTTTTTTCTTGTCTTTTTTTCTCCTTTTCTTTTCTCTTTTTTTCTTCATCATTGGGATGCCTCACGAGGTTTTCAACCCAAATATGGGACTCAGGCGCCTCATGATGGTTTTCACTAGAGTCCTTATTCTTTTTTTCTTTTTTATTTTTAGTGACTTGATGAGGGAGGAGCTGGAACTTGCTTGACCATCATCACTTTTATTGGTATTATCAATGAACTCTTGTTTTGATAAAGGTCTCTTGTACATTTTCAATCGATGCCCATTAACAAGCAAAGGAATGGATTCTTCATCTATAGTTCTAATTTGCACTGAACCATTACCATGGCATCTTTCCACAACATAAGGTTTGAGCCATCTTGTCCTTAACTTACCCTTGAAGTCTTTATATCTAGAATCATATAACAATGCCCAATCACCCTCCTGAAATTGCTTCTCCTTAATATGTTTATCATGCCAGATATTCCTCTAAAGTTGAACTATCTCTGTATATAGGAGGGCCTGCATTTTGAATTCATCCAAGCTATTCAATTGGAAAAATCTCTCTTTCTGTGCATTGATGAGATCCAAATCTAGTTGGGTTGCCATCTTTAATGTGTTATACTCCTTCCATGTGGTATTATACGCTCAGGTGGCCTCAACTAGTGCTTCTGCCCAATCCTTCATGTTGTTGCTCACTACCTTGGTTAATATGCCCTCTAGTGCCCTATTGGTCACTTACATTTGCCCATTAGATTGTGGATGATATGGAGTGGAGGTCCTATGCTGGATATTGTGATGGATAAGAAAGTTTTCAATCATGTTGGAGGTAAACTGGCTACCTTGGTCTATGACTAGCTCTCTAGGGTATCCAAATTTGTAGAATACATTCTACCTTAGGGACTCAACCACCTTTTCTTCTATTGCTGCCTGAATTGCCTTGGTTTTAGCCCACTTAGTCAAATAACCTCTGCACACAATAATGTAGTATTTTTTCTTTGAAGGAGGGTTGATAGGCCCAATGAAGTCCATGCCCCACTTGTCAAATGGCTTGAAAGTCACTTGAGGCTGCAGGGGCATTTCATATCTTGGTGTAGGCTTTCCCATGCTCTCGCACCAATCACACTGAATAGTGTACTTTTTCACATCCTGATGAAGAGTGGGCCAATAATAGCCTGATTGTAGCACTTTGAATGTTTTCCTCTTTGTTGCAAATTGACCTCCACTAGGCCCGTCATGACAGGTCAGAAGGATGTCAAAGACTTCCTCTTCCCTAAAACACCTTTTCAAGATTTGATCTGGGCCAAGTTTGAAAAGATTGTCCCCAATCCAAGTGAATGGGGAACTTTTTCTGACTATCTTTCTCTTTTCTTTGGAGGGAAAGTTTGGTGGCAACTGTGCTAATACCAAATAGTTTGCTATATCAACAAACCATGGAGAGAGAACTGAAATAGAGAACAAATGCTCGTCTGGTAATTGGTCATCCACCATTCATTCTTCACCTGCAGGCACGTTTACCCTAGATAAAAATTCTGCAACAACATTCTCCTTACCAGGCTTATCAACAATGGTTAGATCAAACTACTGTAATAAAAGCAACCATCTTATAATTCGAGCATTCACATCTAGTTTGTTCATTAAATATTTGATTGGAGCATTGTCAGTGTGAACAAATATTTGATAGCCTGTAATGTAATGCTTGAATTTGTTTAACGAATGCACAACAGCCAGGAGTTCCTTTTCAGTCATTGTATAATTTAGCTCAACCTTTGACAAGTTCTTACTGATAAAATAAATGGCATAAGACAGTTTTTACTCTACCTGACCTAGGGTTGCTCCTATGGCTTTGTGTGAGGAATCAGCACGAATATTAAAGGGAAGGGCCTAGTTTGGGCCTCAGAGAATTGGTACAATGTTTAACATACCCTTTAGAATGTCTAAGGCCTCTTGATAGCTTTTTTACCATATAAGCTCAGAATCTTTGGCCAACAACCCAAATAAAGGAGAGGCCAATTTGCTAAAGTCCTTTATGAACCTTCAATACTATCCATCTATCCCTAAGCAACTTCTGACATCTCTCTACCTTTAAGGAGGTGGGACCCTTTAGATTATGGCTATTTTGTTTAGGTCCACCTGCAGTCCTTGTTGAGATATTGAATGACCTTGCACGATTCCTTCAGTCATTAAGAATTCACGTTTTTCAAGACTGAGAGATAGGTTCATTTCAATGCATTTGTGCAGTACTTTGCCTAGGTTAGTCAGGGCTTCTTGAAAATGACAGCCATAAGGTGTAAAATCATCCATAAAAATTTCCACCGCATCATGGACTAATTCGGCGAAAATACTCAAGGCTTCTCTCTGGAAAGTGGCATGAGAATTGCATAGGCCAAAAGGAAGGACTCTGTAGGAAAAAGTACCACAAGGATAGGTGAATGTGGTCTTATCCTGGTCTTCTGGGCATATTTGGATTTGGTTGTACCCACTGAATCCATCTAGGAAAGAAAAAAACTTTTTCCCTGCCAAGTCGTCTAGCACTTGGTCAATGAAGGGTAGAGGAAAATGATCCTTCTTTGTGGATTTGTTCAACTCCCTGTAATCGACACAAATCCTCCACTTACCATTTTTATTGGGAACTAACAGTAAAGGGGAGACCCACTCACTATCAGAGATAGGGTAAATGAATCTTGCACCTAACAGTTTTTAGAGTTATTCTTTCACTATATCATTAAGAGCTAGATTCATCCTCCTTTGTGGTTGTCGGACCGGCTTGCAACCTTCTTTGATGTATATGTGGTGAGTACACACTGAGGGGTGTACTCCCTTCATTTCCTTGTAACTCCAAGTGAAGGCTTCTAGGTTTTCCTTTAACATGTTGCATAGCTTCTCCTCTTTGAGAGCAAAAAGATATGGATTAATTTTCAAGGTTTTCTCTGGGCCAAATTCTATGGTTTTGACATAGAGTGGGTTGGAATCAGCCAAGCATAAGTCAATTGGATGATTGTTCTAGGTTTCCCTTACTTCTTCTTCTAATGGTAATGAACTAGGAGTTGGACTTTGGAGCAGGTGTTCAATCAAGTGATCCTCATCTTGTTGTCCTCCTCCCATGGTCGCTTCCAAAGCATAAAGTTGGGTGGAATAAACCTCATCTTCTTCCTCCTCCTCCAACCATAAAGGTAAATCATGCTCTAGAGACAGTTGAGCAGGAGGGTATAAGACTAACTGCTTGGATATATTCCCATTCTTGATGGTCATATTCCAAGCTCTGCAACTGATGTAAGCATCGTATGTGGCCAACCATGGCCTCCCAAGGATGAGAGGATAACCAGTAAGCTTAACCTTAGGCTGGAGAACTAGAAAATATGCAAGGTATTCTGAGGAGTCAATGGAGACCATCACATCCTCCACAGTTCCCTTAGGGGTTACTGTGGAACGATCTACAAGTTACAGAATTATTGTGGTCTTCTTCAATGACCCTTCTAGGTTGAGCTTGAGCATGGTGTCCTTGGTCATCACATTAATGGCAACCCCAAGATTAATTAGAGTGTGTGGTAAAATGGTGCCATTGATGTGCACATCTACTACAAGGCTTCCAAGGTCCAAATATTTTGGACATATTACCTGCCCCAACATTAAGTCGAACAGCTGCCCAATGACATTAATGGTAGGGGCATCCCTTTTTCACCTCCCTGGATGCTTGAAGCATTTCTCCTTAATCAACTTATTGTAAATGGGAACATCTTTTATTGCCTGGAGAAGGGGGATCTTTACACATAGATTTTTCAATTCTCCCAGAAGTTCAGTTTCTTCTGGGGTAGGTTGGAGTGGTTGGGCTAATCTCTTAGGAAAGGGTGGATTTAATTTAAGGTTGCTTTCCTCTCTTTCTTCCTCAACCTCCCTAAGTAGAGGGGGAGGTTGGTTATCTAGGAGAACTCTCCCAGATCTCAGGTTAATCTCCTGGATTTCCACAACATAAGCTGGATATGATGTCTCTCCATTGTATACTTGTTGAGCCTACTTATTGTTCGAGTTCGAATTTGGCTGGGTAGGCATCTAGGGTTGCTTGGGTGGAGCAGAGTGTAGGAGTTGTGGTTGGGTAGGTGGAGGAGGAAGTAGAGCTAGGGAATTGTTGTATTGGGGCCTCCACCCCTAGAGTGGTGTATTCCACTAAGGTGTGGTGGAGCGTAAGGTTGAAATGACTGGGTTGCTAGCTGGTTGGGAATGATACTGAGATGCATAAGACCAAGGAGGGGGTGTAGACCAGGAAGGATGAGCAGGGGGTCCCTAAGAAGGTATGGATGTGGTTCGGTTAGGGTTGTAATATGCATGGGATGACCCTTGCATGCCCTGCTGGTATAGTGTAGGCCCAGGAGGTCTCCTTTGGTTAATGTAGCAAAGCTACTCAGTGACCCCTTCAGCTCCTTGATATACAACTTTGAGTCCAGGTAAAGAAGGTTACTTATCTACGGAGTGGTTTTCTTCACAGACTAAGCAAATTTCAATACAGTTCAATGGACTTTCGTTCCTAGGATGCCTCTTGGTGCATCCAGGATAAAAGATGGACAAGGCTCTCTCTGCTTCCTCTTGCTTCCTTTTAATGTTCATGGTTTCCATTTGCAAGCCAAGTGTTTGCAGCATCTCACCTTTGAAATCTTCTAGCATATGTCCAATTTCACCCTTGATGGATGAGTTGGAAGATGATGTACTGGCCATAGGTTGACTACCCCTACCCTTTTCTTGGTTGCCCTAGAATGGTTTCTAAAGACAGCCTTGATATCCTCATAGGGTAAGTGTTAGATATCTCCTCCTACTAACAAATGTAAGGTATCGAGAAGATCTTCTCTTACTCCCCTGAGTAGGACCAACTTTAGTGACTCAGGGGCAAGTGTGCACTTGACCCTTTTGTAAATGAGTTGGAATATTTCTTCGTAGTCTTCTAAGGATTCATCCTAGCCTATGGTCATTTTGAAAATTTCTTCTTTAGTATCCTTTGACCTACAGTAGTCCCGATATCTATTGTTAAAGGCTTGCTACATCTGAGCCTAAGTAGTGATGTTATCTCCAGGTAAGCCCATCAACCAATGCAATGCTGCATCCTTGAGGGTAGATGGAAATAGTTTTAACTTTTGCTCATCATCTGTATAGTCATAGGTTCAGCATATAACAACAAACTCAAATAGGAAAGTGTTGGGGTCCTCTGTGGTCAGGCCATGGAAATGAGGTAGGGCAGAGGGGCTTATATTTTTCATCTTAGTGTCCCCGTTGGTTTCCTTGATGGGGAAGGCACCCTCAACTCTCTCTCTATTCCCTCTGTCATTTCGATTTTCATCCATTGGTTCAGTAGGAATGGGTTCCTCTTCTTCTTCTTCCCCTGTAAGTTCTTCAAATATGTTAGGTTTCTCACCTAAAGGTTCCTCCAGTTCACAGCCACCAGAGAAGAGAGAAGGTTGGCTGTTAGATGCAGTGGGGGTATTTGGCAAAAATCTCCATAGGTTGTCCCTATTCCTACGAGGCATGAAAGGAAATGTTTTTGGGTTGGTTTTGTATTTATTTATTTATTTTTAAACTGGAAAGTACTTGCAGAAATGAAATTGATGATTGAATGAAAATCACTTACAGAATGAAAAAGTTGCTTGTTAAATTGAATTCCTACTTGCAGAACAGAAAGGAAAGAAAATATTGGACAATGAAAGAAAGGAAGCGACTAGATTAATTTTGCATAAATAAACTAATGACAGAATATTGAAGACAAGAAATAGAAGAAAAGAAATCAGTAATCACATTCTACTCAAACACCTCCCCAGAAATGATGCCAAAAGTGATGAGCGCCTGTATTGCAGCGAGGATGCTGCAACTCCTGGGCTACTAGCTTTACTTGTCAACTCGAGGTTCATACAAACTTGGAGGTGATAGTGCTATATGCACAAGTAAAAGTGCAGGTCTTGCATGTCGTCACTGTTCGTCCGACAAGAGACCCTAGGGGTTCCAAGCCATACTTCTATAGAGTCATAAGAAGCTTGATTCTTTGATGGAAGAAGAGAAAATCTACTCTAAGAGAGATACTCTACTGCAGTAGTGAAGAAAACAACATGTAATGCTAAATCATGTCATATCTTAATTAACCATTGAAACAGCTATGCTACTAAACAAATGCTACTATCTAAGCTACAGAAGTAAAGAGCATCAAACCATACTAATGTGTAAGAAAAAAAACTAAACTAAATCTATTTTAACTTTTTTTGTTTTTTAGGCAAAATCAAGTATGCAAATTAATTTTTCTTGTGCATTTGACAGGTGAATGAAAGGTGATGGAGGATGGCTAGAAGATTTATGGAGTGGTTGGATGGTGTGGAAGGGTCCTAGGAGGCTTTGCGTGACTTCCTAGAGGTTTCCCATCAATTCAGCCTCAAAACAGGTCGTTTCAGGAAAACCCATAGGATGATCCTGTAGGAATTACAGGAAACCTACAGGATGATCCTATAGGAATTACAGGAAACCTATAGGATACAGCTAAGAGCTAATTTTGAGGTGTTAGAGGTGTTGGGAAGCTTGGTAAAGGTGTATGATGAGTAGAATGGGGTGTTAGACAGTCTAGGAGCACTCAGGAGTCAATATCCAAGATACGATATGGCTAGATTCGCTCAATGTAACTAGGGGAATTTCAATGAAAAATGATAAAAAAACTAGTGAGGGTGATGGTGGAACAAGAGATGGCTAAGGTGGATGAAGTGGAAGGTGGTTGTTGGTGATGAAGTCTGGGTCTCCTCCTGAAGTACCTACTTTTCTTAAAACATGTGTGTCTTCCAAGAACTATGCAACAAGATACATTTTCATAAACTAGAAAAGCATGAATCAATTGCCTATATTATGCATGAAGAAAGTTGTTGAAGGGAATGAAAGCATGAGTGAGATATTATTGCAGAAATGGAGATGGAAAAAGATGACAATGAAATCTTCCTTGCAACATGAACCAAATACTAAATCAAAGACAACAAACTCTAAAGCTCATGCAAGAACTAGAAATATATGTTTTCGGGGCTGCTGAAGGGTCCCTTCTTCAAGTCATGGTCCCAGAGGGAGGAAGTGAGGTCAAGACACATGCTAACAACCTTATGGTGATCCTTTTTCTCCTTGCTAACCTGCTACTTGAAAGAAGGCACAAATGGAAGCGAAATATCGAACAACCAATCTGATCTACAATGCTGTAATGGAAATGCATCTACTAAGCAAATGAACAATTAAACTATGAATCTATACTAGCATACATGTTCAATAAAGAGGAGTCTTGGCTACTAGGGTTGGCCCCTAACCCAAGAGCTTCATCCCTCTGAGTTAACTCAGTGCTGGCTCAAAACAAAACTCATTCTTATTACCAAAATAATGGATTACATAAAAAATTGTCACAAGTCTTGCAGCTCGAAAATAGAGTAGAGTTTTACAATCAAAAATCCAAATCCTACTGAGGTCCTATGCCTCTCTACTTATACATATAAAGTTTCCAATGACTTCCTTAAAACTAGGGAGGCTCGGCTCCCAAACTCAAGATAAACTGGTGCTTTGTCTTTCACTTGCTTGGCTACCTTCTAGTCCTCATGATTTGGTTGTTTGCACTCCAAGCTGATGGAGGAATATTTGAATGGAGGGGTAGTAAATGAGGAGGATTTACCTCCTATAATCCCTCTCCCTTGTCCCATTCAAGTTTTGACCATGGTCTTTGCCAAAATTCCTTGTTTTTATCCTTTAATCCTGCATTAAATGCACATTAGACCACAAAGAAAAATATCTGACTCTAACTCATCTCATAAACAAAATATAATCAAAAGTATGCAATAATTTATGAGAATAGTTGTTTTGACTAAGCTAGGAGGTGAATTGAGGCCCATATAATTAACCATTGATGAGGCTCATCAGCACCAACCTCTTTGTGCATATTTACTTTATTTTCCAACCCATTTGTCCTTTGTATATTGTGTTGTGTAGTTGTCGACTCATCCATGACTATTACACATTGCAAAAATATGGCACATAGGCGAAAGAGTTGTTTACTCATTCATATCACAAAATATAATGTTGCTGAGATGGATCCCTGATGCCCTAGTTCCCGTAGTTTTTCTTTAAATTCCATTTCACAAGACTTACAAGATTTTGGTCTCTTGGGAACTGGCCCACTAGGGTGCACTCAGGTGCACTATAGACTATGCACAGTCAGTATTGGTGCCCTCTTCTTTTCATTTGGCCCAAACCCTTTTAAATTATTTCCCCATATGTTTTTCTTTATTCATAGCTTGAAGGCCCTTGGTCACTGAAACATGTGAAACCCTTACAGGACCAAGTCTTGGGTGTACGTTTTTATTTTTGACAAACTTTCGAATGTTGACTAAGACTTTCATCACCCATCTCTATTACTTGTCATAAAATCTCGATGCTTCATCCTTTTTCTTTCTATTCCTTATGGGCTTTTGTCCTAGACCACCTGTATGAACCTTGTACACCACACTAGCCTTTGCATGTCGCCCCACTCACATATACACATCTACTATTGTAGAGTCAAATCTTGGATACCCGCATGCCCATAGCACTTTTTTTTAGAGGAATTCCATATTCCTTAAGGGCTCTTGATCCATTTGGGCTTCTATGATTCCCGCTATCCTAGCTCAATGAAATCACGTAACCTTTTTAAATAATCCTTCAGGCTTCTAGGCCTTCTAGGCTTTCGAGTTTCCCTGAACCCTAACTCAAGGAAATCCTATAACCTTTTTAAATAAACCTTTGGGCTTTCGGGCCTTCTGGGGTTCCAAGCACTGCTACTTAAGGCTTTAAGATTCTTACTTTGACTAACCATAAATTTTGATCAAGAGGGCCATTTGTAGACTTCCACATACCATTGGAAATATCTTTCCAAACACTTTCCAACTATGTTAATTTCATGAGAAACTGAGTTGATCTATTGAGACATAATATCCTCCAAAGCCTGAGACTCCCCAACTAGGATAGTCATCTTTTTATGGCTTCTCCACTAAAATTTCTACTATGATTATTCTCTACAGAATATTGCAACAACCATGGGACTCCCCCTAAACAACATGTTCATCAGTGCCAACATTTGTTGCCTCTAACCTCAGTTCTATTCTGGTTGACATCAATTCCAACATACCAAGTGCACCAACCATTCAGACAATGCCAACTGTCCAACAATAATAATATTCAATATTCATGCAATATCCTCTTTTGTTGATCCCTCTTGTAATTGTATTATGAATTAGATTCATGTAAATAATGTGAAAATGTAATACAAATATTGGCTAAGGAGAGGACATAGATTGAGAGGTTGAGTGGGGAAGTTATTGGTCGATGTGCTTGGGAATATACTACAATCATAAATGTAGCTAAGAATCCATTTAGCTTCTTGCAGAAGAGAAAGGAAGTTGGTACACATAATTAAAAAAAAGTATGGGCTTCTACAGAAATACAAGACACACCATGTACAAGCATTTTTAATTTTTTTATGGGACCTATGCACACAAATGAAGGCATTCCTATTATCTGGGAAGATGTTGGCATGGTCAACATGTTGAATAAGTGAAGAGGGAAAAGTAGAAGAACATGTTGATAGAAGGAGCACACAAACAAATTGTCACAACCAGACATTAGATTAGAGATAGGGACATCAAAGAAAATAAGGGGAAATGAGTTTAGACAAGAGGCTTAAGGAGAAAGAAGGTACAGGATGAACGATTGAGTAACCATGATTTGTGTAGCCAAATAGAGAAAGAAGATTGATTTTTAAAAGGAATAATGCATTTTTGTTGAGGAGAATGATACATAATGGTTGGAAAAGTCTTGTTGGGGTTGCAGGTGGAATCAATGTGAGGTCCATATGCTCCTTAACAGTTTCTGGATTGGATGTAGCACATTCTCTTGAGCTCTTCTTTACTCAAGCTCTGAATCTAGCTTGAGGTGGGTTGTCTTCAAGAAAGATTGTAGTGCAGATCAGCCTACTGTTAGGAGGAGAGTCGAAGTCCTCCCTCTAGTTTCTAGCATCTGGGTGTAAATAAGATAAATGATTGTTCTTGTATATTCTTGTAACATGAAATATCAATGAATATCACCTATACATTCAAGCAAGAACACTAGTTTTATTACATGACTATGGATGATTTAGTTATCTACTGTGATTATGGTAGATATGTACTAACTAATACAAGTGAGCTCACCTTAGGTATCCTTGGAGGAGATGTTATGGTTGCATTCTTGGTGGTCTACAACAACCAAGACTTCATTTATTTTCTTATACTCCTTAGTTAGCTTTTGTCTACAAGAGCATGAGTGGAAGCTAATTTTTTGATGTGGGATGTTTATGGAATGCTTGGATGCCCTAAGTATCTGATGTGGTAACTTTGTATCTTGAAGGTTTTGGAAACTTACTGTTGTAACCTTGGTTGCATGTGATTTCTTTACTGGTATAGTTCATATATTATGTGTGTGTATGTCGGATATATTTAGTCTAGGATTGTTGCAAAGATCTCTAGGTGAATCATAGTGGGTGTTATGCTTATATGCACTCATGGACATGTTAGGGACTATGATCTATAGGCTATTGTATTCTTAGGTTACATGGCTATGTGCATGGTTGTGTGTTGTTTCCTGAGGTGTAACAGTGATTTTTTATCAAGATGATGTATTCTTGTATGTCTAAGATGAGATGTTCATATGTTTGTTCTTATGATATGAGGGATATGGAAATCCCTATATTGTTGGTATATTCAATGTAATTGCATGAATTGGTAGACCATTGAAGTATTTATTTATGTTGTTATGGTGCATGTGAAACCAATGGTCAACATGCTATAAGTAGAATAGAGCCTCTAAGGTTGGAGGAAGGTTGTTTCAATGTGTTAAATATGTTTTTTATGGATTTTATGGACTTTGCTTGCTTTGTTGGTCAACGCTTTTCTTACTCATGGAATGGAAGGTTACACATGGAAAAACTAGTAAGGTCTAGTGTGGTTGTTACTAAGTTACAACATGTTATTTCCAAGAGATGGTTGTGATAATGGTTGTGCATGAGCCTAAATTTATGTCCTCATGTGTGTATTCATTTATTGGTGTTTCATTCTTGATTTTTATCTTGTTTTCTTCTAAAATGAGAAATTATGTTAGGAGTGTGTGGGGTAAGGATAGGCTCTTAGGAACGTGTTCCAACCCCTGTAAGGTTTTAAAATAAAGTGGGCTTATGAGTGTTATTTTTGGAACAAACCAAAAAAATTTAGGAGTTTGGACCTTCTGGATGATTGGTAGGCTTTACTGCATATTTGGGTTGAACCTAAATGATATAGACTCAGTCAGATGCCCATTCATATAATATATTTCATCAAATAATGATAACGTGGAGGCTTCTGGGCTCAAATTTAGGCTAGTTCGGTGTGGTCCAAGGATTTAAATAAAATATATGAATATAATGTTGAAGCAAGGTGGATAATTGAAAAAATCACATAGGTGTAGAACTTTAAAAAATACCCTAAGATAGTTTATAAAGAGAAAAAGTGATTTTCATAGTGCATGGAACTATAGGTTTATAGGTTTGGGGGCTTTAGAGTGCAACACCCAATTGATAAGCCTGAAGCCTAGATGTGGGCTTGGGGTCAAGCTAGCCTAGAGGACCGAAGGAAGGAAGGTCCAGAAGGCCAAAGTGCACGAAGCGTGGGAGTAGTTTGGGGCCTAGATGTGGGTGCAGGTCTGAACTAGTTTGGGATTTGAGCTAGTTTGAGAGGGTAGGGGGTTCAGGGTGGTTGGAAAGCACATTTTCTCTGCAAGCCTAGACTCTTGATTTTTGTTTATAATTTGATTTTCGCTACTAATTCTTAATGGGGTAGGTTCCAGGCAAGCACAATAAAGATATGTTGGCATAGCAAGGTGACATGAACCACCGAAGTTGGGGCGAGGTTTCCATGTGGGCACCACATGGGTTCCACATGGAAGTACCTACTTGAATGGAAATAATTAATGGGCCAAAATTTAAATGGACATAACTTTGAATCCATGAGTCATATTTCAATAAAATTCATATCATCAGAAAGCGCTCAATGAGTTGAATGCAATGGTAGTATTTATTCTAAGTTTTAATAAAGTAAAGCAAAGAAGAATATTATGACCTAATTTCCATGATGAGACTATGGAGGTTAGGTTAAATGAAAATAACACCTTCAACTACCCACGAATAGTCCAAGGGGGTGGGAGGTAGTGTTACAGAGTGGTATCAAAGTAGAAGGTTTGACACTAGACCTATGGAGACAAACTTGGGACTCTAAGGTTCTATGATAATATGCTAAGAGTTTTTACAAGGTAATTTTGGGGCATTCAAGTTCAGTGCTTGGATTGGATGGAATCAATGATACTAGACCTTTGGGGAATACATTTTTTGTAACCTTGTTATAGAGTTATTGTTTTCTGGTGATTGCTTATTTGCGCAAGTGGGTGTTGATAGTAGCATTGTGATTGAGGGATATGTGTTGATTGCAAATTGTGTTGTATGCCTATCCATGATAAAATTATAATTGTGAAATTATAGATAAAAGATGTTTATTTGTTATATTTATTTCTAATTGAATTTTAAGCTTACAGTTGTCATGGATGCTATTCTTGGTAAAAAGGATGGTTTCTAATATTGTGATGATAATGTTACAAATATGCTAATATGTATCCCTCATTCTTAGAACATGTGACTAACATGAAATTTTATAAGTATGAACAACTACATTTTAACATGCTTGGTACTAGCATGGTAGGTTAACAACTACATTGTTTATATTGTTATAACTAACAATAGTGTGTGTGTGTGTGTGTGTGTGAAATCACATAAGAAGACACAACTACAACAAGAATAAAAAGCATGGATAGTGGTATCCATCATGAATAAGAGAGGAAAAACTCCCTTGAAGGAGTAGAGACCTTCAGGAGCTTGAAGGCCCAGTGAAAGAGTTACAATGTAGAGAATAGAAGACTTATCAGGAAGCAGAAGGAATAGGCAAGGCTAAACACCATGTTGACATAAAAACTTGCCACTCATACAAGAGATGCTGCAACATGCTTCCACCTCCCGAGATGTTGATTAATTTAATCCATAAAGGGGAAAAATATGCCTTGCAAGGATAAAAAGAAAAGGAAATTGTTTTCTAGTTCGCATTGTGGAGGGGAGAACCTAAAAAGAGATTGTCCTAACCTACAAAAAAAGGGGAAGAAGAGTAGTTCATGTGATGTTGAGATTGCAACAAGGTGATGGAGCTTAGTGAAAAGATTCGCCTTCACTAAGTGGGTCCGCAGGCAAATTCTGGTGCAAGTTCTATTTTTGGATCACAGCAAGGATGATCACAGCAGGAGTGACCACAGCAGGAGTGATCACAGTAGGAGTGATCACAGCAGGAGTGATCAAAGTCTATTTTTAGGATGGTTGTCAAAAATAGAAAAGTCAAATATTATTGTCTCATAATAATATTTGGACTATAAACTTGATCTTATTCTCTTGGAGCACTTCAGTTTGAGCTATAGATGTGGCACGTGCAACTGTCAGAAGGAAGTACGCTTTCTTTGTCGGTCAGTTGAGTTGTTTCATGCATGACTTCAGTTAGAACTCAATCAGTTGAGTTTGGTGGAGTTGATTGTGGAGTTGATGGAGTTGTGTTCAGTTTGACTTGGTTAAACTAGTTGTAATTAGTCTAACTAAAAATAGAATAATGATGAGTTGTTAAACTAATTATTAACTCATAATGCAACTATAGAATACATCAGTTAACTCAGTTTCATATCAGTGCATGTTCAGTTCAGCAGGGATAGGTGTTAGAGGATTAGATTGCTATCAGTTGTGACTATAGTTGTGCATGAGGATTTGCAGAATCAAGGGATTGAGTATGCTAATGAGAATTGGTCAATACCAAGTAATATAGCCTCTACTCACGTCTTTCCAAGTGTGAGTGATTCTTTGGAGGTAAATACGAGTTTGGGTAAACCATTCTCATTCATTCTTGAGCAGGTATTGAGCTGTGGAGGCAAGCAAGCAGTGGAATAGATTTGGAGATCAGATATGAGCTGTATTGTGCGTAACAGGTGGAGCTGGTACTAGATTTCTTGTGATAAGCATTGTACTTTGTAATGTTACATGTTCTCAATCATTAATATACAGATAGTGTGGGGTTTTCAGCTGTAAGCTTTCCCCGAGTTACATACTGTGTTAATGTGTGCATGCTCTTGATGTTTTATTGTTATTGATGTTGCTATATTGATGATCAACGTAGAGGAGCTTATGTATTGTGTATGTATTCCGCAATAGTACATGATCAGGATAATCTCCATTGAATATTTGTTTATTATTCAAAGTTTCTACATGGTATTAGAGCTCTTTGATTTGTAGAAAAAGTTCTACATGGTATCGGAGCTGTTGATCATCAGATCTACTATTCAGGAAGTGTTTACATTCTATTTCTTCAGGCAGAGTCTGTAATCGGGCCAGGTAGCCTCTAGATTCATCCTTCTTTTGGAAGGTGAGATATCCAATGAATGCCCATACAGTCGATCTCTGTACGAGAAATATTTTGTTCTCACCAATCTTAGATCGGAAGCGGTTGAGTTTGAGCTGGTGGAAATCGAATTTGCAACAGTGTTGTTGAAATGTCTTTCAACGAATTGCGAATGTTATTCCAAATCAAGAGAGACCTGGCGCTCAAGGATAAACTCAGAAACAATAAGTATGAGAATGGATCTTCATCAAAGGTATCTGATGAAGAGAATTGTGCTTTGGCTGTCAAAGCAAAGAAAGGGAAGAGCAAGAAAGCTTCTCAGTCTAGTGCGAAAGGCAAGAAGCAGGACATGTCCAAGGTGAAGTGTTTTCACTATCACCAACACAGACACTATGCCACTAATTGTCCGTAGAAGAAGAAGAACAAGTAGGCTGCTGGATCTTTAGCAGGAGAGGCTCTAGCCTCGCAGTTTGAGCTTGATTTTTCATTGATCGCATGCTTGGTTTCAAGTGTGATGGGATCGGTGTGGTTCTTGGACAATGGTGCGTCTTTTCACATGACGGGAGATAGAGATTTGTTTTCTGATCTGGAGGACAAAGATCTTGGAGTGGACATCAAGATGGGCAATGATGGTAGATACAGTGCGACCGGTATCGATACCATTTCCTTTGAGAGGGAGTCTGGTAAACCCTTCATATTGAAGGAAGTCATGCATGTTCCAGGATTGAAGAAGAATCTCATCTCTGTGGCGATGTTAGAAGACAAGGGGTATGATGTTGTTTTCAGCAAGGGAAAAGCTTTCTTGCGCAGCAAGACAACTGGTGAGACCCAGAAGATAGGGGTTCGAGTAAGGAACCTTTATCAGTTGCATGTAGATGGATGCGCAGCAATGGCAGGCAAGGCAGAAGGATTGGTGAGTCGGGATGATGGCGAGTTGTGGCACAAGAGATTGGGTCACCTTCACCATGGAGCCTTGAAGACACTGCAACAGATCACTACAGGGCTTCCTAAAGTCACTCTTGCGCAGTCAGATCAGTGCAAGGGGTGTACTTTAGGGAAGTTTGTGAAAGCCACCTTTCACGAGAAGGATATTCGTGCCACGATGATCCTTGAGAGAATTCACATAGACGTGTGTGGACCTTTCTCAGTTGCTTCGACAACAAAACATAGGTATTATGTGATTTTTGTTGATGATTTCTCTCGTAAGTGCTGGATCTTCTTCATGAAAAAGAAGAGCGAAACATATTCAAAGTTCTGTGAATTCAAAGCACTGGTCGAGAAGGAGTCGAGGAAGAAGGTGAAGGCTCTTAGGAGCGATAATGGTGGTGAATACATCTCAGATGAGTTCAAGGATTTCTGCAAGGCAGAAGGGATTTGAAGAGAGCTCATAGTTCCCCATAACCCACAGTAGAACGGGGTAGCTAAGCGGAAGAACAGAACGATCGTGGATGCTGCATAGGCGATGTTGCATGATCAGGGCTAATCCTTCACTTGTGGGCAGAAGCATGCAATACTGCAGTTTATGTGCAGAACCGTTGTCCTCATAGGATACTTGGCATGAGTACACCCGAGGAGGCTTATTCTGGTAAGAAGCCTAATCTTTCTCATTTGAGAATTTTTGGTGCTAACGTTTACATGCATGTGGCAAAGGATGCCAGGAAGAAGTTGGAGCCAACCGCAGAGGCTGGGATATTTGTGTGGTACACTAATACGCTGTTATGTACCTAGGGGGGATAATATGGGGTACCAAGGGAGGTACCCAAGGTAATAATGTAATAATGGGATGGGCCATAGTAATAAATAAGGTGGTTAACCCATGTCATGTAAGGGACCACAAGTAGTTAATAATAATGTAAGGGGCCCATGGTATTAGTTGATGGTATGAGGAAACCATGGTAATGATACATGGTATTGTATGTATGAGGCCTATATAAAGGCTAGAGACTCCACATGGAGGATATGAAGAGAAGTATTCTTGTATGAACACGCATTTGGCTTGTGGAGTGTTCTCCTTCCTTAAGGAGTGAATGTATGGTGTTGCCCTACCGTAAGGGTTTTGATAATAAAGAATCATTTCTATCTATTTTGATCTTGTTCTTTCTTGGGTTATTTCTGTTATCATATATCTTTTGGATCAGATTTACAACAATTGGTATCAGAGCACTTTCTTGGGCAAACCGTGGAGCAATTTTTTTTTTTATTTTTGCAGGGATTTTTGGGTGGCGAAATTGCAGATCAGATATGTACGTTTTGGTGCAAGATTTGTAGAATCTAATTGCAGATCTGTATTCCTTGTGAAAAAATACCCAAATTCAAAAAAAAAAATCAGTTGAATCGGAGTCCGGATGAAGGAGATATCACTGATTTAAAAAATCAGTGGGGTTGCAGACAATTTTCAGGACAGTGAGTTTGCGGCACAGATCTAGAAGTCTTGGTGCCAGATCTACAATATCTAATTGTAGATCTGGAATCTTTGTGAAAAAACACCTAATTTCAAAAAAAAAATCAGTCGAATCGGAGTCCGGATGAGGGAGATATCGCTGATTTAAAATCAGCTCTTTTTGCAGGAATTTTGGGTTACGGCGGGAGAGTTGCAGCGTAGATATGGAATTCTAGTGCCTGGATCAGGATTTCTATCACATGGGCAGATGCAGAATGATTGTTCCATTTCTGAAAACAGGTCATAATAAGGATTCTGAGCAATATTGACGAAACTGTGACCATTTCAAATTTTCGCCAATTTTTGTGATGGCGGACCGAGATCTGAATTTGAATGACTTATATCCATTTGATGGCTCTCATCCAGCCAAATGGCTAGCACAAATGGAGAAATGTTTTAGATTGAATTACATCATGAATGATGAGACTCAGCTGAATTTGGGAACAATGTACTTGGACAATGAAAGATTGCAATGGTGGCAAGGGCATCAACGTCGCTATCGTTGGCCATTGACTTGGGACAAATTCACTAAAGCTCTTATGGACCGCTTTGACCGAAAAGCTAATCTTGTGGATAAGCTCACACAGACAGACACACAGCCTAGCAAAGATTTTATTTTTACGGGAAAGAAGGAAACCAAGGAACCTAAAGGGTTATTTTCTGCTGGTATCTCCTTATTGCAGGTTCATGGATTGATTCAGAAGGAGAAAATCATCGTGTCTATAAATCTGAGTTGCAAGAAAAATCTCATAAATGTCAATTTGGCAAAAAAATTGCAAGTCCCAGCAAAACAAATTGCACATACACAGGATGATGATAAGGATGTTCAAATCTATAAGGATTTGAAGCTTTCTATGGATAAGTATGTGTTTCATGGTGATTTTTATGCTTCAGAGATGGATAATATCGATGTTGTTTTGGGATATCCTTGGATGGAATCTGTGGGTACTATCAATATTAATGTGCAGAAGAAATTCTTGAAGCTATGGTATAAAAAGAAGAAAATTACATTACAGGATATTTCCATCCATAAACAGGTAGAGTCCATGGAGGTTGACGCACAAGATGTTACAGGGACTGACATATCAGATGATGAGCAGTTGATGGTCGACAATCAAACACAAACAGAGGCTGAAGCAGAAAAGGTTACAGGTGCTGATACATCTGAGGACGATTTAGTGGTTGAAGTCATATTGAAAAAGAAGACACCACAAGAGGCACCACAGCAAGGTGAAGTAAAGAAAAAGCCATCGTGGGTTAAAACTTCAACATATCATCACCCACATCACCCAGCAAGACAAAAATCAAGATGGCAACCAATTAGCCACATGGACAACAAACCCCGCAGGACAGATCGAGAGGAACAAAGATCCACCTACTACACTTCCACACAGAAGAGCTACCACAGTCAACTTCCATCTCAAGTGAGCGAGGCACCAGCGAGATCGAGGGTTCACCTTTCTCTTGGATGGCTAGATGCACATGCATGGTATCAGTGGACTACTCTCTTGAGTAGATATTATTATTTATGTTCTTCCCATGTTTCGGGGACGAAACATGTTTAGGGGGGTGGAATGTTATGTACCTAGGGGGGATAATATGGGGTACCAAGGGAAGTACCCAAGGTAATAATGTAATAATGGGATGGGTCATAGTAATAAATAAGGTGGTTAACCCATGTCATGTAAGGGACCACAAGTAGTTAATAATAATGTAAGGGGCCCATGGTATTAGTTGATGGTATGAGGAAACCATGGTAATGATACATGGTATTGTATATATGAGGCCTATATAAAGGCTAGAGACTCCACATGGAGGATATGAAGAGAAGTATTCTTGTATGAACAGGCATTTGGCTTGTGGAGTGTTCTCCTTCCTTAAGGAGTGAATGTATGGTGTTGCCTTACCGTAAGGGTTTTGATAATAAAGAAGTATTTCTATCTATTTTGATCTTGTTCTTTCTTGGGTTATTTCTGTTATCATATATCTTTTGGATCAGATTTACAACATACGTCCCACAAATATCGTGTGTATTTGTGAGACAGTGGTAAAACTATTGTGCAACAGGATATAAAATTTTAGGAGGAGAAAGCCATGAAGTGTTCGCTTTAGAGGGAGCTACACTTGCATGCAGATGAGGAGCTATTAGTTCCTAAGGATGAGCTTCAGGATATGGATCAGCCACAGGATGAGGTTCATCGAGTGGAAGAGTCCACTCATGCAGCGCCAACCATCAGAGAGTGAAAGCGCTTGACAGAAGCTAAGCGACTGGCTCAAGATGCAGAGAAAGTTGTAGAACCACCTACAGCCCAACGCAGGCAGAGACAGTCACCTGATCGGTACACTGGATACATGGCTCTTATGAGCAAGTGTGTTGTGACTGAGCCATCCTCTTTCAAGATGCTGTGGAGGATCCTGCATGGGTTGACGCCATGGTGGAAGAGTATGATTCTATTGTCAGAAACAGTGCATGGGAGATTGTTCCTAGACCAGAAGGGAAATTAGTGGTGGGTTCGAGATGGATCTACAAAGTTAAGCAGGCAGTTGACAGGAGTGTGGAGAAGTACAAGGCAAGATTTGTTGCCCGAGGCTTTTCACAGATAGAGAGGATTGATTATGAGGAGACCTTTGCACTTGTCACAAGGTATTCTTCCATACAGACGATTCTTGCTCTCTCAGCGCAGATGGGATGGCACATTCATCAGATGGATGTGAAGACTGTGTTCCTCAATGGAGTCATTGAGGAGGAGGTGTACATTTAGCAGCCCGAAGGCTTTGAGGTCTTCAGCAGTGAGTCGCATGTGTGCAGGCTCAAGAGAGCGTTGTATGGGTTGAAACAAGCACCACGTGCTTGGTACACACGGATAGACAGCTATTTCACAGGACTTGGATTCTCCAAGAGCGAGGCGGATCCTAACCTATACCAGATTGTGGTGGAGGGTAAGTTGCTTATCATTATACTGTATGTTGATGATTTGATTCTAATGGGTGATAAGCTGTTGATACTTTCATGCAAGGATGATCTTGTTAAGGAGTTTGAGATGAAGGACTTGGGCCTCCTTCACTATTTCCTAGGATTGGAAATATGGCAGCGCAGTGGTGGACTATTTGTTTCTCAGGGCAAGTATGCTCGGGAGATACTGGAGAAGTTCAACATGCATGGTTGCAATTCTGTTGATACTCCTCTTCCTGGAGGTTGGAGGAAGGAGGATTCCACTTCGGGAGAAGAAGTGGATGCCACTGTTTATCGAGAGTTGGTGGGGCCGCTGATGTATTTGGTTAATACAAGACCCGATATATGCTATGCAGTTAACCAGCTTTCACAAGCTATGGTTAAGCCTACCAAGATCTTTTGGAAGGCGGGCAAGCATGTATTGTGCTACTTGAGAGGCACATCGAGATATGGATCTTGGTACAGACAGGAGGATGCAGATTGGGCAGGGAGCTCAAGAGGCCGAGTATATGGCAGAAAGCACATCAGGTACCATCATATCAAAGATTGTGTGCAGCGGAGGATCATGTTACTTTCGTACATTCCAACGGAGGATCAAGATGCTCATATTCTGACGAAGGCTCTCACCAGGAGCAAATTCGAGTACCACCGAGGTAGTATAGGGGTTGCTGGTAATCCATATCTTGTCGAGAGGGAGTGTTGAGATTGCAACAAGATGATGGAGCTTAGTGAAAAGAGTCGCCTTCACTAAGTGGGCCCACAGGCAAATTCTGGCTCAAGTTCTATTTTTGGATCACAGCAGGGATGATCACAGCAGGAGTGACCACAGCAGGAGTGATCACAGCAGGAGTGATCAAATTCTATTTTTAGGCTAGCTGTCAAAAATAGAAAAGTCAAATATTATTGTCTCATAATAATATTTGGACTATAAACTTGATCTTATTCTCTTGGAGCACTTCAGTTTGAGCTACAGATGTGGCACATGCAGCTGTCAGAAGGAAGTACACTTTCTTTGTGGGTCAGTGGAGTTGTTGCATGCATGACTTCAGTTAGAACTCAATCAGTTGAGTTTGGTGGAGTTGATTGTGGAGTTGATGGAGTTGTGTTTAGTTTGACTTGGTTAAACTAGTTGTAATTAGTCTAACTACAAATAGACTAATGATGAGTTGTTAAACTAATTATTAACTCATAATGAAACTATAGAATACATCAGTTAACTCAGTTGCATGTTAGTGCATGTTCAGTTTAGCAGGGACAGGTGTTAGAGGATTAGATTGCTATCAATTGTGACTATAGTTGTGCATGAGGATTTGCAGAATCAAGGGATTGAGTATGGCAATGAGAATTGACCAATACCAAGTAATATAGCCTCTGCTAACGTCTTTCCTAGTGTGAGTGATTCTTTCGAGGTAAATACGAGTTTGGGTAAACCATTCTCATTCATTCTTGAGCAGGTATTGAGATGTGGAGGCAAGCAAGCAGTGGAATAGATTTGGAGATCAGATCTGAGTTGTATTGTGTGTAACAGGTGGAGCTGGTACTGGATTGCTTGTGATAAGCATTGTACTTTGTAATGTTACATGTTCTCAATCATTAATATACAAATAGTGTGGGGTTTTCAGCTGTAAGCTTTCCTCGGGTTACATACTGTGTTAATGTGTGCATGATCTTGATGTTTTATTGTTATTGATGCTGCTATATTGATGATCAACGTAGAGGAGCTTATGTATTGTGCATGTATTCCGAAATAGTACATGATTAGGATAATCTCCATTGAATATGTGTTTATTATTTAAAATTTCTACATGTGAGCCTCAAGCACATAAACCAGTAGTTTGTAATGCTAGAGGAGAGGAGGAAACATCCCCTCAAGATCTATGATATATATTGCAAGGTCCCTCCATGAACTAAGTTGAAATGCGTTGAAATTTTGAGGTTTCCATAAAACCCTGGAAAAGATTCAGTTTCATTTTATATATATACATTTATATATGGTGGTGAAGGGTTGAACATTATAACTCATGAGGATGAGTTTTGACAAATTAATGAATGTTTTATATGTTTTTTATTATCATTAGCTTTATATTTTCTTTACTATTTTGATTTTTGAGTTTGAGTATTGGCTTGAAACCTTATGTTGTTATTATATGTTATTGTTGTGAGCTTTTATTGTTCTTTGTTACTTCTCTCTATTGTTAGGTGTGGAAAAAAATGGAGCTCTGGAGAGGACCTAAATAAAACCCCACTGGAAGTATAATACCTTGATTAAATTAAACCTTGTACATGAAGAAATGGAAATAAGAAGGTGAAAATAATGACAGAATAGCCAAGACGGTTGGTTGGGTTCATGGGAATCAATGGACAACAACATGACAGCCATGAGAATGGCATAAAAGGGATGTCTTCCAAACTTGATACTGCATGGCTAATATGAACACATGCATTATTTAGCTCATGATGTGGTGAAGGTATGATGATGTTGTTAGTCTAGAATTCCATTGGCTGTGAATCATGATAGTAATAAGACAAGCATATAATTTTTAAAATATCATAACTATGTGATGGCATTGGAGTAGAAATTGCATTTTCCATGTTTGGGTAACATAACAAGGTTATATAATGGGTTCCAAGCTATGTGGAATTTCTTTGGGAAAGTGGGAAAGAATGGCCCATTACTTATAAGTATTTTATGATGATGCTACTAAGAATTGTGGTGAGCATGAGAGAAAAATGAAAAAGGTTGAAAACTGATGACATATGAACAAAATGGGTGACGACATGATGATTAAATGGACAATTGGATATTATAATAGCAGAAAATATCATCTAATAACATTGGTAATGGAAGCAAGGTAGAAAGGTAAAAGAAAGGGATTACGTAAATAATTCCTTTGCCTTGGTTGGAAACTAATGTGTTTCAATTTTATGCATGCTTTGCATGGATGAAAGAGGTTCTCCAACACTAACATTATGTGAATATGTTATGTTTCATGAGCATGTTGATGATAAAGGAATGTATGTAATTCCATTGTTTTTGAAAGGTTGTTATTAGGATTCATTCTTGTGGAAGAATGATTAGTTATCCTTATAAAATTTGAATAATATATGAATGGAATGTTTGGGATAACATAATGAAGTTATCCAATGAGATTTCCACATTATGAACTTGTTTAACAAGTGTGCATTCTTGTTGATGATCATTATTTGTTTATGATATCATGTGCCCATGTTTATATTTTATCTATGATAATGAAAAGTTGGTTGTGATATCAACAAGCATACTAACTACTAACATATGAGGCCCACATGCCATTGAGTGCTACTTTGGGATAGGTAGACCACCCAAGATTGGGGGTTTTCTAAGCATGGGAGGTATGATTATAATGGGATATGAATACCACCCAAGATTGTGAGTTTCCTATGGTTGGGAGGTGTGATGATATTGGGATAGGTATACCACCTGGGATTAGGGGTAGCCTTGGCCTAGAAGGTGTGACGATATTGAAACAAGTAGACCACCCAAAATTCAGGGGTTTCATGGCCTGGAAGGTGTGATGATAAATAATATTTCTATTAACATAAGATTACTAGTATTGGTAGTGTCCACACTTGCTAGGAGGAAAGTGAGAGGGGGGGAATATTTGGACCTATATGAAAAGACTACATAGAGCAGTGTGAGCATCATTGAGTGCTTTCCTGATTTAGAAAACCACTCAGTGAATTGGATATGAAGACAAAGATAAAGATATCATGGAGCATATACACCATTGGGCACTTTCCTAGTTTGGAAAACCATTCAATGCATGTGAGACAAAAACAAAAGAGGAAAAGAATGCATGGAGTAGTGTGAGCTCTGTTGAGTGCTTGCATGGTCTAGAAAACCATTCAGTGTGTACGAGTCAAAGAAGAAAAGAGAAACTAGAGATAAGTATCAAATATTTAATTTTAAAAGATCCCCAATTCAGACCATGATTTAATTTAGTTTAAATTTTAGATTTGTAGTGACTCGAAATTATGATCTAATATGATTTTTTGTGATCTATATTGAATTTAAATGGCAGGGTTAACCTCACAAATAAATATGTTGGTAGAGGTATGCTTTAAATTTGTTTGGAACTCCTTTATGATGAATCTCATAAAACGTAGATACTTATTATGTAGGAGGAATGTTGAACTTCCAACATGAACATATGAGGCTGATTGCAAGTCAAATAGTTGTATCTTGATGATATCATAGAGTGTAGTATTGTTCTGGAGTTAAAGAATTTAGAACAGGGCTATTGTGGTGATATTGGAACTCAGTTGTATGCACCAATTTCCATCAGGTATGCCATGAATGATGTGACTATTTTAAGGTAGGAAAGATATTTAGTTATGAAGACCTTTTCTGATGGGAGGAAGCCTTACCAAGGGACAGATCGCACAAGGGACTGGGAAGAAAAGAAGGGGATGCCTAAACTTTGAAGGTGAGTGACTACATGGAAAAGGAACTAGATCTCCTAAGAGACTGAGGAACTGTAGAAGGGGATGCCAAAATTTGAAGATGAATTAGTTTTAAAGAGTCATGGGAATGTTTATTGGGACCATAGGTAAATTGGGTGTGTCCAAGGAAGGAATTAGCCAAATTTGTTCACTAAAGAAGCATTGACTATGGTGGAAAACAATGCTAGACATGGGAGGTAGACAAAAATCCAGAAAGCAAGTGATCAAATTTGGGTTGGGTGCATTGAAACCATTGTGAACTATAAAATGCCACTGAGAAAATGGTTGATTTAATTGGGTGTTATACCAATTGAGTTGTTGGGAAAGCAATTATGAATGTAAATGTAATTATAAATGAGTTTTGTTTATAAATCCCACTTTTAAATTCTTGTCCAGGAACAAAACACAAAGGATGATGTTCCTCTAAAGGGGTGGGGATTTTGACATCCCCTTTCACTAATCCATCTTGTAATTGTATTATGAATTAGATTCATGTAAATAATGTGAAAATGTAATACAAATACTCACTAATTAAAGTAAACAAATTCAAAGCTTGAGTGCAGAAGTTGTTGGGGGGAGTGCTTGGGAAAATACTATACTTAGAGGTGCAATTAAGAATCCATTTAGCTTCCTGCAAAAGAAAAAGGAAGTATTATAGGTAATTAAGAAAAAGTATGGGCTCCAGCAGAAATAAAAGAAAAACAATATACAAACATTTTTATGGTTATAAGGGAACCTATGCATAAGGATGAAGGCCTATATTGTTCTCTAGGAAGATGCTAGCATGTTCAAAACCTTGAGGAAGCACAAGGGGAAAAGCAAGGGAACATGACAAGAGAAGGAGCAAAAAGACAAATCATTACGCATAGACATCAAATTAGAGAAATTGACAAAAAAGAAAGAAAAAAAGAGGAAATGAGTTCAAACAAGAGGCCGAACAGAAAGAAGGAATGGGCTAAACGATTGAGTAAGCATGGTTTTTACAGCTAAAGAGAGAAAGAAGATTAGATTTTGAGAAGGAACAACGTGTTCTTGTTGAGAAGGAGTCATAGTGGTTTGAAAAGTATCAATGGGATTATAGGTGGGGTCACTATGAGGCCCTTGGATTCTTGGGAAGTTTATTGACTGGATGTAGCACATTCCCTTGAGATCATCTTTACTCAAGCTCTGAATCTGGCTTGGGGGTGGTTTTCTATAAGAAATATTGCAATACAGATTAGCCTATGTGTTACACTAAAAAATGTCACCTTGACTACTTACAGTTAGTATGGCTCAAATCAACAAGTCATGCTACCCTCTTAGGCAAGTCTCATGCCTCTGTTATCCATCTCAAACTCAAAGAAGAGAGAAAGTCTTGTAAAAATCATGTTTATCTCTGGGGTCGCAGGTTCTCTCTAGCCTTACCTGCGGGGACGCTGACCATGTTCACAAAATCTGCGTCCATAGACGCTCTGTATGTTAAGGGACAGGTGCGTCCCTCTGTAAAAGGCAAAATGCGCGAGTTTTATCTTGAAAAAGTTACTTGTGGTTACTTCTAGAACATTCTAGAGGTCGGTTTGATGAAATGGATGCGCCTCCAGTTGGTTCATGTATCTCTATTAAGAGGGAGCTTATCCCATCAATAAGGGAGCTATCCCACCCATAAAGGGGGATGATCCCATTGATAGTGGACCTGAATAACCTCTTTACAGCACTATAAATGAAGGCATTGAGCCAGAAGGAGAAGGGGTTGGAGCTATACATTTTCTTTGGGTAAATGCTGCAGGATTTAGGTCTTCCATTAGAGCCTTTGTGAGGAGAGATTGTCTTCACTTGATTCTACTTGGGAGAGGGTGAGCTTTGTCAAAGTAGAGGAAAACCCTTGATGGACCCTGGGAGGAACTTGCACAACACCAAGGCCAGGTTGTAAGAGTTTCTTTGTTTCGTTATTAATACAAACTGGTTTATTTTTCTCAATAGCTTGTGTTAATGAGTTATTTCATGTGTTCCTTGGTCTGCATGTTGAATATATGTTTTATTATATGAAATGCAAGTGCTTGGTAATTGTTTGATTGTTTGTGGTTGCAGGAATTGACTTGAAGGAGGAGCTCATCCGGATCGTCAAGAACGGACTTCAACAACAGCGTTTTGGAATAAGGTAAGCCTAAACACTTGTAGTTTTCATGTTGTAAAAGGTGTATTTAGAGAAAGATCACTCCATTTTGTCTTGTTTGTCATTAGAATGTCTTAGACTTCTAGGAAGGTCAGTCGTGTCCGCACCCTTGACAGATTCCGTGTGACAAATTGGCGACTCCGCTGGGGAATCCATTAATGAGAGAGTCTTTTCCTTTATATGAACTTTGCTTTGAGAAAATCATTTTTATTTTCTGGTTTTTGACTGTGAGAATTAGTATTTGGGTGGCTTAGCTGTAGCTTTAGTTGGCTTTAGTTTTTCTTCTTTTTTCCAGAAAGACGCAGTCTCTGTGTGCTGCACAGTGCGTCCTTGGACGCGCTGTTGTCGACTGCACAGTGCGGGGCCGCACCTGTGACAACGGCTGGCCTGCGTCTTCCTGTAAAAGTTAAGAAAATTCCATTTTTGCCTTAAATTACTTTTAGATTTTGTTTTTTCTTAGTGTTTTCTGCCCAGATCCTTTAGTACCCTGTCAAGAATTCTCACCTGAACTCGTTTTGTGAGCTTTGAGTGTTTTAGTGGTTTTCAACGAAGTTTAGACCTAGGGTTTGATTTTTGGTAAGGCTTTGTAGTGACTTTGAGCTTAGAAAGTTGTCCAGCCTTAGATATCTCTGGTTAGTCAACCTTCTTAGAAGTTGAGCCTGCCGTAAAGTCTCCTTGTTTGAGCAACTTGTCATTTGAGTTGTTTTGGGTCAAATTTCGAATTGCTTGTTTTTAAAGTATTGATTTCCATTTTCAAAAAGGACAAAAAGATTAGAATTTTGTTTTGACTAGTTTTTGGTTCTGCAATAAGCTAGTCCTTGATTTGATTGTGATCAAGTAAAACACCTTAGAAATAATCATTGTTAGTTTTGGCCTCGTTAAGATTGCTTAGAGTAAATTTGCCTTTAGTTTGCTTATGAGTGCATTTTCATAGATTTTAAGAGTTTTTAAGATTGTTTTTTGGTTATATTAGATTTATTTGCTTTATTAAAAGAAAAATACAAAAACATCTTCTTAAAAGTCTTGTTTCAAGTAGCTTTTTGTTTTCAAAAGAAGAAAAGAGTTTTTTCGTGCATGTAAAGAGAAGTTATGTTTTTATGCTTGGAAAAGAAAAACGAATTGTTTCTTTGATTGTCTTCAATTAAGAAGTTGCTTTTATAAGGATTGCATTCTCTCAACTTTTTAGTTAAGCAATTCATCGAAAAAGTAAAGTAGTGGATAAATCATTTTAGGTGCATTTTGTAGTGGTTTCGAGTCGAGTCAACACACCACTAGTTTCACTTCCATCACCTTTTGACTTAAGAAACAACCTTAAAAGTAACGCTTAAATTAAAATCAATCTAGTAATCTTTATTTTTCTAGGGCTCTGAAGCACCAACATAGCTTAGGCTAGGGTCTTGGAGTAGGTGAGTACTTAACTCTCCAAGACTACAAAACCAAACAGATAGTCTATCTTGAGTAGAACAAATCCAATTGTTTCAGTTACATTCTGGGAAAGCTCCTCTTAAAGGAGAAACACGAGCTCGTGTCCGAACCAGTGAGGGGATCATTCCTCCCTCGTTGGGAACGACGCCAGGCAGTACGTATTACAAACGGTAAACCTCGGATTAACCATTGTCGAGGAGCCAGGGGTCACTTATCGGTAAACCTTGGATTGTTGTCAAGGAGCCGGTAAGGGGATTGGAGCTTGCTACTCTGCCCTTGCGTGCTGTCGGAGTTTAGACTGTTCCCCCAGGTGTAATTGTTGTGATTGGTAACCTTAGTGGCCATAATATCTAGGATTCTACCCAAGGTGACGGTGGAGGGAAGGTCCCACTGTACCTGGAGCAGACGTCGGTTATACTCACTTGGATTTTCTGGGGGGTTCGCTTCACTTCGAGACGGTTAAAGTGGAGGAACTTGGTCCAGTCTATTCATTAAGCAGGTTGCCGGGGTAACTGTTCCACCCACTATTTCTGTACTGAATCCTGCGAGGTTGGGCCTAATCACCAACTAGCGCTTTTGGTCCGGAAGACTACTGTTTGTGTGTGGTTTGACGCTCTAGATTATTTAGGCGTGTGCTTCAAATTTGATTGGTTCTTTAGAAGACTTTAGGTGGTTTGATTTGAAATTTTTTACTTTGATTTCGTGTGTTGTAGTTAAAATCTTTAATTGTGGCGGAATTACCGAGACAGTCCCGTAGACTTCGGGCAAGTCTCCTGAGATTGTTACCGGGATAGATTTGTTAAGAAAACTCCGTAAATCGCGGGGTGAATCTCCTGAAAACATTCCGGGTCATTTAGAAGGGTTAAAGGTCCTTGTAACTCCTCCTAGTGGCAGTAGAGTAGGTTCACCTGAAGAAGGAGAATCTTCTTTGGTAGTCCATCCAGATTACCAAAGATTAGAAACAGGTTACAATCCCGAAGCTGTTACAGTTTCCGAGCTTGCTGGTAGTTTTTCATCTGCCAGTGAAACAGGCGAAGAACCTGAAATTTCAGAACCTGTTACTCCAACTCCTAGTGTTCCTGATTCACCAAGAATAGAAAGAATTATCACCGAAAATCTTCCTGTTGGATTAATTGCTATAGAAGAACTTGTTCCAGAGGAAGAAATAGGCGTTTCTGATTCTGAAGATCTAATTACCCTTGATCTAAGGGAGCGTGAATCCATCTTTTACAGTCCTCCTAGAAGTGAATCTTGGTACCTTGCATTAACCAATTTTTTAGACAACTCAGTAGGTTTTTCTACACCTCGTACTCCGGTTCCACCTAGAGGAATTCATTCTCCTGTAAATATGTCTGGTCAGTCATCTGTGTTTTCACAAAGTCCTGAATCATTTTTACATGGCGGTCCTTCTGTTCCTACTGGGTATCAGTCACTTTCTGGTACCTTTGCGGGAGCATCTCCTCAACCTGTTGATCATGGGTTATTAGTTGGAAACAGTGGTAATGTACCATTGAGTATAGGTGAAGTTTATATGATGTCAGGTTCAACTCCCATTAACCAACCTCAAGGTGGCCAATTACCGCCTGGGGGGCAACCTTCGTTAATGCCTGGGGGGCAACCTCAAGGTACTTCATTTGTGACTGGGGGGCAACCTCAAGGGTATCAACCCCAAGGGTATCAACCCCAGCCTCAATATGTACCCCAAAGTCAACCTCAGTATCAGTATCAACCTCAAGGATGGCAACCTCAAGGATGGCAACCCCAAGGGTATCAACCCCAAGGGTATCAACCTCAAGGATACCAACCTCAAGGTCAAGGTCAACCCCAGTATTCGTATTTACCTCAAGGTTATCAACCTACGGGTCAATACCCTGGTCAAGGTTATCAACCACCTCAAGGGCAATCATATGGGACTACACCTTACAGTTATCAACCCTATCCTCAATACGGCTATGGATCTCAGTATCCTCAACCTGTTACGAGTCAATACCCTGGAATGTTAACATGGGATCCGTCACAGGGTCAACAGATGTCGCAACCAAGTATACAGTCGGTACCTCAAGCAGGACAACCTGCAGTTCCTGGTCCACCCCAGCAACCGCAACCTGTCCAGTCAAGTGTTCAGACCCCTGTAACTTCTGTAGTTACTCAGCCGCCAATTGCACCGAGTACTCCACCTCACACGGCTGCAGCAACTACCGCTTCATCTACCATGCTTACATCTGGAGTATCGGCAGCTCCGGTTTCTACTGTCCCTGTAACCGCTCCTCAGACATCTGTACCGTTGTCTGGACCCACGGTTCAAACCACAGTCCAGATGCCTGCAGGTCAACCTGGTACAAGTACGGTTGTTACTACTCAACCTCAATTTGTTCAACCTCCGTACCAGGGACAGTATCAACCTGGGCAAGCTGCCCAACAACCGGTTTACCAGTATCAACCGTATCCTGGGTACAATTATCAACCACCTCAACAACCCCAGTACGGTCCGGTTAATCCTGGTTTTCCAGGAGGATATAATATCCCCAATGCGAATCCTGTTCCTAGTTATCCTGGATATCCTCCTCCTGGGGCTGGTATTGTGACTCAGAGTTTCAGAGATCCTAACCGGCAGTTACCATTTATTGCGACTTTAGATTTACCCGACTTGACGCGCCTAACGAACGATCCAATTCAATATCTTCCGTTCTGGCCGCCAATGCCAAATAAGTTGCCCAGCGATATACCCAAGTTCGAAGGTAAGTCTGGAGAGGATCCGTCTAATCACGTGATGACTTACCACCTCTGGTGTGCATCAAATTCCATCTCAGATGATTCTATCCGCTTACGTCTTTTCCAGCGTACACTCATTGGTCTCGCAGCCAAGTGGTACATTGAGTTGCCACGGGCTTCTTTTTACAACTTTAGCCAGTTAGCTACTTCATTCTTAACTCATTTTCAGTTACCAGTCAGATACGATAATGGTACGGAATTATTAACTTCGCTAAAACAATCGACATCCACGTACATTTCTGATCACATCCATGAGTGGAGACGTCGAAGGAGATTAGTGAAAGTTTTTATCCCGGACCAAATTTTAGCTGAATGGTTTGTAAAATCATTATTACCAAGAATTACTGAAGATGTAGCTAAGGCCGGCGTAGTTACTGAGGAGCAAGTCATTGCTCAGGCACAATACCTTGACTTAGTTTACACTCAGTCGGGTACGTTACACGAGAAAATTCCGGATCTTCCAAAGTCAAACCAAATCGCTGCTGCTCCTTCGGGATCTCATGCCGCTGATGGTATGATCGGTATCGTGACTACGAAGAGTAAGAAGAAGTCTTCCAAGACCTCCAATACTCCAATTATCACTTTGCCTGATTCTCCGACAGGAGAGTCTTCTCCTCCTGAACTTACCGCCGACATTCACGCTGTAGAGTCATCTACGGCCAAATCCAAAAACGGTGGAAAGAAGAAAGGAAAGAAGAAGGCTAAAGCAGACAAGGCTCCAAAGGAGAAAACGGAAAAGTCGGAAACCAATGACGAAAAGCGCAAACCTCGTTATCCTTGTCTCATTTGTGAAGAAGATCATTTTACGAGAGACTGCCCTCATCGGGCCGAGGTAGTGAAAATAGTTAAAGGTTCTCCGACTCCTGCTGTGTTAAAGAATCCATTCCCGAGCAGGAAAATAAGATGATAGGTTCTTCTTCGAATGCCAGTGAAGAACCCATTTTGATGATGTCTCATGTCAGGATTGCGACTCGATCGCAAGATTATGGTAGTAAGGCTCCTGTTGATGGTAAAGAAGCAGAATCTTCTAACTCTAACCCATCAACCTCAGCTCCTGGTTCCGATCCACTACAGATCGAAAAACCTAACCCAGACTTAGTGATTAAGCCGCCCGCCAAGGGTGTACTTCGAAGGTCTGCTTTCAATCCACATGCGAGAGCAGCCCAGAATTACAACATTGTTGAAGACTTAGCTGTTTCACCTTCAGCAATGTCGGCACTCGAAGTGCTGCAATCATGTCCAGCGCAACGAAAATTGCTTTTGTCGGCTATTGGAGCTGTCGATGTTCAGGACCCGAACCTAATGATCTTTGATCTAGAAAGTAGTACACCGCGTCTCCCCCATCAAATGGCTTTCCAAATTCCAGTGATAGTCAAAAACAGGCCTATTCATCGGACTGTGATTGATGAGGGAGCTTCTACGTGTATTATGTCGATTCAATGTTGGAGATCGCTTGGTTCTCCTTCGTTGAACCAATCCCCCACCATCCTTAAGGCCTTTGATGGCCGTGGGTTCCGTCCGTTTGGTATTCTACAAGAATTGCCTATAGGGGTCGAAGGTAAAACCGTTAGTCTGGATGTGGAAGTGGTTGATGCCCCTCTAGACTACAACCTTCTTTTGGGTCGAAGTTGGTCATATGCTATGACAGCGGTCGTTTCATCGGTCTTCAGAGTCATTAAGTTTCCACATAACGGTAAGATCGTGACTATTGATCAGCTGACATACTTTTCATCCGACCCAACCTCTTTAGAAACTATCCAGCATGTTGGTAAAACGACAATCCCTTATAGGGACATTGGTGTAGGTTTAGTTAAGGATTCCGGTTTACTGGGAACTTTTCCTCTCCCTCCACTCAATGCAGACCCTTCGTTCGCAACAATTCATATGATCACGTCAGAAAACATTATTTATGATGATCCTTGGTATGTTCCCTCTGACTCTGAGCTAGACTCACTCGGTGATGTTATGCCGTTGAGTCCGTATGAGATTGCTTATGAAGCTCTTATGTCTTTTACCGACTTTCATTCAACCGACCAAATGAATGTGGTCAGTGAAGAGTCACTTTTCACCTCACCCTTAGAACGGATAACGTTTCCCGAAGAAGTGTCATCTGACGAACAACTTCGCGAAATCCTAAGTGTAGATGATCTACCATGGGACGATCTCCATCACAGATCTTCGTTTTTACCTAAGGATGATGCCTTTGAAAATGATTTTTCATCTATCTTTACCGCTGAATATGTCAAAGACGCTCAGGATCCAACGAAACATTCTGATTCAGAGCTGAATTTAGGGAATATTTCTCGTACTATTCCCATTGATATTTCAGTGAAGCCCGGAATCAAGGAGAACATTCATATAGGTGCCGCATGTACTGACGAAGAAATTGAAACTTACAAGGCCCTATTCCAAGAATTCCGCGACGTGTTTGCCTGGTCCTACGAAGAAATGCCAGGAATCGATCCTGCCATTGTTGTTCATGAAATCAAAACCTACCCGGATGCTAAACCCATTCGGCAACGGTTGCGTCAGATTCACCCTCGAAAAGCAGCTGCAATCAAAGCCGAAGTCGAAAAGCTGTTGAAAGCAGGTTTCATTTATCCGATCCCGTTAACGGATTGGGTATCGAATATTGTTCCCGTCAATAAAAAACAAGGAACAATAAGAATCTGTATCGATTATAGGGATATCAATCGAGCTTGTCCAAAAGACAACTATCCTACGCCTTATATCGATCAAATTATTGATGATTGTGCCGGAAGTGAGATGTTTTCCTTCATGGATGGTTTCTCAGGGTATAATCAAATCAATATTCTACCTGCCGATCAACCAAAAACGGCATTCATTTGTCCATGGGGGACATTTGCTTATTGCAAATTACCTTTTGGCCTTAAGAATGCCGGTGCTACTTTTCAACGGGCCATGTCTTATGCATTTCATGACATCAAGCACATTGTGCAACCCTATCTCGATGATTTGCCTGCTCATTCTTTACACCGAGCTGATCACCTTGTCCATTTACGAGCAATCTTTATGAGGTGTAGGCATTATCGAATTCGGTTGAATCCCCACAAGTGTGTTTTCTGTATAGAAACAGGTCGATTGCTGGGATTTGTTGTTTCCAAAACCGGCATTCGCGTCGATCCCTCGAAAGTCGAGGCTATCATCCAATTGCCTCCTCCTTCGAGTTTGCGCCAACTCCAAAGTTTGCAAGGGAAAGCAAACTTTTTACGCCGATTCATCCCTAACTACGCCGAGGTCACTAAAGGTTTTACACGGTTGTTGAAACAGAACGTACAATTCTTTTGGGACGAGATTGCTCAACAATCTTTTGATGCACTGAAACACGCGTTGACCCATGCACCGTTATTGCATCCTCCCAACTACAACCAGGACTACTTCTTATACCTCGCAGCTTCGCATTCCACCATTGGAATGGTGTTAGTTCAAGAAGATGAATTCAAGGCAGAGCATGTGATATATTACCTTAGCAGAACCTTAAATCCAACTGAGTTAAAATATTCGCATGTGGAGAAATTGGCCCTGGCAGCCGTTCAAGCTGTCCAGCGTTTTCGTCACTACATTCTTCTCCGCAAAACTACTGTTATTTCGGATTGCAACCCTATGATTTATATCTTGACAAAACAACTGCTAGGGGGCAAGTACTCTAAATGGATCGTCATCCTGCAAGAGTTCGACTTGGAGTTTGAGAAGTCCAAGTCTAAGAAATCTTTAGTCTTCGCGGAATTGATGTGTGATTTCCCGAGTGCTGACACAGAGACTGTGGCAGAGGAGTCCATTGCGGACGAATCTTTGTTTCTTATTAGCACTGTAGATCCGTGGTATGGGGATATAATCATCTATCTCCAAACCCAAACCTTTCGGCCTGAAACTTCCAAGGAAAACCGTCGAAAAATTCGGTTTCAATCCCAGCAATACAGAATTATTGGAGATACACTTTATCGCCTGGGGGCAGACTTAGTTTTTCGACGTTGTTTAACTCACGATGAGGCTGAGAGAGTTTTGAATGATTGTCACTCTGGAGCATGTGGCGGTCATATGTCTGGGTATGCCACAGCTCAGAAGGTGTTGCGCGCTGGCTATTTCTGGCCGTCTATGTTTAAAGATTGTATCCTTGCCGTCAGAAAATGCCACAACTGTCAAGTGTTTGATCGCAAGATGCGCGCTCCACCTGCTCCTCTCCACCCTATAATTGCCGCTGGTCCATTCGCCAAATGGGGCATTGACTTTATTACTTGTAACCCTCACTCGGCCGGGGGGCATGCGTATATCATCCTTGCGGTTGATTATTTTACTAAGTGGGCCGAGGCGATGCCTACATTCGACGCAAGCGGCAAGACAGCTGCACTTTTCGTATTCAATCATATCATAACTAGGTTTGGTGTCCCACAAGCAATCATTACGGACCATGGAAGCCATTTTCGAAATGTCATGATGACTGAACTTACAAGCCAGCTTGGTTTGCGCCACGATAGCTCTACACCTTATTATCCGCAAGCCAACGGTTTGGTTGAGTCAATCAACAAAGTTCTAGTCGTCATGATTCGACGGATCATTGGTATCCATCGAACGAATTGGCATAACATGTTATTTTCGGCGCTATGGGCATATCGAACTTCAGTGAAAAATTCAACAGGTTTCACCCCTTTTCAGCTAGTTTATGGCTTAGAAGCTGTGTTACCTATTGAGTGCGAAATCCCATCACTTCAAATGGCTGTCGAATTACTTCCAGCTACTTCCGAAGAGGAGAAACGGTTGTTATACTTAGCTAAATTAGATGAGACTCGACGTGACGCTACTTTAGCTATCGAGACTCACGCGAAACGAATGAAAGCTCAGTACGATAAAAATGTAACCCCTCGAAGTTTTTCGGAAGGAGACCTAGTACTATTATATGATCAAGCGAACGATAAGCTAGGTGCTGGAAAATTCGTTCCCATGTGGCATGGGCCCTACATTGTAAAGCGAAAGCTAGCAAAAGGGGCTTATGAGTTAGTTGATTTTGATGGGGACTCTTTGGGCAAACCCAGAAATGGACTTTACCTAAAGAGGTATTATGCTTAAAATGATGGATGGAGAAATTTTTAGATAGGTTAGATTTCCTTTCTAGCTAGCAAGTGTGTTAGTTTAGTCAGTGTGCTTAGCTTAGCAAGTGTGGTTTTTCGTCATTATTTTGGCTCATCTTGGTTTTACTCTTGATATTGTAGATGTCGACGCCTCTCCAAACATACATTGGATTTGCTGATGGTGCTTGTCGTAGTACACGGAATATCTCTTCCGCAGCTTGGGTTATCTATTCGCCCTCTGACGAGTTAGTTTCTATGCATGGGGTAAGCCTCGGTCAAACAACGAATAACATTGCAGAATACAGTGCAGTGGTTGAATTATTATCCGAATCTATTTCATTTGGAATTCGACGTTTGATAGTGAGGTTAGATTCTGAACTTGTTGTATTACAGCTTAATAGAGTTTATGCCATTAGAAATCCTGTGTTATTAAGGTTGTTTTTGAGAGTGCGTCTCTTGGAACGTGAATTTGATTACATTGAATATCAACATATTCCAAGGTCTTTGAATACATTAGCAGATGCAATTGCTTCTCAAGTGTTGGACAGACATTTATAATAATCATGCAAGTAAATTTAAAGACATTTCATCATACATGTTAAACAAGATAAGCCGATAATAGTGATATATAGATATAGATAGAAGTGTGTCCAAAAATATATACATCGTCTTCGATCATAGGTTTAACACACCTTATGATCGGCAAAATGATAGTGCAAAAAGTCAAAAATGTCACATGTGACTACAAAAGTGACTAGTCAATCACTGGTGGTGCTCTCTGTACGACACCACTGCGCGGGCTATCTTGCGCAGAAATCTCCTAAACGGTCCAGGGACTGCGACCACGAAGCGCTGAAGCCTCATTGGAATGTCATCCATAGTAGTCTCAGGTATATCTGCCGTGAGACGCTCTAGATCATGCTCCAAATCGGCTAGTACTTCTGCTGTCGCATCCTGTAAGGCCGGTGCCGGTGCAGCTGGATGTCGTCTGTCGTAAGGCCGGAGATTGGCTGGACGCTGTGGTCCAACATCTGCATTTTTAAAATTTTACTGTTACTTTGAGACGATATATATGAAAAATAAAAAATACATAATTAGAAAACTTGTGAAAATGAAAGTACCTCTGTCATCCCATTGTTCTCCCTGTGGAAGAACCATGTCCGGATCACCTCTGAAATCCATTCCGGCATATGGAAAGTCTTGTATCACAAAAAGCTGGCCCTCTAGCCAGTCGAAGTAACTGTCTGAGAATCGAACCACTGCAGCACCCTCGTCAGGATGCCGGGCCATCACCGCAACCCATCGAACAAGCTTTGGCTCCCGAGGACCCAAGTCATCAACAGTGAGTTGCTGAGGGATCAGCATAGGAACTCTCTCCAAGGCAAAGCTCACGACTAGAGGCCCATATCCAAAAGTCTTTAGTCGTCCGTTCTTTGCCTTGGTTAGTTGGCTCTTCATATGAGCCGACACAGCTTCGCACCAGTTGAAGATGGTGCCTTGGTAACAGTCAACTGCCATCCGCATTTGGGATCCGGAAGCAATGTGCAAGGCGGCCGCGCCACAAATCCTAGTGACCGTAAATGCAATAACTCTAAGTTCCGCCAGAGCGATGTGCTTTATCTCCACGCCTTTTTTATGGCGAGTCCCTGGTCTGCACCACTCCTCGCGGAGATCATCAAGGGATTGGCCACCCGGCCTGGTCCCCGCAAGGTTGAGTTGCTCACCTCTGTTTGGCAAGCCAGTGAGAAAGTATACATCCGAGGGCTCTATCTCGAGCTGGTGCCCTCCAATGTAAAAGCATTGATCTTGAACGTTCCATCGCTCAACTAGCCATTCCAAAAATCTTACCTGGCCCCTCATGCCCGGTATGGTCCAATATTTGTACAATCCACATGTTCTTAAGGCATCCAGAGAGGGTTGGTGGTTAATCGCAGCTTCATCGTCTTCTACGTGCTCTCTCTCTCTCCAGTCTAACATGTTTTGGGCCCTGCACATCAAAAGAGTCAATTAGAAATTAATTTGAGAAAATTTGGTGGTTTTTTGAGAGAGTTAGGGTTTTGAAATGCGCCCTTTGCGGAAGACGCACCCCGGCTTTTTAGCACAGGGCGTCCGGACGCAGCTCGCCTGAAGGCGGACTGCGTCCCCAGACCTTTTTCCCGTGTGAGAAAAAGTCGGGGGACGCGGCTCACCCGAAGGGCACCTGCGTCCGCCGAGGGGCGCATTTTGAACCCAAAACCCCCCAAAAAATGAAACAGAGACCAAAAACAAAAAACTAAACGGATAAAAATGAAGAGTGGGATGTGTAAAATACCTCGGTGAAGCGGCGTTCGATTCCGACGGTCAGATTTTCCGCAGCAACCACGGGAAGTTTCTTGTCAAAAGCTCCTTTTTCAACCTCAACAGTGAAACGGTAAAAATGACATGGTAAAAGGTCTTTTTATAGGTTTTTTGGATGAATTAGTTCATTTTTTACCATGAAAAGATGTTTTCAAATGTATTTTTGCCTATTTTAAACAGGTATGAGTAATGTGTCGCTTTTGTGCAGGACGAAGGGATTTCAAGGGAAATTGTAATTTTTCACAAACAAAATTTCAGAGTCATCTTTTAAGCCCTTTTCTGACTCCTAAAACATGAAAAGATCGCCGAGTGTTTCTTTTTCACTCGTTAAAACGGAATTAAAAGACGGTCCCCTTTTAGCTCTTTTCTGACCGCAAAATCAGGAAAAGATTGCCGGGTTTTTGTCGTTTCAAACTCGATAAGGAAATAAAACGACGTGTCTTTGATCGCTTTTTACTTTTCAGGTCAACGATACTATTATGAAAGTACTCCTTGGTCGCAAGATCAAGCGGTTCCCCCAGGTATTATTTTATACTTTTTCGGGCTTGAGGGACACAAATATACGAAAAAGTTCAACGTGGAGTTTCCTTAAGTTTTTCAGACTCTCTAAAATTGAAAAACGCCGAGTTTCTCCTATACTGGGCTCGTTAAACTTTTACAGTAAAGGACCTGTTCAATTACAAACAGGAACGAACCACTCCTTCCTAGGGTTCGCATTTAAACTAGGTTGGACTCGTCCGAAGGATGAGCTTATAATCAAGCATATGTTATCCTCCTCAAGCTTGTTAAAAATAAAGAGGTACTTGCCAGAAATGGTGGGGGAAAAAAGAGAAGAATGAACCTATTTGTCACCTTTTGCCTCAGAAGAAACTTTATTACCGCTCTTGAACACGACACTTTTCATTCACCTGGGTTGGGAAATCTTTTACCTCACAGTTGACTAAATCACTTTGAAAATCTTTAACCGGGTTCAGGGATCAACTTTGAGTTATTCGTCACCAAACCATCTGTTGTGTCGTTATGTGTTCAAGAGGTCTGCAAGCAAAACTTTCATCTGCAAAATACTTGTCATCCATTGACCATCCCTGAGTCAGTCCTTACAGCAACATTTCTTCAACTTGAACAATGATTTCGTGTTGCGGGCTTGCCTGCAACGGGTCGCTTTCTATCGACATCGACACATTATCTAGAAAGATGACTTAGGAATCGACAGTACCTTGAAGTCTGCATGCATCAATGGCAGGTTTCTCGCCTTTGACGTCAGTTTACATCATTGACTTTCGATCAGAGGATTCCGTGAAGTGTTCGACATCAAAACATCTATTCACATTTCACGGGTTGTGCTTGGTACTTTGAGAACCATTGACATTACTGGTGGTTTCTCTCACGCTTGTTAACAGTTTACATCATTGACTGGTAATCAAGTGGTTTCTACCATGTTCGACATCGAATCATTTAATCACATGGCTAGAATCGTACCAATTCGGGAAGTAGAAGTGAAGACCCTGGATCTAGTTTCTACCATCCAGGCTGCGAGGAGTTTTGTATTCATTGTCTATGTAGACTAATCATAAACAGATGGCTGCGTCCATACTGTGTCTACAAAAGTCTATAAAAATGATGTACTGCAAGATCATTCCTGTATCAGAATAGTTAGTCCATTAGTTAAAGTTTTGAATCTGAGTATGGGAATGCCTACCTCAGTGATGATATAATCTTATCCATGTATTTTGTGTTGAAAATTGCAGGTTCCAACCAGGCCATCCACAAGGCAATCCTTGAAATGATAAAGCGCTTCACCCTTCCTAGAATTACAAAACCCTATTCTATTCCAGGCTTCGCACTTTAGGGGGCAATCTGTTACACTAAAAAATGTCACCTTGACTACTTACAGTTAGTATGGCTCAAATCAACAAGTCATGCTACCCTCTTAGGCAAGTCTCATGCCTCTGTTATCCATCTCAAACTCAAAGAAGAGAGAAAGTCTTGTAAAAATCATGTTTATCTCTGGGGTCGCAGGTTCTCTCTAGCCTTACCTGCGGGGACGCTGACCATGTTCACAAAATCTGCGTCCATAGACGCTCTGTATGTTAAGGGACAGGTGCGTCCCTCTGTAAAAGGCAAAATGCGCGAGTTTTATCTTGAAAAAGTTACTTGTGGTTACTTCTAGAACATTCTAGAGGTCGGTTTGATGAAATGGATGCGCCTCCAGTTGGTTCATGTATCTCTATTAAGGGGAACTTATCCCATCAATAAGGGAGCTATCCCACCCATAAAGGGGGATGATCCCATTGATAGTGGACCTGAATAACCTCTTTACAGCACTATAAATGAAGGCATTGAGCCAGAAGGAGAAGGGGTTGGAGCTATACATTTTCTTTGGGTAAATGCTGCAGGATTTAGGTCTTCCATTAGAGCCTTTGTGAGGAGAGATTGTCTTCACTTGATTCTACTTGGGAGAGGGTGAGCTTTGTCAAAGTAGAGGAAAACCCTTGATGGACCCTGGGAGGAACTTGCACAACACCAAGGCCAGGTTGTAAGAGTTTCTTTGTTTCGTTATTAATACAAACTGGTTTATTTTTCTCAATAGCTTGTGTTAATGAGTTATTTCATGTGTTCCTTGGTCTGCATGTTGAATATATGTTTTATTATATGAAATGCAAGTGCTTGGTAATTGTTTGATTGTTTGTGGTTGCAGGAATTGACTTGAAGGAGGAGCTCATCCGGATCGTCAAGAACGGACTTCAACAACAGCGTTTTGGAATAAGGTAAGCCTAAACACTTGTAGTTTTCATGTTGTAAAAGGTGTATTTAGAGAAAGATCACTCCATTTTGTCTTGTTTGTCATTAGAATGTCTTAGACTTCTAGGAAGGTCAGTCGTGTCCGCACCCTTGACAGATTCCGTGTGACACTATGGTTTGGAAGAGACTCAAAGTCCCTCCCCTTCTTGTCATCATCTTGGTATAAATTAGATAAATTATTATTCTTGTATGTGATTGTAACATGAATTCTCAATTAATATCACTTGTACATTCAAGGAGAAGCACATGTTTTATTACACGACTATGGATGATTTAGTTATCTAGTCTGATTATGGGAAATATGGACTAATTCATATGATGGAGTTGACCTTGAGTATCCTTACAAGAGATATTATGGTTGCATGCTTGGTGGTCTATAGCAAGCAGGTTTTCATTTATTTCCTTATACTCCTTAGTTATCTTTTGTCAATAATAGAATGAGTGGCAACTAAGTTGTTTGATGCAAGATGTTTATGGAATGATTAGATGCCCTGAGTATTTGAGGTGTTAGCTATCTTTGTACTTCAAGGTTTGGGCAGCTTACTATTGTGACCTTAATTGCATGTGATTGCTTTAGTGGTACAATTCATATACTATGTGTGTGTGTGGGGTATATTTAATCAAAGATTATTGCATAAATATTTATGTGAATCATAGTAAGTGTTATGCATAAATATTCTTATGGACATGGTAGGGATTATGATCTATGGGATATTGTATTCTAATGGCTACAAGGTTTTATGCATGGCTATGTGTGGTTTCTTAAGGTGCACTAATGATTGTTGATCAAGATGATGCACTCTTGTATGCTTGGGATGAGATTTTCATGTGTTTGTTCTTATATTATGAGGGATTTGGAAATCCCTATACTGCTAGTATATTCATAGTAATTTAATGACTTAGTTGAACTTTGAATTATCTATTTATGTTGTTGTAATGTGTCTGAATCCCATGGTTGGCATGTTATAAGCAACATAGAGCCTCAGTGGTCGGAGGAAAGTTCTTCAATGTGTTAAATATGTTTGTTAGGGATTTCATGGACTATACTTGTTTTGTGGGTCATTTCCTTCCTTACAAATTAAATGAAAACTTATGCATGGACATAGTAGTAAGGCCTGATGTGGTTGTTAATAAGTTACAACATGCTATTGCTAAGAGATGGTTGTGATAATGGTTGTGCATGAGGCTGAATTTATGTCCCTGTGTACATATTCATTTATTGGTGTTTCACTATTTATTTTTATCTTGTTTTCTTACGAAATAAGTAGTTATGTTTAAGCATGTATAGGGCAAGGTCAGACTCTCAGGAGAACTTGGCCGAACCAGTGTAAGGCTACAAAAAGAAGGCAGGCCTATGAGTGTTGTTTCTAGGTTGAACTAGAAAGGTCCTAGTGGTTAAGCCTTTAAGATGTTTGGTTGTCTTTACTACATGTTCAGGCCGAACTTAAATGGGTTGGATTGGATCAGATACCCATTCATATAATATGTTTCATTAAAATAATGATAGCATGGAGGCTTTTGGGCCAGAACCTGGGCTAGTTCAGTGTAGGCCTGGGCTTTAATTAAAATATATGAGTATAATGTTGAAGCATGACATGGGCCTCGTGATAAAATAATTTAAAATTTCACATAGGTGCAAGAGTTTAAACAATACACGAAGATAATTTATAAAACGAAATGAATGAATTTCATAGCAGGGGGGGCTGGCAATCTAGAGGTTTGGGGTCTTCAGAGTGCAAAGCCTGATTGATAAGCGTGAAGCCTATATGTGGGCCAGGGGCCAAGCTACCTTAGAGGATTGGAGGTCTCAAGGGTCAAAATGCGGGAAGTGTGGGAGTAGTTTGAGGCCCAAATGTGGGCCCACAGTTGAACTAGTTTAGGGTTCAAGCTAGTTTGGAGGGAGGGTGTTTAGGGTTTGAGGGTTTGATGTGGTTGGAAAGTGCATTTTCTCTATGGGCTTGAACTCATGAATTTTCTTTATAACATGATTTCGCTACAAATCGCTTTAGGTTTCAAACAAGTAGGGCTTGTTAAAGAGGTGATGTGGTGCCACATGGGCACAATAAATATATTTTGGCATAGCAAGGTGGTGTGGGCTACCTAGGGTGGGGTGGGGTTGCCACATAGGCATCAAATGGGGCCACATTGTAGTTCCCAGTTTATGTGGCAAGGGTTTATGGGCTAAATGTTAAATGGCTATAAATTTTGATCTAGGAGTCAGATTTTGATAAAATTTATATCATCGTCAAGCTCTCAACAAGGCAGACACGATGGTAGTATTTATTATAATTTTTAATAAGTCAAAAAAAGAGAACATTTGTGACCCCATTTCCATGACGAGACTATGGAGGTTGTGTTAAATGAAAGTAACACCTTCCACTGCCCGAGAATAATCCAAGGGGGTGGGAGGTAGGGTTACAATTCACATATCAATGTAACTAGCATATATCCATATTAATTCCATATCTACCAAATGCTGAGAGGGATCAAATCTCTTTTCACTCCAAAAGAGGTTTGAATCTCAAAACATTTAATCCCACTTGGCCCTTTGTACACATTACAACTAATATGTCATGAAAAAGCACCATTAGTTTACACTCATCCTATAATAATATTGAATATCCAAATATCAATATAATCATCCTATATACATCTTAACTCTAGATCTACTAAGCACCAAGAAGGATCAAATCTCTTTTCACTTTAAAAGAGGTTTGCATACCCAAACATTTGATCCCTCTTAGACCTTGGTAGATTAGAGTTAATATGGATCTAGATTTGCTTAATCATTAATTATAATTATAAATATAAATATAATTGTTAATTTTATTATATTTTTATTTTTATATAATTTGACCGAACCAGAATATTTTATTGATAATTATAATGATTAATTAATTATGCCATAAGGTGTTCCCTTTGAGATGAAATCCCCTCCATTCCCTCCTGTCACAACTTCGATCTATCCAATCAATCATTAGATGATTGGAGTCTCTCCCACTGTTGATTTAAAATGTCAAATTTTGGTCATCTTTTGTGTTGTTGGTTTAACATGCCAAATTTTGGCCATGTTTCCAAAACCTGACATAAGTGAGTTTCAAGGTTTCCCAATGTGGGTGTTTGTATACATGTTGAGCATGTATCATACTGTGTGATTACCATGGTTAATCTAATTCATGCAGTTGTAACTTCATTACTAGACTCCAAATCAAAATGACTATGGACGATAGAACCAAAGGATGGTACATGCTTTTGTAGGTATTTGGGAGGCTAGATGAGAAAATCCTAGCCAAGGCCGCCTCCATCTCGCGCCTCTGGGCCATCCAAGAGGAGTTGTGGAAGGACCTCTTTCTTACAAAGTGGGTTCAATTTTAGTTATTTCTACGAGATCAGATAGGGTTTTCATCTTGACCTTTATGGTTTCGACCAACAGATGTTAGGGTTTTAACGTTATGATTTTTAATGTTTCAGGTTGCTTGTAAGTCTGCTCCCAGCACTTGTGGTATGAAGAAGCCACATAGATATCATCCCATAATTATTGCTCTTCGGTAAGTGGTTTTGTCAGTTATGGGAGATCATGATATTTGTCACTGGTATAACTTATTTTTAAATTATTTTAATCATTGATAATTTTTGGATTTTGAAATTGCATGAGATCCTATTATAGATGTAAATATCCTCTGAAAACTCTTTTGCAATAGGTGTGGCAAATGAGAAAGAGATTGAGATGGTCTAGCTCTGCATGAAGTGTGTGGAAACCTTGGGTTGATGAGTTTGAAGCAATCTCACAACTATATACAAATCAAATATTATTCAATGGTATTGGGCGTAACATACACCAGTCAACTTCGCTAACATTGCCTTTTAGCTGTAAAAATGGATTTGTTTTTGATATAGGGGGTATGGATTGAGGGACTTGATGAGAATTTATGTCCATTGAACATGAGGTCTCACTCTACTCTTAGTCTTAATGCTCACGGTTTCTTTATCCAGGTTTGATTTTCCTACTGAGACCAAGGTGATTTAGACCATCTTGATTTTACTTATAATTGTGCTCCTTTGTATTTAGCGCAAGTATCCTCCACTTTCCCAAAGCGGCATGCATCAATTCCACATCTTCTTCTTTATGCTGGAAGTTCTCCATTTGTTATATAGTATCTTAATTGTCATGCTAGCAAGATATTGTTCTTCTTTGTATTTAGCATAAGTATCCTCCACTTTCCCAAAGCGGCATGCATCAACTCCACATCTTCGTCTTTATGCTGGAAGTTCTCAATGTGTTATATAGTATCTTAATTGTCGTGCTAGCAAGATATTGTTCTCCTTTGTATTTAGAGCAAGTATCCTCCACTTTCCCAAAGCGGCATGCATCAACTCCACATCTTCGTCTTTATGCTGGAAGTTCTCCATGTGTTGTATAGTATCTTAATTGTCGTGTTAGCAAGATCAAAGGTAAGTGGAAATGGAGATCAATTATTTTCTCCAACAATGCTTAGTTGAATTTTTTTGTTGGGTTTTATTGTTTTAATCTCTGCATGCAATTATATCCTCTACTAGTACTGAGATCTACATGTCCTATTGATGCCTATACGAGGCGTTGTAAAGAGTGGGAAAGGGAATCACAAACTTTGGATTATATGTTTTCAAATGGTGAGTTCTTTTAGTTCTTTTCCCTTAGCTGGGTTGGTGTGGTATCATAGTAACTTCAGCCTTCGGATACTCTTTAAGTTGAAAAGTAATAACTAGTTTGCAACTTGCAAATTTTAAATGGGATACACTGTGTTAGTTATAGGCTTATTGGGTAATGTTTTTGAGTTCAAATATAGAAGATTGAAAGGGCACAAAATGAATCATTAGGGTTGGGTAACCTTTTGAGTGTGTTAAGAAAATTATATATTGAGGGTTTTGTTTTCTTTTTTGGTCCAAACAGATCTTGCAAGATTCAAATTAACCCATGAAATTCCGTTTGTAAATATCTGCAATTCTTCGCTGTGGGCTTTTGCTGTAATCTTCTTGCTTCTTAATGTGTATAGTAAGTCTTCAACAATTATTTATGTTATTTTTAATTGTGTTATTTTGTATATATTTAATATCAATATTGCTTCTTTGGCTTAGCACTAGTTGATTCTTTTGCAGCTTTAATATGTAGGAGGAGAATATTGACATAGACCATATTACGAATCTGATAAGGCCTACATTGGATCAACTGTGTTTGTGTCTACGGTTGTTGTGCAGTTTCTATGTAGCTAGATCACATTCACACAACGATCGACATAGATTTTCAGCACACATACTTTTCTTTAATGTAAGAAAGATCAATATTGAATTAAAAACAAAACAACGATGTTTTTGTTTGAGGAAAGTATATTACTTCGCAGGTTTTCTATGCTTGTGATATTAGTATATATTATTATTAAAGTGGTTTCAGAATTTTACTTTATACTGGTTGGTAAGAGTGTGATGTAGTGTTAAATATTTACATTAAATCTAAACTAAAATTATTATTAATATTTTGTATTCATTTAATTTAAATGCTCATTATGATAATTTAAATTAAATATTTATAAGCAAAAATTTAAAATATTAATGAAATAAGTTTTGGAACCTGTGCTATGATTTTAAGGCCTCCCTCAGAAGCAAATAGACCCTCTTTTCTCATCAGGTTTACAATCATGGTTGTAAACCTTTGCATCTCTATCTGCACCCACAAATTTATATCTGAAATTTGAAGAAATTAAATTAATGACGATTGCCGTGATAAATTTATGAAATATATCCGTACCTTAAATGGCATGTTATCTTCTCGAAAAATTATCCGCGGGATGTCATGGAGCCAATACGGATATCCACTTGCAACATATAAAATATTTATTAATGTTTTAATGAAATAATTTCACAAAGAAAAGATAAAAGATATATGGAGTGGAAATATGTGAGTTTTTGTGTTTATATTTTTAAATAAAATAAATTAAAATTGGTTTATGAGATTTTGGATAAACGGTGATGGGATGTTTTTGTTAAAATATTTTTTAATGTGAAATGATAAGGTACTCTGTTAAAACACTTTCTGATTACTAATTCAATTCCCTACTCCAATAAAAATAATATATTAAATATGATAAAAATATAATCTTACTCAACTTAAATATATATATATATATATAAATAATTTTATTTTACTATATTAAAATATAATTCAATTTTTATAATATATTCCATGCAAATATACATAATACATATGTCAAAAACGTACTTACCCGAAATTCCATTCAGATTCAATATATGGTCCAATTCTAAGACTTACGTATACTCCTTTAGAGTGTATCAACTTCACAAAGGCGACCAAGTCAAATCTCCCTGCAAAATTAAAATTGTGACACAGACACGAACATTAGATTTATGAGATTATATATATCTTCGTTTTAGCCCAATGAGAGTTGAGCTTTGAAATACAATTCGAAATTTTAATTAAAATTAATTTTGGATTATCTGTATGGGAATTTGATAAGGTATGATGTTTTGAATTTCAATTCATTTCCTGAAATTTATAAATTTTAATAAAATTAAAATTTATAGAGGTTTTTATGAGTTTTGTTTGATAATTTATGAAAAATTATTGGAAAATAAGATTTAAGTTGTTAAATTTATGTAGATGGGATGTGTGGATGGTTTTTCAGTATTTGCTTTTTAGTATTTTTATTTTGAATTTGTTTATGTATTTGAAAATGGATTTTAAGTAATAAAAAATAGTAATTTTAAATATGACTAGGTTGAAATGTTAACCATTTTTTTCATATAAAAGAATATGAAAAATGTTTTGTATAATTTTTCTATATTTTTTTTTCTTAATTAGAATCCACAAAAACCTCCAATAATCTGACTTTTTTTATTTTAGAGGTGACTAGGTTGAAATTTTAATCATTGTTTTCATATAAAAGAAAATGAAAAAGGTCTTATATGTTTTTTTTCTTGATTAGAATATGGCGCTACAATTTTAGATGAGATTATGGTGTTTTATCGTTTAGAACATGTTTTTGAATGTATAAATAGATTTAGGTGTCTTGAAAAATCCTTAAATCACCAATTACATAGTTTATACCTTTACATCACACTTCCACTTTATTCCCTTCTGATACAGGTCAATCTATTCCATGTTCATTGAAAACACAAATCAATTTGGGTATTTGAAAGGATCAATTGAACTTGAGAAAATGTTGAGTTATATTAATACAAAATGGACGAGTTACATCATGAAATATTCACTTATATTGTATTCACCTTGTTTACTTTGTATATAAGATAGGTTGCTCAAGTTCTACACTATGATACTTAAACTTCTTAGCACTTGTACTTATAGAGTTAGAGGTAAGGTGTCATTTAAGAATGAAACACTCTAATGAGGCAATTTTTTGTTCCACTTATGAGTAGAATTTGTGGTTGATTTGTTTGAAATCTAGTTAGATATTGAGAAAATATTAGTTTTAAATTGTTTTGGCTACACAATCCTAGCACCCTAGGATTTTCCACGACATTGAATCAATTTTTGCATTCAAAATACAATTTAAATAATGGAACATTGTGATCTCAAAGCACCCTAGCATTTTCCATGACAATGAATCAATTTTTGCATTCAAAAATAAAATTTAAATAATGGAACATTATTATCTCAACAAAAAGTGTGTAGCTAGATTCCAACAATAATAACAAAAAAGTCACCTCTTTAGAGAATATAATTAGTTAATCTCATAGTATACAAATTTATCTAGAGATAGAAAAACACTGGAGTTTAAAGTTTAATTTTCTTTATCTTTTATACAACACTTATCACTCTATTGAGAGCTCCAGGTAAAACCTCGAAGCATTTTCAAATAAAAAGTTTGACTGCTCTAAAACATGCTTCCTTTGTTTTGTTCAATTAATCATTGAGCTTTCTGGAAAAGCAGAAGAAATAGACATGATGATTCTTTTTTGAAATTTTTTTAATCCTATTTCTCGGTATGTCCCTGTCTGTTGATAGATAGATAGAGAAAATCCATTTTTGGGCCATTTTATTTTATTTTATTTTATTTTATTTTTGGTGTGTACAAATTTGTTTTTGAATGTATAAATAGATTCTAGTGTCTTGAAAAATCTTTGAAGCACCAACTACAGAGTTTATGCCCTTACATCATGCTTCCACTTTATGCCCTTATGACACAAGTTAGTTTATTCCATGTCCATTGAAAACATAAATTTATTTGGCTATTTGACATGATCAATTGAACTTAAGAATTGAGATTAAGAATATGATGAGTTATATTAATCCAAAATGGAAGAGTTACATCATTCAATCTTCACTTCTATTGTATTCACCTTGTTTACTTTGTATAGAAGATAGGTTACTCACGTTGTACACTATGATATTTAAATTTATTATCACTTCTACTTATAAAGTTAAAGGTGAGGTGTCACTTCAGAATGCAACAGTTTAATGAGGCAATTTTTTGGTCCTTTTATGGGTAAAATTTATGATAGATTTTTTCTGAAATCGAGTCAGGAATTGAGAAAATCTTAGTTTTATATTGTTTTGTCTGCACAATCTTAGCGCCCTAGGATTTTCCAAGCCATTGAATCGATTTCTTCATTCAAAAATAAAATTTAAATAATGGAACATTGTGATCTCAACAAGAAGTGTGTCCCTAGATTCCAACAATAATAAAAAAAATTATCTCTTTAAACAATAAAAGGCAAATTTATCCAGATAGAAAAAAAGTGGAGTCTAAAATTTAATTTGCTTTATCTTTTATACAACAAGTGAGAGCTTCAGGTAAAGCCTTAGAGGATTTTCAAATAAAAAGTTTGACCACTCTAAATCATGCTTCCTTTTGTTTGTTCAATTATTTTTTGTGTAGTCTTGAGCTTTCCTAAAAAGTAGGAGAAATATACATGATGAATTTTTTATTTTATTTTTAATTATATTTCTTTGCATGTTCCTGTTTGTTAGTAGATATACAGAGAACATCCATTTTTGGTCAATTGTTTTTTATTCCAGTATATACAATTTTTATAGTGAACGTTTTGATTGTTCAAAAATATTCTACTCTGGTTAAATAGCATGTATAAAGGATTGTGCTTTTAAATATGATGGGATATTCTCACATCAAGAACACAAAATTTGAAGAAAAAAAACTAATGTGTTGAAAATATGGCAGTAAAATACTATGAAAGAAACAAAACGACATAGAAAGTTAAAGAATTCTTCCCCTGGATTCACAAGGAGATCAACTTCTTCTTTTTTTCAGATTTCAAAGTGGGAAAAAAACTCCAATCCATGGTTCTTATCCATTTCATTTACTCCACAGATACAAAATAGTGGGAGACATTGAAACTAATGCATCAGATTTGGAATTTGATGCATCTCTTGTTATCCTCCCCAGAATAATAAACCTGTTTTGGTAACCAAGGCCCTTGAGGATACAAAGACTATGGAATAACTCCAAAAGATATATACACAAACGGTGACAAGTGAATTGTAATTATTTCAAATCTCATGCATATTCCATAAATTCTCAGAGGGGTTTAAGTGTTGTGCCAATATGTTGGGCAGGGTTGGGGAATGGTTTGAGGGTAGGACTAGAGACAAAATTAAGGTTTTGTAAGGTTTTAAGAGAGAAAATGGTGAAATTAGGGTTTTTAAAGGGTTTACAAGCAGGACAAAATATGGAAGTGGGAATTTTGATGTCTTTTTGGATGTCGATAGAGCCGAGGGGAGTGATATTGAAAGGTTTCAAAATCATACTAGAATAGAAAGTAGAGTTTTTCAAGGGCATGTTTTAGAGAAAGATGTTGATCTCGATAAACATTGTTTGTTGCATAATATACAGTGGTTCGAGGCAGAAAGCAGGGTTTTTGAAAGTCTCAAGAACATGAATAGACTACAAGGTGGGATTTTAGAAAGGGAAATGGAGAGAGGATGGAAATTGTTAGTAGTGGGTTCCAGCAACAAAATTAGGGGAGTTAAGTCATGGGAGGGGAGGATTTTAGAAATGGAAATGGAGAGAGGAGGATGATTGTTAGTAATGAGTTCCAGTAGCAAAATTTGATGAAAAATAAGACAAAGCGTGGTGTTCTACGGGATTTAAGTTGTGGGACAGAATCACAATCAAGGATTTATAATATGACATAAAATGGTAGAAGAAGCCATGCAAGCACCATTGGCATCCATATGGTGTAGATTTTGTGAAAAACATAGAAGAAAATTTAAGAGCAAGAGGAAAATATATGCCAATCTCTATAGGAGGTTTGAAGGATAAGAAAAATATGCAAGGAAGGATTTTGTAAGTTGTTGTAGCGCTTACAACCACCCTCCAAAATTTTTCCTTAGCTTCGTTTTGGAGCCTCCCTACCAACCATTCTTAGCAAAATGTCTTGCACTGTCAAGTACATAGGCTTCAACTAAGTTTCAAAGGCTTGCTAGCCTGTGCATGTCTACTTGCTTGTTTCCCATCACAGGCTGCCATTCCGGACTTAGGCAAATTTCTAGGTAAGATGTTCACTCATAAAATTGTGCAATTCTGGAGGGGAACCAGCCTTCCCTCCAAAAATTGTGCAATCCTGCTGGGCTCCAGAATTGCGCAATCTAGCCAGGTAGCCCTCCCTCAAAAAACTGAGCAATCTAGCTAGTCACTGGGCTTCAACCCAAAAATTGCTCAATTCTGGGAGGAAATGACCTGCTGACCCCAAAAATTGTGTAATGCCCGAGGGACAGCCAACCCTGCTCAACTCAAAAACTGCACAAATCCCTTTCCCAGGCTTGCAGACTATTGCATGTGCCTTTAGGTTGACTGGTTCCCTTCGGGACCGAGCAATCTTGATTTGCATGCATGGGCTGCTTTTTCCCTAAATAGCAAAAACAACATGCAAAAAGCATCCCTAAATTTTAGGGATCTATTTTTAGCTGCTGGAGGTTACATGCAAAGATCATTTTAGAAACTTCCCTCTAAGTGTTGCTTTTTCCCAGATTTGTGGCATGCGCATCATAAGCCTCAAACTTATCTATTCAACGTTGCAAATCTCATTCCTTACATCGATCATGGAGATTTGACATCCCACATTGCATCTAGGAGTCTTCGGCACATTCAACTCAGCTTTTTCTGAGTAAGTTTGCTTTTCACGTCATTTGTTTCTTTTCTATTGCTTTGCGTCTTTTTCTTTGTATGAATGTTGTTTTCTTAGTTTTTTTGAATGCTCGCTATCATTTTAATGTATATTATATTGTAGAAGGATTGTTTCAGTTTTTGTTTTCATCTCACTGTTATCACATGCATGACATTATTTTTGCACTAACGATCATCGTTGCGGCAACTTGTTTCACACACAGGCATGCGTTCCCGTCTTCTGAATATTTCATTCACTGTTTGCATGAATGATCATTCACTCTTACTTACATTCAGTCTCGCCATGCATTCAAACTTCTTCATGCTTTCAGTTGCCCGTCAGCAGGTCTGGGCTACCTTCACCTGGACGTTGCCTCACCTAGACAAAAATGCACATTTCTGGAAGTGAAGGTTCTGCCTTCCCTCTAGAAATTGCACAAACCTGGCCATCACTGACCTCCATGCTTGCATTATGCAATTTTGGGAGGTAGTTCTCTGCTGACCCAGAAAATTACGAGATAAAGAATTTTTGGGCATGCATGACCTTGCTGAATGAAATTGTGCATTGCGTAGTTTCAGCCCTCAGCAAGTAGACTGGACTGTGCATCGTGCACTTCCAACAGTCAGTTAACCTCCTGACATCCCAGAATGTGCCTTGTGCAGTTTTGGCAGTCAGTCTCCCAACCTCTTGGTGAAAATTGCGCAATCTTTACTGCCAGTCACCCAGGTATGTTGCATGTCAGTACTCAAATTTGTTTTTATTTTTAACTGACATATTTCTTTCCATGAGTGTTGCTATGTCTCCAGTTATAGCAGGTGTTCATCCATCCCTCAGTAGTATAGGTACAATGGCCTCCAAGAGAGTAGGGTTGAAGGACACCATTGGAAGTGAAATTGGAGATGCAGTTGAACAAGTGTCTATGGGTTTGCCCATTTACGAAGACACCAAGATGGTCATAGACAAAGACATCAGGTTGAAATGGTAGGAAATCAACGACACATTCTTAGGAACATTTGAGGAAGATCTGGAAGACCACAGGGTCTATGTCAACATCCACAAGTCTGGCTTGTACCGGATTACATGCAGGTATCCCGCGTTTCCATGTGCAGAAATGATACATTAGATTGTCTCGCACACTAATCCTGAGATGATGATGTTGAATAGTGTCAGCAGGATAGAGATTGCTACCTTCAGGTGAAGGACTATCAGGATATGTATCACTTTCCGTAGCCAATGATCACAATGTAGAAACCCTTCAGCACACGCAGCAACGCAAACTCCAAAGATATCTTGAAGAGTTGGGTGAAAGAGCAATGCAAGTTCAGGACAATACCCAGCCTAGTTTACAAGATGAAGATATTGCAAAAGGCATATTAGTACTTAGTAATCTTTGCATGTTGGTTATAAGGCCAAGAAAACACAGAGACCTTCCAGCAGAGATGGGTGATTGCATTAGACCAACTGGCCAGCGAAGGAAGGTCATGCAACTGGTCCAACATGTTGGCTCTCAGGTTGAAGGAACAAGTGACAAGAGCCCAACATCTGCCCAAAGGTTAGCAAGCACAAATATACATTTCCGCATACATACTAGATGCAATCTGTGCCTGCCAGAAGTTCCCAAGATTGAAATGGGCATGGACACCTTCGAAAACCGTTGTGCACACTTATTGTAGATTATTCTCCGAATGCAGCTTCCGTGGAGTCATCACAAAATTTTCAGGCCACTTTGTCGCATTGGTGTACAAAATGATATTTGAGCAGGATACACCTTGCATGTTGCAAGTAGCAGTGGAGGCATTGATCGACATTACAGATTGGTATGCCTCACCCCTTGGCACCTTCATATGGATTTATAGCGCGGAGAAGCCTCTGCTTGTTTTACCGAAGTTTCCCATGCACAAGCTCATCATGCAAGAAGTTTCGCATCACATCTCAACATGGTTGTTAACTAGATAGCACAGGAAGAAGAAGGCACCTTGGCACACTCTTTCTTTGCGGATCAGTTTGTACAAGATATGGAATCTCAAGCATGTTGATGTCGAGACAGAAGATTTCAAAAGATTTACATTCGGCACCAGAAGTTTCAATCTTTACGACCCGCGTTACTTTCTAAAGGACCATTGTGCGAGAGTGAAATTTCCTTAGATCCACAGGGCATGTCATTGGGCTAAGGAAGACCCATGGAAATATTGTCACAACTTCTTCAGGCTCAATGAACCGGTCGGCATAGTTTTGGAATGGTTAGCGAAACAACGTCAAGCAACATCTAGGAGAGCACCATCATCAGCAGCAGAAGAAGATAACAGACCTGCGCATGAAAAAGGCAAGAGAAAGGTTGATGACAGCGCAGAGGCAACACAAAGCCGCAAGTTCAAAGCAGGTCCACTCATGATGAAAGAAGCTTTGGAGATTGAGGCTAAGAGGAAACAACGTGAAAAGAGGAATGTACAAAGGCAAAGAGATAAACGGAGGATGGAGGATGGAGGAAGCAGGAAAGGAGTTGCAAGGGTTGAAGCAGAAACTTCATGGAGAACAGGAGTTTCACATAAGAGAGAAGGAAGCACAGAAGGGACAAACACAACAGGAAGCGCAACATGCATAGAATGACGAAACTGCACCCATACAGGTTATAGACTCATCCGAGTAGTTGGAACAAAGTAGACAGGGTGAGCAATCACAGGAGCAAGACCTAGCTCAAGAGATTGAATAGATGCTAGAGCAGATGGATATGGATGTGGTGCATTAAGAGTTAGATTAGGATACAGACCTCATGCCTCATAACCAAAAGGTCACCCCACCAGCTTCACCAGATCTGGAAGTAGAGAAAGTCCCAAGCGATCAAGGAGACACAGAGATCTTTGAAGACAGTCCCAAAGCGAAGATGCACAACATATCTTTCGATGAGTCACAACACAGAGTTGTGCAATCGCGTAGAGTGCCTACTCCAAATGTCCACAGATATCCTGCGCAGTTTGCAGAACGAGTGATCATATCTAATATGTGCAAGCATCCAACAGCATTAGCCGATGCTACCAGAGCATATGCCAAAGCCACCAGCTCGAGTGTCTGATTCTTGACAGCAGGGAATGAGCGAATGGCTTAAGAGTTACAAGTGGCCAAGCAGGGAGGAGAATAGGTCACATCATCCGCTAAAGCAGAGTTGAAGAGAATGATACTAGATGAAGTATCGTCCCTTGAGACAGTCATGCGAATGTTGTATTCTATATTAGGTACCATGCATAAGGCAGTTGTCCATCTCAACGGTTGGTTCTAACGCTACTAGGAGAGAACGCATCTTGTCAAATATGCATACTGTTTTCAACCACATGCAAACATGGAAAATGAGATACAAAGGAGCCCCATTTAATTTTCCAAAGATGATGAAGCCCAAGGCTGTAGAGTTGAAGGCACGCGTCCGGAGTCAGATTCAAAACTATGAGGAACTCACATAGCTCATCACCAGTTTGCAGGCTTCGCATGCACGGGTGTTCAGAAGCTTGGATGTCATTATGCGTGCACACATGATCCCATTTATTGGTATGTTCACCAAAGTGAAGTCAAAGAACCAAGTCAGAATGGAGCTGGACATGTACTTCGACAAGTTGATGCGTGTAGCCACCATCACAGACTTGGAAATCTACACAGACACTATGCATAAGTATGTTACCGGCCTAGTTGGACTCAATACCATGATGCACATGTTAGCAGATGAGTTGGACAGAGGTTCCAGATTAGTGTACCTGGATGCAACAAAGGCAAGAATTCACTTTCAGCAAGATGTCACCATTCAACACATGGACACCATCGCAGACTGCCAAGCTTGGCATTAGTTTGCCACCATCGATCATTGCGAGGATGTCGAAGAGTTGGTCTTCCCACAGTTGTCTAATTCATAGTAGTGTCTTGCATGGCTTGCTCAAGCCTATTTTGTCTCGTATGGGTACATGCGTAGATTGTAATGTAGCATCTTGTAAAAGTGAAAGACCAAGTGTCGATGGTCAAATGTAACAGTCATGTAGTAGCTAAAGAGTCATGAGGGTAGGTGAAGAGTCACAAAGGGGAATGTCAAGGGTCACTCCACCCTTTGCTATTTATAAAACCTCACAACTCATTGTAAGGGCTTTTAGTGGCCAAGATTCCGATAGGAGTATCTTAGAGAAAGCTTGGAGTGTATTGTAATGAGCCTTGGCTTCTCCACAGTGCAGAGCTAGTATGTATCTTTGGAGGAGCAGGCAGAAGTGGCTGTAACATTTTGCAGTTGGAAATAATGGTTGGTCATGGTTGTATTGTATGATTGGATCTTTCACTCTTAATATAACAGAGCCAACACGTTTCATGCATATGTTGTTATTTTATTTCAACTGTCTTGATTACACTAATGATATATATATCTGTTTTCTTACGCATGTATGTATGGAATCTTTCTATATATGTATGTATGAATCTTGTTGAGATGTGTTGTTGGTTTAACCATCACTTTAGATTGTTGGTTCACCTCCTTCCAGCTTGTCATGTATCTTTTCTCGTGTATTCCCTTCCAAGCTACGTGTTTCCACAGGGTTCCAAGGGGCGCACTCATTCCACCTTCCATGTGTTAGAACTCTTCATGTACCTACCTTGGCTTGTTGCGCTCGTCACACCCTTACTACCAATAAGGACATCCTATTTTCCTCTGCGTGCAACTGTGGTCAAGGTGATACTGTACGACTCACTGATAGGACTCCTACACCAAATGGTCTGAGGTCTAGTTGGGACTTCTTACCGGGGAGATCCCCTGACATGTTGGCGAGTCCAACACTGTCAACATTTCTGGCGCTAAAAGGAGGGCCGGATGACAAGCTGAGTCCTTATATCCTGTTTTGAATCTTCGCATATCCATCATGGATATCATTAGACTCATCCCTCCATGATGTTTCTCTTATGCCGAACATCTCGACATCAGGAGGGAGTTTTTTTATCTCTTGTCGGAATTCACATATGATGGTGAAGGCAAAGTGGCCTAGCCCAAGTACTTACAAGACTTCTATGCATTTATTGATAATGTAGACAACTTCTCTAATGAAGATGCCAGTTTCTTGCTTTCAAGCACACTTCGCAAATCCCCACAACAATGGTGCCACAACTTGCCTCCCGGTAGTGTACCCTCACTTGAGCAATTATGTGATCTCATTGAATTTACTTTCCATCATTTTGATCCAGAACCTCTTGACAAAAAAATGTTAAAACAATGGAAGACTCTGCAAGAATCGCATATGGATTTTTGGCAATGCTTCAGTGTATTGCATTTTGAAGCTCCAAAAATTTAGATGAAATTCCAGTATCTCATGGACAGATTTGAATATTTCCTTACCAAATCTTTCAATCGCAAGACGAAGTTGATGTTCAATCCTCACTAAGCATACTTTGGTGATGAAGTTATGTAATAACAAATGGAAACAATCGTTGTCACAAGTGATTGTCCGTTGTCCCCTCATTAAACAACTTCACCACTACAGAGTGATGTGGGAGAACATGCACAAACATCTGTTCAATTGTCATATGCTCCTAGCATCACTTCTCTCAATTTTCATGCAGATTTGGTTGTGAAGCCCATAGGTTGTCATGTGCCTTTGCTACCTCAGCCTCTGTCTTCGTGTTCTATTGATCCTCCATATTGCATGTCTTGTGTTCTTCTGTTCTGGACTCTACACCTGTTGTGAACGAGGATCAAGCCATCGATGAAGTTGGTGTTGCACAACCAACCTGCACTGTCATTCATGATGAGTATGACTAGGAACCTGAAAATCAACTGGCGATGAAAGATGATCTCCTTTTGTCTATGTCTCCTCCGCTTTTCCTTAACCTCTTCGGTGATTCCGCCATCACTGATTTTTCTTGTGTAAATCCACCAACAGATGCACCTATTGTTGATCATTCACAGAATACACCAGATGTCATCTCATTATTTGACAGTGGAGAGGATAAATGCTTCATTGAAAATCCACTTGAATTTTCATCTTCTTTTTTTACGAAACGCAGAGAATGACCATTCTTACTTCTCATCTACCCCTCTGTTTGATTTGTATGATCATGAGGATGCCGACAAAATTATTGATTTCTCTGATCATAGCTGTCGTGATCCAGTTACTCTTGTATTCGACCATGATGATGATTCTATCATTGTTTATTTTTCAAAGCCACTTGTTTATGATGATCTATATGTTGACGAAGTTGAAACCCCGTAGACTATCGAGGCACTTCAACCCGAGCTGATGGTTATGTCAGGCCCTCGTTGTGCTGAGGTTCGTTTCACTTCCAATCAGGAAATTGTTGAAACACCCAAGGCTCCTCATCACTCATCTGTATGCATTGAATATCAATCCCACAAAAAATACTTTCGCTTCCTCCACTCGAACTACATGATCCCATCACTCATGCATTAGGGGAATCTTTCACAGCAAGCACACGTGCGCGACACAAGTTGTCTTTGTTTCTCTCATTTGCTTGCATGTCACAGTCAAGAGAATGTGTATTCTTAACATCTTCATGCAGTGTCGCACAACACCATGGTAAGTCCACGGATTGCAAGTCACGCACATACACTCATTTATGTTTTGTGAACACATTTAGACTCGGAGCGTGTTTGTATTCATTGTCATATCTTTCATGTTTGTTGGTTCACGCAACTGCATTGTTCGCGAACCATTCCTTCACCAACATGGGTCGACCAATGCATCAGTGGCTACATTGGAAATATCACTTCATGTGATCAGACCCATGCACCGTTAGCTTAGGAGTAGGAGTAGTGTTTTCTTTACCTGGTTTTCTTGCATGCATGTTTGCTTTCTTACTTTGTATGTTTGTTTGCTTTCTTGGTTGTTTTCGTACTCGTGTTGCTTTCACCATTTTTCTTTTTCTCTTCGATCTTTTATTTGTTTGTTTGCTTCTTTATGTTTGTAGGTTATTTTGGCATGAAACCGTGTATTACTTGTGAAACAAGTGAGGGTAAAGTACAAGAGGACTTGTGCAGCTATCAATACTTGGTTATCTGTCGTCCTATCTATATATGTAGAACTTGTTATCTTCATTCCATGATACACCAATGGAAAATACATAATGTTCGAAGTGAACATTGATGAAAACACAATGCTTGCGCGCTAACTAGTATCACCTACTCTAGTCTGTTGTTTTGGGTTAATCCTTGTCATCTCAGTCAAGTAGACAAAGGTGAGGGGGAAAACCTTAACAAGTATGTCAGAGGTATATGCCAAAATACTTCTCTGAAGGAACAAACTCTTTTTCTCTCAATAGGTCAAGATCCCTCCTCTACCTTGAAATGAATAAGTGCTTATGCACAGTTACGAAAAATGAAAAATGTGAAAAAATTTGAAAAATGAAAGATGAATAAGGCGAAAGAAGAGAAAGGATTTTTGCGTAGAGAGGTGAAGCAAGTAACTCCACCAGGGTACTCACCAGGCTTGCTGGTAGCAGAGCGATGCTTGTGTTCCTGCGTGACTCCGCCAGGATAATGCCCAAGCCTGTTGGTAGCGGAGCAACACCAGAGATGAAACTTAAACTCTGACTATCATATTTCTTGTGTACCAATATACCCCTCATCCAAATCGAAACAACTATGTTTACTTGCCTTGTAATGTGTGTCAGCCGACCAAGAGCATGGAAGATGCTACATCTTTCAATCAAGCTAGTGTGAGAGTCAAGATGATCAGAGAAATGAGCAATACTTCTGGAGGTGTTATACTTTTGTTTCAAAAAACAAGGTCCATTCAGAGAGCTAGAGTTCTACCAATGTGTCGCCAAGTGTTGTAACGGCTACAACCACCCTCCAAAATTTTTCCTTAGCTTCATTTTGGAGCCTCCCAACCAACCATACTTAGCAGCAAGTCTTGCACTGTCAAGTACATAGACTTGAGCAGAGTTTCAAAGGCTTGCCAGCCTATGCAAGTCTACTTGCTTGTTTCCCATCACACGCTCCCATTCTGGACTTAGGAAAATTTCTGGCTGAGATGTTCACTCAGAAAATTGCGCAATACTGGAGGGGAACCAACCTTCCCTCCAGAAATTACGCAATCCTAATAGGCTCCAGAATTGCGCAATCCAACCAAGCAGCCCTCCCTCAGAAAACTGCACAATCTAGCCAGTGACTGGGCTTCAACCCAAAAATTGCGGAATTCTAGGAGGCAGTGATCTACTGACCCCAGAAATTGCACAATGCATGAGGGACAACCAACCCTACTCAGTTCAGAAACTATGCAAATCCCTTTCCCAGGCTTGCAGAATATTGTATGTGCCTTGAGGATGACCGGTTATCTCAGGGATTGAGAAATCTTGATTTTCATGCATGGGCTGCTTTTTCCTGAAATAGCAAAAGCAGCATGGAAAAAAGCATCCCTAAATTTTAGGGATCCATTTTTAGCAGCTAAAGGTTACATGCAAATATCGTTTTAGAAACTTCCCTCCTAATGTCGCTTTTTCCCAGATTTGTGGCATGCGCATCATAAGCCTCAAACTTATTTATTCGATGTTGCAGAGCTCATTCCTTACATCAATCATGGAGCTTTGACATCCCACATTGCATCTAGGAGTCCTTCACAGATTCAGCTCAGATTTTTCTGAGTAAGTTTTCTTTTCATGTCATTTATTGCTTTTCTGTCGCTTTGCATATTTCACTTTGTACTAATGTTCTTTTCTTAGTTTTTTTTAACGCCTGCTGTCATTTTAATGTATATTAGCTTGTAGAAGGACCATTTTAGTTTTTGTTTGCATCTCATTGTTGTCGCACGCATGACATTGTTTTTGCACTAACGATCGTCATTCCAGCAACTCGTTTCACACACATGCATGCATTCCTATTTTCTAACTCTTGCATTCACTCTTTGCATGCATGATCATTCACTCTTGCTTACATTTAGTCTCACCATGCATTCAAACTTCTTCATGTTTTCAGTCGCTTGTTAGCGGGTCTAGGCTACCTTGGCCCAGACTTTGCCTCACCCAGACAAAAATGCGCATTTCTGGAAGTGAAGGCTCTTCCTTCCCTCCAGAAATTGCACAGATCTGCCCAACACTGACCTCCAAGCTTGCATTGCACAATTCTAGGAGGCAATGCCCTGCCGACCTAGAAAATTGCGAGGTGCGGAATCTATGGCCATGCATGACCTTGTTGACTGAAATTGCACATTTCGTAGTTTCAGCCCTCACCAGGCAGACCGAACTGTGCATTGTGTAGTTCCAGCAGTCAGTCAACCTCCTGACAACCTAGAATGTGCCTTGCACAGTTTTGGCAGTCAGTCTCCCAACCTCCTGGTGAAAATTACGCAATCTTTACTGTCGATCACCCAGGTATGTTGCATGTCTGTCCTCAAATTTGTTTTCTCTTTTAACTGACAGATTTCTTGCCATGTGTCACTATGTCTCTGGGTATAAAAGGTGTTCGTCCATCCCTCAGCAGTACAGGTACAATGGCCTCTAAGAAAGCAGGGTCAAAGGACACCATTGGAAGTGAAACTGGAGATGTAGTTGAACAAGTGTCTATGGGCTCGCCCGTTTACGAAGACACCAAGTTGTTCATAGACAGAGACATCAAGTTGAAATGGTAGGACATCAACGACACATTCTCAAGTGCATTTGAGGAAGATCTAGAAGACCACAGGGTCTATGTCAACATCCACAAGTCTAGCTTGTACCGGATTGCATGCAGGTATCCCGCATTTCCATGCACAAACATCATACATTGGATTGTCTCGCACATTGATCCTGAGATGATTATGTTGAATAGTGTCAGCAGGACAGAGCTTGCTACCTTCAGGGCAAAGGACTATCAGGAAATGTATCACTTGCCGTAGCCAGTGATCACAATGGAGAAACCCTTCAACACACGCAACAATGCAAACTCCACAAATATCTTAAAGAGTTGGGTGAAAGAGCTAACCAATTTCAACACAACACCCAACCTGGTTTACAAGACGAAGATACTCTGTAAAGAATATCAATACTTGGTCATCTTTACATGCCTCTTATACGACCAAGAGAGCACAGATACCTTCCCGTAGAGCTGGGTGATTGTGTTAAACCAACTGGACAGCGAAGGAAGGCCATGCAACCGGTCCGACATGTTGGCTCTCTAGTTGAAGGAATAAGTGGCAGGAGCTTGCCATCTGCCCAAAGGTCAGCAAGCACAGATATACATGTCTGCATACATACTAGATGCAATCTATGCCCTTCAGCAGTTCCCAGGTTTGAAGTGGGCATGGACTCCTTCAGAAATCGCTGTGCACACTTATTGCAGATTGTTCTTCGAACGCAGCTTCCGCAGATTCATCACACAGTTGTCACACCACTTTGTGATCTTGGTGTACAAAATGATATTTGAGAAAGATCCACCTTGCATGTCGCAGGCAACAATGGAGGCATTGATCGACATGGAATATTTGTATGCCTCACCCCTTGGCACCTTCATACGAATGTACAGTGCGGAGAAGCCTCCACATGTTTTACCGAATTTTTCCTTGGACAAGCTCATCATGCAAGAAGTGTCGTATCACATCTCGATAGGGTTGTCAGCTAGACTTTATAGGAAGAAGAAGGAACCTTGGCCTGTTCTTCCTTTGCAAATCAAGTTATACGAGATACGAAATCTCAAGCATGTTGATGCCAAGACAAAATATTTCAAAATATTTACTTTCGGCGCCAGAAGTTTCAATCCGTATGACCCACATTACTTTGTAAAGGACCACTATGCGATAGTGCAATTTACTTGGATCCACGAGGCATGTCATTGGGCTTTGGAAGACCAATGGAGATATTGGTACAACTTCTCCAGGCTCAATGAAGTGGTAGGGATTGTTGTGGAATGGTTAGCGAAACAACGCGAAGCAACATCTAGGAGAGCACCATCATCAGCAACAACAAAAGATAACAGACCTGCACACGACAAAGGCAAGAGAAAGGTTGATGATAATGTAGAGGTAGAACAAAGCTACAAGTTCAAAGAAGATCCACTCGTGATGAAAGTAGCTTTGGAGATTGAGTCTAAGAGGTGACAGCCTGACAAGAGGAACACATAAAGGCAAAGAGATAAACGGAGGATGGAGGAAGTAGAAAAGGAGTTGCAAGAGTTGAAGCAACAACTCTGGGAAGAACAAGAGTTTCCCAGAAGAGAGAATGAAGTGTAGCAGGGACAGACATAGCAGGAGGTGCAACATGCACAGATTGAAGAAACTGCGCCCGTATAGGTTATAGACTCATCCGAGTAGCTGGCACAAAGAAAATAGGTTGAGCAATCAAAGGAGCAGGACTTAGTTGAAGAGATTGAACAGATGTTAGAGAAAATGGATACAGATGTGGTGCAACCAGAGTTAGATCAGTATACAAACCTTGTGCCTCATAACCAAGAGGTCACCCCACCAGCTTCACCAGATCCAGAAGTAGAGAAAGTCCCATGTGATCAAGGAGACACAAATATCGTTGAAGACAATTTGGAAGCAGAGATGCATAACATATCTTTCGACAAGCCACAACACAGAGTTGTGCAATCACATAGATTGCATACTCTCGATGTCCACACATCTCCCGTGTAGTTTTCAGAATGAGTGATCATATATGATATGGGCAAGCATCCAACAGCATTGGCCGATGATACCAGAGCATATGCCGAAGCCACCAACTCGAGTGTCTGATTCTTGATAACAGAGAACGAACGAATGGCTAAGGAGTTACAATCGGCCAAGCAAGGAGGAGAAAAACTCACATCATTCGCCAGAGCAGAGTTGAAGAGAGCAATAATGGATGAAGTATCATCCCTTGATACAATCATGTGGATGTTGTATTCCAGATTTGGTACCATGCATAAGGTAGTTTTCCATCTCAACGGTTGGCAATAGCGTTGTGCTAGGAGAGCACGTATCTTGTGAAATCTGCATAGTTCTTTTGACGGCATGCAGACATGGAAAATGAGATACAAAGGACCCCCATTACATTTTCCAAAGATGATGAAGCCAAAGATGGTAGAGTTGAAGGCACGCATCCGGAGTCAAATCCGAAACTATGAGGAACTCCCACAGCTCATCACCAGTTTGCAGGCTTCGCATGCACGGGTGTACAAAAGCTTGGATGTCATTGTGTGCACGCACACAATCCCATCTATTGGTACGCTCACCAAAGCGAAGTCAAAGAACCAAGTCCGAACGGAGATGGACATGTACTTCAACGAGTTGATGTGTGTAGCCACCAGAACAGACTTGGAAATCAGCGCAGACACTATGCATAAGTATGTTGCTGGCCCAGCTGCACTCAAGACCATGATGCACATGTTAGTAGACAAGTTGGACAGAGGTTCCAAATCAATGTACCCAGAGGAAATGGAGGCAAGAGTTCACTTTCAGTAAGATGTCACCATTGAGCACGTGGACACCACCATGAACTACCAAGCTTGGCATCAGTTCGCCACCATCGATCATCACAAGGATGTTGAAGAGTTTGTCTTCCCATAGTTTTCGAAGTCATAGTAGTGTCTTTCATGGCTTGCTCAAGCCTATTTTGTCTCGCATGGGTACATGCATATATTGTAATGTAACATCTTATAAAAGTGAAAGACCAAGTGTCGATGATCGAATGTAACAGTCATGTCGTAGTTGAAGTGTCATGAGGTTAGGTGAAGAGTCACAAAGGGGAATTTCAAGGGTCACTCCACCCTTTGCTATTTATAGAACCTCATAACTCATTGTAAGGGCTTTTGGTGGCCAACCTTCTGATAGGAGTATCTTAGAGAAAGATTGGAGTGTATTGTAATGAGCCTTGGCTTCTCCATAGTGTAGAGCTAGTACATCTCTTTGGAGGAGGAGGCGACAATGACTGTAACGTTCCGCTGTTGGAACTAGTGGTTGGTCATGGTTGTATTGTATGATTGGATCTTTAATTCTTAATATAACAGAGCCAACACGTTTCATGTATATTTTGTTATTGTATTTCAGCTGTCTTCATTACACTAATGACATATGTATATGTTTTCTTACGCATGTATGTATGGACTCTTTCTATATATGTATGTATGAATCTTGTTGATATGTGCTGTTGGTTTAACCATCACTTTGGATTTTTGGTTCACCTCCCTTCCAGCTTGCGATTTATCCTTTCTCGTGTGTTCCCTTCCAAGCTACATGTTTCCACAAGTTTCCAAGGGGCGCACTCATTCCACCTTTTGTGCATTAGAACCCTTCATGCACCTTCCTTGGCTTGTTGCGTTGGTCACACCCTTGCTATAACCAATGACATCTTGTTTGCCTCTGCAGGTAACCGTGGTCAAGGTGATACTGCTTGACCCATTGCTGAGACTCCTACACCAAACAGTCTAAGGTCTAGTTGAGACTTCTTACCTGGGAGATCCCCTGACATGTTGGTGAGTCCGGCACCATCAACACAAGTGGAAGGATTTAAGTACAATATAATAAAATTACATCAAAGCGTAAGAGGAAATTGTAACAAAGAGACAAATTCTATGCTTAACAGTTACCATGCTTTAATGAAGTGGTTACTTTTCATGTTTACATATTATATGAATACCAGCCTCATCTTTATATTTATGCTGAAAAATTCATGGAGAAATGATCTAGTAATGATTTCAAGGGAATCCATAATAATTTACAAGAAATTAGTTCTTTAAAAAATTTCTACGATGAAATAAAGGAGCTTGTTTTAGAATCTACAAGTCATGGATCTCCTATACTGGTTGCCACTTAGTAAGTGGGCAACGATGAAAATGATGACAAATAAAATTTAATGCGAACATTGGCAACATGATGCTTTTTGAAAAATTAAACATGCATCTCCCTTTAATCCTAGCCTATATTTGACATCATGTCCAGAGGCCTCTTTAGCATCCTGATCACAATCTAAGTGATGTTATTTTTCCAATCAAATAATTTTAACTATCTAGTTGTGAATATTTCCGTGATGGTGTAAGGCTCGGTCATGTGATCTATTTAACTCTCAAATCATATGTTCCATATTCAAAAAGTTTCCACTTGCATGTGGACACTTGTTGTACTCGATATCAAACAAACATCTTCATTATCCTAACACTTGTTATACTCGATATAAAGCAAACATCTTCATTATCCTAACACTTGTTATACTCGATATCAAGAAAACATCTTCATTATCCCAAGTAAAGGAGAATTCCATTATTTCCAAAAAAAAATCTATTATTTCCGTTGCTTTTAGAAAATAAAACACACAATATTTTGACATTAGAATAAATCCAAGGCCTTTAAGGCTTGAAAAGTTAAAAATAATGGAGAAATGGTTATATGGTTGTAATGTATCTCCTTAGTTTAGGATTTGTTCCTAGAGTTTAGGAGGTTGTTTACAACTACCTATTTTTCAGTAATGTATTTAATATTGTAATATTCATTTGATGTAAGGGAGAGTGAACGAGAGTGAGAGTCTCCTCTTTGTTTGAGTGCAGTCTCCCAGGTGCCGTACACACCTGTGAGCTGCAACTCCTTCTTTTTAATTCAAAGTGTGATTTTTATCTTGGTATCAGAGCTTAGGGTAGAGATAGCCTCATTTTTTTTTAGGGATGTATCATTAGTTACATTTCTGTAGTGGTAGGAGTGCATGTAAATGTATTTGTGTGATCAGGTGGAACTGCAGTAACACCTGGAGCGAAGGGTCTCAGATGACTGATCATCTCTGAGCCGGAGAAAAGGTTGAGCAATTGGCGCGGATTTTTTGAAGACAGTCGCGCCAATCCAGAACAAAACAGATTGGCGCTATTTTTTAAAGAACAGACGCGCCAATTGGCGCTGGTTTGGGGCTGATAAGCGTGCCAGCAAAATTATAACTAAATTGGCGCGGATCTGTGGCTGTTAAGCGCGCCAATTTCCGTGGACACCGTGAATTTTTCTTTTCAGCAATTGGCGCGGATTTGTAGTTGTTCAGAGCGCCACAGAGCCAACCTATTTCTCTCTAGAAATCTGCAATTTTTCGTTGCAGATCGGAGTTGCCCGGTGGTGGCACGTGGAGATTTCTGCTCGGTGGTAGCATATTTGATTTGCCCGGTGGTGGCGAATTGAGGTTCCTTGATCCGCTCGGATCAGACCTGCCCGGTGGTGGCGAATCAAAGCTCTGTGATCTGCTCGGTGGAAGCAGATCGGTGTTTTGCCCGGTGGTGGCGCAGTGCAGCTCCTTGATCTGTTCGGTGGAAGCAGATCGTCTTTGCCCGGTGGTGGCGTGTTGGAGCTTGCTTGTTGATCTGTTCGGTGGTAGCAGATCGGTTTTGCCCGGTGGTGGCACAGTGAAGTCCCTGATCTGTTCGGTGGCAGCAGATCGGACTTGCCCGGTGGTGGCACAGTGAAGTTCCTGATCTGTTCGGTGGTAGTAGATCGGACTTGCCCGGTGGTGGCCGATTGGAGTGTTCAGTTGGGCGAAAATGAAAAACAACATAGAATCATACCTCCACGAGTCTGGAAAACTCGATGGAACGAATTTCTCCAACTGGAAATTCAAAATGCAAACTTTGCTGGAGAGCGTAAATGCATGGGCGATCGTTGAAGGAAATGAGCCGAGATCTGGAACAATGACCCAAGAACAAGACTGGGATAAAAGAGAAACGAAAGCAAAAGTTATACTGAAGATGTCCGTTAAGGACAATATTATCCCACATATCAGAGATTCCAAGTCAGCCGCTGATCTATGGACAACGATCAAGAACCTGTACGAGACTCAGAATACAAATCGTGTTCTGGCACTCAAGGGAAAATTGTTTGCATTGAAGATGGATGAGAATGAGTCCGTTGGTGGATTCATGGCCAGAGTCAAGGATCTGAGAGACAAACTGGGAGCTATTGGAGAAAAGGTGTCCGACTCAGATCTAGTTACACTCACATTGAACAGAATGATTGATGAATATCAGACATTCATCACAGGACTGTCAGCGAGGGAGAAAGCCCCTTCATTTGATGAGCTGACAGCGATTCTGCTCCAGGAGGAGGAGCGAAGACAGAATCTGAAAACTCAGAGCAATGACCTAGCTCTGATGGCGAAGAGGCGACAGTACAGAGGAAAGCAGCACCAGCACCAACATCAGCACCAGCAACCGCAGCAGCAGCAGCAGAAGGGGGCCAGCTCTTTTCAAAAGAGACCATTCAGAGGTATGACTGATAATTATGTTAAGAGATGTTTTTATTGTGGGAAACCTGGTCATCAGATTAAAGAATGCTATAAGAGGCAGGCAGATGAAAGAAAAGGCAAACAAAGGAAACATCAGGGCTGTTTTGCTGGAGAAGAGGAGGACCACAGCCATGATCTTCAACTATTCACAGTCGATTGTGCTCTTTCTGCATCAAAGGGAGATGAGGACGACATATGGTATGTCGACTCTGGCGCATCCTCACACATGACCGGTAAGAAAGACTGTTTTGAATTTCTTAAAGAATCTGCATGTGGATCAAAAATTTATCTAGGAGATGACAGTGGGTATGAGATCAAAGGATGTGGAGATATTCCTGTGAAGCTACCTAGTGGCGACATTAAACATCTTAAAAATGTATTATATGTTCCAGGAATTAAGAAAAACTTGATCTCTGTCTCAATGATTACAGACCAGGACATGCAGGTGCAATTCTTTAAGAATGGTTGTGTCATTAAGGATAGCCAGATGGAAATAGTTGCAACAGGAGTGCGCGTGGGGAATTTGTACAGATTGGATGCAAAGAGTATGCCACGACAAGCAATGGTTGCAGCTGGATCAACAGTCGAAAATCTCTGGCATCAGAGATTTGGACATCTCAATTTGCAAGACCTCATCTTACTTCAGAAGAAAGGTATGGTCGATGGACTCCCTGTTTTTAATAATGTCAAGCTGGAATGTGATGGATGTGCATTAGGGAAAATGCATAGAGAAGAGTTCCCTTTGCATGTCAACAAAAAGGAAAGAGACATCCTAGAACTAGTGCATACAGATATTTGTGGACCTATGCAAACTAGGTCCCTAGGAGGTGCATATTATTTTTTGTTGTTTATAGATGACTGCACTAGGTTTTCATGGGTGTATTTTTTAAGTAAAAAGAGTCAAGCCTTTCGGTACTTTAAAGAGTTCAAATCTATGATAGAGAACCAAACAGGAAAGAGGATAAAGATTCTCCGCTCGGACCAAGGGGGAGAATACAGGTTAGGAGAGTTCATGAACTTCTGCAAGCAGCATGGGATTATGCAGCAATTCACAGTGCCACACACTCCACAGCAGAATGGAGTAGCAGAACGCAAGAACAGAACTCTTGTGGAGTGCGCCAGAAGTATGCTTCAAGGTAAAGGTATATCAAATGGTCTTTGGGCAGAAGCCATTAATACTGCTGTTTATTTAAAGAATAGGAGTCCTACTAAATGTCTAGGCTTCAAAACCCCCTTTGAAGCATTGTTTGGACTCAAACCAGCAGTTAGTCATCTAAGAATATTTGGATCTAAAGCTTATGCTCATATACCAAAAGCAGATAGAAAGAATTTAGACCCCAAAGCCTTGAAATGTATATTTGTAGGATATGGCATAGAGTATAAGGCATACAAGTTATATAATCCTATGACTCATAAAGTTTTTGCAAGCAGAGATGTTGTTTTTCATGAACAGACTGAAGATGGAAAGGAAGACTCTAGCAATGACAGCCACATTCCATTGCTGATAGAGATGAATAGTGACGAAGATGAAGAGCAGGAGCAGGAGCAGAAACAGGAAGAAGTAGCAGCAGATAGTGTAATAAGTGATGATGCAAGCCTGGAAAGTGCTGAAACAGATAGAGTTGAGGTAAGTCCTCTACCTAGAAGATCAGGTAGGAAGACTAGACTACCTGAAAGATTGAAAGGCTATGCTTTAATGTCGAAAATTTTAAACATTGTAGAACCTTCAAACTATGAAGAAGCAAGTAAATCAGATGAATGGAGGGCTGCAATGCATGAGGAAATTGAATCAATATATAGAAATCATACTTGGGATTTAGTTGAGTTGCCTGAAGGAAAAACCCCTATAGGTTGTAAGTGGCTGTATAAACCTAAGATAAATGCAGATGGGAGTGTAGAAAAATACAAAGCTAGACTGGTAGCAAAGGGTTATTCACAGCAAGAAGGCATAGATTTCGATGACACCTTTGCCCCTGTAGCTAAACTAAATATAATTAGAATGCTAATCTCTTCAGCAACAAAACATAAATGGAAGCTACACCAGCTAGATGTTAAGTCTGCATTTCTGAATGGAGAATTAAAGGAAGAAATTTATTTAGTACAGCCTCCTGGTTTTGTGAAAAAGGGGCAGGAGCACTTAGTGTGTAAATTGCATAAGGCACTTTATGGTTTGAAACAAGCACCCAGGTCATGGTATGAGAAAATTGATTCATTTTTTATACAGCATGGTTTTCATAGGAGCCTCAACGACCCAAACCTGTATACCAAGATAAATAAACAGAGGCAAATCATTTTGATTTCTTTGTATGTGGATGACATGATTATAACAAGAAATGCAAATAATTTGATCAAAGAAATCAAGCAGCAAATGTCACAGGTATTTGAAATGAAAGACCTTGGAGATCTTCATTATTGCCTAGGTTTGGAGGTGTGGAAAGATTCTGGTCAGACTTTTCTAACTCAAGGAAAGTATGCCAGAACCCTGTTGGAAAGATTCAGAATGGAACAGTGTAAAACAGCAGCAACACCATTGCAGCAGAATCTCAAGTTAAGCAGTGATGATGGCACAAAACAGGTGGATGCCACTTTGTATAGACAACTAGTGGGAAGTTTGATATATCTTATGACAACTAGACCTGATCTGGCATATTCTGTTAGTGTGCTGAGCCAGTTTATGTCCAGACCACTTGAGAGTCACTGGATTGCAGCAAAATGTGTGTTGAGGTACCTTAGTGGTACTTGTAATTATGGTATTTTATACACTGACATTTCTGATGTTACTTTAGCAGGTTATTCAGATTCTGATTGGGCAGGTGACTTGGATGATCGTAGATCCATCACAGGTTATGCATTTAGTATTGGATCTGGGGTTATTTCGTGGAGTAGCAAAAAGCAAAGTACTGTAGCATTATCATCATGTGAAGCTGAGTACCAGGCGTTGTGTGCAGCAACATGCGAAGCCATCTGGTTGAGGAGATTGCTTAGCGATGCAGGCAAAAGTCAGAAAGAAGCAACCAGCATCAAAACTGACAACCAAAGCACAATAAAGCTTGCATACAATCCAGTTTTCCATAAAAATACTAAACATATTGACACTCAGTTTCATTTTGTTCGAGAAAAGATACAGTCAAAAGAAATATGTGTGGAGTATTGTAACACTTGTGATAATTTAGCTGATATTTTTACTAAGCCTCTAGGGCGAGTAAAGTTTGAGTTATTTAGAGGGATGTTAGGAGTGCAAAATAACCCTTTCTCCATTAAGGGGGGGAGTTAAAAATAATGGAGAAATGGTTATATGGTTGTAACGTATCTCCTTAGTTTAGGATTTGTTCCTAGAGTTTAGGAGGTTGTTTACAACTACCTATTTTTCAGTAATGTATTTAATATTGTAATATTCATTTGATGTAAGGGAGAGTGAACGAGAGTGAGAGTCTCCTCTTTGTTTGAGTGCAGTCTCCCAGGTGCCGCACACACCTGTGAGCTGCAACTCCTTCTTTTTAATTCAAAGTGTGATTTTTATCTTGAAAGACACCAAGTGTTGAATGATAATTTCATATGATAAAAATCAGAGATATGCTTAGCGATAACAACCATACCAAAACTTTAAACGTAGCTACAGAAAAAGCCCAATAATATTCATAAAATCACAAGGCATGGGGTATACACACCAATGTTGCATTTATTATAATATCTATAAAATAACCAGACATGGGACATACAACCCAAGGTTGCATACCAGACATGGGACATACAACCCAAGGTTGTATTTATTGTTATTGGCAATTTATTTCTGGGTTCTTGTATTTAAATTATTACCAATTTAAATTATCAACAAAATTAGGGAAAACATCAGAACTTATTTGAAACTTAAAAAATACAAAGATAATTATTTGTTTTTCATATTTTTAATTTTTAAAGCAACATCGACATCAAACATACACAATGCTACATAAATATGAAATTAAAATTGATATTTAAAATGTATAAGATGTCAAGTGGTACAATAAATATGATATTTGTCTTGTGTTGTAATATTTCAAAGAATGATACAAAATCACATCAAAACAAAAGTAACTATAACTTATGAGATGAATCATGATAATGGAAACAATAGATTTCCCCTTATGTGTTTGATGGAAAATGGTCTCACAACATCTTCAACAATGTTATTAGAACCGAACCAAAAGATTGGTCAACCAAAAAATATATAAGATATTCAAATTTTGAAGATAACATATAATTAATGTGCATCCATATGAATCCAAACCATTATACACAAATATGCCAAGCTTTTCATGTATATAGCAACGATGCATATAACCAAAATATTGTTGCTTCGGATGCATGTCTAGAACAAATGGCCATCACTACTCATTCTAGAACAACATGGACCCTATTCTTCAACCACCTGTCTTAACTTGTCTTACACAAATAGAAGAAATGCTCATAGCTAGAGTCAACAAATATATATCTCTAATTTCAAAATTAAATAATTTAATAACATTCAAATTGCAAATAATCATTATTGTAATTCTCTTTTAAGAAACATTGATAACTAATATTTAAGAAAAAAAAATTAGAATAATTTTTTTTCATTTAAACTGGACTACCAACATATGGCGTTTCCTTTGCAACATTCGATGTAATTGCTAGTTTATTTATTTTTATTTTTATGTAATTTGACTTAATCAAAATGTTAAACAATTCATTACAAAACCTCTACCATAGTAAACTGGAAAGCAACCATTAACACAATCACAAAATTATAAATATTAATATAACATTCTACCATACAAAATAAATATTTATTCTCAAATATTCATATTAAAAAATAATGATTTACAAATATTCATACTTTCTCTCTTATTAGCACTGCATCAAATTGATATACGTCTTGGTCTACTTGAAAACGACACCACAGCAAGGCAGATATCCCCTTACATAACTAATATAAGCACCGCAAAGCTGAAAAGCAGACCGTTTGAATACAAAAAGAAGCTAAAATTGTAATATATTTGTGGACATTTCCTAGCATAATGAGATTTGATGAGATTCATTGCAAGCTAAACATAACAATTTTCCGGGAATTTTAAAGCACTAAACTATTATTCGTTGGCAAGTTCAAATTACTATCCACATTGTATTTCATTGCAATGTTTCCAGATTGTGGAAACCACCCTGGCAGCATATTCATAATAGGAGACATACTATAAAGGAAAGGACTAGTCAGAGATTTTAACATAGTGGTTCCATGGAGTCCCTTTATTTTTAAACAAAAATGTAGAGAACAGTGTCAAGTTTTTTGGACAATAAAGTTAACAAAGTCAAGGTTTTTCCTACGTGCTTTTGTGATCTGTCTAATTTGTGTCTGCTTTATCTAATTTGGACAATAAAGTTAACAAAGTCAAGGTTTTTCCTCCGTGCTTTTGTGATCTATCTAATTTGGAAAATAAGGGAAACGATGGAACGCAAATTTTGCATACAACTTTATCCCATCTTCGCTTTTTGTGTGATAGTGAACGTCCACTATCTCTACCACTTTTTCAACGCATCATTTTTTATTTAGTAGGCCCATTATTTTATTTTATTTTATTCTTTCTAAAGTCCTCATTAATCTTAACAGTGTAGGATAGAATATTTTTCTATTAAATGTTAACCCGGAGTGAAGAGTGTTTATTGTATCATAAATCCTTCTTAACTTTATTAGCCCTTGTTTTATGTGGTATACGATTATTCCTTTGAGTTATTGGTTTTCGGTGGTAACGAGTTTGATTTGATTTTGGAAATTGTTTTAAACTATTTATAAAGTTTAGTAAAATTATTTATTAAATATGATTTTTTTAATGATATTATTTTAATTTAAAATTATATATTTTAATTAGATTAAAAAATTTAAAAAATAATTAATGGTATTTATTTTTATTACATGAGATTTGAATGATATACTTTATATTTTAAATTTCACTTAAAAAAAACATGTTATTTTTCAAAACTATGGTCATTAAACTACCCATAACAACTTCCTCATTTTCCCATGTATATTTATTGAATTTTTTGACCTATGCTTGAATATTGTTCTCAGAGATTTTGCTATAAAGGGGACACCTCGATTTGTTCCCTTCCCTGAATCTTCCATCTTTTGAGATCATTCATGAAAGATGTGGTCGTACATATGGGAAAAAAATAACTTTTCAAGGGGATTCATTTGTAACTTGTTTGATCTTTATGGTGGGGTTAAGGTAATTTATGTAAACTGATATTTCTATCTTATTTTTGGGGCTTATCATGTGTCTCTTGCATTCATGTATGAATAATCACAAGATCATATATGTGTGGTGTAACCCTATTCCGAAAGTACAACATGGTAACCTTACATCATCATTAATTTCCACAGTTTGCAAAGAACAAATTATATATTGTAATGTAAATCTCTTGATATTATACATGAAAGTAGAGATACCATGTATAAAATCTTTTTTTTTTTGTTTTTTGCTAATGCAAGAGACGTTCCTTCAAATTCATTAAACCAAAAATATGTTACATAGTGTACAACTGATTAGTAGGCACTGTGGACCCCATAGACGGGAGTGCTTATGGCTTAAGGCCAGATTCCCAACCCAACAAAAGTTATCACTTAACCCTTTAGAAAACTTACATCCCGCTGAATACCCCGCTATCAAACCCCAGACTTGCCTCTTAATCGTGACTGTCCAATCCATGTGCTCAATCCAAAGACAGAGGAGGATTTCACACCGAGAAGACGCACACTGAATTACGCCCCGACCCCACCGAATTGCACGATCATTTCTGATCGTAGATTTTCTCTGCGGAATCCAATGGACGAGATCAATATCGCATGGTGCATTTGTACTGAACTTTAACATGCGATGAGGGTGGTTTACCGCATCATCCCTCAGCCACGTGTTGGAAGCTGTATGGAATCGCTTCCATTTCACAAAAACCACTTTTTGTTTGAGAGTGGTGCGATCACCTCCAAACCGCTCGGGAGGCGATATTTCCTCCCGAAAGCTGAAACCGTGGGTAAAATGGCCGCCGGAAAATTCCTGAACCCCGACCTTCTCCTCCTTATCGCTACTTCTTAACCCGAAACCATGGTTTGAGCTGATCTTTCCCTCTGGAATACTGAGCAGACCGTTCAACTCCTCCTTCTCACCACTACTGAGTCCAAAACCTAGATTTGTATTGATCTTTCTAAAACAGAGCCCTCTGCCTAACCTATACCATTGATTTCTGAAGTTGATATTGTCAGTTCTGCTAAAGCCGACCGCAATCTGCCTACCACCAACAACCTGTTTGACCAAAAATAGAGAATCTCACCGAGAATTGGTCATTGAGACCTTTCCTTTTTAGATTTATCTTGAAACACTTCTCTGTCCTTTTCCGCATGGTTATTATAAAGAATTTTTAGGTTGCCTTGAGGCATTACTTGCGACCCTATCGAAACTTTGCGTTCCTTGCAGCTCACGCCTTGGTTGGCCAAGATGTCCGCCAGTTTATTAGCCTTTCTACGCATATGGTTGAATCTGACTGAGTTTAGTCCCTGAAGGTGACCCTGAATTCTTTGGAATACCCGGATTAACTTCCAGTGTTGTGAGACTTTCTCTGGCCCTGTTCCGCAACTAATTCTCTTTACCGAGTTAACGACTAACTCAGAGTCATCTTCTATAGTCACATTTCGACAGTTCTCCTGCTTCAGAAAACCTAAGCATTGCTCCATAGCCATTAATTCCACCATGTTGTTGGTGGCTCTTCCTAAATGACAATGGAAGAGGAAGAGGATGCTACCTGCTTCATCTCGAAGAACCCCGCCAAAGCCTGCAATTCTGGGGTTACCTTTTGAAGCTCTATCTATGTTATATTTCAAAAAACCTTTCGGAGGAGGATGCCATAACTCCTTTTCAGTTTCCATTTTGCTTTCTTTTCTATATAGGCCTTGTGGGATGATCCCCTACATACCTAACTACCTGAGAATTCTTAAATCAGCCTCTGAGGGAGGGCTTTTGGGGAGATTCCTTACTGAAGAGCTGACAGTTTCCTTAAGTTGTTTTAAGATCTGATCAAACAGGCGAAGAGTGAGACTCTTTCATTTTTTAAGATTCTCTTATTCCTTTCTTTCCAAATATTCCAAATAATAAAGCTTTACATAAGAGCCCAAGCAAAGTTGAGAACTTCATTATCCAAAAAATTTCTTCTCCATCTGCTTAGGGTGTTAGTAATACTCTCTTTGTCCCTGTCGAACTGTTGGAAAATGGTGGCAAATGAGTCCCATAACTAGGATGTGAAAATACAGTTGTTGAGAAGATGTTCCATTGTTTCCTCTTGGGCTTCACAGAGTTGGCATCTGGAAGGCCCCAACATACCCCTCTTTCTAATGTTGTCCCAAGTCAAGATTTTCTTGTGATGAACTAGCCACATGAAGAGTTTGATCTTCATCCAACCTTGATGTCTCCATAGGTTTTGCCAGATCCTGTTCGGAGCCTTGGAATCCAGCTCGAGCAAAATACCTTTTGCTTCCTTAATATTAAAGATGCCTTCGTTGTTGTATCCCCATCTTAGTTGGCCTTGCTCTCCCGATAGAAAAATCATCCTTTGTTCCAATATTTTTTCAAGAGCCTCTGCTTTTGTTTTCAGCGTTCTATCATTCCTGCAATCTATATTTATCCATGTCCTCCATTTTCCAGTATTGTGAGTATAATCCCAAAAATCTTTTACTCTTGTCAATCTTTGGGTATCTATCTCATGCTTAAGGTCCAAAAAATCCTCTTTTAACAGTATTGGTTCTTGTTGCCATTTATCCTCCCAGAATAGAGCTAGATCTCCCTCTCTGATTTCCCAAAAGTTGTTTCTTTGTACTAAACCTCTGTTCTCCCAAGCTTTGTTCCAGATGGCAGAGCCCTTTATATTTCTAGACATCCTTATGAGATCAGTGTATTGCCAAGAGCTAGCATATTTTTCTTTCCAAATGCTTTCCCATTGAACCTTTGGATCTTTAACCCAATGCCACCAGAGTTTGGCCCCTAAAACATTGCTTAGAATCTCATGGTCATCCAAGCCTAGGCCCCCTTGATTCTTGGGTTTACAAATCTTTTCCCATGAGACCAAGGCCCATTTTTTCCTTGTCTCCTCCCTACCCCAGAGAAAGTTTCTTTGGATGTTTCTGAATTGCTGCAAGACTCCTTTTGGGGCAGGGAGTGATGATAGCATGAACATTGGAATTGATTGGAGCACCGCCTTTGTCAGCACCAGTCTACTAGCCAGATTTAAAGATCTGCTTGTCCATTTTCTGACTTTATCCTGCATTTTGTTGATCAACAGTTCCCAAATGTTCTTGTGCAAAGGTTTTGTAGTTAAAGGAACTCCCAAATACTTTGAAGGGAGGGAATCCCTTTGAAAGCCTAGAATTCTGGAGATATTTCTCTGAATAGCAATGTTGGTATTAAAGAAAAAAAAATTGGATTTGGAGAGATTAACTTCCATACCTGAAGCCATGGCAAAGTCATTCAGTATTTGTTTGTACGCTAGAGCCTCTTTGACTGTGGGGATTCCTTGTAACATGGTGTCATCTACAAATTGTTGATGAGTCAAAGCTTGTCCATTCTCCTTCAGTTGAAGACCCTGAATTTTACCCATAGCTCTAGCATGCTTGATAGACTGCCCAAGACCTTCCATCATGAGTATGAAGAGAAAGGGGGAGAGCGGATCTCCCTGCCTCAGACCTCTTGAAGGAAGAAAAATCTCAGAGGGAGAGCCATTAACTAGTATTGAAAAGCTGGAAGAGGTCACCAGGGCCATTAACCATCTTACCTAATTGTGATCAAAACCAAATGCCATTAGCACTTTCCCGATGTAGGTCCAGTTCACATTGTCATAAGCTTTGGCTATGTCTAGTTGCAGGATCATTCCAACTTTCGACTTACTGGTTAGCGAGTGAACTACTTCATGAGATTGAATGATGTTATCAAATATTTGTCTGCCTTCAACATAACCTGATTGTTCCCCCGAAACCAGAGTAGGAAGCAGAGGTTTGAGTCTGTTGGCCACTACCTTGGATATTATCTTGTATACCATGTTGCATAGAGCTATGGGTCTATACCTATCTGGAGTTTGTGCATTGTCCTGTTTAGGGATTAGGGAGATGAAGGAGGTGTTGAGCACCTTCAAAATAGTTCTGTTCACCCTGGAATCCTCCACAACATTCAAAATATCCTCTTTTACAATATTCCAGCAAGCTTTAAAGAAATCCACATTGAAGCCATCCGGGCCTAGTGCTTTGCCATTCTGCATATCTTTGAGGACCTCACTAACCTCCTCTTCAGTCACTGGTCTGTTAAGATTGTAATTGTCCTCTCTAGACACCAGCTTAGGTATATGCTTGGTTAAGTCCCTGATGAAATGTTCTCTTTCTGAATTATTTTCCTGAGCTATTTCTCGGAAGTGTTGAACTAACACCGCCTCTATATCCTCATGGGATTGTAGAAGCTGTCCATCCTCATTTTTTATCGAAGAGATTCTGTTGTGAGCTTTGTTCGCCATGGTGGATCTGTGAAAAAATCTAGTGTTACACTCTCCTTCTTTTAGCCATTGGACTCTAGATTTTTGTCTCCAGAATATTTCCTCTTGTTTACACAAGTTATCCCATTCTTGATGATGTTTCTCCACTAGATCATTTTTGTCTTTATCAAAACCTTCCTTTGAGCCTCGTCTTTATGTGCTTTAATCTTTTATGTAGAAGGAACATTCTAGTTCCCTGAATCTATAGATCTTCTACCCACCATTTTTCAATATTGCTGATGAATTCTGGGTGTGAAAGCCAAATATTCTCAAATCTGAAAGGTCTATTCCGGGGGGTACCTATGCCCTGGATCTCCATTTGAACTGGCCAGTGATCTGAGCCTCCAAAGGGAAGAACACTCGCTATTATTTCCTTATCTATAAGTATAAGGTCCTCAGAGATAATGAATCAATCCAACTTGGAGGCTACATGAGACTCTCCTCCTCTCTTATTGTTCCATGTAAAGAGGCCATTGTTTTTCTCAATGTGCACTAGTTTCATATTATCTGTAAATATTTGAAATGATAAAGAGTCTTTACCTAGTGCTCTGGTTCCCGATTTTTTTTCCGAAAGTGATTTTATCATATTGAAGTCCCCTCCCATGATCCAGGGTATTCCTACATATCTCTCCCTGAGATTCGATAGAGAATCTGTAAGCCTAAGTTTCTCATCTATCCTTTGAGGGCCATACACATTCGTGACTAGATAGGTGCCCCTATCCCCTACAGGCTGAATAACTACTAATAAATAATTCCTTGAAGCCTCAGCATCTATTATGTCAATTCTTTGAGGGTTCCAGAGAGTGAGAATGCCTCCTGCTGTGTTCTCTACTTTAACTTCTAGAAACTCAAACCTGTTGAGCCATTTACTATGTATTTGTCTTAACTTTTGAATGGAACATTTCGTTTCCTAGATGAAAATTATATCCGGAGCTGCATGTTTCATTCTATTACTAAGCATTCTCTATTTTCTTTTATTGCCTAGACCTCTAATATTCCAAGATATCAACTTCATAATTAAAGATTTGTAAAGGAGTAGCTGGTAAGATCTTTCATCTTACCTGAATCTATCATGAGCTTTCCACATTCCATCAATAGCTTGTTCTGCTTTTTTCTGCCTCTTTTCTTTCCTGGGTTTCTAGGAGCTAATCCCGGAGTAGTTTTTATCATTTTCACACCTTCGTTACTCAGCCTGTTCGTGTTTTTTCCCCTCCAAACCCTTATCCTGATTTTTCCATAAATACAACTGCTGTATTCTATTGAGCTCTTCTTGAGGTAACAATTCTACCCCACCGGTTGTTCCCTGAATCAAGAACCCTTCCAGATCTAGGTTTTCTCTTTCAAGAATCTCCTATAGCTCACATTCCTCCAGTTCCATCTCCGGTTCTGTATCACTCATCATAATCCCTTTCTATTTATCATTTTCCTGTGTTTGTTCACGGTTGCCTTCTTTCTCCTTCTCCCCCGTACTCCCTTCCTATGCTTGATCTTTTGTTGTTCTTTCTTCGTCCTCTTCAAGAACTTGGAACTGATTCTGACTAACCTGTTTTCCCTCCTTTTTCTATTGCTTTTGCCCTCTTTTGCTGCCTTTTCCTCTTTGTACCACCTTGTGAAAGCTGTCCAGATCTTTCATTGTGTTAGTTTTGCTTTTATTCTCTGCTTTACTGAGAGGGCAGTCTCTGAGAAGGTGCCCATGTTCATGACATCTATGACATCTGAACGGGATATGCTCGTAGTCCACCGTTTGTACCCATTCTTCATCAAAAACTTCCAATATTACCTCATCCGGAAGAGCTCTAGATAGATCCATATCAACACATATCCTTGCAAAGGAAGTATATTTTCCCCTTCTATTGGCTTCAGAAGCTTTGACAAACCTACCTAATTTATTGCCTATAGCAGCTAACGATTCAGGTTGCCAATAATCAAGAGGTAATGAATAGAGTCTTACCCAAACCGGGACCGAAGTAAAAGTTTCTCGTTCCGGGACAAATTTCATCTTCCATGGCCGCATATAGAGACCTATTGCTACGTAGAAGTAGGGCCCTCCTTCAAACACTCTATCTTTATCCTCAATACTTATGAACACCACGGTGAAGAATCCCTTTGACCCAAGATGTAGATCAATGCTCCCTTTTGGTTTCCAGTGGTATTTGATCCATGTTTATAAAGCTTTTTCGGTGGGCCATAATCCCATGAATTTGCAGATAATTGCGTAGGTTTGCATGTGATCCCTGTGCGCTTGTAGTGCAGGATCGTTTAAAACTACTCTGGGTCTAATTTCAGCTTTGGGTTTACAAGGTCCCTTTTGTTTTTCCTCTTTTGTTCCCTGTTTTTTGTCATCTTCCTCCTTGTCTGTAGCACTACTATTCTCCTTCATTTTGGCGCCATCAGTTTCCTCTTCCATGTTACTTCTTCCTTCTCCTACAAATCCTCTGACTTTTTCTTGGGGCTTCTTGCGCTTATTGGCCACGATCTCCTCATAGGAGGGAGTGGTGCTCCCTCCTCTGCGTCCTTCCATGGATGAAATCCCCTGCAGCAATCTGAAACCCTAGCTGTTTGCTCTCCGCCTCCTCTCCCGAATCCTGTTACCTAGTGTCGTTTTTCAGATCCTACCGATACCATGTATAAAATCATTTGGTCATTTACTCTATTATTATCATCATAAATTAACAATTTATTATTATACATTTCCCATACATGTTTTATACTACTATGGAAATTACTTCAAAATACCAATCATTACAACTTAGATGTTATCCTTGGTTCAAATGTCATGTAGCTAACATCATGAAACTTGTGAATAGATTATTCATGGTAGTGATTCTTATTGATTAAGAGCATAGCAACATTTACGAACTACCCAACATAGTTTCTTGAAGATTGTGATATGTTTTTAGCTACTAAATCCATGCTAGTAACAAAACAATGCACTGAACTACCAAAAACCAAAAGAAAAATTTAACAAATGGTCATGTTGACCCATGCTTCTCCTCCATAAACATAAAAAATTATGTAAACATGACCAACAATAAAAATACACTCATAATTCAACATTGTCACATTTAGAAACAACTTATAACTTATGGAGCATCACACTAAGACTTATATATATGCGTGTATATATAAGCTATGTACATCGAAACTTATGAAAATTCACCTTTATTCAAAATTCCAACTATTCTAATATTTGTAATATTATTAATATAGGAACTCCATGTTGCATTCATAATATAACAACTATCAATATTGAATTTCATTTAAAACTAAAAATTGTATATAAAACTTAGTTTAAAACAATATATCCAAAAACAATATTATTTGTGTGCATTGAAAATCTCAATTCATAAGGAAAAGTCATCGGAACTTAATTTTGACAGATATTGAAAATGATATTTGTACAAACTCTAGTATGATCAAAATGTTGTATGGGACTTGTTTAGCCTAAAATTGTTTTCTAGTGTAGCATTATAAAAGTTCACCTATCATCTTAGGATCAAAGAAATCTTTTATAATTATTTGTGCAAATGCTTGTCCATAGGAATTTATTAATATTTGGATTTCCTTATTTATTTGATGACATTATGATCTGAATAGATTCATCTCTATCCCACTAATTCTCAGTGAATGCTTATGATGGAACACAATAATTCTCATTATTATTGAACGTGTGCATTGATCGATTAGTTTTTATCATAAATAATATGAGGAAAATGAAGAGGAGGAGAAGGATAAGGACTAGTTGCAATCAATCCAAGTTGGACATGTTGAATTTGTAATCAACCTAAGTTGGATCTATTGCCTATTGTATTTTATATGAATCATGCACAATGACATGAAGTTGTTGTCATTAGTAGTTAATTCCACCAAGTTTGAAGTAAAATTTTCAAAGTATTTGTTTTGGGTAATGATTGAATAATAGAGATAATGAAATGGAATTGATGAAAACAAGATATATGTTCACACCATTGTCAATCATGGTTAGGTACCTTATGGAAGCCTTCAAGGTAACCATGACAACTATCTTGTGGAAAATTAAATCATTGGCTCTTTGGAAACACATAATATGATATTTAACAATTGTTATCTCACTATATCAGAAATTGAATTAAGCATGGTACAAGGAAACAACCAATGAGAAATATTAAGGAAATAATATCAAAAACTTGCAAGTAACTAAAGGTATCCTTCTTTTTAGTTAAGATGTAAAATAATGGAAAGGACACATTAACAATCTACAAAGCGAGTGCAATATAAGAAAAGACAAAGTTTCATGCAATGTTGTTGTCATAGACTTAAGAGACTTATTCAATTTTTTTTCTTGTCATCATATCTAGTTGTGCAACACTACATTTTCTTGACTATAATGGCTTGACCAACTTACACGCACTGCAATGACACTGAATCTCTTCACTTAGTGACCACCCATAAATTTTCTTTATACTACAATAATCATATACAAGCTAAGTCCAAGAAACCCTAATTTATCCAACATTGGGCATATATCCAACCACAACATTAATTCATCCCATCAACAATTATGCTTAGCTAATATTATAACATACCAATACAAACATACAAGGAATAGTAACATCCAATAGTAATAAAACAACCATGGTGCTTAAAACATGGGTGGGCACCCAAGGAAATTTCCTTAACACATTATTCCATAAAGAATGTTGCAAGTATAACAAAGGAACATGGCCAATATACCCATCATGTCTCCAATTAGTGAACCTATGACATAATAGGTGCATTTGTGGGATATTGAAGAATATATCTATTTTTTCGAAGATATTGACAAATTCGTCCCAAAATTATTCTATTGAACCCCCCCATCCAAATACATATTTCTAAATATAAAGCCCCTATATTTACCATATATTTCATATATTTAGTTGCAAATAAGAAATCAATAAGCCCCTATTTACCATATATTCCATAGAAATCAGTAAGCACCCTAATAACCTTAATAGAGATGAAGGATGGACTATAAGTGAGAACTAGATTCCTACTCTGACATCCAAATTAATCTCTCCAAAACCTCCACTCCCCACCTCTCAAGAAACCTGAATTTGTCACATTATTAATAATATTTTATATTACTTTAATAATGTAAACCCATATTTATACTTATCATATAATAAATGATATTAGTTATTCCTTTTGACACATTATAACTAATTAATCAACAGATATTTATAAACATCAAACACACACACACACACACACACACACACATATATATATAATTTAGATTCCTATCATTAATAAAACCTATATAATTTTTATAACAATAATTACCAATGACATCAATTATCAATATATTTTAAGTTTTTTTTTTTTTTTTTTTAACAAAGTCGGTTGCTATATTAATGGCTGAAAAAAGGAGAGGAGTCAGAGCTCCTGAAGTACATTAGATATCGATGGCAGCTTGGATCAGGAGAGTTACAAAATAGGGATCTCTCCTTGATCCTTTTTCTGCTTGTTCTAATTCTAAAATTACCTGAGCTACTGTAGATTCTTACATATTGAGACAACCAAAATTGACTTTTACAAAACATTTTAATCTATTTCAATATGGCTAATTTGCCTTGCGGTAGATTCCTCCGGATTTGGATCCACTTCAGCCTGTTTGGCACTTGAGGAACTGGGAGCAGCTTTATTTCGCTTATCCATCATATACTGCAGGATTGAAATCGATTCTTCCGCGTGGCTGCATCGATTTGATAAGTGACTAAACTGATCATGCAGAGAGGCCACCCTATGCAGAAAAAGATCTATTTCAGCCCGATATTTCTCGTTCAAGATGCGGTTCTGATCTTCAAGCCTCGTCTCTAAAATCCTTTGTTGATTCTCCAGAATGCGTTGCTGGGCCCTGACTTCCTCTAGCTCGGCTTGCAAGTCTGCACAATGCAGACAATCTTCGCTGCGTGCCATAGTTACTGTTGCGGGAGATTGGGAAGATAAGAAGATGCGAACGAAGGAGGAGGTAAAGCTCACAGCGCAGGGGACCGAAAGGGTGGGGAAGGCAAAAAACTCAGCGGAAGTTATGAGAGTAAAACGCCTGTAGGCGCAGAAGACTGAAGTAGATAAAAGAGAGACTGTCCAGAGGTTCGAAACAGAGCTTTGAGGGCAGAGAATGATTCTGGGACAGAGGCAATAATTTCCGCGGGAAATCACATGAGAACAGGAGTGATTGGGACCCAAGCGACGGAGGGAGATAGCGTTGGGGAATGAAGGAGGGGGGAGTAATATAGGAGGGAGCTGAGAGGAGGTGAGGCGGGAGAGGCCGTCCAGTCACGGGATACTGGAGGGTGATCTGCTGGCAGACCTGAATAAAATCCAAATGAATCCATGAGTCAGATCTATTGGGAGATCTGCTGGCGAGCATGATGTGATTATCCCACTTGATGTATATCTTGTGGATTTCGTGTCCTTGTGTTATCTTTTTGCAGAGGTCAATCCCATTGACAGCCCAAGTAATATGACTCATTTCAGACCTGTCAACGATTTTGGGCTTGGCGTTGATGTTTTCAGTTGGGATCATGGAAAATATTGAAGAGTTTCCCTGGAGTTGCATCTTAAGGTGCCAACAGGTCTTCCACACGCATTGTTGGCACTGTCATCAGCCTTCTTATTAAGATTTCGGAGAATATGATAGTATTGGATGTCTTCCATTGCCTGGTGAAGGATTTGGTTTCGTCTATTAATTTGTTGAAGCAGAGTGTTGGGAGAGTTTTGCTGATGAACCATTAAGCGAATTACAACTGAGGAGTCCCCAAATACCTGTGCTTTCTTTATTCCCAATTTACCTAGCTGAGTTAGGCCCTGAAACAAAGCTAGAGCTTCGGCTCTGTTATTCGAAACCTTCCCTAGGCTCCACTCATATTGAAGGATACACTCCCCATTGGCATTAATAATCAGTCCCCCTGCTCCAGCTATACCAGGATTTGATTTGGATGCCCCGTCGAAGAACAAGGAATAACAGTTGCTCTTTTGTATCCAATTGGCAAATTCCTGTTCTTTTAGTCTGACTTTCCATGATCTAGTTTCTGCTTTGTTCTGAACTTCACTCCTGTTGCCTTCCTGTACTTTATGCTGTCTGTCCAAGATGTAGCTTATTAAGTCTCGTTCCTTGACACTATATTGTGTTGCATCGATTTTTCCAGTGGTGTTGATTGAAATAGTTTCCAAAGCAAGGATTTTAGCTTTGCTGCAGGTTGTTCGTGTATTTGTGCTCTTGTCTTGAATTTTTTTTTTGTTTCTAGCTAGCTAGATTCGCCACAGCAAGGTATGGGGGAGAGTGTTCCATACTCTCTTCACCAAGTTACTTCTTTTTTCTTTCCAGGGACAACATTTTCTCCATTTGTAGATTGTCTCAGCTATGGTGTGCTGAGGATCCCAGTTTAAATTGCCAATGGAAGACATCTTTCTCCAGCATTCTACAGCAAATGGGCATTCGATGAATAAATGATACATTGTCTCTTCGGCCTTGCAGCAATTGGGGCATCTGGATGGCCCATTGATGCCTCTTCTTTTAAGGTTCTCTGCTATTAGTATTTTTCCTTTCAACAGAAGCCATAAAAAAAATTTTATTTTTGGGAGAGATTCTGTTCGCCAAGCAATTTTCCAATGAGGCCACTGACTAATCTGAAAAGTGTTGTTGCATATGTGTTGGTGGCCTGCTCTGACTGTATAATCTGTTCCTGTTGAATCCCAACGAAAGCCATCCATTTCATCTTCTTTGATAGGAGCCTTGCTGTGGAGAAGCGTCTTTAGGCAGTTGAGACTGGGTTCTAAGGCGTTGGGAATTTCTGGGAAGGACCAGCCAGTCCAAACATGGGAATGAGGATCCCAGCTGGATATTTGAGCTAGCTTATGGATACCTTTCTCGTTGAGGTATTTGATGACAGGAGTGGCTTCTTTATGCGTACTCAAAGGTTGTTGTCCCAGGATTTTGTCAGTTCCAAAGTTTATGCTGGCTCCCCCCCTGGGACTTTCGAAATATTTTGGATCATCATAGGAAGTGCTTTCTTGCATAACCTCCAGATTTTAGTAGAGTCTTTGTTGGGGATATTGGAGTCAAGAAGATGTTGTCTGGGGAAGTTTAGATACTTGATCTCCAGCACCTTTTTCCACCACGTTGAGGGCCCTGTTATTAACCTCCATACAATTTTCGCGCCAAAGGCCAGATTTAAAAATTTTGGTGCTCTGATGCCAAGGCCTCCTCTATCTTGGGTTTGGATAACCTGCTTCCAGCTGACTAAATTAAACTTGCTTTTGTCACTCTTTCCCCCTTGCCAAAGGAATTGGCGAAGGGCAACTTCCAATTTGTGGTGAAAAATGGCAGGAGCCTGATAAAGAGAGAAGCGATAAAGGGGAAGGGAAGTGATACCTGATTTAAGGAGGATGAGTCTGCCTGCAGGATTGAGCCACAGTGTTCCCCATTGCTGCACTTTCCTCTTTACCTTGTCTATGATCCCGTTTCAAGTTTCAGCCTTCAGAGGGCCCAAACTCACTGGCATGCCCAAGTATGAAAAATGGGTCCATTCAAAATTGCATGTGACACCAAATATGTTGGCAATGCTGTGAGTAACATGGTTTGTAGTGTTCCATCCGTAGATACAGCTTTTGAGTTGATTTACCAAGCCTCCAGAGTACTCCATAAATTCATCTAGTAGTTTCTTGAACCTTCTTGCAATTGTAGTGGAGGCTCCTTTGATTAATAAGGTATCATCATCGAACTGTGAGTGATTAATATTTTTTACTCCGTTCCCAAATTTGATACCAGTTATAAGTCCCACTCTTCTATTGTGGTCCAAAGCTTGACTGAAGGATTCTACCATGAGAATGAAGAGATAGGGGGAAAGGGGGCAGCCCTGTCTGAGACCCCGGGATGATTGGAATGCTTCACCTGGTCTACCATTGATCAGGGGGGAGATCCAGGGCCCGGATATACAAGCAACGATAAGATTAATGAATGGAGATTCAAAGCCCATCTTATTTAGAACCGCAATTAAGAAGTAGTGCCTTACTCTATCGAAGGCATTTGCCAGATCAAGCTTTAAGGCAAATCCTTTCTCTTTTCTGGATAGACTTGAGTGAATGGCTTCTTGGACAAGAAGAATGGAGTCAGTGATATGTCTGTTTGGCAGAAAGCCTCCTTGATTTTCAGATATCAAGGAGGGGAGGAGGGGTTTGAGTCTGGTGGCTAAGATTTTAGTTAGAATTTTGTATGAAGAATTGCAAAGGGAAATGGGGCAGAATCTGGAGAAGGAGGAAGGTCGGTTTTCCTTGGGAATGAGGGCTAAAAAGGTGGAGTTGGTGAATCCTCCAAGCTTCCCTTTCCTTTGCACCCACCGAATCATCTTTATCAGGTCTTTTTTTATCACAGTCCAGAACTCCCTGTAGTAGCAGATGGGGAATCCGTCAGGCCCTGGCGCTTTATCAGGGTGCAGGCTCCAGATTGCTCTTTTAATTTCTTCTTCTTCAATTTCTTTGCTAAGATTATCATTCATCTCCTTTGTAACTCCTTTGGGCAGATACTGGAGCAAGTCAGAGTAGTCTTCTGCCCCTTTGACTTCAGTTAGGAGGTCCCTGTAGTGCTTAGAAGCAGCATTCCTTATGGCCTCTTGAGTGTTGTGCCGATTTCCTTCACTATCCAAGATTGTATTTACATTGTTTCTGAGCTTTCGAGCAGTGGCCTGTTTGTGGAAGTAAGCTGTATTTTTGTCTCCCCCTTGGAGCCATAATTGTCTGGATTTTATGCGCCATTTGGTTTCTTCCTCCCTATTAATATAGCTCAGTTGTGCATATAATGCGTTCTCTTGCTCTTTGCTTTGCTGCGTTAGTCCATGCTCTTCAATCCTTGCCTGCACATCTTCTAACTCATTTTTAACTTTCTTTTTGGTCTCCTCTGGTTCCTGGTAACTTTCTTTGGCCCAATCTTTTAGTGCCTTCTTGGTTCTTTTTAATTTGGTTTCCCAAATAAAACATGGCGAGCCTTCCACATGCTGGCTCCATGTTTCCTTAACAATTTCTCTGGCCGCAGGGATCCGATTCCAAAGAGGACTGTATTTAAATGGGATGGGACCGAGAGGACAATGGGTTTCCAAAGTTAGGGTGATGGGATAGTGATCAGAGGCAGAGGTACTGAGGATGTTGGTGTATCCTACAGAAAAGGTTGAGAGGAGCGAGATGTTAACTAGAAATCTGTCTAATCTTTCCATTATATTGCCACTACCAATCCTACGATTGCTCCAGGTGTATCTGCGATTTTTGGGAATGATATCAACTAATTCATGGTCCTGAATGATGGCCTCCAGGCGATCTCTAAAGGGATCTGAAGCGAAGGTGCCTCCCCTTTTTTCATTGGCATGCAATATCAGGTTGAAGTCGCCTGCGACTATGATATTTGTATTTCGTTCCCCATCAATGCTAGTCTTCAAATCATCCCAACAAATTTCCTTTTCTCTGTAATGGTTGGGTACATAAACATTATATATGATCACTGTCTGATTGCCTGTTCTGCTGTCAAGAGTAGTTCTGATCCAGTTCTGGTGGGGATTTGCAGCAGTGCAGATCCATTTGCTGCTGTCCCAAATGGTAACAATGCCTCCCGAGGCTCCTCTGGATTCGCTAATACTTCCCAAGTATTGTTTCTGCTGATCTATAATTTTTTTCATTTCATGCTGATCTTGTTTTGTCTCCTGTATCAGCATTATTTCTGGCTTCTCATTGTGAATTAGATCTCTGAGGGCAGCTGTTTTGGAGGGGTGCCCTAGACCCCTGCTGTTCCATGAAAGGATTTTCAACATGGTGCATTGGGCGTGCGGAGAGGTGCTCGCCTCTCTTGGTCTTTACCACTTGTCTCTTTCTCTTGGTGTCCAAGGATGAAGGACTCTATTGGAGTTTGTGTGCCCATTGCTATGTCCTTTTGGGCGTTCTCGTCCCTATGTTGCTTAGCGGATTTTCTGCCAGGTCCTGGTTTTTTGTACGTATCGCTGGATGCTCCATGTTCTTTAGAAGAGCTTCTGGTAATCCTTGATGGGAGGGGCTCGAGAGGGGGTTGAGAAGAGATGATCTGAGGTTGATGGGAGTCTGGGGGCTCAGTGGAGGGGTTGTCAGGAATGGAATCATCAGTGGAAAGGATAAGAAAGGGGTTGGAGGAGGAAGGGAGGGGTGGATCGGGGAGGAGGGGTTCAGATGGGATGAGAGAGGAGGAGGAAGGGTGTTGAATAGAAGGACCAGGATTGTCAGAATCCTTGGAAGGCTTGGGGGGGGGGGGGGGCTGATTTCTTCTTTTTAACAGGTTCCCAATGTCCGTCTTGCTCATCATTTTCTGCATTTACAATTTTAGTGCATTTGTTAGCAAAATGCCCGTATTCGTGACATACCTTACATTTGAATGGTATCTGCTCATAGTCCAGTTGCTGTATATGGCTCCAGTCGTCCACTTTTAGCTTTATTGCTTCCGGCAATCCTCGACCTAAGTCCACTTCGACACAGATCCTTGCGCAGGCTTGCATGTTGTCCTTGGGCTCGCTACGATCAATGTATTTGCCAACAACATTCCCTATGGCCCGAACCGACTCATCTCCCCAGCAATGGAGAGGTAAGTGAGGGAGACGGACCCAAACTGGAACAACACTGGGGATATCCAGTTCCGGATCGAAATCTGGGGTCCATTTATTGAGGTAGAGACCCCTGGAATCCATGAAATACGGCCCGTTTCTGAAGATCAAGTCCTTGTCTGCTTTGGATTCGAAGTGGAATGTGTAATACCCTCTTCCGCAAAATCTGATTGATATTTTTCCTGGGATCTTGTCTGACCAATTTCATTCGACCCATCTTTGAACTGTTCTTGGTGAAGGCCAGAGGCCTGTGAACTGCCCTATGAGTCCTTTCTCAGCGAGAGATAGCGCTGCCATGCGAGGAAGGGTTGGAGGCAGCTGAACTTCCTGAAGAATATCAAGTTTTTTAACAAATTTCAAAATTGCTGGTCTGGGGCGCTGAGGAGGGAGAGATTTTACCAGATCCGAGAAGGCTCTTTGAGGATCGTGATCCTCCTGAGGTGGATCCGGGAGGGCCATGGCTGGGGCCAAGGCCCAGGCCGCTGCGCTGCTCTGCTGGGGTCGATCTCCTAGGGCTCAGGTGCGCGCGCGACTCCAGTAGGTATTTCTTAGATTCACTAAAAAAAACTATTTTAAGTTTTTAATTGATAATAAAATTTAGAATTTTTAGGGTTTATTGTCGGCTTTTTATTACAAACCTTGGTGAATTAGTCTTTCACATCTCTTTTTCATCATGAATATGAACCATAGTTGTTGGTTTGGAATTTTGATTAAAAATTATTATGAATGCGATATGGCTCCGTAAACTTGTTTGTAGCTAAATAATAATGATCACATAAATTTAAAAATTTAAATTTCATATATTTATTAGATATCCCTTTTGATACTTTCTAATACCTATAAAATCTCCCATGCCCCACATCATCCCTAATACCTACAATATATTTACCCTATTTTTCACAATCGTAAAAGTTACCCATTTTATTAATGAAAGTGATAAGATATTGGTCAAAAATATGAAGCCTTCATGAATCTTAGTCTCATTTACAAACTACAATGACAAAGGAGAACAATCTATTGTGAAGCAATTGTAAGCCTTGCTCCTATTGGTCTTGTTTTCCTCTACCTCCTACTAGTCTTGTTTCCTTCTTTTGTCAAGTAACCAATGTCTAGCATCCTAGTATTCACAAACCATGAACTTTGAATGATAGTAGAACTCCTCAATGACTTATCACTCATGAAATTTATGCATTATCACTTTAAGGTGATCTACTTTTATACGAGCTCATCGTGCATTCACACGCCCATTCATCAAATGTTTTCCTAAGTGCCATTTGTCATCACTTTGGTGAATTTTCCATTTATCACCCATTGAGTCATTCCAAATCGTGTTAGAATTGCCTAGGTAGTCCTAGTTTTCCTAGTTCATTTGTCCTTGTCTAGTCCATTTATCTAACCATTCCTATGTGCATCCATTTATACTAAATTTCACCCAAGTGCACTAAGGATTTTGGTTGTGTCTCAACTAATTCAACGGGAATTTCATAGGATATGGGATTATCACCACTTAGGTTCACACATTGGATTTTCACCCAAAGCACCCTAAACATGTGTAAAGACATCATGTATGACTCATGACTCTATCCATTTGATTATGCAAGAAATAGTTGGTATTGCCGACTTCTATGTCAACCCTTCACGGTGACCTTAATAGTGCACCTATTTCCACTCAAGAAGTGGTTACATCCTCCCACACTAAACTTCTTGTCATCTCGATAGTGTTCAACTAAGACATTCTAACTACCTAGAAAATCCACTTATAAAATTCTCAACTATTGTTCGCATATTGCCACAATGCCTCTTTCCTTTCCCAATTTGTATCCTCTTTACATTTATTGTTCCAACCAACAATGTACTCATGCCTTAATTTATTTCTACCAAAAAATTTCACTTGGCTATCTATAATCAATGGAATATCCATTTCTAGCATTGGCTTATCTACAATCAATACAGGGTCTCATGATGGCACACTTCTTTTAGGATTTTATTCATAAATCCTACAAGGCTTTAAGTGACTAACATATAAAACTAAATAGTGAGCTCTCATGTAGTTTGGAAGCTCTAATATATAAGTGCAATTCCAGTATTCTCAAGTACTTTGAATAGTCATTCATATTTCCACAACAAAGCATCAAACATGCCAATTGGTGACTTTAACTTCTATGTGCCAAACTTTAATAAGACCAAGTCATGAACATCAAGCTGATCATCCCAATGCTTCATCCTCTCTACAACATTTGTCAACTAAACTTGAGGAATCTTCAATTTGTCTTACCATCCTTTCATGAACTCCATGGCTAATGGGTTACATCTTAGTAGCATTACAAAAATGGTATGTGTTGTCAATACTTGGTACATATTTCCCACTAAAATTGACTATAGCCCATCATGAAACTCTTATATATGTTGTATTTCAACTGAGCTACATCCAAAAAAATCTAGCCAATTTGATTTCTTTGCTAACAAAGAGTGGTTGAAGGCACGTACAGAGTGCTTGAAGTACTACTTTCTAAAACAAAATTGATATGTTTTATTTTTCCATTGGTCTATAAAGCATATCTCAAACTCATTAGCAACCTAGTTCAAAAAATCCTAAGAAACTATATCCAAAACCATACTACGAACCTTGTGTTTATGATTGACACAACGCTAAATGGGAGAGCCTAGTACTTCATAAAATTCTAAATAAAAACTTTGCAACTTCCCTTGCAACACAAGGCACCTTTGTTGGCATGAATATGGAATACTTGGAAAAATTATCAACAACCATCAGGTGCCTATTATATCCATGTGACAAATAATTTTTTTATGAAGTCCATTTAGACACTTTCCCAAGGTCTCTAGCACAACAAATATTTTAGTAGAATAGCTTGAATTTTGGTGTCTTCCTTGTCCTATTGGCACATGAAATAGGTATGCATGTATTCTTCCATGCCTCACTTCATATGTTTCCAATATTTGCCTCACTTCAATAATGACATTACTCTTTGTTTCCTTGGTAGTTAGCCAAAGGAAAATCAAGACACTCCCTTAAAAGTTCCTTATGAAGCTTAGACATATTGGTCACATAAATGTGATTGTCATAAGTATGAAATCCCATTGTCAATGTAAAACTCCCTAATTTTATCATCCTCCACCATCTTGTGACATTCAAAGATTTGAGATCCTTTTATAATCCCTTTTTTTATATTAACTTTCGAATTTGTAAACCTATATTTGAACTCATCCTCCTCCATGGATGCAAGTTGTGCCTTCCTACTTAAAGCATATATTGTTTTGTTCAACTTGCCAAATAATTACTTAATGGTCATACTAAAATTTGATAAGAAATATAACCATTGCCTCTCTGCTTAGGTGACAACTTTGGTTGGGTGATCCAAGTGGATATTGGTGGCTACTCGCCTATTCCACTTGGACCCCACCATTCTTTCTTTCAGTTTCCTTAATTGTAAAACAATTTATTATTTTTGACAGTTTTTAAAGCCCTAAATGACATTTTGTTTTGAAAAAAGAAAAAATTGCATCTATTTTACACATTCAAAACCAGAAATCAATAAGATGTGTGAACCCTTAACTCATTTTTATTTGAAATGTAGATTCCAATCCCATAGAGCCTGAAATGAAACGAAAGAAAATCACATGAGCCCTTGTGATGAAAAATTCTTTGAAAATAAGTCAATAAAATCGTATATTTTGTTGATGCTGACAGGCATTAAAATTTGAAAGGATAATGCCGCAAACAAAAAATCTGAATCTCTCTCATTTAAGTTTCACATAGAAGACATCGAATTTTAGGAATAACCCATTGGTCTTTGCATGTTCAGCGGCATAAATTGCAGAGGATAAATATACCTAGTGAGTTTCAGATCCTTTTCCTTTGCATCCAATACCTATCGACTGCACACAAACCTCGGCAAAGTGTCACTGGTTATAATTGTGGTTGATTTTCTTGCTATTTTAATTTTTGATGATTGAGATTAAAAAAATAAAAAATATAGAGTAATTATTCCAATTATTTAATTTAGAAACTCTTTCCAATTTCAAAATACACAAACTTATTAACTTTGAATCGTTCCCTGATTATCCAAAAATTGGATTACTCCTCGCTAACAGGGCAAAGGTAATATACAGAAAATCAATGTAATATAAACAATTCTTTTAATTTAATCAGATTGAAAATTATGGAAATTCTGACCATATTTTGATAAAATGTAGGAATTTTTCTAAATTCAAATTATAGCTATCAAATTTCAATATTTTGGGTGCTTTACAGGTTTTGATGGTGCTGAATCTATTTCAACCATCACAAACAAGATTCAAACATTACTACGGCAAATTTTTTTGCCAAACCACTTTTAACAGTGGGAACAATTCCTCAGCAGTCTACCTATAAACATCCATGTACATTATAAAATAATAAATACCCTTATTCTAGGCTACTATGACGTAAAGTGAGTTGGAACTGCCAAACGATGCAAATGTTAAAATCTGTACAAGATGACAGTTTGATGTGGATACCTTTATTCTCATCAATGATACTAATAATAAGCGTGGTTAAATATTTATTTGTTTTTGGAGTTTTTAGCCAGCGGATAGGTTTGGTTTTTTGTTTTTTTTTAAATTGGCTTTTTTAATATAGATATGAATTCAATATCTGAAAAACTCTATATGAATTGTCTAGAATATTTAGAATTCAAATTTGAGAGTCTGACCCATCTATGCCCAATTTTAAACTAATCAAATTGGAAAATAAATAAACAAAACCTCCAAAAACCTATAAAGTATAACCTACTAATATGTAAACTGCATTCTAAATTTGCAGGGAAACCAGTACAGGTTGGCAGTTGATTTCAAAAAAAATAGGTGCCATTGAGTTATATTTACATTAAATATTTTTTAAAATGAGAAGCGCTAGTTCCAAAAGAAAGCATTTATCGAACTTCTTTTTTACATATATTACATATTTGTCAAAACTGATATCACATCTCATTACAATCTTCAATAAAACTTACTTTTTATATGCGCAGGTGCGTGGCATCCTACTGCCCCAGATCCATGCACTAAATAATCATGTATTTTATAAACATCATATTTTGCTTAGTATCAAATTTGTGCGAAATTTTTGTTGGGATGTGTCTATTCACAGCCCAAAATATTTTATGTTTCATATTGTATTTTGACAGATATACATGCCTGCGAGTTCATGTGTGGAAATCAACACAATATTGTATGTGGATTAAATACTAAAATCCGTTTTTTATACTGATTACGTGCAATGTACTTTGTACAAATTACAGCTTTTTAGAATTTGACGGTGGCAAAAATCCATACAATTTATATTTTAACATGGAAGGCGACAAAGTATGCCGTTTTCATATAAGCTTGATTATCACCTCTGAACCATAAGCCTTAGATTCCCGTGGCTCACCCCTATCCTTCAATCCATATCCAAAGCGTGCTAATTTATCTTCCTACTAGTGGAATGTTGGAGCTGTTATCGCTCCACTCCATTCCTCTGCGTTTACTAGACTCCACCCTGCCAGCCACCAAATCCCCACCTTCGATGCCAATCTCCTCTGAAACTGAAACAGAAGCTATAATATCCTCGAGTTTGAGAGCCTCTCTGAGCTCTGCCACTACCTCACTCATGCTCGGTCTAGAAGAGCGTTCCACCTGAACACATCTCATGGCTAGTTTGGCAACACGAGTCATGGATTTCATGTCGTATCTTCCGTCCAACCTCTTGTCTATGATCTCTCTTATTTTGCCAACATCGTCATCTAGTATATACGGTGTCGCCTGTGAATATGCCCATAATTTTCGTTAGTGTGTAGTCTAACATGCACTGAAGCATTGCACTGCCAGCGCTCTAAAATATTTATATTTTGGATGATTGAAGAGAAGATTCCTTACCCATCGAATGATGTTTATGTCCTCTTCCGCGAGTTTAATATCTATGGGTGGTCTACCGCATATGATTTCTAGTAGAACCACACCAAAACTATACACATCACTCTTCTCTGTCAACATTTGAGTGCTGTAATACCTGTGGTTCCCCATAGAAATTCAGCTATTGAAGCACAGTGGAAATAAAAAAATGTAATTGAATGTCCTCTAAAATAATTAATTTAAAGTTCGTTACGACTAGAAAAAATCAAATCAAGTACGGTGCAAAATTTGCATGCACTCTTAATCATTCTAAGGTAAAAAAACATTGCAAAGAGAGCAAGTTATATACTCTGGATCGAGGTATCCGAATGTTCCTTTCACTGCAGTGGTAACATGAGTAGCCTGTCCATCAATTGTCATCCTTGAAAGACCGAAATCCGCTACTTTCCCAGTCAAATTGCCGTCTAAAAGGATGTTAGCGGTCTTGACGTCCCTGTGAATTATCATGGGGGTACAACCCAGGTGTAGGTATTCCAGACCTTCACAATATGTAAATCGCAGGTTGATCAGATGAGATATATGGTTACCCATGATTTGTCTATATGCATTTTCACAGTAACCAATACTTCAAACAACGAACGTTTACATCATACAAATCTAGTGTACATCAAAATGATAAAGAGATTTACCTTGTGCTGCATCTAACGTTATTTTGAGTCTTGCTTTCCAAGTTAGTTGGGAGTTTTCTGCTCTAGGACCTGGAAATGTAAACGAGAACCAGATGCTAATTGTCGGCTGCCTTGCTATTCTATCTACTGAAACAAAAATATCTTCAAACAATGAAATTTACCATTTACCATAAAGATGGTCCCTCAGGGACCCTTTTGACATGTGCTCGTAGATAAGCATAACCTCTCTGGTTTCATTGCAGTAGCCTAGTAAAGATACTAAATTCCTATGATTGATTCTGGAAAGAAGATCCACCTGTTCATGAGATACATGCACAGTAAAAACTTTCTTTCTTAGATTGGATCCAAATTGAATCGTATTACATGGTAATATTTGAGCATTACCTCATTCAGAAATTCGTCAACTCCCTGGTGGGAGAACAATGACAACTTTTTAACTGCGATCTCTTTTCCTTCCGGCAATTTACCAAAGAACACAGATCCAAATCCCCCTCGTCCAATCTCCCGACTAAATGTTTCTGTAGCAGTTGTCATCTCATCTAGAGTAAAGGCCAGGCAATTTGTTGGATTTGGCACGTTAATCCTCGAGCTATCTGCAATCCTCGCAGGCAAGGTAATGTTAGTAAAACAGTAAAAGCACAATTATAATTATATCTGTATCCTATTATAATATTTCTAATGTTGACATTGGTACAAGGAGGGATATCGTCCCTTTTCCACCCTACCGCTTTCCTTGACAACGCCGCCTTCTTTCCTCCTGAATTTAGCAGGACAGACCACAACACCGACGATCAACCCTAAGGCGATAATTAGAATTCTACCTAGTGTTGTTGCCATGACAACCTTCCAGTTATTATTTTTTGAATTCTTCAAAGTACATTTCCTCTTCTCCATACGTAAGTGGGGGTTGACCGAATAACTGCAGCACATCAAAGAGAGATTTTTCAGGTGTAAGGTTACTTCGAACTATCAGTTAAATCATAATTATTATCCGTACCATTTTTTATTATAAAAATATGAGAAGAAATTCTGAACCTCGAAATCCTAATATGTGGTTTGCGTCTAAACATAAGGAACATAGAATAGGATATCAGTACTTGAGTTTCAACGAGCAATTGTGCAGAAGTTGGGCGGGAATTACACCGCTGAAATTATTGTTCTGTATATTTCTGTGACAATCAATAAATTCAAAAATATTGCAGTATGAAAACTATTAGTTAATTAGTTTTAACCTTGAAAAAGAACCTGAAAATATATAAATTGAAAAAGGAGAAGACAGGAAGACGTACAACTCTTTAAGGTTTCTCAGTTCAGATAACCACGCTGGAACAGTACCATTCAGGTTGTTGTTATGTAAATATCTGGCATAATAACCGAAGTAAATTTTCCTTTTTTCGAAAATGCATGATAACTTAAAGTCGACAAACTAGCAATTTCGTATTGAAAAGAAACTTACAGTCTCTCCAACCTAGTTAAATTGGAGAAATTTGGTAAGGATCCCATCAAGTGATTATTGTCAAGTGACCTGCCAATTTAAACACAGATTAGTAAATGCTGCATAGAGATTATCATTATCTGATATAATATTCAACGAGACACCGTGGCCCTTCGCGGCATCAAAATCTATGTTCCAAGTGGGGCACTTATTGTTGGAATTTAATTCCAACTGCAACAATGAACAGCTGTACATGAATCTGATTTGCAGTAAATGTTAAAGGTGTTCGGTGCAGCAAAGTCGCCTTTGATATTTCTGGACATTAATATGCATTAAAGTTTCAGTTGATTTCCCCTGCAAACAGCCGACTTGTTTTTGATAAAGGCATCACCGCCTTGCTGCAATAAATTCTGAGATAAACATTAAAATATATTTTGTAATATTTTATTGTTTTAATCAGATATCTTTCAGCATATAAATACCGCACAGCAGTTCTGTTTTAATGTTAGTAGAAGCAGTAGCAGCCGCTGAAGAATCACACAGAGCAGAGGAAAGCACGCAGCAGCGTGAAGAGGAAGAAGAATAATTTCAGAACAGTGAAATGCACAGCGGTGCAGAAATTTGAATGTAATTTGTTTTATATGTTCATCTGTGTGGAATAGAATCGTTCCTTAGTGAATTTCTGAAGTAGATGTTCAGCAATACAAGTTTTGAAATTCCCTCTGTATGAGGAAGACAAATCTGTAATAGTTAGTTTATTTTGATAAATACAAGTTAAATTTTTCCTGTTGCTGTTACATCGTCACCGTTGCTGAAACACCTCGTAACTCAAAAATTACTTGACGTCAAAAGTTTACGTTGCTGAAACACGACGATCAGCGTTGCTGAAACACCTGTTTCAGCAACTGAAAAAAAACTGTGTTGCTGAAACACCGTTTCCAGCAAGCGAATTTTTCTGTTTTTCTGTGTAAAAACAGAGTGCGATTTTTGTCTGTTTGTTATGGGATTTATCAGAAAATTCCAACATGGTATCAGAGCTAGTCTAGGCACTCAGTGAGTCAAAAACAGAGATTGTTTTTCACTGTAGGAGCTGTAAGAAGTTTGTTGAGCAGGATTTTTCTAGCAGAGAAAGTTTTTGCTTGTTTTTCAAAATACAGTCAGTATCTTTTCTTTACCAGTACAGGTTAAGATGGCAGATGCTGGAACAGGTTTGACAAATCCCCAACTGCCTCAGTTTAATGGGAAAAATTACAATTATTGGTCCATAACAATGAAAGCATTGTTTTCTTCTCAAGGAATATGGGAGCTGGTTGAAACAGGTTATGCTGAACCTGCAGATGCAACAGCACTGGCTGCTTTGACAGCAGCAGAAAGAGACCAGTTGAAGGGTGACAGAAAGAAGGATGCCAAAGCCCTCTTTTTCCTCTTCCAATCAGTACATGAAAGTGTTTTTCCGCGGATTGCAGCAGCAAAGAAGTCCAAAGAGGCATGGGATATTCTCCAAACTGTCTATCAAGGCATGGAGAAGGTGAAGACTGTAAAGTTGCAGATGTTGAGGAGAGACTTTGAAAATCTCAGCATGCAGGAATCTGATACAATAGATTCATTCTTCACTCAGGTTATTGGCTTGATAACCCAGATAAGATCTCATGGTGAGATTCTTGAAGACAGAAGGATTGTAGAGAAAATCTTGAGATGTTTACCCTCAAGGTTTGAATCTATTGTGGTGGCAATAGAAGAAACAAAAGATCTCTCACAGTTCACGGTAGATGAGCTGAGTGCTTCTCTGTTGTCTCATGAACACAGACTGAGTAGAGGAACAGATTCCTCTTTTGAGAAAGCATTCAAGGCTCAGATGTCTTTTGGCCAAAGAAGAGGTGGAGGCAGAGCAAATTACAGAGGTCGTGGAAGAAGCCAAAACAGAGGCAGAAATTATCTAGCTAGCACAAGCGGAAGGAGCTGCAATCAGAACCAAGCTGAAGGTTCAAGCAAACAACAAGCTCATGGACAAAGGTATGACAAATCCCAAGTCCAATGTCATTATTGTAAAAAATTTGGGCACTATGCCAATGAATGCAAGAAAAAACAAAATGACATGAACAATAGGCAGAATGTTAATTTTGCAAATGAAGAAGATAAGAACCCAAAGAATGTGCTGTTAACATGTAACATAGCACAAGACAAACAAGATGATTTTTGGTTCTTAGACTCAGGTTGTAGTAATCACATGACTGGAAATATTGCAATGTTTGCCAATCTGGATGAAGATGTGAAATCTGAGGTAACAACAGGGACTGATGATAAGATAACTGTCAAGGGTAAGGGCAGTGTCAATATCCGAGCAAAAAATGGAGAACAGATGACTGTGCAAGCTGTATACTATGTACCTGGTCTGAAATGTAATCTTTTGAGCATTGGACAGCTCATGAACAAAGGTTACAACGTGTTCTTCAAAGATGATTTGTGTACTATCAGAGACATACCTCCAAGTAAGAAGATCATTGCACAGGTGCAGATGACCAGCAATAGAATGTTTCCTCTCAAACTCAGGGCAGATTTGAAGGAAGGCAGAACTATTGCGGCTGTAACACAAGAAATCTTTCAAGAACAGGTGAAAGATGTGAATTGGTTGTGGCATTTGAGATTTGGACATCTCAATTTCGAAGGCCTGAATCTGTTGCACATAAAGGGCATGGTAAAGGGATTGCCGTTGATTGAGAAACCGGACAGCCTTTGTGAAGGCTGCATCTTGGGCAAGCAACATAAAGAAAGCTTTCCAGCAGGAAAGAGTATAAGGGCAAAAGCACCATTGGAAATTGTTCATTCTGATGTGTGTGGACCGATGAAAATACCATCATTTGCTGGAAATAGATATGTTTTAACTTTTATTGATGATTACACCAGAAAGACATGGGTGTATATGCTGAAACAGAAGAGTGAAGTGTTTGAGAAATTCCGCCACTTCAAAACTCTTGTTGAAAAGCAGAGTGGGCATTATATCAAAGTGCTCAGAACAGATAGAGGAGGAGAGTACATCTCCCAAGAATTTCTGCGTTTTTGCAGAGAGAATGGCATACAAAAGCAGTTCACAGCAAGGTATACACCTCAGCAAAACGGTGTTGCTGAAAGAAAGAATAGGACCATTCTTGACATGGTCAGAAGTATGCTGAAGGCAAAACACTTGCCGTATGAGTATTGGGCAGAAGCTGTTACTTGCGCAGTTTACATCTTGAATAGATGCCCAACTAAAGCTGTCATGAACAGAATACCAGAAGAGGCATGGAGTGGTCAAAAGCAAACTGTCACTCACATGAGAGTATTCGGTTGTGTGGCATATGCACATGTACCAGATCAGCTAAGAAAAAAGCTTGATAGTAAGGGGGAGAAGTGTGTCTTTATTGGCTATTGTGATGAGTCAAAAGCATACAAACTCTATAATCCATCCACCAAGAAATTAATAATAAGTAGAGATGTGCAGTTCATTGAAGATGAAGCTTGGGATGGAAGCTTGGAAAAAACAGTGAATGTGAAGACAATAGTGTCTCATGAAGAAGAAGAGGAAGGGACAACAGCAAATAATCCTTCCTTGGTGGCTCCTCCTACACCACAGCAAGTACAACAAACCACACCACAAGCTGGAATCCGAACAGCCTTGAGAAGTCCAGGAAGAACAGGTGCTGTTACACCACAAACAGCAACTGCTGAAACACCACAGGGATCAAATACACCCTCAAGTTCGGATGGAACTCCAAGCACACCAAGAAGACCAAGATTCAGAAATCTGAGTGAGATTTATGAACAAGGAGAGGTAAGTAACAATACCGGTCTGAATTCATTATTTGCTTTGTATTGTCATATTGATGACCCAATCCATTTTGAAGATGCTGTAAATGAAGATAAATGGATTGAAGCAATGAATGAAGAAATTGGTGCAATTGAGAAGAGTAAAACATGGGAGTTAGTGGACCTCCCTGAAGGCAAGGATGCCATTGGAGTTAAGTGGGTTTATAAGACCAAAAGTAATGCTGAAGGTAAGATTGACAGGCACAAAGCAAGGCTTGTTGTGAAAGGCTACAAGCAGCAACAAGGCAGAGACTATGATGAAACCTTTGCACCAGTAGCAAGGATGGAAACAGTCAGAACAATGTTGTCTATTGCAGCACAACACAAATGGAAGATTTATCAGATGGATGTTAAATCTGCATTCCTGAATGGAGTGTTAAAAGAAGAGGTTTATGTTGATCAACCTCCGGGCTATGAAGTTGAAGGACAAGAGCATAAAGTTTGTAAACTGAAGAAGGCTCTTTATGGGCTGAAGCAAGCTCCAAGAGCATGGTACAGCAGAATTGATGCTTATCTGATTGAGAATGGGTTTGCTAAGTGTGATGGTGAACCCACACTCTACATAAAGCAGAATGACGGTAAGATTATTATTGTTGTTTTATATGTAGATGATCTGATTTTTACTAGCAATGATGCTTCTCTCATTGCTGATTTTAAAGCAGTCATGAAAAGTGAATTTGAAATGACTGACTTAGGCTTCTTAAGATATTTTCTTGGAATTGAAGTAGACCAAAGTGAAAATGGTGTTTTCATTTCTCAAGATAAATATGTAGAAGCTGTTTTGAAGAGATTCAACATGCAGAACAGCAAGGCTGCTGTGACTCCAACAGTAGTGGGGCTGAAATTAACCAAAGAAGACAGCAGCAAATATTTTGATCCAAAATTGTACAAGAGCATAGTTGGCAGCCTTATGTACTTGACTGCAACTAGGCCGGACATTATGCACGCTGTGAGTTTAATCTCCAGATTTATGGAAAGACCGAAAGAGACTCATTGGCAGGCAGCCAAGAGAATTCTAAGGTATGTGAATGGAACGAAGGGGTTTGGTATTTTATACTCCTCTTCTGAAAGTTTCATGTTGACAGGTTACACTGACAGTGATTGGGCTGGAAGTGTTGATGATAGAAAAAGCACATCGGGATATGTGTTTCATATGGGATCGGGAGCCATCTCATGGGATTCCAAGAAGCAACCAGTTGTGGCTTTATCAACAGCAGAGGCAGAGTATGTGGCAGCAATAGCAGCAGCATGCCAAGCAGTATGGTTGAGAAGAGTTCTCAAAGATTTGTGTCATGAACAAGAAAATGGCACAACCATTTACTGTGACAATAGCTCAGCAATAGCATTGTCTAAAAACTCTGTTTTTCATAAAAGAACAAAGCACATAGACACCAAATATCACTTCATACGTGAATTGGTTAACAATGGTGAGATTTTTTTGCAGCACTGCAGAACAAAGGATCAGCTTGCAGACATCTTGACAAAACCATTAGCAAAGAAAGGTTTTGATCATTTCAGAAAATGTCTGGGTATGCAGCAGTTGAAATTAAGGGGGAGTGTTGGAATTTAATTCCAACTGCAACAATGAACAGCTGTACATGAATCTGATTTGCAGTAAATGTTAAAGGTGTTCGGTGCAGCAAAGTCGCCTTTGATATTTCTGGACATTAATATGCATTAAAGTTTCAGTTGATTTCCCCTGCAGACAGCCGACTTGTTTTTGATAAAGGCATCACCGCCTTGCTGCAATAAATTCTGAGATAAACATTAAAATATATTTTGTAATATTTTATTGTTTTAATCAGATATCTTTCAGCATATAAATACCGCACAGCAGTTATGTTTTAATGTTAGTAGAAGCAGCAGCAGCAGCTGAAGAATCACACAGAGCAGAGGAAAGCACGCAGCAGCGTGAAGAGGAAGAAGAATAATTTCAGAACAGTGAAATGCACAGCAGTGCAGAAATTTGAATGTAATTTGTTTTTTATGTTCATCTGTGTGGAACAGAATCGTTCCTTAGTGAATTTCTGAAGTAGATGTTCAGCAATACAAGTTTTGAAATTCCCTCTGTATGAGGAAGACAAATCTGTAATAGTTAGTTTATTTTGATAAATACAAGTTAAATTTTTCCTGTTGCTGTTACACCGTCACCGTTGCTGAAACACCTCGTAACTCAAAAATTACTTGACGTCAAAAGTTTACGTTGCTGAAACACGACGATCAGCGTTGCTGAAACACCTGTTTCAGCAACTGAAAAAAAACTGTGTTGCTGAAACACCGTTTCCAGCAAGCGAATTTTTCTGTTTTTCTGTGTAAAAACAGAGTGCGATTTTTGTCTGTTTGTTATGGGATTTATCAGAAAATTCCAACACTTATTAACCGCCGATCATTTCCGTGAGAGGAATAATCGGAAACATATCGACCACAGTATAAATAATCCACCAGGAGGAGATCAACATTTTTTATAATAAGCATTGAATCTACAAAATTTCTGTCTCATTCCGAACCGCTAATTAGGGGCTATTGGAGAAAAGGTAGAATTCTCCTTATAGATTAACTAATGCTGTCAACAGTGCCATATCTTTAGGTAGCAATCCTGTAAGATTTTTTCCAGACAAACAGCTGCCAGCAACAAAGTTTCGTGAGCTCTTACAAATTCAACTATAACAGCTGCCAGCAACAAAGTTTCGTGAGCTCTTACAAATTCAACTATACAATTCGACATGGAAACAAATCAACGAATTAAGCTTACAGTTTCGAAATTCTTATGTCGGAAGAGCTGTTATCGCAGCCAATTCCTTCCCACTCGACCAGATAACAAGGATCGGAAATCCAATCCTTTATGTCAAAACTCCTTTTGAGAGCGTCAAGAGCGTAAACTGCAGTTTAAGAACTACTGGATTAGGCATTGAATAATAATTGCTGTAATTTCAGTATAAGAAGTTCTACTCATTCAACTTACTGTCATGAGAATTTGTTGGCCGATCTGTGTAAGCTAGCCAATGATACTCGAAAGCGTTGAGTATAGGAGGACGGTTGGAGTTAGGGGCCTTAATAACGTTAAAATCATATTGAATTTGATCCGGGAGGAATGTCTTTTCTAGAGCGGAATGATTGCGTGCGAGAGTAATGGTTTTAGAGCGCATGAGAGTAGTGGCTTGAGACTGTTCTTGACCAGTTATCTCGACGTAAAAGGATCTGGATTCCGACAAATTGAGTGTCTCGATCTCAGCAAAATACAGCAGTAACAATGATTTAGTCCCTTGGGGAGTTGATTCTATTGTGATTGAAATGATGTCCGAGCCGTTTCCAACCCACGCCGTTTGCATGACAGCGGTTGGAGGAAGGTCCTTGGTATCACTTGTTGAAATAGCGTTATGCGAACTTACACGTCGTACATCTTTGCTATCTGTATTTAAAAATGAATCATCTAATACATACCAGACGCGGTCGAATTGGTCCTGAGGATACCTGCACAATTAACCATACAAAGCTATTCAACTTAATCCTTTGACAAAAGAAATATTCACAACTACTCCATAGCGATAATCGAAATTGGTTTTCACATGTCAGATCCGTATGTCGTAATTTGATATAAATTGAATATAAATTTATAAAGAGATATTAAAACCGATTACCATTAACTAGCTAGTTGATTATGACTAAATAGTAAATTTACATATAATGTTCAAAATGCTCACCTAACCCAAGAATTTCCACCTACATTATAAAAAGCTGTCAAAAACATTGTTCCCGGCTTCGCCTGTTCATACATGCCATCTTGTAACCTCCTCAATTCGATAGCAGAGATAAAGGGATCATCACGCAAAGAGGTTCTAATCAAGCAAATGTGAAGCACCTTGCCAGAACTGACCAATATTCTGTGATAACCTAATGGATTATCTCCATATGCGGCTGTAACGTTTGTCACATGCAACATACCCTGTGTCTCAATAGAGAATTGGAAGCTTGACCCATTTTGGAATCCATTGTAAACTCCAATGTCGAACCACAATCTTAAGACATAAGGCACCTCGGGTGTCACGGGCAATTTATAGCAAGACTTGATGAGGGGCATTGGAAAGAAGCGTAGAGAATGCAAGTAAGTACCATAAGAAGAGGAGGCGTTCCCTATGTCGACTGCTCTACCCACGTTTATGTACTCCGCATCAGTGACCCATGTTATATTGTTTTCCGCAGTGTGATTCGTTTCCCCTCCACAACTGATGCTAAGAAATCCTGCCACATCGCTAGATAATGATTAATAAAAAATATCTTGCCAAAAGTCAATCGATAAGCGCTTAAAAATACAAGATATTAGAGGAAGACGGTATAGATTAGAGAAAACGGAAAAACTTCACGCTCTTAGTAGGAGCGCACTCCTGACCAAATTTTACACCTTTCTTACCTGGTTGAGCACTAATCGCAGTCAACAAACTTAAGAACACGCCAAATGGCGCTAACAAATTGCCCAATTTACCGTAACGAATTTTGGCCATCGTTCCACCGACTGGAAGGTGCTTAATCTGCTTATCTCAGAAGAAGACGACTAAGAAGTGCTATTTATCTTATTTCTGAACCAGCCTTCCTTTTCCTCCTCTTTACCTTCTTCTATCTGTAAATTGTGTGGAAGGTACTTAAGCTGCTTCTTTCAGAAGAGTGTTATTTTCATCTTGCTCGGATGACCGCATGTGTGACATGTCGGTGCAGGTGAACAATAATTAAGTGGAAGGATTCTCTATTTTCTGTGTGATTGGTCGTTTAATTGTGAAGATATGACATGAACGGAATCATGGAAAGTGCTCTGTGGATGATTTTCTGTGTGATTGGTCGTTTAATTGTGAAGATATGACATGAACGGAATCCTGGAAAGTGCTCTGTGGATGATTTTCTGTGTGATTGGTCGTTTAATTCTGAAGATATGACATGAACGGAATCATGGAAAGTGCTCTGTGGATGATGCCTCCAGCCTTGAAATTTCCCACTTTAGAATTTATCATGGCATAATTTTTTTACGACCTTTCAGTGTAGTCAATTGAAGAAAATAAAGCTCCAATAATTGAATCCACGGAAACTTTTCCACTGCATTATATGACGTAGATATTCGCTCATATTTTTATGAACTATTTAGTAGATGAGGCCGTCCTTTTAACTAAGAATCCTTAAACTTTTTAACGAAGAACCGTTTAACATCCTCCTCTTTTTTTATTTCACTTCATTTTATAGAATGCATAAACTTATTAACACTTTCATTTACCATTATAATGAGGAAATTTATTAATATTTTATAATCGGTATAGATTTATTTTAATTTAGGATTTATTAATTTTGGAGCTAAATTACATTTTTTGAATTGTAAACTTTTTGAAGAGAAAATAAATTTAATCTATTTTGAGATTTGATAGATAAATCTAACTAGTATTATATAAATTTCACATCTTATATTAAAAGTATTTTTTATTTATTAAAAAATTGATTTAATTTTTATGGAATATCTCACCAATATCTTTTTAGTAATTGTGAAGGTAGAGGATTCATATATATCTCAAAAGTATAATCTTTTTTCTTTTAGATATAATTAAAAACATATTATAAAATTATAAAATATTTTGATTGTGAAATGAGTTATGGTTGATGAGCATGTGATATTGATAAACCATGGTATTGACTCGTACTATATTAACAAAGTTTATTTTCAAGTTAATAATATCCATGGTAAAGAGGGGTGAATATCTATGATTAAGAATTTTGTTATATCGTAACTTTATTGTAAGTATTATTTTTTTTATTATTAATTAATTTTAAATATGGTTACAAAATTATTATGAGTTCTTGCTAGTTGGTTTTCTCATTAACCATTAATAGTTTAGCATTGACCAATATAATTTATAATGTTTACCTTTGAAAAAAAATATTATTTTTCAATATTATTTAAAAAACTAATTTTCAAACATTTGATTGGATCATAACTTGACATTGTTATTGTAGCCTTTGCATATTGTAATACCATGTAGATAATTGTGTCACATCTATTATGTCATAAGCTATTACTATAGTTTCAATATTCATACATGATATTTAGATTTTTGTGTAATTATTTTGAATCTAGAAATAAAATCCTTAAAAATCCCTGAAATATTCAAATAAATGAAATATGTATCATCAATTACTTCTTACCATAATTTAATCAAATAGTTATATACTCTCTTTCTCTTTTCTCTTTCTTACATAGTATGCTTAACCAACACATGGCTCCTCTATTAAATTGGGTTGAAAAAATGTAGGTGGCTTTTTAATTAAAAACTGCCCAGCCTTTGTTAAAAAACCTCAAAGTGCATATATTCAAACTTTATTAATCATATCCATCTTTTGGAAGCCATAAAACTCCATTGTAATCTGTAAGTGAATTGTTTTTAAATCTAGTGTGTTCCCGTATTAGTGCACTTAACCTCTCTGTTACACAGCTTCCACAGGAAAGTGATAAAATACATGGAAGTCTTACCTAACCTCTCGACAAGGTTGCCCTACCCTTTTCTATCACTAGTATTATTTCTTCTTCATCTTGTGAGCTCATCATACCACATTTAAAGTCTGGACATAAATGGCATTTCTTCTTCATCTTGTCAGCTCATATACCACATTTACAGTTTGGAGCTGCAATGCAATAGCATAGCCTAATGCCTAATGCAGACATCCATCTAAATTATATGTCAACTGCCTTCACCTTTTTTATATTATTGTACACATTTGATTCAAATATGGGCATCAAATTGAGGATTTTAATTTGAGCTCAACTTCATATTCGACATTCTACATGTAAAACTAGTGGTCAAATACAAATATGGGCATCAAATTGAGGATTTTAAATTGAACTTGACATCATATTCTATGTTCTACATGTAAAACTAGCAGTGAAATATATTAAGTGGAGGTACGTCAAAATGTAGGCCCAAACAGGGTTATTTTTAGAAATTATACGGGGTAGAGGAGACGAGTTTGACTCAAAAATCAGTTGGGCCAAGAAAATTGCAACGGGACAGAGGTTTAAATAAAACACAGAAATTTACTCATGACAAAAGAAAGTAAAACAATAGAGGTTGCAACCCCAAGTAACACAAAAGATCTACGCTTCAGAGTAATTTTTTGTAAAACTCTGTAAGAAGAGTAACTCTCTGTAGAACTTTGTAAGAACTTGTTCTTCCCCGCCTACCAATATTTGGTCTAGACCAAATATTTAAGACATAGGATGGACGAATATACAAAATGAGGGAATTTATGAACTTGTAGAAGTTGTGTGCAAGTAAGAGTTTGCGTTGTAAATGTTTGAACATACATTTTACCAACTCTGTACTAAGTGATTTAACTATCTAATGTGTTGTGGAATGGTCAACTTGTACTTCTGCTCAGAACTTCAGTCCTTCCACCGACAAACAAAATTGCAACATGCAGTTGAGGTGTTCCACAAATATGGTTGTTGTTAGCCTATTAACTGCAGCAGTTGATATTAATATTTCCAACACTCCCCCTTAATCACAATTGCTGCCATTGACAATTCCCAAACAATCTCTGAGATAAACAAAATTCTCACGTGCCAATGGCTTTCTGACAATATCAGTAAATTGTCCCTAGGACCTGAAATTCTAACACAATTTCACCATTGTTAATCAACTCTCTAACAAAATGATATTTAGCATCAATGTATTTGGTCCTCGTGTGAAAAACATAATTCTTTGACAATGAAATTGCAGAAGTGTTGTCACAAAATATAATTGTCGTTCCCTCTTGGTCATGGCGAAGATTCCTCAACATCCTTCTCATCCAAACTGCTTGACACATTGTCACTATTGTGGCGACATATTTAGCTTCTGCTATTGACAGTGACACTATTGAATTCTTCTTGGAGGCCAATGAAATGGATCCAAAACCTAAATGAAAAACATATCCTGGCGTGCTTTTTCTGTCATCGACACTTCCTTCTCAATCACTGTCAGTGTAATCAACCATCCTAAAATCACTTGTTGCAACGTACAAAATAACATACTCCTTTGTCCCATTGACATACCTTAGAATTCTTTTTGCTGCTTGCCAATGTGTTTCCTTGGGTGTCTCGATGAACCTCGACACCAGGCTTACCACATACATTATATCCAGCCTAGTGGTGGTTAAATACATCAAGTTTCCCACCATGCTTTGGTATAATGTTGAATTAGCATTGTTGCTGCAATATTCTTTGCTCAACTTCAACCCCATTACAGTTGGAGTTGGTGTGGGCTTGCTATTTTGCATATTAAACCTCTCCAAAATGTCTGCTAAGTACTTTACTTGAGAAATAAAAATACTATTTTTTTGTTTTCTTCACTTCTATGCCCAAAAAATATCTTAAGAACCCCAAGTTAGTAATTTCAAACTCACTCTTCATGACTTCTTTGAAATCAACGATGAAGAATTCATCACTGCCCATGAAAATCAAATCATCTACGTATAAGACAACAATAAGAATCTTACCATCAATTTCTTTGATGTAGAGAGTAGGCTCACAATCATATTTTTCGAAACCATTGTCCATCGAGTAAGCTGGTGGGCTCCAGTATTGTAGCAATAATGCTACAACTCCTGGAGCTTCCTATCTCTAATTTTATCAACCCGGTAGTTCGTAACAAACTTGGAAGTGACGGTGCTGTATGCACAAGTACTAGCTCTTGTCGCAGCTGTCACTTGGTCAGCTGGCACAAGTCCGCTAGGGCTCAAGCCAACTTCTATATGTTCTCATAAGAAGCTTTCTAAATGATGGACGAAGGCTATCTCAAAGGAAATTAACCTACTTTGCAAGAATGAACTGAAAGCCAACCAAACATGGAAACCCTAGTAAATCCTAATCTGACTAGTTTAATCTTTATGATGCAATGGTGGGAATGCAAACTTCTAGAAATGATGCCATTACTTCTAGTGAGATGAGATGCATGAACTTAAACTACTTTCATTGAAGAGAACACATTTTTGTATTTTTGCTCAAGTGGGTGGAGTTATTGTGATTGTGCTTCTTACTAGGTCTTGACTGTGCAGGGGTAGTTCAAAGGGAGGAAGGCTTGGGAAAGGTCAGGAGGGCTCTGAGAGGTTCCAGGGGATCCATCACATCATTCCACAGAAGTCCACAACGTTCAGGTGCTTGGCAACCGTGGTTGCAGGCTTCTACAGGATGTCTGCAGGGGATCCTACAAGAAACTCGGGATTTCTACAGGAAGTCTGCTAACTTCTACAGGATGTCTTACAGCTGGAGTTTTGGGTAATGGAGGAGTGAAGGAACTGTATGGATGGATGGGCAAGATGAAAGAGGAGCTTGAGATGGCCTATGGACAAAGAGATGAGGTGGAGAGAGAGTGGATAGAGCTGGTTGGTCGATAGAAGGGTAGAGGCAATGAAAGGTCAAAAAGATTGAGCAACGTGGATAATAGAAGGGTTGGAAGGCAAATGAGCTGAACAGAGGATGAGTAGGTGGCTTAGGCATGGTTCAGAAAGATAAGAACACGATGAAGTGGTGCTGCACAGTGTAAATGAAACAAATCACCTTTATCTTGCATGTAAACGAAAGTTCACCAACCTATTCTAACTGTTTTATTACGAATCAAAGAACAACAACGTAAGTTGAAAGGAATTCGTGCATGATGCTGAACCAAAGAGTCATTACTCAAGATAAAATGGCATGGACAATTCTTCGATCGAAAACATTACATCAATACTTGCATGCATATGTTAAAACAATGTTTTTTTTGGCAGTTGGCACGGTCTACACTTCCGGTCCCGAAACAGAGGTGAAAGTGAGCATGCATTCAACCTTTTTGAACTCAAATTAACTTCAATCTCCTTATGCTAATTCTGAACTAATGAAACAACTGCATTCATGAACCTAACCTACGTAACCAAACCGAAACAGTCAACTCAGCAAACTGTATTTTTCAAGTGCAAGTAAAGGAAAGAAATGCAATGATAAAAAAACAAGTAACAATACAAAGGAAAGGAGGTCTATTTCTCTCAGGTTGGGCCCTTAACCTGAGAGCTATAGCTCCCCTAAGAACTTAGAATCGAATCCAAATCTGACTGCCTTTATTAAAATATCATGATCGTGAGTCTAACAACATGCCAAAATTAGCTTACAAAGAGCAAAAACAAAGCTACAGCTCGTAATCCAAAATCTATATCAAAAGTTCAAGAGTCTCATCGAAGGCAACAACCTTAATATTTATACATGATGAGGGCCAAGCTGGCCTCCTCAATTAGTGGAGCTTGGCTGTCCAACTGAAAGTAAACTGTTGTTCCTGTAGAATCCGTTGGCTGCCTTCTAGCTCGGTGGTGATAGCTGTTGGAGCTCGGAGTTTGGGTGGAGATCACGAGGGAGGTCATTTAAAGTTGTGGACAACCTCCCTATAAACTCGCAATGCCACCTTGGCTGTCTCCTTGTCTCCATCTGCGTGGTCTTTGCTCCCTTTAATGCCAAAAAAACCTGAAATCATCATGTATTAGCCACATAGACATAATGCCTGCCCTTCTTCCTAGAAATAACACGAATATACTAAGAAAAGATTCATAAGTGATAAAAAATGAAAGGTCGAGCGAGGTAAGTAGGCCAAATGAGCCCAAATTGTTACCAAAAATTGGGGCTCATCATCACCCCCCAGCTAAAATATTTGCTCATCCTTGAGCAACTAGTCCAACTCTTCATCCTTCATTGCTTTGACTGCTACCCTTACATCCCAAGCCTCTGTAGTAGTGTCCTCCTTGCTGACATGAAACCCAGCCCTTCTGTTTACCTCTTCCCACTGTTCATCATCATCTTTCTCTGTACTGCCTTCCATTAATCCTAGCAGCAATGGTGGGCTGAGTTTAAGGCCAATCCAGCTGGCCTCGAGGTTTTGCATGGATTTCTTATAGAGGGCTACCCGTACCAGGGCTTCCCTCATCCGAGTTGGGGTGTGGTACTCTCGGATTTTCAGACTGTGTGCCAATGTATTCCATCTGCGTGTGCATGCTTGGACAGCGTTGTCTCCTAGCAGTCTCTCCATGTCCTCAAAGTGAGCTATGGCTTGGGCCTGTTGATCCATATATCTTAAGGAAGCTTTAGGATCAGTGGACAAATGTTGATGTGCCGAGATTAGTGCAACTGGATCCCCTGGTTCTGGTCTGATGAACAATGGCTCATTCATTTCACGGTTCATGATTGTTTTGGCTTCTGCTACTCTCTTGTCCTCATGGTTTAGCCATGAGGCAAAGGCCAACAATTGCATATCTCCCAAGGCCGTATTGGGATCCCATGAAACTTCATTAGGCAGGGCCAGATTATGGAGGTAAAACTCCGCTAATTTGGCCCTATCCTCTGATGAACTAGTACTACAAACTTCAGCGAATTGCTGCAGGTCTTGGAGCTGAGAGATACCTCTTTGCGCCAAGGTGTTGATTTGGAACTGCAGCCATTGATCTTTCAAGTACAACCCATAGGAATTGGCTAGCTGCCTACATTGGATGGCATCCATGGCCCAGCTGGCCATGCAGGCCAATTGTGCTTCTTTTTGCTGCAGCTGTTCCCTGAGAGCTTGCACTTCAATTTGTGCTTGCTGTTCTGCTTTCTGTAGAAGTGTGGTTGGCTTCCCAAGACCGGTGTTCAGTTCCTTTTTGCCTTGCTCATCTTCTGTGGTGTCCTTGGAGGATGTCCCTGTCCCTGACCTTAGCTCCTGTAGCTGCAATCTCAGCTTCTGGTTTTCTTCCTGTAGAAACACGCGTTGGCAATTTGCCATGTGTTTGGCCATGGACAATTCACTTCTGGCCTCCTTGAGCTGCTCCTGTAAGGGACCTATGTCCGCCACACCCTTTGACTTTGCTATCTTCATCCGCGTGTGTGTACGGACTCTTTCTTCCTCCAGTGCAAAAAATAGTGGCACTGTAAATTTCTGAGGTATGATTTTTCCAGCCTCTAAAATGTTGTAATATGAACTCAGACTTGGCTAAGGGTTGGGCTCTAGTATATGTTCTTTCTCCACTTCCTTTGGTGACTCTACTTCACCCTCCCTTGGTGGTGATAAGGGTGCTTCTCCTTCCATTTCCTCAGTTTCTTTAAGCCTGGCTAAGGTTTCCTTTAGAGCATTTTCAGCATCTTGTAGCCGAGCCTTTTCAGTTAATTGGTCTAATCTTTCTTGCCACGTAGTTTTCTTCGGGCTTCCCCTCTCGTAGGTGACTGATATCCTTGAGGGGGGAGTTTCCTTGGGTGAAGTAGGGGCATCTTCAATGATGATCGGGCTTCTGGATGGAGGCTGTGGCTTGCCTATCTTTATTCTCACACTTCTTCGAGCTTTAAAATATAGAGGGGTCTCCCTCTTTCTCTTCTCCTTTGGCTTAGGAGGTGTGCTGAGACCGGCCAGCACAGCTGCTGCCTCCCTTTCACGAATATCAGCTTTCTTCTCCTTGGGTTTCACTTTTTCCGGGCTTCCTGTAGAAGACCCTGTTTTAGTCAATTTCGGGCTTCCTGTAGAAGACCCTGTTTTAGTAATTTTCGGGCTTCCTGTAGAAGACCCTTTTTCAATAATTTTCGGGCTTCCTGTAGAAGCCGGTTTTGGCTTTCCTGTAGAAACAGGTGTCGCCGCCTTGGGTTGCTTTGCTGCATGAGTTTTACTTTTTGACTTGGTTGCGGTCGCTGTCGAGGCACTCTTGCTGATGTGGACCTTCTCAGCCTTGTCCACTCTGCCTTGCAACCTTTGCTCTCTTGCTGTCAAGATGGGTGTGTCATCTTTCTCCTTGTCATCCTTTTCCTTTTGTTTCTTTTCTTGCGTTTTCTTCTGCTCTGTGGTCGGGGTCTTTTGGCCTTTTTCTTTCTTTACTGCGGCCACTGACTCTTTCTCCTCACTGCTAGAAGAACCGAGCTCTTCAGTTAGCATCTTTATGTCCCCGTCCTTTGTCAAATTCCTGAAGGCTTCCCATGAGAGAGGAACCGTGTACGTGTGGAGCGCATCCTCCATGAGGAGTTTGATCAATCCATGGTGGGCTACCTGGTCTGGTATGCCTTCTTTCAGCTTGGTTGCACACTCAATTAGAGACTGTAGTAGGAAGTAAGGGAGGCTGAGTTTGTTTTCTACAGGTAGCTCCATCTGGTGCCGTAATTCATTGAGTAACCGAAAGTGGTACCCGTATACAATGCTAAAACGGCCTTCGCAGGTGATGTACTTCATAATTTGCAGGCTCACTTCATTCCATGGTGGCAGTAAGCTGGTTCTACGAACCCCAAATTCCTCCTCTGGTGGAAAGAATTATTTCTTAGCTTGTTGGCTTAGTTTCCTTTCTTCTTTGTCCCATGGTAATCCCATTGGGAGCTCTGTAACCCGGCTGATGAATTGTGGGGTGAGTTTGAGGCTCAGACCCCTTAAGGTAACGGTGGCCAACGTTTTAGATTTCGGCCTCAGGGCTTGCAAAAATTCTTCTGCCACTTCGTCATAATAGCCTTGCAATTTGTCATAGAAGGCTATCCATTGTGCTCATGTGAAGAGCTCCACCACCTCAGGATTTTCTCTTAACTTTGTTGAATTAGTGGGCTCCCTTCTGATGAACCCACCCGGCATGGTGAAAAACTGCTGTGTTAGCTGGAGGTGGAAACTGGGAAAGAAATTTGGTCCACTGGAACAGAGCGTGGGATTAATCCTCTGTCATGCACATAATTCACAAAGCTTACCCCCTGCAAACCTTTAACACAGCTAATTACACTGACATCCTGTAGGACGACAGTTCATGCATGGCAGACAACAATTGCAACAATTTTTCTTCGACCAGACTGTAGACGACGATTCTGCCACCTTCAAAAACCAATTGCATGGAGAGTTCAGGCTTACCTTTTAATCCGCCACCTTTTGACGTGAGGAACCCGACTTCCTGTAGAAACAACTTTCCTATAGGAGCAGCGCCCGATTTCCGGGGAATACTGCAGTGGGTCTGCACTCTTGCTGTAGCTTCACAGGCGTTCTGATGGCCAAAGACTCGGAGTATTGGGCTGCAGAGGGATCCGGATGATTACTCGAGTCGCCAACAGTGAATGATAAATGCATGAGGTTGATAATCTAGCCGATTAGATTTGAATCGGCGGAATCCGTGGCGCGGGGGTGAGCTGTCCCTGCCGGACTGTTGGTCGACGTCACACCATCATTCTTCTGCACGTTTACTTACTACCGCATCATTCCCGCAGATCCGCCGCCGCCATTCTCGTTAGAACTCATTTATCCCCGAGTGGACGGTTCTCACGTGTCCACTGCCCGTTTTTTCCACGGCCACCATTCACACATCCAGCTCGACCAGCTGACTGGTCGACGTGGCCAATCGATTGACCATACCACCGCTCAACCCATCCATTTCACACTTTGCAAACATTTTCAAAGTAAAATTCATGCAATTCGTCGGAAGAAAGGGTCGAGACACTTACCTGTGCGGCCGCAACACGATTGTTCAGGCTCTTGGACGACGATGAGTGGATTTGGTTAATGCTGCTTGATTTGCACAGGCCCGGAGGTTCACATTCATAGGCCGCTGATGATGGATTGGATGCTTCAGCTGCATGCGCCCGCATTTTCCTTGTATATGGCGTGCACTCTAGCGGGCTTAACTGTTACGGGACTCCTACAGGATGTCCTGTAACAGTTTCTTCCTCCTCGGGTGCATGCTGCACGACGAAGGCAATGGCCCCACGATTACGCTCACAGAGCTCATGGATGGCTGGGATGGATATGGTATGACATCTCAGTGTTTTTTCATCTCAACAATTGCTTTCTCTTGATAACTCAATGATCTGCTTTGATGGTGCAGGTAACGTCATTGCATGTCGACGGGGATGGTAGAAAGAGGTGACAACAATGTATAAGGGTGCCAACAGTAGCTTGCATGCGTCCAAACCGACCCTTGGTCGTTAGATCTCCTCATAAAATGAATTCTGGCCCGTCCCGAACTTCTACAGGAAGTTTCCTGTAGGAATACAGAACTTCCTGTAGAAGGGTTGCGTTTCCTGTAGAAAGTCTGCACCTTCCTGTAGAAAGTCTGCATCTTCCTGTAGAAAGTCTGCCATGATGAAATTGTGCACATACCTTGGAGGAACTGAGTATTCTTGGAGGAGGTGCTGGTGAGGTACCCTGGCAGCATGATAAGGATCTTTGGCTTTGCATTAAGACCTCCTCTTCTTCATAGAACGCCTGCAACCTGCATGCATTTTCACATTATAAACTTGTTGTCCCTATCTTTTTGCTTATTGTTTTTTTTTGAAAGATAACAGGGGCGCCTCAATGAGGTTTTCACCCTTGCCATCTGCCTTAAGCGCCTCAGAGAGGTTTTCACTCAAGGATCTTTTCAAATCTCTCTCTCTCTCTCTCTTTTTGAAAGACAATAGGGGCGCCTCAATGAGGTTTTCACCCCTACCACCTGCCTTGGGAGCCTCAGAAAGGTTTTCACCCAAGGATCTTTATTATTTATTATTATTATTATTATTATTATTATTATTTTTAAATCTTTTAGGGTATGCCCAAAGCAGAGGCAGAACCCTTCTCTATGACCAATACATATTTCTCCATAGTTTTGATGAACTCTTGTCTTGAGAGAGGTTTCTTGTAGATCTTCAATCGATGCCCATTAACAAGCATGGGGATGGCTTCCTCATCAATGGTTCGAATAAGAACAGATCCATTGTCATGGCATTTTTCCACTACATATGGTCCTAGCCATCTGGTTCTCAGCTTCCCCTTGAAATCTTTGTATCTGGAGTCATACAACAGGGCCCAATATCCTGGCTGGAATTGCTTGTTATGGAGATGTTGGTCATGCCACACCTTTCTCTGAAGTTGAACCACTTCTGAGTGAAGGAGGGCCTGCATCCGGTGCTCGTCCAGTCCATTCAGCTGCAATAACCTTTCTTGTTGTGCATGGCTGAGATCTAGATCTAGCTGAGCTGCCATCCTCAAAGTGTTGTACTCGAACTCAATGGACAGCAAAGCTTTCTTCCCATAGACCAGCTCATAAGGTGTGAAGCCGGTGGTGGTCTTCCAGGTGGTGTTGTCAGCCCATGTGGCCTCTACCAGGCGATCTGTCCAATCTTTCCTACTGCTGCTCACCACCTTAGTTAAAATCCCTTCCAATGCTCTGTTGGTGACTTCCACTTGCCGATTTGCCTGTGGATGATAGGGGGTGGAAGTCCTATGCTTGATCTTGTGATGAGCTAGCAGGTCTTCAATCAAGTTGGATGTGAACTGGCTCCCTTGATCGATGACCAGCTCTCTTGGGTAGCCAAATTTGTAGAAGATGTTTTCTCTTAAGAACTCGGCCACCTTCTCTTCTGTTGCTGCCTTGATTGCTTTAGTTTCTGCCCACTTTGTCAAGTAGTCAGTGCACACAATGATGTAAGACCTTTGCCTCGAAGGAGGGTTGATTGGACCCACAAAATCCATACCCCACTTCTCAAATGGCTCAAGAGTCACTTGAGGTTGGAGAGGCATCTCATCCCTTGGAGTCGGTTTCCCCATTCTTTGGCATCGGTCACATTGGCTGATATATCTTCTGACATCTTGATGAAGTGTGGGCCAATAGTAGCCTGCCTGCAGGATTTTGAAGGCAGTCCTCTTTGCTGCAAAATGTCCTCCACAAGGCCCATCATGACAGGTGAGGAGGATATCAAAGACTTCCTCCTCCCTTACACAACGCCTTAAGATCTGATCAGGGCCAAGCTTGAACAGATTGCCCCCAATCCAAGTAAACGAGGCACTTTTTCTGATGATTCTGCTCTTCTCTCTTGAAGATAGGTGCGGAGGGAACTGTGCGGAAACAAGGTAGTTTGCTATATCAGCAAACCATGGAGAGAGTACTGAGATAACAAACAGATGTTCATCGGGCATCTGGTCATCCACTGTTCCATCCTCATCTGCAGACAAATCCAATCTAGATAAAAAGTCAGCAACAACATTTTCTTTACCTGGTTTGTCAACAATGGTCAAATCAAACTGCTGCAATAAAAGTAACCATCTAATAATACGAGCATTCACATCTGGTTTATTCATTAAATATCTAATTGCAGCATGATCTGTATGTACAAAGGTTTGATAGCCAGTAATATAATGTCGAAACTTGTTCAATGCATGGACCACAGCCAAGAATTCTTTCTCGGTTACAGTGTAATTCAGCTCGGCTTTGGACAAGTTTTTGCTAACAAAGTAAATGGCATATGGAAGTTTCTGTTCAACTTGTCCTAAAGCTGCCCCTATGGCTTTGTTCGAGGCATCAGTGTGGATGTGGAAAGGTAGGGCCCAGTTTGGGCCTCTCAGGATTGGGGCTGACACCAACTTGTCTTTTAATTCATTCAAAGCCCTCTGACAATCGTCAGCCCATTTAAACTACACATCTTTGCCAACATGCCAAACAATGGCGAGGCTAGCTTGCTGAAGTCTTTAATGAATATCTGGTAATACCCTACTAATCCTAAGAAACTCCGGACATCCCTTACCTTTTGGGGAGGTGGAACCTTCTTGATGAGAGCAATTTTGTTAGGATCCACTTGTAACCCTTGGCAAGAAATGGTATGGCCTAGCACTGTCCCTTCAGTCATCAGGAATTCAAATTTTTCAGGACTAAGGGACAAGTTCATCTTAATGCATTTGGTTAGGACCTTTCCTAGATTGGACAATGCTTCCTGGAAGTTGGACCCATAAGGAGTGAAGTCATCCATATAGATTTCCACCGCATCATGGACCAGTTCCGAGAAGATGCTCAGGACAGCTCTCTGGAAGGTAGCAGGAGCATTGCATAGCCCAAAGGGAAGAACTCGGTAGGCAAAGGTACCCCAAGGACAAGTGAAGGTGGTCTTATCTTGGTCTTCCGGGCTGATTTGGATTTGGTTGTACCCGCTAAACCCATCCAGGAAAGAGAAGAACTTCTTTCCTGCCAGTCCATCCAACACTTGATCTATGAAAGGTAGAGGGAAATGGTCTTTCTTGGTAGCTTTGTTCAGTTCTCGGTAGTCCACACAGATTCTCCACTTCCCATTTTTCTTGGGAACCAACACCAGAGGGGACACCCATTCACTATCTGAGATGGGGTAAATGAATCCGGCATCCAACAGTTTTTGCAATTCTTCCTTGACAATGTCCTTAAGGGCTAGATTCATTCTCCTCTGAGGTTGCCTAACCGGTTTAGAACCCTCTTTGATGTATATATGATGGGTATAGACCGAGGGATGGACTCCTTTCATCTCATTATAGCTCCAAGAAAAAGCATCTAGGTGACTGGCCAACAGGCTACACAGCTCCTTTTCCTAGGAAGGAGATAGGGAGGAGCTGATCCTTAACGTTCTTTCAGGGCCGAACTCCACATTCTTAACTCTCGGAGTGACAGGGTTGGTGGCATAAAGGTCCACTAAGGTGCTGGCTTGGGCATACTCCACCAATTTCTCTAAGGATAGTGCACTAGAAGGTGGATTCTGGATCAAAGTCTCAATCAAGTCATCCTCGGTTGGGGGGTCTCTTCTAGTGGTATCTAGGGTGCACAAAGGTGCTGAGTACACCTCATCCTCTTCTCCTTCCTCCAACCACAGTGGTAAGTCATGCTCTAAGGAGGGTTGAGCAGGAGGGTATAGGACTAGCTGCTTGGACATAGGACCGTTTTTGATGGTCATGTTTACTGCACGGCAACTGATGTAAGCATCTGCAGTGGCTAACCAAGGCCTTCCCAAAATGAGAGGATATCCAGTAAGCTTTGCCTTGGGTTGCAGAACCAAGAAATCTGCAGGGTATTCCCAAGAGTCGACAGAGACCAAGACATCCTCCACAATCCCTTCGGGAGTCACAGTGGAGCGATCTGCTAGTTGCAGTACTTTCGAGGTCTTCCTCAAGGAACCCTGAAGATTGAGTTTGAGCATGGTATCCCTGGTCATCACATTAATGGCAGACCCCAGATCAATCAAGGTGTGAGGTATGATGGTGCCATTGATGTGGACATCTACTACAGGACTCCCAGGATCAAGGTAGTTTGGGCAGATGACTTGTCCTAACATAAGGTCAGATAGTTGCCCTAAGACATTGATGGTTGAAGCATCTCTCTTTCGCCTACCTGGGTGTTTAAAACACTTTTCCTTAACCAGTTTGTTGTATATTGGCACATCCTTGATGGCTTGGAGAAGTGGTATTTTCACACACAACTGCTTGAGCTCTCCCAGAAGCTCATCCTCCTCTGGGTTGGGTTGTGTGGTGGCTGTTAGTCTCTCAGGAAAGGGTGGAATAGCCTTTGGTTCACTTTCCTGTTTATCCTCCTCGTCCTCTGGGGGAGGAGGTTGGTGATCTGGAAGAGTCTTTCCAGATCGAAGATTGATCTCCTAGATCTCCACAGCATAGGTAGGACATGATGTTTCCCCAGTGTATACCTGTTGGGCCTGTCTATGTTGGGGTTTGGGTTCGGTTGAGCAGGCATTTGAGGTTGCCTTGGAGGAGCAGGAGGTAATGGCTGAGGTTGAACTTGTGGTGGAGGAAAAATGGCGGGAGGAGTGTTGTACTGGGGCCTCCACCCCGAATGAGGTGCATTCCACTGAGGCTGTGGCTGGGCATGTGAATGATATGAATGAGAAGTAGGTTGAGTAGGGTACTGAGGTGGATAAGACCATGGAAGAGGCATAGACCAGGAAGGATGAGCAGGGGGACCCCAGGAAGGCATAGGAGTCGATTGGTTGGGGCTGTAATAAGCTTGGGGTGCCCCTTGCATCCCCTGCTGGTAAGGTCTAGGTCCTTGTGGCCGCCTTTGGTTGAGGTAATAGAGAGGTTCAGTGTGAGCTTCTGTCCCTTGGTAAATAGCTTTAAACCCAAGTAAGGTTGGACATTGATTTGTGGGATGGTCCTCCTCACAAACGAAGTACAATTCAACCGAATGCAATGGGCATTCGTTCTTAGGGTGTCTCCTTGTACATCTAGGGCAGAAGATAGCCAAGGCCCTCTCAGCTTCTTCCTTCTTCTCCTGGATCCTGAATGTGTCTAGTTGCATGGTGATGGTCTGTCTCACCTCACTCTTAAGATATTCTAATTGATTTGCAAACTCATGCTTGGAGAAAGGAATACCAGCTGAGAGAGGGTTGCCTCTACCTCGTTTCTGGGCTGCCCTAGAGTGGTTTCTGAACACAGTCTTGATGTCCTCATAAGGCAGCTGGTAAATATCTCCCCCAGCTAACATGTGAAGGGTATCTAAAAGGTCTTCAGGGACTCCTCGGAGCAGGACCAACTTGAGGGATTCAGGGTCAAGTGTGCACCTGGCCCGCTTATAGCTAAGTTGGAACCTCTCCTCATAATCCTCTAAGGACTCATCATTTCCCATGGTCATCCGAAAGATTTCTCCCTTGGTTTCCTTGGACCTACAGTAGTAGTCCGGTACTTGGTATTGAAAGCTTGCTGCATCTAAGCCCAAGTGTGATACTATTCCCAGGTAAACCCATGAACAGCGTAATGCTGCATCCTTAAGAGTGGAAGGGAAGAGTTTCAGCTTCTGCTCATCTTCAGTATAGTCATAAGTTCTACAAAGGACAGCAAACTCAAACAGGAAGGTATCAGGATCTTCAGTAGTCAGTCCATGGAAGTGAGGTAGAGCGGAGGGACTAATGTTTTTCATTTTCATGTCTCCATTGGTCTCTCGGATGGGGAAGGCACCTTCTATTCTCTCATCTTCTCTTCTATTGTCAGCCATAGCTTCAGATGGGATGGTCTCTAATTCTTCTTCTGCTATAGGATCTTCGTATATCTCAGGAGGTTCACCTATAGGTTCTTCTGGATCACTGTCACCTAAGAAGAGAGAAGGGTGACTCAGTGATGTGGTGGGGGTGTTGGGTAGGAATTTGCCTGTTTTATCTCGGTTCCTACGAGGCATGGAATGGAAAGACTTTTTGATTACTTTTGTTTTTTTCTTTGGTACATGCAAAACTGAAACAGATTGATCTACAACTAACTATCTTGCTGAAAAAAATGCAGAATTGAAATGAAAGCAGGAAAGGACTAATCTATTTTGCTAAAATGAAATTGCAGGAATGGAAATGCTAGTCTACGCTTGTAGAATTGAAAGGCTAATCTATGCTTGCAAAATTGAAATTGCGGAATTGAAATGCTAATCTATGAAAGAAGGAAATGTCTATGCTACTTTTGCAGAATGGAAATGAAATAAACTACTTGGCAGAAGGCGAGAGTAAGAAAATAGAAGAAAAGCAACAATTACTAATACTCTGACGCTTCGCCGGCAACGACGCCAAAAAGATGGTGGGATCCAGTATTGTAGCAATAATGCTACAACTCCTGGAGCTTCCTATCTCTAATTTTATCAACCCGGTAGTTCGTAACAAACTTGGAAGCGACGGTGTTGTATGCACAAGTACTAGCTCTTGTCGCAACTGTCACTTGGTCAGCTGGCACAAGTCCGCTAGGGCTCAAGCAAACTTCTATATGTTCTCAGAAGAAGCTTTCTAAATGATGGACGATGGCTATCTCAAAGGAAATTAACCTACTTTGCAAGAATGAACTGAAAGCCAACCAAACATGGAAACCCTAGTAAACCCTAATCTGACTAGCTTAATCTTTATGATGCAATGGTGGGAATGCAAACTTCTAGAAATGATGCCATTACTTCTAGTGAGATGATATGCATGAATTTAAACTAATTTCATTGAAGAGAACACATTTTTGTATTTTTGCTCAAGTGGGTGGAGTTATTGTGATTGTGCTTCTTACTAGGTCTTGACTGTGCAGGGGTAGTTCAAAGGGAGGAAGGCTTGGGAAAGGTCAGGAGGGCTCTGAGAGGTTCCAGGGGATCCATCACATCATTCCACAGAAGTCCACAATGTTCAGGTGCTTGGCAACCGTGGTTGCAGGCTTCTACAGGATGTCTGCAGGGGATCCTACAGGAAACTCGGGATTTCTAGAGGAAGTCTGCTAACTTCTACAGGATGTCTTACAGCCGGAGTTTTGGGTAATGGAGGAGTGAAGGAACTATATGGATGGATGGTCAAGATGAAAGAGGAGCTTGAGATGGCCTATTGACAGAGAGATGAGGTGGAGAGAGAGTGGATAGAGCTGGTTGGTCGATAGAAGGGTAGAGGCAATGAAAGGTCAAAAAGATTGAGCAACGTGGATAATAGAAGGCTTGGAAGGAAAATGAGCTGAACAGAGGATGAGTAGGTGGCTTAGGCACGGTTCAGAAAGATAAGAACACGATGAAGTGGTGCTGCACAATGTAAATGAAACAAATCACCTTTATCTTGCATGTAAACGAAAGTTCACCAACCTATTCTAACTATTTTATTAGGAATCAAAGAACAACAACGTAAGTTGAAAGGAATTCATTCATGATGCTGAACCAAAGAGTCATTACTCAAGATAAAATCGCATGGACAATTCTTCGATCGAAAACATTACATCAATACTTGCATGCATATGTTCAAACAATGTTTTTTTTGGCAGTTGGCACAGTCTACACTTCCGGTCCCCAAACAGAGGTGAAAGTGAGCATGCATTCAACCTTTTTGAGCTCAACTTAACTTCAATCTCCCTATGCTAATTCTGAACTAATGAAACAACTGCATTCATGAACCTAACCTATGTAACCAAACCGAAATAGTCAACTCAGCAAACTGTATTTTTCAAGTGCAAGTAAAGGAATTAAATGCAATGATAAAAAAACAAGTAACAATACAAAGGAAAGGAGGTCTATTGCTCTCAGGTTGGGCCCTTAACCTGAGAGCTATAGCTCCCCTAAGAACTCAGAATCGAATCCAAACTTGACTGCCTTTATTAAAATATCATGATCATGAGTCTAACAACATGCCAAAATTGGCTTACAAAGAGCAAAAACAGAGCTACAGCTCGTAATCCAAAATCTATATCAAAAGTTCAAGAGTCTCATCGAAGGCAACAACCTTAATATTTATACATGATGAGGGCCAAGCTGGCCTCCTCAATTAGTGGAGCTTGGTTGTCCAACTGAAAGTAAATTGTTGTTCCTGTAGAATCCGTTGGCTGCCTTCTAGCTCGGTGGTGATAGCTGTTGGAGCTCGGAGTTGGGGTGGAGATCACGAGGGAGGTCATTTAAAGTTGTGGACAACCTCCCTATAAACTCGCAATGCCACCTTGGCTGTCTCCTTGTCTCCATCTGCGTGGTCTTTGCTCCCTTTAATGCCAAAAAAACCTGAAATCATCATGTATTAGCCACATAGACATAATGCCTGCCTTCTTCCTAGAAATAACACGAATATACTAAGAAAAGATGCATAAGTGATAAAAAATGAAAGGTTGAGCGAGGTAAGTAGGCCAAATGAGCCCAAATTGTTACCAAAATTGGGGCTCATCATAAGCGTCTATTCTGCTATACCATGCACGTGGTGCTTTCTTTAACCCATAAAGAGATTTCCTCAACTAATACACTTTTTCTTCTTGGCCTTTTACATCATAACCAGGTGGTTGCGCAACATACACTTCTTCTTTCATCATTCCATTCAAGAACGTTGATTTTACGTCCATTTGATACACTTTCCATTTATGTTGCGCAACAATCGCCATCATAGTATGCACTATCTCCATCCTTGCGATTGGGAGAAATGTCTCCGCATAATGTTTTCCATGCTGCTGCTTTTATCCTTTGACAACTAGCCTTGCTTTATACTTTTCAATCTTCCTGTCGACATTGCTCTTGTTTTATAAACCCACTTCACTCCAATGACTTCTTTTCCTTGAGGAAGGTTCACTAACTACCATGTGTCGTTCTTTTCTATTGCTCCTATTTCTTTCTCCATTGTCGCAACCCATTTTTCTTCTTTAACTACATCTTCAAAATGTATCAGGTCATCTACATGACAAAATAATGCAAATAAGGGATTTAGACCAGCACTACTATCAACCTTTTTTTTTCTAGTTAAGACTAACCTAAGTACCCACGGGGGATTTGAACCGGTGACCTATTGCAAGGAGTGCCTTAACAGCGCACCCATTCACCGTTAATCCAAAGCCCCGTGGGAAGCACTACTATCAACTTCATCTTGCTCATAAATTTCATTTAAATTTCTGAAATTTGGTCTTCTTGTGCTTACTGAAGATGGGTTCGACATGTCACTTGGTGTTGTGCTTTGCGGCATGCTTGGATAAGAACTTGCTTGACTGCGTGACAATATCCTATTATTTGTTGATGGCGTTACTTGTTGCCTGCTTTGTTGCACTTGAATAGGAGTAGAGGGAGTCAATGTTGAGGAATTTCTTATTGTTGTAAATTCCTCTTTGTCCTCATGTGGTTGTCTTCTCTAAAATTCCGTTGCATGCTTCCTTTTCAATGAGCTGCACATCTCTATTGATTATGACCTTCTTGGTTGATGATTTGTAGAGCTTGTATGCCTTGGATTCATCACTATATCCAACAAATATGAATTTCTCCCCCTTGTTGTCCAAATTCTTCCTCAACTCATCTGGGACATGTGCATACGCCATAGATCTAAACACTCTCATGTGAGTGACACCATGCTTCCTTCCACTCCATACCTCTTTATGAACTACATTCCTGACACTTTTGTTTGGACGCATATTCATGATATATGTTTCACAAGTGACAACTTCAGCCCAATAATCATTTGCAAATGCTTTGCCTTCAAGATATTCCTTTCCATTTCCATATGGTCCTCTTCTTCCTTTCCACGCCACCATTTTGCTGAGGTGTATACCTTGTTGTACATTGCTTGTGAAATCTATGTTCCCTGCAAAATTAAAGGAATTCATTTGAGATGTATTCACCACCTCTGTCAGTCCTCAAGACTTTGATGTAGTGTCCACATTTCTTTTCAACACGAACTTTGTATTGACGGAAGCACTTAAACACTTCACTTTTATGTTTTAGGAAGTAAACCCATGTATTCCTTGTATAATAATCTATGAAGGTCAAAAACTAATGGTTTCCACCAATTGATTGTGTCCGAATTGGTCCACACAAATCTGAATGGAAAATCTCCAAAGGTGCCTTTTCCCTTATTGAGTTTCCTATTGGAAACATTTCTCTATGTTGTTTTCCCAAGATACATCCTTCAAATAGGCTGTCTGGTTCTTTTATGATTGGAAATCCATTCACCATGCATTTCCTATGTAGCAAATTAAAACCTCCAAAGTTGAGATGACCAAATCTCAAATGCCATAACCGATTTTCATCTTTGACCTCTACTTCATGGTTCGCTTGTGTAACAGTTGCAACTTTTATTTCATCCTTTTGTAAGTTCATTGATAGTTGTGCTTGTGCACCTTATTCTTTCAAATATGATCTTAGTTTTAGGGGAAACATTCTATTGCTTGTCATTTGGACTTTTGTAATCCACTGTCTCCTTGGAGGCCTATCCAAAATTGTGCACTTGTCATTCTTGAAAACAATTGTAGCCCTTTTGGATGAGTTGTCCAATGCTTATGAGGTTATGCTTCAAACCAGGGACAAAGTAAACACTTGAGATGTACTTCTTCTCCCCCTTCTTTGTTAGGATATTAAATCTTCCTTTTCCCATGACAAAGACTTTGCTATCAGTCCCTAATGTCACTTCAGATTTCACACTTTCATTTAGATTGGAAAACATTTATATATTTTGTCACATGTGGTTGCTACACCCTGAATCTAGATACCATGCATCACTTTGTTTTTCTTTTGCTACATTATGTTGGGCCGTTAATATGCCATTATTATTATCACTTTTGAACGCTTATTCCACCAATTTCTACTATTCTTCATCATGTCATTTATTATAATTTATTATATAAATCCATTTTATGATGATTTATGCTCTTATGGACAAATATTATTTCTTCTCCTTTATTTCTAATAAATTGATGATTATGCACGATTTTATCAATGATAGTTTTAATAAATTGGTTGTAACATTATTCACCATTTTTAGCCTCCAATACAATTTCCAGATTGAAGATTTGATCATTAAATATTCCACCTCAGAAATTCGCTGGAATAAGAAGTGACCGTTTTGCAGTTGAGATTTTGGGCAAATGAAGAAGAATATGGAAAATCTAGAACATGGGTTTTTTCCAGAACGGACCAAATTAACTTTTGTAGAGAACGGTTTGCCTAAATGCGGCTTGTATTGAGAGAAACACATGGTTCTTTGAGCATGATTCTCTCAGATTTGTTGTGTGGTTGTTTTCCAAATCTCGGCTACAAAGCCAAATTCGCCTTGCTCTTGTTGAAAGCTGGATGAAAATATATTTTCTTGTTGATCAATTGGTTAGAAACAATCCAATATTGTTATGAGAGATCATATTTACTATTTGATTTCTCCTCTTTATGATTATAAAAAGAGAGTATGTATTATGTATTGGAGGGGATGGTTGAGAGATTGTAGAATTATGATTTGAGAATGATGAATGCAGAATTATGATTTTAGAATTAGAGATTCAAAATTAAGGATTCATGATAGAATAGGATGGAAAAACTAGGGAGAATTGAGGATTCAGAATTGGAAATTCAAGAATGATGATGGGATAGGATAGAATAGGAGGAAAAGGAGATTGTTGCATTACCATTGTAATTCTCAAAGCTTCAGCTGTTGTAATAATTTCACAGTTTGATGATGAATAAATAAAAGGGTTGTTGTTCATTCTTCTCATCTGAAGTAGCCTAGCAGCATCCGCTGGTGGCTAAGAGCCCAACCACTAGTGGATTACGCTGCTGCTGTGTATTATATCTTTCCAATTGCTGTCGTGTGATGGTTTGATTTAATTCTTATTTCTTTGAATCGTATTGCCTTACAGTTTCTTGTTTTTGCAACGAGCTGTTATAATATTTTATGAAATTGTTTTATTGCATAAGTTGAGATTGAATCGTGTGGCTGTCTTTTCCATCATAATAGAGATTATCATTCTTCTCAACGCATATTGTTATGTTGTTCATTTCAAATCTAAAGCTTCGTTGTTCATTTTAGACTTTGATATTCATTATAGACTGTTGGTTATTCGATTGCTTTAATTACAGTTTGTTGTCCATTTACTTTGCTATTAATTTCTGTTGGTTAATTATGCAATATTTTGCTTTTAAAGAGTTTTCCTAATTTACTTTCAATAGCAACTTTAGTTCAATTTCCATTTCCTTTTAATTGTTTTAAAGCAGGGTTGTCAACTGTAGAGAACATTGGTTACTGCTTCCTTGTTCTCAGATTGATTGTCTTGTTCTAGTTTGATTTAAATTGTATCAATCTCTAGAGAAATGAGTTATTGCTACTATATCCTCGATTGATGTTTGCTGAGTGAATAGTTGGATTTGAGAGCATTTGAGTTTATGTTGTTGTAGTTAGATCTCTTTTTCAAGTATTCATTTACTTTTGGATTTTAAGCACTATACTGAAAAACATTACTCTTGAGTAAATAGCCGCCTCAGACTGAGTACACTCTTGAAATAAAAAGTCGTCCCTGGGTTGAAAATTAATGTGAAGATAATTAAGATTTAAAAATACACCTTCTTATCGCTCAACATTTTGGCGCCGTTGCCGGGGAGAGTGTAGCCATTTTTAAAGAGTAGTGTGCATCTGATGAGTGCCTGTTAGGAAAGAATTGGGTATTAAAAACGGAAGGTAAGAACCTGTGTACGGAGCATATAGAAGCCCTGCTCCCCCACCCGCTTCCAGCAGAATTGTTAACGAACTTAGGGTAAATGTTTGAATTTTTGTGTGAATGACTAAAAAAAAAATAGAAAATTTGAAAAACAAATCTTATGATTTCACTCAAGTGGTGATGTAAGCACCACCCATTTCATTAACCGATTGACGAGAACATTTGAAGAAGGAGCCTCGAAGAAACACATGAAAAACATCTTCTATTATGGTAAGAAATGGTTCACATTTCTACTTTTAAATTTCCTATCAAAGATCTAGGAGGAGTGACACAAATGCACATAATTCCCCCATCTTCTCTACCAAATTTTCATGGTTTAGCAAATGAAGATCCATATACATTCTTATTTGAGTTCGAAATAGTTTGTAAAGGATATGATTATTGTACTAATGATCAAAGGTTGAAAGTGTTTCCTCTTACTCTAAAAGTATCAGCTCTCCAATGGTTCATGAGCCTAGGTGGGAACTGCATTCAAACATGGGAGGACATGAAGAACATATTCTTGAAGAAGTAACAAGACTATTGCAAGGCCAATGAAGATATTTTCAATATGATACAAAGGGAAGATGAAAGCTTCGAGGACTATGTAGATCGATTTCATTACAACCTTCAAAAATCAAAATATAAGAATTTGGAAAAAAGATCTTAAAAACACTCTTACTCAAAGGAATCAAAGATGAATTTTTAAAACTCTTAAATCTGATGGGAAAAGGTGATTTTTTTCAGTTATCATATGATGATGTTTGTGAGTTCTGCATAAGATATTCAAGAGGAATCTCCAAGGCTGGTAAGAATTCTAGAGATGTTTGTTCTTTCTTTTCTAAATCTGCTATAAGAACAAGAGACATAAGAGCTGAAATCAATGCTTTATTTGAAAATTTTAAAGTTGATTTTATTAGCTCTCTAAATGCAAAATTGGATGCTTTGCAAGTTCATAAAAATCAAGAATTTGATGAAGTGTTTTGCCCCCATGACCGAAAGGAGCATCCCATAGATAGTTTTTCTTCCTTATCTAGGATGGAAGTATCAATATCAAAGAGATGAGGAAGCTGCAACAAGTTCAAAACCATGGAAATCATGGCCTACAGGTATGGTTCAAAACATTTCCTCTCCATTCTCTTACTTGCATAATCCATTATGGAATACTAATGTGTTAGGGCAGCCATGTCAATCTCAATATAACCACCACCAATCTTGTCTACAAGTTTGGCATGGTTCACCTTATGATTGCATGACTACTCTCCCTCATCTTGTAACACAAACATATTCTCCATATTCTTCACCAGCTCTCCCACAATATCTTGCTTTCCAATCAAAACCATTCACACAACCCAATCAACCACGTCATCAAAATGCTCCATTCCATACACAATTTCCTGCTCAACTAATTCCACACCCTCACCACAATAAACCAATACAACATGCTTACAATGTTGAACTGCAAAATTTACCCACCCTTCCCACCCATTCTATCTCACATGTGCAATTTGAAAAAACTTACTATGAGATTCAGAATGTTTCAAATCCAAAAATTGTATAAGTTATTAAAGAAAATGAGGTTTCTTCTAGTTTGCACCAACAAACCATTTTAAAAGCTCAAGAAATTCATGATACAATGGCTATGGGAAATCAAGAAAGTAACGAATACATTGAAGATTGGTTTCACTCCATCATTTTTTTGCAACATCACTCCATACTTCAACAATTTTTGACACCACCTTTTCAAGGGAAGTTGGCTTTTCATACCCTAATATTCATTAATATGCATTTTTCAAATTTGGGTATGTGCATACATGAAGCCCTATTTCTAAAATGGTTCCACTGGATGTACTCATATACGTAGTCATATTCATTTTTTAAATCAAAATAGGTTAGTGTAGAAAATAAAATAAATAAGGAAATAAATAAATGCATTTTGTTTTTTTATGTAAAACTAGTTGTTTTTTGTTACAACACACTATTGAAATCAACATCGGTGATAAATGTTTCAATTCATTTGTGTATGTAGATGAATTATAACGGAAATAATATTTATAAAAACACTCATATTCATTTTTATCATCAATATAGAAAAAACGCTTGAATATCATATTTTTTTTGGCTTGCGGGCTTGATGAAATTTTTGGAAAAACAGTTGGGACAATCATGTTTTGAGGGACCAAAGTGAATATTTTTAAAATATGTTTCTACCTTAAGTAGCTCTTGATGTCTACTTTCCAACCCAGTTTGAATCACTCAATTTGGATTTGAAACGAAAAGTTTAGAAACAAAACATTGACGGGGTGTCTAGCGGGCAGCTCAGGAACATAGTTGGGACAGTCAATTTTTGGAGGCCTAAATATTTGAATTTTTAAAACCTGTTACTATGGTAGATTACCCTATTAATCTAGTTTATAAGGCAATTAGAATCACACATTTTCGATATCGTATGGGTAAGTTATGATCAAAATACTGATTGTCTATCGTAAATCAGCACCCTTAAAACTATGTCTTTCTGGCTGTTCCTTACAGTATTTGACGTATCAATTATTCTTGTCTTCAAAACTTCTTCTATTGGAAATAAATAAATTAATATACTTTCATTTCCAATTTGAATAATTTGAATCCGACATCAAAAGAAAAATTTATGCTTGTAATATCAACTGTTGGTCTAAGCTAGGTAATCGAAAATGACTCTGTTATGCAAGTTGTTCTAACTAAAATTGAGATATCATATCATTGAATTTTTAAAACCCGTTTATATTGGAGATACACCTTTGAATTAGCTCTCATTTGGCTTTGGAATCACTCAATTTGGATGAAAAACAAAGAAGTTGTGATTAAAACACTGCTGGTTAGTATGGTCGACCACTGCTCTCCCACAGGTGACAAATAAATTTTACTTTGTTATTTTCTCTATGGATTTGTTCTATAGAGTAACTAATTGTTAGTTTTTTGCATAATTCCTGGATTAGGGGAGCCCGCGCACCTCTCTTTTTCCATGATTTAATATTTTATTGCAGGTAGATACTCATTTTTTGCAAGTCCTAGGAGAAAAAGAAGTTCAATTTATGGACAAGTGATTCTTGAAAGAAAATTTAATGAAACAAAGGAATTTCATCCAACTCATTACCCAATGGATTCATAATATAAGAAATGAATAAATGATTTCCATTTGAAGATTCATGTCTTGTCACTGCTGCCAAAACATTTTTCAAAGATATCATTTTTTTTTTACATAATATCATAGCTGTTGTAAATTAATTTATTTACATACTGTTTTTAAATAAAATGTTGTTTATTTTCTAATCTCTCTTATATTTTTTGTTTCGGGTATTGCTTCACTCAAACTCTAACCCATCCTCAACATCAATACAGTGAATAGCTAATTCATTCTTTACGTGCTTGCATTTTATGCTTGTGCATTTTGTTGTTCCTTTTCTGAAGGGACATCATTTGTGTGCACTTTTGTTGTTTATGTTATTCCTTTTCCAAAGGGACAACATTTATGTTTTGCTGTTCCTTTTTCAAAAGAACAACACTTTTTGTTTCAGTCGTTCATTTTTCTCTTTCATTTTGCTGTTCCTTTTCCACGGTTCATTTTGTTCCTTTTCCACGGTTCATTTTGCTATTCCTTTTTTCATGGTTCATTTTGTTGTTCTTTTTCCACAATTCGTTTTGTTGTTCGTTCTTCACAGTTCATTTTGTTGTTCCTTTTCCAAAGAAACGAAACTTGCGTTTTTGCTATTCCTTTTCCAAAGGAATGACAATTTTCATTTTTGTTGTTCATTTTCCAAAAGAACGACACTTGCATTTTTGTTGTTCCTTTTCCAAAGGAACGACACTTTTTATTTTTGCTGTTTCTTTTCCAAAGGAACGACACTTGCGTTTTTTCTGTTTCTTTTCCAAAGGAACGATACTTTTGATTTTTGTTCTTCCTTTTCCAAAGGAATGGCACTTGCGTTTTTTCTATTGCTTTTCTAAAGGAACGACACTTTTAGTTTCTGCTGTTCTTTTTTCCAAAGGAACGACATTTGCATTTTCACACTTTTTTTGAGTGTTTTTGCTATTCCTTCAAAGAAACAACACTTTGGGAGTATTTTTGAGAGCAACCCTTCCGTCCTCTTGTAGGATTATTCCTAATTCATCTCAACCACATTTTACTGATTCCCTTTCATGGCATGAAATACACTACTTTTATGAGGACAAGAGTTATGGATTCTTTTGAAGCGAGTTAATATCATTCACGTTATGATATTTAACATGACAACTCCTTGATGATAGATTATTTTCAAAAGGGATGTCACACGGAATAAGTCGATCTTGCGAAAAAGATAGACCTTCCTAGAATCTAAAGAAGACCTAATGACAAGCAAACCAATCACACACCATCTTTCTCTAAATATGCTTTTATAAACAAAGGCAAACAAGTGTTTTAGGGCCTACCTTAGGTCCAACGGAAGTTTGTGGAAGCCTTCGCTCCTTCGATCCAAATGAGCTCCCTTGTTGCGGATCTGCAAACACAAACAAGCAAACAAATTAAATAGCACCTGAAAAGCCAATATCATAAAACACATTTAACATGAAAGTCAAGGAATTCATGAAATAAATAACATGAGATACTTGTTGAGAAAAATGAGTTTGATTGTGTTAATTCAAAAGAAGAAGAACTTTACATCCTGTGCCTTGACGATGTACAAGCTCCTCCCAGGGTCTAGCAAGAAGTCTCCTCTACTTTGACAAGTTTCACTCTCTTCCAATGAAGCCAAAAAGGTATGTCATCTCTCCTCTTAACCTCAACTAGGAAGTCTTAATTTCACCAGCATTTACCCTAAAAAATGTTCAGCTTCTAACCTCCCTAGCAACCAACCCAATGCCTGAATTTATAGTGCAATGGAGGGAAGTTACTAGGTCCTCCTTCAAAGGGATAAAGCCCTCCTTCAAAGGGATAGCTCCTCTTATCAAGGGATTAGCTCCTTCTCTTTTGGGATGCATGAACCACCTAAGAGTGGCAAATCCACGTCAAAATTCCTTCTAGAATCATCTAGAATTAACCAAAAGTGAGTTTTTTAGAATAAACTTGCGCCTTTTTTACTTTCACAAGGGTCCACACCCACACCTTTAGGGACAGAGCGGGCAGGTCCACAGTTTTTGTAAACAAAAGGTGCGGGACTGCAGGTAACAGTGAGAGAAAGTGCGGAACTAGAGTTTCATTGATTTTCAATGTCTTTCTCTCCTTTTCAAAGCTTGACTTGAAGAGCTGAGGTCTGAGACTTGCTTAGGAGGATAGTACAAGTGATGATAGACCCATACTGACTGCAAATAATCATGGTGACGATATTTTTGTGTAACAGATTGCCCCCTAAAGTGCGAATTCTGTAGTAGATGAGGATTTCATTTATCATTTAGGAAGAGTGAAGTAATTTTATCATTTCGAGAATCATCTTGTGGAGAGCCTGGTTGTAACCTCTAAAAACATTCAATGCAAGATACATATATGAGATCATATCATCGCTGAGGTAGGCATTCCCATACTCAGATCAAAACTGACTTAGAAAACTAACTACTGCTCTGATATACGAATGATCTTGTAATACATCACAAGTATAGAATCATGTGGACACAGTATTGACGCAGCCATCTGTTTATGAATAGTCCATTATATAATGAATACAAAATTCCTCACAGCTTGGATTGTGGAAACTAGATCTAGGGTCTTCATTTCTACTTCCCGAAACAATACGATTCTATCCATGCGAATGAATGTGTTGGAGTCGAACATGGTAGAAACCACTTGATTACCAGTTAATGATGTAAACTGTTAACAAGTGTGAGAGAAATCACCAGTGATGTCAATGGCTCTCAAAGTACCCAGTACAATCCATGAGATGTGAATAAATGTGTTGATGTCGAACATGTCATGGAATCTTTTGATCGAAGTTCAATGATGCAAACTGTCGTCAAAGGCGAGAAACTGGCCATTGAGGCATGCAGATCCCAAGGTACTGATGATTTCTAGATCATCTTTCTAGATAATGAGTTGAAGTCGATAGAAAGCGATCCGTCGCAGGCAAGCCCACAACACGAAATCATAGATCAAGTTGAAGAAATTTAGTTGCAAGGACTGACTCAGGGATGGTCAAGATGGATGACATATATTTTGCAGATGAATGGCTTATTGGCAGTGACCTCTTGAACACATAACGACACGACAGATGGCTTGGTGACAATTGACCCAAAGTTAATACCCAGAAACCGGCTGAAGACTTTCAATGTGGTTTGATCAACTGTTAGGCAAAGGATTTCCCAACCAGGTGAATAAAAGTGTCGTGTTCAAGAGTGGTTACAAAGTATGACAAACAGGCTCATTTTTCTCTCTTTTCCCCCACCATTTCTGGCAAGTACCTCTTTATTTTTGACAAGCTTGAGGAGGATAACATTTGCTTGATTAAAAGCTCATCCTTCGGATGAGTCCAACTTAGTTTAAATTTGAACCCTAAGAAGGAGTGGTTCGTTCCTGTTTGTAATTGAACAGGTCCTTTACTGTGAAATTTTAACGAGTCCAGTATAGGAGAAACTCGACGTTTTTCAATTTTAGAGAGTCTGAAAAAACTTAAGAAAACTCCATGGTTAACCTTTTTCGTAAATTTGTGTCTCCCAAGCCCGAAAAAGTATAAAATAATACTTGAGAGAACTGCTTTATCTTTTACGACCAAGGAGTACTTTTCTTAATTAGTGCCCTTGATCCGAAAAAGTAAAAAAGTGATCAACGACATGTCGTTTTATAACCAATATCGAATTTGAAACGACAAAAATCTAGCAATCTTTTCTTCTTTTTACGGTTGTAAAAGAGCTATAAGTGGACCATCTTTTAATTTCGTTTTAACGAGTCTAAAAGAAAAACTCGGCGATCTTTTCATGTTTTAGGAGTCAGAAAAGAGCTTAAAGGTGACTCTAAATGTTTTTTCGTCGAAAATGATAGATTTCGCCTGAATAATCCATTATCCTGAACAAAAACGCAAACATTACTCGTACCTGTTTGAAATGAATAAAAATGTTACAAAAAACACCTTTCCAAAGTGAAACATAAACAAATTTGAAATTTATTCACTCAAAAAACTTATAAAAAGGGCCTTCGTCAATTCATTTTTACCATTTGAGTTTTGGGTGAGAAAATAGTGCTTTTGTTCAGAAAACTTCCCGTGAAGATTGCAGAAAACCCAACCGTCGGAATCGAGCGCCATCTTCTCCAGGTAATCCACATCATCCTACTCTTCATTTTTAACTGTTTCATTTATTGTTTTAGGCTTTCATTTTATTTTTCGGAGGGTTTTTAGGCTTAAAACCCGCGCGCAGGGGCCCGCAGGTGTACCACTGCTGGCCTGCGGACCCCACTTTTTCTCCATTGGGAAAAAGTCAGGGGTCCGCACCTTCCATGTAGACATGGTGCGGACCCACGCACTGTGTCTAACCCGGAGGGTGCGGTCCCCGCCGCAAGGGTTTTTAACCCAAAATTTCTCAAAATTGGCCCAAACAAAATAATTTCTAGCATCCTAATTTATCTTTTTACTTGATGCAGAGAGTACATCATGCTAGATTGGCGTGAACGAGAGCATGAGGATGTGGACGCTGCCGCATGGAATCATCAACCTTCGCTTGATGCTTTGAAGGCGTGCGGTTTGTACAAATTCTGGGCCATTCCTAGCATGAGGGCTCAGGTGGATTTCTTATAGTCGCTGGTTGAAAGATGGAGCATACAGGACCAGTGCTTTTTCATTGGTGGCCACCAGCTCGAAATCGAGCCAGCAGACATATATTTCTTGACTGGTTTTCCTAAGAGAGGTGAAGACTTGACTCTATTCGGGGCTAGGCCAGGTGGCCAGTCTGCCGATAGCCTCCAACTAGAGTTCTGCAACAGCCAGGCTAGAGACAAAGGGATAGACATAAAAACCATATCCCTTCCTAAACTCATGGTGATCGTGTTTACTGTCACCAGACTTTGCGGGAGTGCCGCATTACATATTGCCACCGGATCCCAGATGCGTATGGCAGTTGATTGCTTTCGAGGCACCATCTTCAACTGGTGCGATGCTGTGTTGGCCAATGTGAAAGGCCAACTGACCAGGGCCAAGCATGGACAACTAGAGACCTTTGGTTATGGGGCTTTGGTTGTAAGTTTTGGTCTGGAGAGGGTTCCCATGTTGATCCCACAACACCTTACTATTGGAGCTGGGCTTCCTCGAGAGCCCAAACTGATGCGATGGGTCGCAGTTATGGCCCGTCATCCGGACGAGAGGATAGAGGTTGCTCGATTCAAACCTGAGTATTTCCAATGGTTGGAAAACCAGGTCTTTTCTATTTAGGACTTCCCTTACGCTAGGGTAGATTTTCGTGGTGACCTAGACATGGCTCTTCCACCAGGAGAGCAGTGGGATGACTCAGGTAAAATCATTTTCAAATTTTTCCTATTTTATTTTTTTTATTATTTTTCCATCGTCCCAAAACTGATAGAAAAAGTTTCAAATGTAGATGTGGGTCCACAGCGACCAGGCACTCTCTGGCCTTACGAGAGGAAACAACCAGTTGCAGCCGCGCCAGCCCCACAAGACGAATCAGCAGAGGTTTTGGCCGAGTTGGATGGTCATCTCGAGTACTTGACAGGAGATATTCCAGAGACCACTATAGATGACATTCCTCGTCGACTTCAGCGCTATGTGATTGGGGTCCCAGGATCTTTTAGGAGGTTCCTTTGCAAGGTGGCCCGTGCAGTGGTTTCTTATCGAGATCATCACCAGTGATAGGATGATCGCCTATTGTGGGCACATATGACATTTTTGTTTTTTGTACTTATCATTTTTGCTGATCATAAGGTGTTTTTCAACCTATGATCGAGGACGATGTATTTTTTGACACACTCCTATATATATATATATATATATATATATATATATATATATATATATATATATCACTATTACCGGCTTATCTTGTAAATCATGTTATGGAATGGTTTTAAATTTACATGTATGATTATTGCAAATGTCTACTTAACATTCGAGAAGCAATTGCATCTGCTAATGTATTTAAAGATCTTGGAATATGCTGATATTCAATATAATCAAATTCACGTTCCAAGAGACGCACTCTCAAAAATAATCTTAATAACACTGGATTTCTAATGGCATACACTCTATTAAGCTGTAATACACGAGTTCAGAATCTAACCTCACTATCAAACTCCGAATCCCAAATGAAATAGATTCAGATAATAACTCAATCACTGCACTATACTCGGCAATGTTGTTTGTTGTTTGACCGAGGCTTACCCCATGCATAGATACTAACTCGTCAGAGGGCGAATAGATAACCCATGCTGCGGAAGAAATGTTCCGTGTATTACGACAAGCACCATCAACGAAACCAATGTATGTTTGGAGAGGCATCGACATCTGTAATATCAAGAGTAAAACCAAGATAAGTAGGAATAATGACGAAACAACACTCTCTAAGCTAAGCACACTGTTTAAACTAAAACACACCAACTAGAAAGAAAAGCTATCCTAACTAAAAATCTCCATACCCATTCTTTAAGCATAATACCTCATCAAGTAAAGACCATTTCTGCGTTTACCTAAAGAGTCCCTGTCAAAGTCTACCAATTCATAGGCCCCTTTTGCTAGCTTTCGCTTGACAACATAGGGAACAAGCCACATAGGAACGAATTTTCCAGCGCCTAATTTATCATTAGCTTGATCCTAAACTAAGACTAGATCTCCTTCTGAAAAATTTTGAGGGGTCACATTTCGATCATACTGAGCTTTCATACGTTTTTTGTGAGTTTCGATCGCCAATGCAGCATCACGTCGATTCTCATCTAATTGCGCCAAGTATAACAAACGTTTTTCCTCTTTGGAAGTGGCTAGAAGTAACTCAATGGCCATTTGCAGTGACGGGATTTCGCATTCAATGGGTAACACAGCTTCCAGACCATAGACTAGTTGTAAAGGAGTGAACCCTGTTGATGTTTTTACTGAAGTTCGGTACGCCCAAAGTGATGAAAATAGCATGTTATGCCAATTCGACCGATGAATCCCAATGATTCGTCAGATCATGATGACTAAAAATTTGTTGATGGATTCAACCAGACCATTAGCTTGTGGATAATAAGGGGTTGAACTATCGTGACGCAAGCCAAGCTGGCCTGTAAGTTCGGTCATCATAACGTTTCGAAAATGACGCCCATGATCAGTGATTATCGCTTGTGGGACACCAAACCTAGCAATTATATGATTGAACACGAAAATTGCAGTTGTCTTGCCGTCTGCCTCAAATGTAGGCATCGCCTTGGCCCACTTGGTAAAATAATCTACTGCAAGGATGATATACGCATGCCCCCCCGGCTGAGTGAGGCTTACATGTAATAAAATCGATACCCCATTTGGAAAAAGGACCAATGGCAATTATAGGGTGGAGAGGTGTAGGTGGAGCGCGCATCTTTTGATCAAAAATTTGGCAGTTGTGGCATTTTCGGACTGCAGTAATACAATCTTTAAACAAAGACGGCCAGAAGTAGCCAGCGCGCAATATCTTTTGGGCTGTGGTATACCCAGACATATGACCGCCACACGCTCCAGAGTGACAGTCATTTAGAACCCTTTTAGCTTCTTCGTGAGTTAAGCAACGTCGAAAAACAAAGTCTGCCCCACATCGATAAAGAGTATCTCCAATAATCCTGAATTGTTGGGACTAGAATCGTATTTTCCGACGTTCTGACCTTGAAATTTTTGGCTGAAAGGATTGGGTCTGGAGATAAATGATGATATCCCCATACCATGGATCTAAAGTGTTGATTAGAAACAAGGTTTCGTCCGCAATGGGCTCCTCTGCCACACCAAGAAATCACACATTAATTCCGCAAAAACTAAAGATTTCTTAGACTTAGATTTCTCAAATTCCAAGTCGAACTCCTGCAGGATAACAATCCATTTAGAGTACTTGCCCCCTAGCAATTGCTTGGTCAAAATGTAGATCATAGGGTTGCAATTCAAAATCACTGTAGTTTTACGTAGTAAAATGTAGTGACAAAAACGTTGGACAGCTTGAAAAGCTGCCAATGTCAATTTCTCCACATGTGAGTATTTTAACTCAGTTGGATTTAAAGTTCGACTAAGGTAATATATCACATGTTCAGTTCCGAATTCATCTTCCTGAACTAAGACAATTCCAATGGTGGAATGAGGGGTGGTGAGATACAAGAAGTAATCGTGGTTGTAGTTGGGAGGATGCAATAACGGTGCATGGGTCAACGCGTGTTTGAGTGCATCAAAAGATTTCTGAGCTATCTCATCCCAATAGAATGGAGTATTCTGTTTCAACAACTGGGTAAAACCCTTTGTAACCTTGCCATAGTTAGGAATGAATCGTTGTAAAAAATTTGCTTTCCCTTGCAAACTTTGGAGTTGGCGAAGACTCGAAGGAGGAGGCAATTTGACAATAGCTTCGACCTTCAAGGGATCGATGCAAATGCTGGCTTTCGAAACTAAAAACCCCAACAATCGACCCGTTTCTATACAGAAGACACATTTGTGTGGGTTCAACCGAATTCGATAATGGCTACACCTCATAAAGATTGCTCGTAAATGGACAAGGTGATCTGCTCGATGTAATGAATGAGTAGGCAAGTCATCGAGATAGGATTGCACAATGTGCTTGATGTCATGAAATGCATAAGACATGGCCCTTTGAAAAGTTGCTCCGGCATTCTTGAGCCCAAAAGGTAACTTGCAATAAGAAAATGTCCCCCATGGACAAATGAAAGCCGTTTTTGGTTGATCGGCAGGTAGAATATTGATTTGATTGTATCCGGAAAAACCATCCATGAAGGAGAATATTTCGCTGCCAGCACAATCATCAATGATTTGATCGATATATGGAGTTGGGTAATTGTCCTTTGGACAGGCTCGATTGATGTCCCTATAATCGATACATATTCTTATTGTTCCCTGCTTTTTGTTAACCGGAACAATATTCGATACCCAATCCGTTAACGGGATCGGATAAATGAAACCTGCTTTGAGTAATTTTTCAACTTCTGCTTTAATTGTAGCAGCTTTTCTTGGGTGAATCTGACACAAACGTTGCCGGACGGGTTTAGCGTCCGGGTAAGTCTTGATCTCATGAACAACAATCGCGGGATCAATTCCTGGCATTTCCTCATAGGACTAGGCAAACACGTCACAGAATTCTTTAAATAGGGCCTTATATATTTTAATTTCGTCATCTGTACACGAGGCACCTATATGAATGTTCTCAACAATTTCAGGCTTAACCGAAATGTCAATAGGAATAGTTCGAGAGATGTTCCCCAAATTTAACTCGGAATCACGATGTTTCATTGGATTCTGAGCTTCCTTGACATATTCAGTCGTAAAAATTGATGAAAAATCATTTTTGAAACGATCATTCTCAGGTAAAAACGAAGATATGTGATGGAGATCTTCCCATGGTAAATCATCTACACATAGGATTTCACGAATTTGCTCATCAGAGTGAACAAGTTCAGAAAACGTGATCGAATCCGAGCTTGATGTGAAAAGTGATTCTTCACGAACCACATTCATTAGGTCAATTTCGGTTGAAAATGGGTCGGTAAACGAGTGCACGGCCTCATACGCAATTTCATATGGACTCAAAGGCATGACATGACCAAATGAGTCTATCTCAGATTCAGAAGGAATGATCCAAGGATCATCATAAACAATGGTGTTTGACGTAATCATATGAATGGTTGCAAATGAAGACGATGCGTTGATCGGAGGAAAAGGAAAAATTCCCAGTAAACCGACATCTTTAACTATTCCTACTCCAACATCCTTATACGGGATAGTCGTTTTACCGACATGCTGAATAATTTCAGAAAAGGCTGGGTCGGATGAAAAGTAAGCCAGCTGGTCTATTGTTACGATCTTTCCATTATGAGGAAACTTTATAACTCGAAAGATCGATGAAACGACCGCTGTCATAGCGTAAGACCAACTTCGACCCAAGGGAAGGCTGTAATCTAGAGGGGCATCAACCACCTCCGCATCTAGATTAATGGTTTTTCCTTCAACCCCTATAGGAAAATCCTGTAGAATGCCAAAAGGATGAAACCCACAGCCATAAAAGGCCTTTAGAATCTTCGGGGATTGATTTAGCGAAGGAGAACCAAGCGATCTCCAACACTGTATCGACATAATACACGTTGAGGCTCCCTCATCAATCACAGTCCGATGAATAGGCCTGTTTTTTACTATCACTGGGATCTGGAAAGCCATTTGATGAGGCAAACGTGGTGTACTAGTTTCTAGATAAAAAATTATTAGGTTCGAGTCCTGAACGTCAACAGCTCCTATAGCCGACAAAAGTAATTTACGCTATGCTGGACATGATTGCAGCACCTCCAAAGCCGACATTGCTGAGGGTGAAACAACTAAATCCTCAACAATGTTATAGTTCTGAGCCACTCTCGCATGTGGATTGAAAGCTGACTTTCGAAGTATACCCTTGGCGGGCGGTTTGATTACCAAGTCTGGATTAGGTTTCTCGATCTGTAGTGGATCGGAACCGAGAGCTAAGGTTGATGGATTAGAATGAGAAGATTCTGCTTCTTTACCATCAACAGGACTTTTACTACCATAATCTTGCGATCGAGTCACAATCCTAACATGGGACATCATCAGTATGGGTTCTTCATTGGCACTCGAGGAAGAACCTATCATCTTACTGTCTTGAGCTGGAAAAGGATCCTTCAAAACAGTAGGCGTTTGGGAACCTTTGACAATCTTTGCAACCTCAGCACGATGAGGGCGGTCTCTTGTAAAATGTTCATCATCCCAAAATGAGACAAGGATAACAAGGTTTGCGTTTTCCATCATTGGATTCCGATTTTTTCAGGTTTCTCCTTGAATTTTTGTCTGTTTTATTCTTCTTCTTCCTTTCTT